>CM068297.1:55043508-55643508 GCA_034768395.1 Linum lewisii
TTTACAAATTTTAATAAATTCAGCAATAGAGAAGATCAATTAGTAGCTCTAAGCTAATCATACAACCTATAGGGGAAATTTTTTAAATTTAAATATGCCCCCCCAAAAAAAAAAATTTAATCATACAACCTATAAGGCAATTCTAAATTATCTGCCTCAAAAAGGTTTTTTTTGTATAAAAAAAAAAACTTATAGAGGCAGTTATAAATTATCTCCTCTAAAAGAGTTTTTCATATAACTTATAGAGGCAGTTATAAATTATTTTCCCTCAAAAATTAAATTCCGGAGGATTTATAGAGGTAATTATAAATTTTTTGCCTCTAAAAATCTAAAAAAATTTTATTAATTTTAAAAATAAATAAAATAAAAAAAAATTAGAGGCAGATATTTCTATCTATAGAGGCACATATAGTTTTATTCTTAAAAAGTATTTTTAAAAGGCAAATTTTTATGCCCCCTCTAGGAATCTGCCTCTGTACCAATTATTTTGTATTAAAATTGGAACAAGTTGGGAAAATTAGAGAAAAGGGTTTTAGACAAAATGACAAAAATCCAAAGGAAAGAATCTAATAAAAAACCGATTTATGACTATTTCCAATTATAATGAATTTAATTGACAGAAAATGAAGAGTCCGACTTAGCATCAAGGAAGGGGATTCCTTGACCCAATCAAGGAACGATCACAGCCGTTGATTAATTTTTTTTCCAAAATACAAGGGTATTTTGGGTATTCTGAAAATTCATCCACCTATCAGTCAACTCTCTCTGCCGGACCACCACCGGAAGCCCTCCCTAGCAGCCACCTCCGACAGCCCTCTGTCACGTCCGCCCTCCGTCGATGTCCGCCATCGTCCGCCCTCCGTCGCCATTCGCCGCCGTCCATCGATGGCGCCCCTGCCGACCGCCATTCGCCACCCTCCATAGGGCACCGCAGCAACCTGCCATCCACCGCCCGCCGCCCTCCCATACGGCCCCACCTGCCACCCATCGCTCGCCGCCCTCCATACGGCGCCGCCGCCACCCACCACGCTTCATACTCCGCCGCCACCCGCCCCCATATAGCGCCGCCGCCGCCCGACCTCTGTCGATCACCATCAAAATGATTATTATTAAAAAAGTTTTTGTTAAGGGGATTTGGAACCATAACCTCCATCTTGTTGAATAGAACTCCTACCATTATGCCATTGAGTATTATTGTGATCACATAGAATAAACCTGCTATCTTAAATTAGCGTACACATAGTTTGTATAAAATATGTCCACATGAGTACGAAGTATGTGTACACTAGTATATAAAAAATGTGTTCATGTGTACGAATAGGTGTACACACATTACTTTATTATGTAGTGTGCACATGATTTATACAAAATATATGCACACGATTACAACGTATGTGCACACTAGTATAAAAAAAAAGTATGCACATGTACGAATAGGTGTACACATGCACATTAAAAAAATGTAAGATATTGGGTACACGTGTACAATGAGTATATGCACATATATAAATATGTGTACACGTGTATAGAGAGTGTGTGCAAGTGTACAAAGAGTACATGCACGTGTGCAAAGAGTGTGTGCACGTGTACACATTGTGTACATGTGTACAAGATAAGTGTACGCGTGTACAAAAAATGTAAGTACATAAACGTGTGCGTGTATAGAACGTGTACGTGTATAGGACATGTACAAAACGTGTATAGAAACGTGTACGCGTGATTTATACAAAATATGTTCACACGAGTACGAAGTATGTGTACAGTGTACACTAGTGTAAAAACCAAGTGTACACGTGTATAAAATGTGTATAGACGTGTACATAAAAATGTAAGATATTGTGTAAACGTGTACAATGAGTATGTGGATGTATATAAATATGTGTACACATGTAAAAAGAGTGCATGCACGTGTACAAAAAAGCATGTGTACGTGTGTACAAGATAAGTGTACACATGTACAAAAATGTAAGTATATAAACGTGTGCGCGTATAGAACGTGTACGAAAAATGTGTGCAAATGAGTACACAGTTTATGTACAGAAATGTGCACGTACACATGTACAGAAATGTGTACGTACACATATACAGAAACGTATACACATATTAAAAGCGAGTACGAAGCGTCACCAGAAAAAAAATTTCAGAAAAATAGGCTCGACGATCGTGGTCCGGTGGCCGAATTTTACCGGAGACTTTCTGGTAACATCAACACTTAAATTAAAAAAATAAAAATTAAATTAAATTATGAAATATCATTTTTACCCATTTAATTTAAACCATTAGATCTAAAAATGAATGGGTCAAATAATTAAATAGTCCTGAAACTTTGGGTCAGGTTACAAAGTCCCGAAACTTCAATTTGTTGCAGAGTCGTCCTGTTAGTTTGGAAGCCGTTACAACGTGGTACTATTCACGCTGACTGAGACTTTTTTTGGTAGATTTTCCACATCAGCTGGTCCACATTATTTTAAATATTATAAAATAATACTCTTAACCCGTTTCGAATTAATCCCTCTAACTAAGCAAATCGGTCAATTTAATTTTGACCCAAAAGTCTTCTAACTCCTAATCTCTTCCTTTCTAACCTAATTCCCCTGTTCTTACTCCTCCACCTCCGTCGCAGCCGAGCTAAACCTCTAGTGGTTAATTTCATATACCTCTGCTGCTACCGGGGACTGTAATTGCTTGTCGTTGATCTCTATTTCTATCATTATTCTTGTCATTTTCTGCAAAATCTACGCGTAATTGCCTGCCGTTGATCTCGTAACCCTGGAGGTTACGACGTGCACTTATAGCCATAACCCTTTGGCTTTCCAGTTTCTTTGTCAATATCTAATATACAGAGAAGATGCCAAAATAAATATATGTTTCCTAATAAAACTGAAATAGACAGTTCCATGAATCACAATATCGACACTCCAGATCAAATTCTTAAGCTTCTTGGACGATTTGAGTGCATCAAAGAACCCTATGATGCATACTTCACGATTAACCATAAAAAAACAAACCAGGAATCCTTTGCCGACATAATCCAAAACTAGAGAATGATTCAGCAATCAACAAGCAAAGAAGATAAGATTGTATATAGAAATATATAAATAAATAAAACCCACAAACTTTCTTCACAGCCTCCACCAAACAGGACTAACCAATCAGATATAAATTTGAGGGAGTGAGAAGCCCTGGGGATCCTGTAGGAAATCCTTAGATGCAAACAATATAATCGTAGCGGAAATACGATAACATCTAACAACTTTTTTTTTTGAGAAATCATCTCAATTGCATATTAATCAATAACAAGGGTTATCACGACAAACCACTTGAAGTGTGATATTAGCTCGAAAACTAATACCTCCCATAGCCTTTAGATCGATCCAGAGAGCTCCAAGTGTAGCTCCTCTACTTAGTCCACGCTAGCTGGGATCCGGATCTTCCTCGCCAAAGCTTGCTAGAACTTCTGGTCGAAGAACGGTTTTTAGGGTTATGGCGGCTAGGGTTTTCACCGGAGAGAAAGAGTATTCGGCTTAGGATTGACTGCTACCCTAATAGTCTTGTTTATAGGATTAGGGTAGAAACCCTAATCCCTTCCTAATCCTAATGGGCCGCCAGCCCAGTAGTCTTAATCCACCATGGATTGGGCCTATTAAATGATTTGGTCCATACTATAGGCGTGTGACCTTGTAGGACCCGGTCCGATTAGCCGTGGCCAAACCACTCATTAATATTGGTCTCTAGAAGACATATTAATCCCTAACCGGCCCGAATTAACTCTATTAATCAGGTCCAACACTTAACTAGTTCCTATGCGGATTTGGACGATGGACATAAAGCTTTTAGTCTCCCACTTGGCCGAGGGACAAGTCCGCACGTTAAGATTTCCCGTGTCTCCTGGTCGACCATTTTGAGAACGTGATAACATGGAGCGGTTACTTACTTATAGCTCAAAATATTTCTACTTGTCACTGAGATTCTTAAACTATTTAAAAAACAAATGACTGTAACAACAATCCATTTGAGCATGACCATGCATTTCCACAGTTCTCACTCTACAAGGGGCCCGGGTCATCGTATCCTGCCTTGCAGCAGGAGAGACATCTCCAGTCTTGTATCGATAATGCTCCCACTTAAATCATGACTACCCTGAAAATAGTGCCTTTATAAAGTCCTTATTCAGGTGAGTGTTTGACAGAATCAAAGGTGAGTCACTCATTGAATGAGGTCATACCATACTCATGTCGGAGGAATCCACTAGAAGTGTATAACTTTAGAAAGTCTTGGGTTACTTTCCAAAGCAGGTCATGTCCAGTATGCAACACTTATACATACCCATGTATATGGCAAGACAACACTTTGTCTCTATAGTCCGTGAAACTCGCGACTATCACAACCTTCATACAAACTAGTCTTTTATGGGAGTTCGTTTATGTTCAGTTTAACAACTCCAGACTAGGGACAAAACATAGCTTGAGAGGTTCAGTTCACTTATGGGGTTTCATGCATCAGCGACTTGTGGTGATGATCCCATTGAACGCTACTCAACTATTGAACATTTCATTCGATTCTAAGCCAATCAAATGAGAAGGAAACATAATTCCTTTTGTTGAAACAATAACTTCAATGTCATACAATCTCATGCAATAAACTTTATTACATAATGTATACATAAAATCTAAGCAAGGTCTTCCAAGACAATCTCCAACAACTTGTCCGAGTCCTTTTGCCAAGTTGTGCTACTTATGCTTAGCACCGCTATGAGGCTTAGTCAACAGATCAACCAACTTGACATCTGTTGAAGCTTTGCACAATCTGATCAAATGTTTCTCCACATGGTCTTGAAGTAGATATTACTTCGTATCAAAGTGGCTTGACCTAGCATTGGGGCTTGGTTCCTTCAACTAGGAAATGGCTCCATTGTTGTCACAATGAAGACCTACTTTCTTTTCGCGTGAAGGAACCACCTCAAGCTCTGTCAGAAACTTATTGATCCACATAGCTTACATTATCTCTTCTGCTGCAACAATGTACTCTCATTTGTAGAAGATTGAGCCACCAAGATCCATTTGGTACTCTTCCAGCATACTAGTCCTTCATCATCAAGAAGACGTATCTGTTTATGACTACGTGTCATTATGATTAGTCAAATGGTTGGCATCACCATTCCATTTAATTTTCAACCCCTTTTGACCTCCAATCACCATAAAAATAATCCTTGGTTCTTACTTTAGATACTTAAGGATGATTTTTCACAACAATCCAGTGGAGCTCACATGGATTTGATCGGAATATATTACTTATGACTGAATCATATGCAACATCAGGTCGAGTACATGTCATGACATACATGATGGTTCTATATCTGAAGCATATAGAACACTCATCATCTCTCCTTCTCAGCTTGTGTGCACGACACTATTTGCTGAGGTGTATGTCATGGTTCATAGGAATGTATCTTCTCTTAGATTCCTTCTTGATCTATCTCTATAGATCTTGATGCCCAATTTGTAGTCTCATCTCACCCAGGTCTTTCATTGAAAATCATTTTCAATGAGAAGTATGTCATCTACATACAAAACCAAAGAACTACGTTGCTCCCACTAAATTTCTTGTACACACAAATTTCCTCTAACAATAAGATGAAGTCAATTTTCTTGAAAACTTCATCAAGTATGAGGTTTCAACTCCTTGATGCTTACTAAAGTCCATACATGGGTCTCTCAAGTTTTCATATCTTCCCAAGATTTTAGCAACTTCAAAACCTCTATTGGTTGTGTCATGTACACATCCTCTTCTTGAAAGACATTCCGGAAGGCGGTTTTGTTATCCAACTGCCATATTCATAATCATGAAATGCAGCAATCGATGGGTCCAAAGTCTACTTTGGCATAAAAGGACTAGTTCTTGTAAAGGCATCACAGGTCTCGTTATGGTAAAACATTACCTCAATTTTACTTTGGGGACATTTTAGGTGATGTGTTTTTATCTACGTTTGCAAGTAAGATATACACAACAACCTAAAATATGGTTCTAAGCATTCAGACAATAAACGCTTGTGGGTGATCGGATCTTGGTCCCCTTTAATCTTGGAAAAGTGCTTCATGTTCATCATCGAAGGATCTCCTACCCTTGAGTCTTTGACTAGCGTCCATCCCTCATTTGTTGTAATTACATAGCTTTGTAAACTAATTACAAGATTCCTAATCTATCTTATTAATTTACAAAAAATAAAATTACAACAAAATAAATGGTACGCAGACGTGTTTCCCAAAATAAAATAAAAATAAAATTAAATTGGGGTGTGGCCTTTTATCTGATAACCAAGAACCTGCACGCTTCTTCATAAAATGCGCAATATACAGAAGTATATAAAACATTCATTCACTGTCGCATGAGTGAATGACCTTAAATATTTTTTGGTGAAAAGCGGGTAAAACCCTACGTATTATTAATTAAGCGAATTTGAGAGACTCCCCCAAGATCATATCTCAACCAGTCGATAACACACGCGTCTGGTTCAGAAAACAAATGACAACCAAGATCCAAAGAGTGTCCTAAATTAGCAAGATAGTCCGCTGCGTAATTAGCTTCGCGGTAAACATGGGATAACTGAAGTTCCCAAGGGCGACTTCGGAGCTCATGAAACTCGAGAACCAGATTCGAGTGTTGATGATCCAAAGTCCCTTCGTTGCAAAGGAGAGAGAGCGCTGCTCGTGAATCCGTTTGAACACGCAATTTCCTGATTCCCAAACCCCAAGCCAACTTCAACCCCTCAATGATTCCTGGAATCTTTGCTCTGGTAATGGAGCACGTGCCCAGGTTTGCGGAAAAAGCTTTGACGAATCTTCCTTGATCATCTCGTAAAATTTCTCCTGCCGCCATAGAGGACTGATGAGTTATAAGTGAACCATCAATGTTGAGCATAAACCAATCCTCGTTCCCCAGCCGCCATCCGATCAATTGTGCTTGCCGAGCTAAACCCGCCGCTTCTGGACCCAACTGAACGGTCTTCCAGCTTGAGTAGATGAGGTTGGACCATAACTCAACCTGACAAAGCACGTCTGCAACTCTCCTTCCTTCAAATAGAAATTTGTTTCTTGATCTCCAAAGTAACCAGGCTGTGATTCCGAACTTAATGCCAGAATCCCTACTTCCCAAATTAGCTTCCCACCAATCTCCAAAGTCCCTATCAAGCTCAAGCTGAATAACGGACATGTGCTCTCAAAGTGACAATTTACGTAGGACATGTGCTCTCGATTCAGAAATTGTCGAACATAAAGAATAAGCCACTTGAGTTGTAAGATGCCGCCTATACCTCTCCGCATTTGTAAGCAATATTAGGGCCGCCGGCTGAAATGTTTGACATTATTAGGGCCTTGCCACCTCCAAACCTTACGCCAGATTGTACCCTCTCTGTCATCGTTGAGATCCTTCAGCAGAAGGTAAGTTGTCTTGACAGAAAAATTTCCAGAAACTTCGAGACCCCAAACCTTCACATCGTCTCCAAGACTAGGGTTCGGTGGAGTCATACCTGCCACCTGCAAAACCATAGGAACTAGAAGAAGATTTCTAATTCGATCAAGGTTCCAAGAACCATCATTTAAACAAAAATTCGAAACGGTAAGGGAAGGGTTCACATCCTGGACGTTAAGTGCATGATCAATAAGCACGTTGCCGCTATCAAGCAATTTTTCCGTCGAAAAGAGAGCCTTCTTCCCATTACGAATGCTCCAATAAGTTCCATTAATGGTGTCCATCCAAACCTTGGCTATTCCTCTGCAAGTTGCTGATCTAGTTTTGGTCTTAAGAAGCAAAGGACCATTGGTTGACTGTTTAAAGTATTTTGAGAGCATCACTTGCGCCCAAAGTTCTGAGGGACGTTTAATAATCCCCCAACACTCTTTCATAAGAAAGGCCTTGTTCAACTCCCGAGCACTACGCAATCCAAGACCTCCAAGAAGCTTTGGCTTACAAACCATCTCCCAGTTAACGTTATGAATCTTCTGAACCCTTTCTGTCGATCGCCAAATAAAATCTCGCACCTTCTTATCGATAAGCTCACAAGTCATAGCCGGAAGAAAGACAGTTTGCATAACATAGGTCGGCAAAGAGTTGAGCACAGACGAAGCTAACGTAATGCTACCTGCCAAAGATAAGTTATTAGCTCGCCAACCTTCAAGTTTAGAGTCCAAAAGATCCAAGATGAAATCATAATTACACTTCTTTTCCCTTTGATGAAGAATTGGCACTCCAAGGTAACTACCCAAGTCTTGGGTCGGACCAATCTCAAGGGTTCGCGAGATATCCCTAGAAATATCTCTCCGCAAATTGGCAGTGAAAAAGATGCAAGATTTTTCCTTGTTCACGCTTTGCCCCGAAGCCTTACAAAAGCGATCCAAAATTTCAAGAGTCACCTTTGCTTGATCCATGCTAGCCTCACCCATCAGAATCAAGTCATCTGCGAAAAAGACATGAGAAAGCGGAACCCCGTTCTTAGTAAGAAGAATAGGTTTCCAATAGCCATATGTGACTGCCGAGAGGATCATTCGACTAAGTCTCTCGATACACAAGGTAAAAATATACGGGGACAGTGGACATCCCTGGCGAAGACCACGAGTCAGATAAAAACTATCCGAGCAATTACCATTCCACAAAACCTGAAAAGAGGGGGTAGTAATGCACATCATAATAACATCACATAAATCACTCGGAATGCCAGCTTGCTCAATCGTATCTCTCACAAAGCTCCATTCAATCTTGTCATAAGCTTTGGAGAGATCAATTTTAATAACCATCCTTGGTGATCTTTTCCTGAAGGTACTCATCGAATGAACAACTTCTTGAACAATCAGAATATTGTCAGTTATATGTCTTCCCAGCACAAAACTGGTCTGAGAATGATGAGTGAGACCCTTCATAAGGCCTTTAATCCTGTTAGCAATACATTTAGTCAAGGTTTTGTAAGCCACGTTACAAAGACTGATAGGCCTGAAATCACTCATAACCTCCGGACTGCTCTTCTTTGGAATAAGCGTGATCAGAGTTTCAATAACGCTGACAATCAGTTCGGGAGAACGAAAGCAGCTAATCACAAAGGAGGCGAAATCCTCGCCAACCACATCCCAACATCTCTGAAAGAAGATAGGGCAAAAACCATCTTTTCCAGGAGCTTTGAGAGGCCCCATCTCTTTAATAGCAGCATGAACTTCAGAATATGATAAGGGCCGACAAAGAACATCTTTCTCATGCTGTGAATTTCTGAAAACCATAGAGAGAAGCTTCAACTAAACCGGCTGATTGATAGAAATTTCTGAAATAGTCCAAAGCTAAATCCAACAGCTCAGTTGGATCCTCAACCCAAACCCCATCGTCATTCTTCAAGCGTGCGATTCTATTGAAAGCTCTCCGCTTAAGCGTAGCAAGGTGATAAAAACGAGTGTTACGATTTCCTTCTGTAACCCATTTAATTCTAGGTTTTTGAATCCACAAATCTTCTTCTTGCAGAGAACCAGCTCAAGCTTTTTGCGAACATCCCTTTCCCTTTTGAGATTAGCTTCTGATGGATTAGAAGCAACCAACAACTCAGCTTTCTTCAAATCTTCAGTGAGAATGCATTTCCTGCGAAAAATGTTGCCAAACACATTTTTATTCCAAACTTTCAAATTTTCAGAAAGGTCAAACAAAGCAGAAGGAAGAGCACAACCCTTCTTCCACTTATTAGACAACACATAATTGAAACTTCGGTGAGTATATCAAGCCGAAATAAAACAAAAAGGTTTATTATGGGTCGGGGCCACCTGATTGGACGCTCTAAGCAAAATTGGACGGTGATCAGACTTCAGCTTAACCAATGATGATTGACAATAGCTCTATCCAGGCGAACAAGATTACCATTTCTAGCCTAGGTAAAACGAGGACCACGAAACGGCAAATCTGACAAACCACAACATCAACCATATCGATGAAGGAGCGATTACGAGCACGATCAAAGGGGAACCTCCTCTTTTGTCCTCAGTGGAAAGAGTTGCATTGAAATCGCCAATGACTGTCCACGGCGATGACATGTTAACTGACAGGCGTTTCAAAGAGTCCCAAAGGAGAGCACGAGATGTAGGGCGCGGGCTCGCAAAACTGCAGTACTAAAGTACTGCGAACCATCTAGAAGCTTCCCCTTAGCATGAATGTACTATTTATCAAACTCCACGATGTCAAAGTTGATGATATCTGGATCCCAAAGAATCCAGATACCACCTTTAAAACCCTCTGCATCAGAACGAAACAAAGCTCCAAAACCCATTTTCTTAATGATAGCTTCAGCTCTAGATTGACTTATCTTTGGTTCTGCAATAACAGCAATAGAAAACTTATGAGAAATAGTATACGACTTAAAACTCGATAAGAAAGATTTGTGAGCTGCTCCACAGCAGTTCCATGAGAAAATTGAAGGAAACGATTAAAAGTAAAAGAAAAACTCCCTTGAAACTCGAGAAACAACAATCAGTAGGATTAGACCAATTCCATAGCAGACGGAACCTCCCGCCAATTGGGAAGTACTGTTGAGGAGATAGAATTGGGGTTTCCATTGCTCGAGAGAATCCTCTGACCTTCCGTATTACTCTTCCCTTCTTTAAGGATGAAATTCAGTTTCCTAACATCTCCGGAAATAGCTTTCTCCGAAACAATTTTGGATGAGTGGGAAATATTTAATTTCGAAGAGCTGGCCTTTGGGGCCTTTGGGTCCTTTGGGATTGATCTGCTTTTAATAAACTTGGCAATAGGCTCATCCTTTTTAGAGTCTTTGGACACCCTATCGTTCCTTGCTTGAGCTTGCATAAGCCCAACATCTGAGTGAACCTTCTGAGCAGCTGAAGTAGAGGCTTTCTCCGCACCGTTGGAATTACCATTTTTTTATAGTAGAGATATTTTCCATATCTGAAACTTTCACTCCTTCTGTTTCCTCCTTCTCAGAAGCACTGATTATGGGGTCAATCGGATCCACAAAATCATCCTTCACATTAAATGTTTCGAATCGATTACCATTTTCAGATTTCTTTCCCTCTGGGAGGCTTCCGGCAGCCGGAGCTGTCAACGGCCTTGGTCTGCGTCGATTCTTTTGGACAAGCATCCAGGACCCAAAGTCTTCTTCAACCTCCGGACGATCCGTTGGCTCCACATTGCTTTGGAACACCGGATTGGAAAAAGTAGTTGCCGGTTGATCAGGAACAGTGTAACATCCTGTTTCGACCTCACCAACACTATTGACGAAACTAGTATAATAACGATTTATAACCTCATGTCCCAATTGTACTAAAAATACTGGTAGACTCAAATTAATGATCATTCGCCTAAATGTTATAGATATATGTATGTATTGCACCAATTTTCATATGTATATAAAATTACTATCTAGTTATGCAAGGAAAGTCAGATGCACGTTGCTAAGTAGGAAAAACTAAACCATCATTTATAATTTCATGATTTTCCCTCCCCACGTTTACTTAACATAAAAGGAAACTTAATTGGAAAGTATTTTGGATTTACAAACAAAATTAGCTTAGGCTTATCTTAGGAGAAATGAGAGTACACGTGGGCTTATGGCATTACTTACCCAAACCAAAGCATGACAAGGATGTTAATTGATCTCGTGTCATTTAATTTGGAGATAAAGGAATTGGGAGTGGCGGTTTCATAGTCGGCTCCATCATTTTCACTTCCTTATAAATAGCTCTTAGGCCATTAGAGTATGAAAAGAAGGTTTTCAGAAAGAAGAGACTTTGAAAGTAATATATAGTGTATAGTTCACGCGGGTGGTGATACGAAGGTGGTTTAAAATTAGGGTTTCGACCCGAAAGCTAGTAGCAAGGTTCTATCGATTTCTTTTTGGTGAGGGTCTCCTGCATATTTTACCGGATTAGACGTTCCTTTATGTGTCTATTTATTATTAAGTACTATACACATGCTAGGATAGTGGCCTACAACCCTAGGGCCGTATGTGAACAATTGTTATTTATATATATATATATATATAGTGAACACTCCGGTGCACCCACCTAGCTGGGTGCACCCGCTTGCGTGTCGTAATCTCAACCATTCGTTTAATCAATGGACCTTAAACCTTTGATTTAATTATGATTTAAATAATTTATTTTATTCTTATTATATTTCCCTAAAACCTAATTACAATATGGTACCTGATATTAGATAGAAGTGCAACAAAATCATTTAAATTTGTGAAGTGAATTTAATAAGCACCCCCACGTTAACTTTATTGGCTCATCATCTTCAACCTACCCCTCCCTAATTATTTTCAACAGAAACAAAGAACTCTACCCTATTATTCATATCTGGTCGGCTAGGGTACTACTGAAATCGTTGGCTGATTTCAATTTTTCGATTTGGAGATTATTCGTCGATAGAGGGACTTGACAGTCTCGGCGCCGACGGTCGGAATTATGCAGCTTACAAGCATATAACATATACTAGCGTCTGTGGTGGAAGAAGACTATAGGCTTGGCAGCATCGGCGGTGAGTGACGGCGGAATCGGAACCACCAATCGGGACCTTCGCTGAATTGCATGTGACCGACGACAAAGAATGGAGTTAGTCGTGGCGGCATCGGCGACCCTACATGGCGAAATCCCAATTGTTGGGTCAGTTTCGGATCGTCAGTTGTTTTCTTTGTTTGCCCGACGATTACCAGGCCAATCCGAGTCGGTTTAGTTGGTCAAATCTACTTGGTTTGGATAATTATAATATCGATTTGTATTTTCGGTTTGATTGGTAAAAGCATTGACCAAACGCCGATTTCTAGGTGTGATTCGAAGCTCGGAAATCTTCTGGATTTGATAAGATTATTATTCTTCTTATTACCACTATTATTATTGTTATACTTATCCTTATATTATTATTATTTTATTGTTCCTGATTGTTAAATGTTAACCAATCTTCGGGATTTTATGTTATTATTAATTTATTATTCTTCTTATCACTAGTGTTTATATTAGGCAAAAGATCCGGACCCAACCTTTAAAGGTTGGGCCGGTCCAACCCATACCACTGTATCCCATATTCCCCTGCAACGCGGATTAGCCCAGTCACCTGAAGGGCAAAAATGTCAAAAGACTGGGCCTTCTTAATTCACGCAAAACAACTCTTCCTATTTTCTATTTCTTTATCCTCTGGATCCCCAAATTGAATCGGATCATCGGCGGCTGACTTCTTCGGCCACCTCCACCCACCGTCACCTCCTCCTCACCGTCGTCACTCTTTGTTTGGCAAAAAAAATTTCACGCAAATGAAATCTGGTGAATTAGGAATTGAGCATAGAGCAAAAATTGGATCATTAGGATGAAGTTCCGATTACCTGATGGCCGAAGCAAATGCCAGGATCTTCTTCTCCAGGGAGTTCAATGTGACGATCAGTTTCAGGAGGCGGCAGATCCATGGCTCGTTTGAATGGGCGTCATTGCAGCTCCCTGCAATCACGAATCCATCGAATCCGTCAAGCTCCTTGTCGTCGGGAAACTCCCCTGCGGCGACCTTGAACACCTCCCAACTCTCTCCGTCCTCTGATAGCATCTCCACGAACACTCCGAAGTAGCCTCCGTACTTCCTTCTGGCGTACTCCGATTCATCCGTGCATAGCAGCACACCCCCCCACAATTCTTCCCTATCCATTTGTATTCTGTCTGTTCAATCGAGAAGGGAGGAAAGAATTTAAGAAGGGATGCTCTCTTGTTTTGCTTGCTGAGAAACAATCTGAGTTGGGATGGTTTATATAATGAGGTGGGGGATGGACATTCCCAATTAGTACCCGGTTTAACTCATTAATTTACAATCATGACCTTCCTTTGTTGGTTTTCCGCCCAAATTTTGATAAGTAAACTACTTAATTCTATTGATTAACTGGCATTAGATAATTAGTTAACTCGATTGGTTAACTAGTTAACTCGATTGGCTAACTAGTTAATTCGAGTAGATAACTAGTTAACAACTAATTGATAACTAGTTAACTTATCATGGTGTTAACTAGTTAACTAATTAACAACACGTTTACTAGTTATCTGATAATGATAACTAGTTAACTAATTAACAACACGTTTACTAGTTATCTGATAATGATGTTAACTAGTTAACTCGATAAGTTAATTAGTTAACTAATTTTTATAGCTAGTTATCATCTTAAAAAATGTTAACTAGTTATCTTAATCACGATGTTAACTAGTTAACCAATTTCGATAACTAGTTATCACCTGCAAATCTTGTTAACTAGTTATTTAATCATGATGTTATCTAGTTATCAAATAATCTTGTTAACTAGTTATCTAATCATCTCATTAAAATTTTGATTATATGATTATTCGTTAACTAGTTATTAGGTTAAAATCTGTTAACAAGTTATCAAACAAAAAACGTTGTTAACTAGTTATCAGTTTAAAAACCATGTTAACTAGTTATCAATAAAAAAACATTGTTAACTAGTTAACAGCAAAACTAAAAATTTTGTCAACTAGTTAACTCGATTACTTAACTAGTTACTAATAAAATAACTAGTTAACATCAGAATAACCTGATAACTAATTTTGATAACTAGTTAACTAATATTGACAACAAGTTATCACCAAAACATCTCGTTCAAATTTTGATTATATGATTATTCGTTAACTAGTTATCAGGTTAAAATCTGGTAACAAGTTATCAAACAAAAAATGATGTTAACTAGTTATCAATTAAAAAAACACTGTTAACTAGTTAGCAGAAAAAAGGTGTTAACAAGTATTTTTGAAAAAAAAATTGAAAGCAAAAAAAAAAAAATTTTTTGCCGGAGTCTCGCCAGAAAAGTCGCCTGCGATGACGGCCGGTCGCCGGAGATTCACCGGTTGGTCAAATATTAATATATTTAAATCTAAATATAAAAATTAAATGATATGTGTAAAGTCCTGAATACCCCTAATAATCTAGACCATTAGATTAATCAAAGTGTGATCTAATGGCTAAAAAAAGGTTGGAAGGCTTCCAACCCTTGGAAAGGGTTGGAGCCTGATCTCAAGCCTTTATATTAGGATTTTTAAGATTTTTTAATATTTGATTTTGCTTGCTTAGTAAACATTAGTTAGCAAGTTATTTTGATAACTAGTTGACCTCGTGATTTAAATTACTAGTGAACAAATTTTTAGTTGATAACCAGTTTTTAAAAATTGTTAACTAGTTATCAAAATTACATAAGTAAAATATTGTGTATACGTGTACAATGAGTATGTGCACATATATAAATATGTTTACACGTGTACAAAGAGTGCATGCACGTATACAAAAGAGTGTGTGCACGTGTACACATTGTGCACATGTGTACAAAATAAGTGTACATGTGTACAAAATGTAAGTATATAAATGTGTGCGTGTATAGAACGTGTACAAAACGTGTACACATGTACAAAAAATGTGTGCAAATGAGTACACAGTTTATGTACAGAAATGTGCACTTACACATATACAAAAACTTGTACACATATTAAAAACGAGTACGAAGCGTGGCCGGAAAAAAAAATTTAGAAAAATAGGCCCGACGACAGTGGTCCGGTGGCCGATTTTTTTTCAAAATCGGAGCTCCGGTCGTCGAAAAAGTCATCGGAGCTCCGATCGTCGGAGACTTTCCGGTGATGCCAACACTTAAATAAAAATAATAATTAAATTGTGAAATGACACTTTTACCCCTTTAATTTAAACCATTAGATTTAAAAATGAATCAATGGTTGAGGTTGGTTCTTGATACCATCAAGGAAGGCCAAAATCCTTGATGGGTAGACGGACTCTAGTTAACTAGTGTGATAACTAGTTACTTATTTATCTATCTTTTTATTGTTATTTGTTGTTATTAACTAGTTAATTGGTATAAACAAGGTCTCTGAATTTAGGATTGCCTATTCTTTTGACCTGAGTTAACTAGTTAACTGGTTGATAACTATTAGTGTTTTGTGAAACTCTCTAATGTAACAGTCAATTGATTATGTCAATTTGATTTTAATATTCTTTGAAATCATTAACAAGTTATGTGTTAATTTTTTCTAAAACCCAATCAATTCGGTTAAGGTTGGAACAACCAAAATAAGATGAGGTCTATGGTTTGAAAGACAGCCATATTTATGTTGCATAACGGTAAAGAACTTTATACGGTCTGAAACGCTTACAACTAACAAAATATATTCTCAAAGTTCAAACACTCGAACATGTCATAAATGGTCGACCTCGAAGTCTAATATGGGTTGAAATTTTTATATATTGAAAATTGAGGAAAACAACACTAAAGAATGAATGTTCAAAAGGGATTCGAGGTAAAGGTGAGTTGGACACATCTATCAATCAGTGAGGTGAGTGTGTGTATTTTTCTTGTTGCTTGGGTTAGTCATAATTTCCACGTAGAACATATGATGAAAGTAGAATTGAGGAAAAAGTTATTTTATTCAACTTGGTTGATTAGCTTAATATGATTAATCATTTTGATAGGCCCTAAACCAGCGATTGAGGGCCTCGCGGATTCTACCCAATGCCCAACAAATATGGGCCCTACCAGTCGTCTCAGGAGTCAACGATATATCGATCCGTTGACCTCATCCTTAAACATGAACCACCTCAAGCGGCGGCCCAACAGTAACTTCAAAGGCCCACCATAAAACCCTAGCGACCTTAGGGTTCCGCGAACAGCACCAACAACTTGGCACCATCACAGCAATTGCAATGAATGGCCACAATCGATACATTAGAAGGGCCAATACCAAGAGAAACATCACCTGGAGGTAGAGCTATAAATACCGTACTGACCCCCCTGCAGAAAAGACAACCACTTTTCAGGGTACATTCCCTCGGTACGTTTTCTCAGACACTGTCACCCTCATTCCTTTCCTAAGTATTCGCCCAAGAACCGATTACTACCCTCCCCGGTTTCCATCTTACACGAGGTACCCATCGAAGACCATACGATTGGGCTTCCCTTCTTTATTGGGCTAGACGATTAGTCTGGAACACATTCTTTTCATTTACTATTACTTTTAGTACCAAAATACCACAATTTGTCCTAACTAGGGGCGAGCTCCCCTAGATTAGAGAGATTTACTAGGGTTGGTTGTTTACTGTTGTAAGAGCATCTACAATGGTCTTATTTAAAAGGTTTAAAGCTTTTACAAAAAGTTTATAACCATAGAAGAGGTTGAGTGGCACTAAAAGCTTTATATACATAAAGCTTTAGGGACTACAATGGTAGGGTTGAAAAGATTAAAGTTTTAAGTGTAAATATTATATTCTATAAAATAAAATGAGGTGACAATTTTGGAAGAGAGAGAATGCAAAAGCTTTGTAGATTCAAAGCTTTTGCAAAAAGCTTTATGAAATTCACCCATCAACCCATTTCTCTCTCCTAATTTTTTACATTTTTTAAATTTTTATTTTAATCACTCATTTATTTAATATTTTCCTACCAATTTCAATTAATCAAAATGACATATAAATGTATCACTACGAATGTACATTAACATGAATGACTGCATAAATTTAAAACATCACCTACTGGTGAGTCTACTCCAGATGCAGACACATTCTTCTTTTTCGAAGACAGTTCACTTGAGTTACCTCCGTTCCATTTTGGCTCATCTTTGACCATCATCCACACATGCTCATACTTAAAATGTTTGTTACGCATGGAGTAAAACAACTCTCGTGCAGCTCCCATAACTTGATCATCTGACCAACCGCTATGATTTTGTCTTTTGGTTTGAATGAAGCATTGGTTAAATTCATTAACCGAAGGAATTATATTGAACCAATGTGATTTCAAGGATTGTTGTGTTCTATCATTATCGCTCATATCATGATCATTAAAGTATTTTGTTATTCGTTCCCAAAAGTCTTTTCTGTTTTGTCCGTTACCTTTCACATTATCAGTTGAGATGATGAGGTAAGAGCTTGCAAGCAACTTGTCATCTTCAATGGTCCACTTCTTGCGACTTTCGTCGTTACTCATTCCGTCAGACTCCATCATATCATTAGGTCTTGTATCGGCAGGCGGTGTTGGCATACTTTGCGGTGGATATTGTTGTTGCATTGCTGGACTGAAATACTCATAGTGTGGATACATGGGGATATGAGGGTTTGAATAATATGGAAAATTCGGGATACCTTGGCGTTCTTGAAACTGTGAAGAACCTTGCACCTGAGGTGGTGGAGTCGTGTATTGAGGATGAAGTGATTCACCATTATAATGACTACCCAATAACCTCGTGAAATAATTTGGCTCCATGTGGAAAAGTTAGTAATGTTAAAATTTAATATTATTCAATTTATAGAGGGTTTTCAATCTTATCAGCTTAGATTTTGGCGAAATATATGGGTTACCTCCAACAAATAATGTATTTCTGTTTCAGTAACCATACCCCTATATTGAAGATATACATTTTTAGGCTTGGAATAATTGATTGCATTTTTCATAGTATTCCATCAAATTTCTAATGTAAATTGAGTTTGACCTATTTATCATCAAATGGATGTATTATTTTAATAATATTAAAATTTTATTATATTATTAATTTTTAGGCGATTTATTTGTCGATTTCATAATTTGTAATTATATATACGTATATTCTCAATCATAAAATACTTAGTCAGATGATACATGGTCTTGGAGCTAGTGTGGTGTACTAAATGCGTACCAATTGACGTAATGAAAATGATAAGTGGTATGGAAAGACCCAAAATGTAAAGTGATCAAATTAGGTGGTTGTATTTATATAGGGGGCTATTTGTAATATTGGCAAAATATAGGGGGGCAAAGTGCTATTTTCTTTAAATATTTTAATCATATTATATTAATATTTAAAAGGTTATAAAGCTTTATAAGTTTCATGCCATTGTAGGAATAGCTTTATAAGTTAAAATGTACTAAAAAAGTGATGTGGCATACTAGTTAAAGCTTTAAATTACACCACCATTATAGATGCTCTAAGGATTTAAAGGAGTTAAAATTGGAATTTTAGAAATTGAGAGTCTAGGGATTAAGGATTTTGGATTGTAATTCCTAATTTGAATTAAGTTTGTCGTGACAAGCGAAACAAGATATCATGGGAAAATAAATTACGCCAATATCACATGGCCACATGGTTATTGCATAAAAAAATGATTGAATTTTAACTAACTGAACAATTTAGGATTAAGGACCATAAACCCTTTTTTAGTTAGGGTTTTCGTGATGGGAGGAATAAGATATCATTGGAAATCAAATTGCACAAAGATAGCATGAGTTCTGGCAAAAATAAAATCAGAATTAAAATGAGTAAGTTATAGCTAATTGGACGTTTAGGGTTTAGGGAGTGTTGTACACCCAAGCTTGAGTTGGATTTGTTGTGACGGACAGACCAAGATAGAATCAAAAACGAAATTGCACAAATATACCATGGTTATAATATAAAGAACATCATAGTTAAAGTAATCGAATAATAGTTAATTGAACGAATTAGAGTTTGGGATCTTAAACCCTAATTTGAGTTATGGTTGTTGTAAGGGAGGGACAAGACATCATAAAAAAAATTGCACATTATGACATGGGTTCTAACATAATAAAATCATTAATAAAATAAGCGAGATATAGCTTATTAATACTTTTTGTTAAATTTTCAACCTTATATATTACGATATTTTGGTCGTAAATTTCATGTTTGACACTAAAATGATGCATCCTTTGCGTCCACATATTCATATTGATATTCATGACCTACATCTCTTAATTCATAAACCCTAAGTACCAAATATTCATCCGAGTTTAATTATCAATAATTTACATAATTAAATTAATCCAAAACAAAAAAAGTATAGTAATTTACGATAATCACAAAACAATTATTAAATTTTCACTCATTTAATGATATTATATAATTGGGATTGATTATACACGGAAGATGCTTATATCCCATAAAAGGCTAAAAAATTGGTGATTTTCTTAACTAAGCAAGCAAAATCAAATATTAAAAAATCCTGAAAAACCTAATATACACGCTACTGATAAGTAGAAGAATAATACCATAAAATCCGGAAGATTGGTTAACAATCAGGAACATTAAAATATTAATAATATAAGGGTAAGTATAACAGTAATAATAGTGGTAATAAGAAGAATAATAATCTTATCAAATCCGGAAGATTTCCAAGCTTCGAATCACACCTAGAAATCGGCGCTTGGTCAATGCTTTTACCAATCAAACCAAAAAATATAAACTGATATTATAATTATCCAAACTAAGTAGATTTGACCAACTAAACCGACTCGGATTGGCCTGGTAATCGTCGGGCAAACAAAGAAAACAATTGACGATCCGAAACTGACCCAATAATTGGGATTCCACCATGTAGGGTCGTCGATGCCGCCACGACTAACTCCATTCTTTGTCGTCGGCCACGTGCAATTCAGCGAAGGTCCCGATAGGTGGTTCCGATTCGGCCGTCACTCACCGCCGATGCTGCCAAGCCTACAGTCTTCTTCCACCGCAGACGCTAGTATATGTTATATGCTTGTAAGCTGCATAATTCCCAACGCCGGCGCCGAGACTGTCAAGTCCCTCTATCGACGAATAATCTCCAAATCGAAAAATTGAAATCGGCCGACGATTTCAGTAGTACCCTAGCACTTCGGTGCCCGCGGGTATCAATACCCGCAGACACGTGGCAAGTAGCTATTGGCTGGGAATTTTCGCCTGGAATATATGTTGGTTTGTTCCCCAATTATTTCAACCTTTGCATTTTGGTCACCACAAAAAAGCAATCTGTTTTTCTGTTTCCACCGTCAAACGCCTTCCAACTCCTTTCCTATAATCCCTATCTACCTTATCCTATTATCCAAAGAAGAAACTCGTCGAAAATGGAAGCTATCAGTTTCACCAAAACCTTCACCCCAATCCTCAATAGTTCCCGCCTCACCAATTTCAGATTCTGCGCACAACCTGTTTCCAATCTCCGTGGAAGAAGAAACTCGTCGAGATCCAAGCTATTCGCTTCAACAGCTGTTTCAACTGCAGTGGAAAAGATTTTCGGCGATCCACTGCTTGAAGCAGTCGTGAATGGCGGACCGGAGGAGTACAAGAAATTCAACTGGTTTGCTTACTGGTATCCGGTGATGCCGGTCTGCGATCTGGACAATAGGTTACCGCACGCGAAGACTGTGTTAGGTTTCGATTTGGTGGCGTGGTGGGATCGGAACGAAGGTGCATGGAAGGTGTTTGACGATATGTGTCCTCACAGATTGGCTCCGCTTTCTGAAGGGAGGATTGGTCAGTGGGGGAGGTTGCAATGTGTGTATCATGGTTGGTGTTTTAATGGCGCTGGAGAGTGTAAGCTCATTCCTCAGGCTCCTCTGGATGGCCCTTCGGTAAAAAAATCGATTCTCTTACCATTAATAGCTTCTGGAAACTGTGAAGTATGAATATGGTTTGAGCTATAATTGGCTGATTGCTTTAGAAGAAGTTAATTGCTCATTTTGATAGTTCATTGCTTGAATGTTGAGGAATTGTGTTTTGTTGATCTCCATAGGTACACACATCCAAGAGAGCTTGTGCATCAGTATATCAAAGTACTGTCCAAAACAGTATTTTGGTGGGTTTGGCCAAACAGTGATCCCAAATACAGAGATATTCTTTCAGTACAGAAACCTTCATACATTTCAGACCTAGATGATCCTTCGTTCACTAAGCCATTGGCGAACCGAGACTTCCCTTTCGGGTATGGTCTGCTGATTACTTCAGAATTTAAGGTCATTTGAAATTGCTGCTATCTTCATAGTTCTCTTGAGCAGTTCTTGTTGATTATAGCTGGTTCTCACTTGATGGGACTGAAATGTGTGCAGGTATGAAATCTTGACCGAAAATCTGATTGACCCTTCTCATGTTCCGTACGCACACTTCAAGCTGCTCCCGAATCTGGCCCTGACAGACAGTTAGGAGCTTTGCTTGACTAGAATCTCATTAATGAAACTGCACTGTGTTTCTTAATGTGTGGTATCACTAATGACACTACATTGTTTCTGCAGAAAGGGTTGACAGAGAAGGAGGCAGCCCGGTCGAAATGAAGTTAGAAAATTTTGGTATAAATGGATTCGATACTACTAGATTTGGAGGAGAGAGCAAGTTCATAGCACCTTGCGTGTATTACTCTTCTGTCAGCGCAACAGCACTTCGAGAGCTTTCGAGAAAAAAAGGCGACAGTTCAGCATCAGCAGTTCCAAAAGTGAAGGTAAAAAGAAACATAAAAATTGGTTCTTTGGTATATAAACATTGAAACAGATGACCTTTTGCAATACTGATATGCTTTCCTTACTGTGATTCACATTTCTTTAGGATTCATCAGCTCAAGCACCAGAGAAGAGAGTGCTCCTTGTTTTCTTCTGTATCCCAGTTGGTCCTGGAAAATCACAGATTGATCTTCTCATTTCCAAGGAACTTTGTAGTCTGGGCAGATAAATTAATCCCCAGATGGATTTCTCATGTGGGGCAGAATCTTGTTCTTGATTCAGACTTGTATCTTCTTCATCTGGAGGTAACACCATCTTCTTGTCTAAAACTCTCATCTTTACTCTGATTACAACCCTAGTTTAGGTCGTCGATGATGATACAGAACTCTCAAGTTTTGGAACTGTTAACTGAGATCCTTTTTATGGTTCAATCTTTCAGGAGAGGAAGATAATGGAAGCAGGGAGTTACAACTGGAGTAAAGCTTGCTTCATGCCAACAAAGGCTGATACACATGTGATTGCTTTCAGGAGATGGTTGAGAAGATACTCAGGTGGTCAGATCAACTGGGGGATAAAGTTCAATGGTGTTCTTCCTCCAACTCCTCCTAAAGAACAACTCATGGACAGGCAAGCATTTCCTAATTCTCTTGAGTTTTCGTGTTTTTAGGTTCTTAGGTCTAAGGATGATAATGATACCTGTCATTATAGTTATCCAGCAAAACTTGAACCTGTCAAACAGGATAAAACCCAAGTTGACCGGTATTTTTAGGATATAGGTAAACCTGAAAATCGTTACATGCAGGTACAAGTAGAGTATGAATATTGAAGTATACGAACCGAAGCCGAACTGGTCAATTTAATTCATATGAAAATACTTTTATGACGAGATATTTTGTATTTATAATAGCCGTGCTTGCAACTGACAACGAAATGGACCGAACATGTTCAATGAGAGGACTCCAACCATATAATAGATAAATGCGGTATTTCTATTGTCGGTAATAATAATCGTCACTGATTCCAACTTCACCCTTTGCTATTGTTTTCTGGTTCTATTTCATCCAGGTACTGGTCTCATGTGGTGAACTGCAGCAGCTGCAATGGAGCATACAAAGCTCTGAAAGCAGTCGAGGTAGCCCTGCAGATCGTCGTAGTGGCTTCGATCGCCATTGTTGCCGCGACAGCTAAGCAATCGGCGGCTTTGCGAAGCAGTGTTGTTCTTGGTGTGACTGCTGCAGTACTCTGCTATGCAGCTTCAAGGTGGCTATCTTACTTCATTTACAAGACCTTCCATTTCCATGACTATACACATGCTCCGTGGAAATTAATAGGTCCCAGTTCCTGACGGGGCTGGAAAATTGATCGAATTCCTGGAGTTTCAATGAGAATCTGATTCCCAAATCAACCAACTATGGGGTTATCATCTTGAAGTAATCAATAATTCCAACCATTCCAATTTTAAGAAGTTCATGTTAATCCATGTGGTTACAATTACAAAATCCAAATGAGAACTTAGTGTTATTGTTTTTTCATTTATTGATACATGACAATTCCCTTGTATGTACATTGTTTCCATATTGATATATGAATTCCCTTGTATGCACATTGTCCAATTGTCTTGTCTATGCTACGCCCATGTACAAATAATCTGGTATTCATCTCGCAAAACAGATTATTCGATATTCATTCTTCGGCATGAAGGAAGCTTTTGATTCATCTCGCAAAACTAATGCTCAATTGTTGATATTAGGTACGTATTTCATAAATCCAATATTATTAAACATTACGAGTACATACAAATTTCAAAGCATCTAGCAACATACACATATTCAACGATACCTATTCTGAGGACAAGTTCTCCTATTGTGTCCGGGCTGACTACATACACAACATGTACGTGTTCGATTAGCTGCTGCAGACGACGTGCCTTCTTCGAACCTCGAATTTTTGTGACTTGCTTGTTCTACTTCCTCACCCGAATCGGGCCTCACCACACGCACCCTCCTTCTCCGACCAGTATTCATATCGCTTACATTTTGCTCCGATTCAGAATCAGATATGTTGTGCACTACTTGACGCTGTACTAAATTTTCGTATTCACTCTCTTCCTCAACGGAATACCCTTCATTATCGTCCAACTGACCGTCTTCATTATCCCACCCATTCTCCCTAGGCGGCCAACATTCCATGAATAATGTAACTTCTTTTTGGTTTGTTATATCATTTAATAACCCATTTATCACGTCACGATCGCTAATAATCTTATGAAAGTAATCTCTAGCGTTCAATCCAGTTTCCTTATACCACATAAAAATTACCCGTTCATAACCCAATTCATTTTTGGCAAGTTTCGTAAGTTGAATATATCCAAGATAGTCTTTGCTGAATTCAACGACATTAGTTATACCCCCAACATATTGATCGACGTCATTCATTCTCCCTCCATGTCTAACTCGGAATGTAACTTTTTCTTGTGCCATCCTACAACAGAGTTGGAAACAATCAATATTAGACAAACTTTTCCGACAGGCTAAGCACAGAAATGTAAATGCATCGATTAGGTTTCGACTTTTTCGACTTAGCATTTAACGAGCTATCTGGGTCGGCTTGCTAAAGCTTCTTGAGCTCGGCCAGTTAATACTTATTTCGAGCTTAGCATTTAAACAAAATTATTCCGGGATTCAAAATTTCCAAACGTACCTTTGATAAATTTTGTCGTCTCATGGATGCTCGACCAACAGAGGAACAAGAAGATGACTAACGGAAGATTGTACTGCAACAAGTAGCAGATCGGGACGTGAATGAGGGGTTTCTTACGAAAGAGCAATGACAAGCAGATGAACTTCATATATATTTATAGGGTTGAAACACATGTGTAGAAATATTACCAAACCAATATGTTAGTCACGTGTAGAATATAGTGACAAATTCGTCCTTTACCCAATTTTGGTTTATGTGTAGGTATAGGTTTCAATTACAAAACCATTTGAAAAAAATGCCAAACCAATATGTGAGTCACGTGTATAACATAAGAGCATCAATAGTGATCAATTTGTACTTTACCCAATATTGGTTCATGTGTAGGTTGTTATTGATTCTTGTGAATAATATAGTGTATGGAGTAAAATTATTCACGTGAATCGTAATGTTTCTTTGTATGATGCGAACAAATGTCGTGGAATCTTTGTTTACCAATTATAACGAAGGAGCCAAATTCGAGCTTTGAACCGGTCTAATAAAAAAATGAAATAGTCGAATATGAGCTGTATGAATCACATGTTATAGAAAATTTTTGCCACATGTAATGGCATGCACATTCATTGGTTGCATGCCCCAAAACATGCATAAATATGTATTTTCTAAGTATTTTGTTTACACTAAATGTCTTAACTTATATGTCTTAACGTTAGCACTATTTTGTACCAATATCGAATCCTCGTTCGTATAAGACACTCGTAACAATAATAGTTTCGGACGCGTATTTAAACTAAAAGAACCTACCAAATGTACATTTGTCAACTACTTATAATCATGCAACCAATATTATCAATATTTATTTAAATTTTAACCTTTTGTAACCAATACAATAATTCAACATAGACACATGTGTCAACTTCTTCATCATGCACCAATGCATGTGTCAACTTCTTCATCATGCACCAATGCATGTCTACCATTTAGATTTTTATAAAATTTTTAATTGAAAAATAAAAGCTTAAATGCTACAAATTAAGATGAAAAAAATAACTTATAAATAATTATGCATGTTTTGGATCATGCAACTAATGCATGTTCATGCAAGTACATGTGTCAAAGATTTTCTACAAGATGCGATTGATGACAACTCGTTACGTAGAATATCATATTTTTGGTGGATCGGTTCAATGCTCGAAACGAGCTCGTTCCTCACGATTGGTGAAAAAGCATTACTACGAAATTATTTTTTTGTATAACAAAATTGGACCGTACAGAAGAGCTCAGTGCCTTTCAAAATAAATGAAATAATAAATTTGATCATTGGATATGAACTCGATTTTGCTCTAACATGTTACGTTAGAATTATCTTACCAGTTACGAACCGTCCGCGAACAAAAGATTGACTCTCCCTCGAATCGATAAAATAATATTGTACATGCAATTAAATTTTGGATAAGCATGCATGTAACGTGCTGAAATCGATTACGACTCGAATACAACTCGTGAATTTGTTCTTTCGTTCATTACAATTAGTTAACAAACATAATTTGTACTAAAGATGGAAAGCATTAAAGTAAAGTGACTAAATGTAACTAATACTAATCCTAAAAATTCGTATGTCCAGATGGTAGTTGACTTCTATTATAAGAGAAGTAGTTTGAATTAATATTTTAATATGTTTCCGACTTTCAGACTATTCAGGAATATCTATTATCTATTATATATATATAAGCAAATATAAAAGAGATCCCCTTTTATTTCCATTCTCCTTGAGTGTAGGGATTCTACCAATAAAATTTTTTATTTATTTATTCTCTCTCCAATTAATAAACAAAAAGCAAACAAAAACGGTTACCAAATTTAAAAGTAATGGCCATTGTAGAAAAATATATGTAAACGTCATTTTCAACTTTTATTATTATTAATTTTTTTATCAAATTAACTACATATGATTATTAGGTTTGATCTGTTCATTAGCATTAATTTTTTAATAAAAAATACAACATAGTTGATGTAAACAAAAATAACCAATTATTTTGGTTTCATAATATATTTATTCTTGGATGAATAATTTATTGTTTATAAAAAATAATTTATGATATTTATTTACGATCTATAATATTTGCATATAAAGAATATAAGATTACACCCGTTATTTTCAGCAATTGTAGATTTTTCATCAATCACATATTCTCTTATTTCATTTATTTAATCATTACAAATAATATAAATTTTTTTGTGGTAACTTCTAATAATCCAAGATCTAAATGTTGCCATCATGACAATAGACTTGGCAACTGGTATCCGAAAATCGGGTATCCACCCAAAATTCGGCCGATGGGCAGAAATTCTCCATTAATCGGTATGGGAAAGACCTGGTTTGTGGTTCGAGCAGGTAATGCGTGGGGACAAGTTTGAAGGTATCTGTCTCATACCTAACCTGACGGTGACGGGTTTGTACTCTTAAATATTCACATTTCTGGATAATTTTTTTTATTAATATGTGAAAGATAGAAACAACCATCTTCCTTGAAAAAACTTAGCTACTTTATTAATCGTGATGTATTTTTTTTAACATATGCAATAATATGTTAATATCATATTATAATGATTTAATTCAAGGTGATAATCTAAAGAACAATTCATTTATATCTATCTATTATCTTTTATCTATTATCTATTATCTATCTATCTACTATCTACTAATATATATAAGGATACAATTTACCCCTTTTTATTCCTTCTCCCCTTGAATGTAGGAAACCAATCAATCACCATTAACTTCCTATAATTTAATTTAAATATAATATTAAAATTACCAATTTATTAATTTATTAATGGGAATGGCTCATCAAACGTGGCCACATTTAAGGAAAATGGAAAAGGCTAAACGCCGGGTAAAAAAAAATTATCTATATTTTTACCTTTTAGAAATTTATTTATATGTATATCTATCTGTTGAACGCTTCGGTACGCCACTAAAAGTGACGTACTGAGTATGTCACTTTTTGTGAATCAATCTGGAACGTCCGTTTTGAAGAACAGATCTGAACCGTAAAAAATAAAAATTAATTTTATAATTTAATTGTGTATATCCAACATAGTCTACAATTTTATTGTAACTTATTATTTCATCACTCAATATATTGTATTAGTTTTGTTCAATCCACAACTATTTTTGAATTTCAATTGGGTTTATAACTAGGTTAATTGACAGATTCATCTGTATCACCCCCATCTAACTCCATTTTACAGTTTCATTCTTATTTCTTTCTCATCCTATTCACGACTCATCAGTTTTCATTCTCATCCTATTCTCTACGCCGACTCTACCTCGACGCCGACGCTGACGCCGACGCAGACTCTACCTCGACGCCGTCCCCGCCTCTTGAAACCGTAATTGAAGCTGAAAAGCAAGCAGCAAAGGACTTGATCCTGGAGAAGAGAAAAGACAGGGAGGCGAATTTGTTAAAGCAAGAAGAAGAAGAAGAAGGGAGGCGGATCCAGGAGCTTTGAAGAAGAAGAAGATCCAAGAGAATTTGTTACGATTTCAGATTCCGTAAGGTATGTTATAAAATTCGACATCTCTCTCTCCCAAGGTATCATCGAGGTTTTCTCCTTCTCCCATTTCTCTCCAATCTTTGCTAATTGTATCCACTTTTCGGTCTTCGTATTGGATTCTGATGAACTAGGTGTAGTTTCGCTACTCTTGGATTCGTTGTTCGTGTCTTCTTCTGTTGTTGTTGTTGTTCAACCATTCATGGCTTCCGATTCATAATCTTGATATATCCAAGTCTAGGTATTGTTTCTCTGTTGGTTGGGGAAAAGCTTACGAGGATTGGATATCTCTCATATTTTTGTTTTCATTCGTCTGGTGAACTGCTGTTAGTTCAATTGACTAAACTAATTGTTTCAGGATCGAGAATCGATAGTAAGCCTTCATAAGAATGCATGATTGTCAATTCATACTAGTCTTCATGTTCTGCTTTAAAAAACTGTCGTGGGAAGCTTGATCTTGTGCTGGGAATGGAGATGAAATGGCACACAAGAACAAGAATCTGAAACTCAGTTCTACATTGCCTTTAACAGTCGGGTTCCGATCTGTGCAGTTGAGGATTTGAACTTGAAAGCTGTTGAGTCTCTGCAAGGAATCCATTATCTCGCTATTGGGAAGCACCTCTGTGGACCTGCAACTGGTGAGCTAATAAGCAACTTTCAGACCTGCAACTGGTGAGCTAATGACCTAATAATCTCAATTCCAACTCCTCTCCCTTTTCAAGTTCCATTCCTCCCTAGATTCATATTTTCTGTATTTTGTTGCAGATTGATGTTCTTGAGGTTGATGGTGTTTACTACGGTACTCATCTCCTTCCTCTCTGATTGTTTCATCATATTTATCATTTTTCGGAAATGATGTTGTAAGTAAGTGTGTCTCCTTCCTTCCATGTTCTATGCACTGTACTGTATATATACCAGGGAGTTTAACGAAGGTTTAAACCATCACGATCTAAGAAAAATGTATCGGACTGGTTTTAGCTATGTAGTTGTATTGAACATAACAATTATCGAAACTATCGAACAAATTTACACTCTACTCTCAACTGTCATTTCCCTTACTACTTGTACATCAATGGAACAGACTTTGAAACTGCAAAGCTTGGTACCAGGCTCGGACATGTGCTCCTTGAACCCTATGAACCTTCCACGTGTTTAACTTTCCGGCTTGAGCTGTAGTCCAGTGGACCAGAACGCCACACATTTCTAGGTTTGTCACTACTCCTGCTCCTTATGCTACCACTTTCAGTATCTTATATGTGCTCCTGGCTATACGATGAAGATCCCTTGACGTAAACTCTTCGTGATTGCTGCTATATTTGTTTTGATTATTGATACGAGGAGATACGAGTCGATTGTAATTGCATCTTTCCATGGTTAGAATAGAGTGAACTTTACTCGCTCCATTAAGTACTCACTTATTCATGCTTACTCTTCAGGAAAACAAAGGGCTAATATTGGGGAGATTCGTTTGTTTTCAACAATGTTTTTCTCAAGGTAGGCTATCCAGGATTGCGGTGTTTGTGTTATGTTCTCTATTATATAGACGGCATGTTAATGTTCGACCTGAATTGTTTTGTGTTACATATGACTCTAAATTAGTTTTATAATACTTGTTGACTGGTTGGCTGAATTTCCAGTCAGATTGTTTGGTCCTATTACTGAACGTGATACTTGCAAACTGTCATATGTATGAATAGGATTTCTATGATCGTGGGTTATTAAGGTTAGTTATTCACGTGTGTGTTCAAGTTAATCAATGGGAGTTATTAAGTTGAGTTATGTTGCTCTTTTCGGTTTGGATGCAACTTGATAATGTTCTCATTCGACGTGAAAATTTGATTTCGGTTTGGATCCAGTTGTAGCACAGTTGATTTCTCAGTTAAATCCTCGGCCTAGGGTCTTAATCACACAGATATTGATTGCATTTAGAAGTTTAGGAGTTTGTTCCCTGTTTTGTTTGCATTCAGAACAAACTCCTAAACTTGAAATCAACATATTAGCTATCATATTTTCATCTCCTAAACTTGAAATCAGTACTTGATAATATCCCTAATTTTCATCTGCTAGAATGGATGATGACTTGTGGATGATCACTACACTAGTGAAAGATCTTATTTTGTAAGAACCCCAGCTTGTAATTTGTATTATATGTCTTTTGTTTTGATCTTTCTTTGTTATTCGGGTAGTAGATTACCAAACTAGCAAGGTTATTGAACTTCAATCTAGAAAGCAAGTGAAGAAGGTGGACGGTAGATAAGTCTGAAGAGTTGAAGCATAAGGCTTGTGGAAATTGTATCAGCTACCAACCAGCCCTTGTCAGCTCTGTTTATAATATTTGTATCGATGGATTTTAAAATGTATAGTATTTACAGTTGATAGGATATCTGAGTATGTTGTTCAATTATTTTTTGGTGCTGAGAATTGAAGAGATATAAATAACATACTTTTCAGGAATCCCGGTCTCCCAATTTCAAAATCCAAATCAGGAATCCCGGTCTCCCAATTTCAAAATCCAAATTTTAAAATTATTGAAATAACCCTTTTTCCCAAGTTTTTAATTGGATGTGAAGTTTATTTAAATTTTAAAATTTTCTACTAAACAAAATATTCTTTAAAATTTCAAATTACATAAACAGAAATTGAAATTTTCGAAAATACAATTGGTAGAAATAATAGCTTAAATTATCAAAAATATTATTAAGGGAAGAAATACAAATCAACAAACATAATAAAGTCTTCTTAATTTTGGGCAAAAAGTATCAAAACTACTTTGATCATAATTATCAAGCTGAATCTGAACAGCAAATGCTTAGATGAACTGTGACATGGAACGAGACGAGTAGCCTCTCATTGGGCCTTTGCTTTTTTCTTTAGTCGAGAACTTCTTCGTAGATTTGATTCATCCTGCATTAATTTTGTATTATGTTATAAAAGTAAAATAGAAAATAAGAATGTAAATAATATTGAACCCGAGGTAATACGTTATAGTGTACCTGCTCCTCAAAGTCACTCGGAGAATTGTAATCAAAACTGTCATCATCATTTTCCTCCTCGCTAGTGTCATCGTCATCATCGATATCAATTGTGTTGTCATCGATCATCTCAATGTCATTAACCGCACCCCTTTCATCAATGTTATTAACATCACCCCCTTCTTCAATATTAGCTTGGACATTACTCTTAGTCAAGACCACTTTGCATGTGGTTCTTGTGTGACCCTTACCACCACATCTACCACAAATTATTGGTTTCCCCCGAGGCCATTTCTTACCCGAACCCTTTGATTTAGCTTGTAAAGGGTTTTTTACACTATCAAACTCTGGGTTAGTTTGACTCTTATTTTTTTGAACATTGCCTTCATTCTTCTTTATGAGATCATCAGACAATGGTTTCGTTATCAAGCGAGCATCAATGAAAGACTGTGTCGTCATTGCACCGTAATGACATATTGCGAAAGCATCTTGTTGTAGAATACCATACCTGATGGTGTATAGTTGTTCTTCATCCATAATCGTCACTGTTTGGTCCCAACACTCCGGAGCTTTTGGATTCTTTGTCCACCTTTTCTTTACGAGGGTGCTTGGAAATTCTTGTATTTTCTCTTCTTTCAGTACGAACATTATGTGACAACATGGCAATCCCATGTACTCAAACTTCGAACAACTGCATTTAGCCATTTGCGTTGTTTGATCATAAGTGACTTCAACAAGTACATCTTCGGAATCTCCATACATACTGATCGCGTACTTGTGATGCTCTGTAGTTTTCGTACATTTATCTTTGATGCACTCACTCGACTTCTCGATCTCTTCTTTGACCTTTATGAATACCTCATTCGTGAATATTGTAGCAACACTCTTTGTCAGCACCTTCAAAGCTCCTGATCTCAAATCTGGCATACCATAATTAGATTTGAAATCTAGTTTAATCTCCTTTTCCCTCAATTCTTCTAACCAACGATCGTAGTTCAGAAAAAATTTCTTCAATTTGTGTTTACGCTCCACGTACTTTGCAAGTTGTGAATTGAACCCTTCACATCTAGATGTCGTTGTCAATCCTGCAAAGAACTTGGCTCGTAAGTATGCGTGCGCCCAATTCTCACGACACTCGTATAAGTCCTTCATAATCCAGTTGTTGTGTTGTAAATCACAAGATTCCACGAGTTGTGACCACTGTTGCTCAAATTTTATCTCCGTCAAATCAGCCTTCGCAATATCAAAAAATCCCCTGATAAACTTGGCCGCATATTGAGACTTCTTCACATGTTCCCCGACATTCTTATTAATGTGCCATAAACAGAGGCGACGGGTTGCATCTGGAAACACTTTGATGATGGCATTTTTCATTGCCTTGTCTCCATCTGTGATGACCGAATGAGGTTTCTTACCACCCATTGCTTCACACAATGTCTCCAGCACCCATACATAATTTGTCTCAGTCTCATTCTTTAGAAGCGCGCTTCCAAATATACAGGTTGAGTAGTGATGATTTACCCCTGCACGAATGCAATGAACAATAATATTAATTAAAAAATTATAATCGCTTTACCATCACACTTAATCACGAGTTCAACTTCTTGTACACCTGCTGTTGCTTCTGGAGGTATAACATCAGGTGTATGTGCAAGTGTTCCTGCATCTCCATCATTACTTTGGGTGCCAGTTGTCACCGGTGTATTCATCATTCTGCTTAAATTTTAGGAATTCAAATTGTGAGATGCGAAATTAATAACAATCAATGACGACTTGAAAATAAAAATATTAAAAATTATTTAATAATAGTAAATAGTTGAAAGCATATGATAAAAAAACATGAATTATTAAATAAAAATTTAAGCTTTTAAACTTTTGAAATCCACAAAACTGTGATGAAACTACTAATTACTAAACTAATTAAATAAACATACCAAACTACTAAAATCTGCAATAGGCAGCATTATGAATGAAATAAATAAACGAAAATGTGTTAAAAAAATTAAATATGCAATAGCACATGGATTGATGACGTGGACAGTTGGGATCAGTTTATGATCTCTTTACTTTCAACGTGGAGAAGTTATCTACCATTGAATAAGTTAAAAGTTAAAAAATACCTTTGTGGAGAGTGAGTGGAGACCGGAGATGACGGGAGAAAGGTAGAGGGACACGCCGAGAGAAGGCCGACGCGGACGGATTGCTGGAGACGGCCGACGCGGACGGATTGCTGGAGAAAGCCGACGTGGACGGATTGTTGGAGAAGGCCGCCGCGGACGGCCGAGAGAAGGCGACAGGGACGGCCGAGAGAAGGCGACAGGGACGGCCGACACTCAGGATTGCTGAGATAGACTTTCACAGACGATTGAATTGACTCATCACCGATAATCTCTGGAGACGCAAGCAAACGTACGCAACCTCAAATCTCATGAACTCTCGACAATGGTGAGTAGATTAACTCAATTGTTGGTGTTGTTGATGATGAATCAATTGATCTAGGCTTATATAGGATTAGGTATATGATCTTGTCTAAATTGGAATAGGATTACAAGAAATCCTTTGACGAACTGGAAAACAAGATTCAAACCAGGATTTCAAATTTTATTACTAGAGTTAGGATTTTCAATGCCTTCTTTGTTTAGGATTAAGAGTTCTTATAGTTACAAAGCGTAATCTGAATCGGCATACTACTTCTCAAAATAGGAATAACATAAAACCACTATTGTGGCTATTTGGGTGTTATCCCAATAGCTAGGGATTTAAGTGTTAATGATGAAAGTACTGCTGATTTAATTGGCAAGGAGATGGATGATGTTGACTCTTTCCCAACAAATGATTCATTTCTGTTGAACTTTGGTAATGGACAGATAAGGCAGTGGAAGCGTTGGGAGGATTCTGTGGCCAAGATGAACGATGCTGAAGCTGGTAATCTCGCTATTTCTTCAATAGCAGAACCTTAAGAGTGAAAACTATACTTTTATCTGATTCAGCTGTTTAAAGGCGTTGGTCAAACCGATAAGACTAAAAAGTTCAAAACTTTAGTGATAATTTTTAAGTGCTGTGCAAAGTCAGGTAAGTTGAACACATTGATTCATTGTCAATAAGATTTACTTACATCATAGAAAGAGTTGATCATGAATTAAGCCGTAGTTAATATTTCGTGTTCTGCTCAGATGGGTGCTGTCGAGACTAGCTTCGAGGACGTCCCAAACATATTCGACACCGGTAGCACGAAAGGACTCCACGGGGATTCAGTAGAGAAGATACCCAAAATCAAGATCACAAACAAGAACAATGTGGATGCGTCTGGGTATAGAGTTTCTTGTTCAGTTTGTCTACAGGTAGCTTTCTTTCACCACTTCCTCTGTACATCTCTCAATCCCTCCTTGTTCCATCCAAGTTATTGTCTTCCAAATATACACTACAAAGCATGACAGTTATGAGAATTGACTAGTCTAATTGTCATTTTCTCCCCTCCCCTGAAATGTTACGTGCGTGCAGGACTTCCAGCTTGGAGAAACAGTTAGAAGTTTACCTCAGTGCCACCACATGTTCCACTTTCGTTGCATAGACAAATGGCTACTCCGAAACTTTTATCTTCATTTTCATATATAGTTTCCCTTTTCATCACTTCTTGTGTGTTGCAGCATTCGTTTTTCAAGCAATTCTATGGTTCTGTAAGCAAATCTGATTACATCACATTGCGAGCTGGTTTCATCATGGTGGGTCTACGACGATCATCTGCACTTTAGTCTTCTGTTGATTCGTAATTTAGTGTATATTTGGATTGGATTTTTAACTCGATCTCTTCGTTTTGGAATATCCTTGTGCAGACTCATTGCAAAGGGAATCTACAGTTCAATTTCCACAAGTACATGATGCGAGCTCTAGAAGCTGACTTTAAGAAAGTCGTCGGTATACATATGGAGCTTGTATCCATTTCTTGTATACTCTTTTTTAAGCTTTGTTTACTTGCTTCTATTTTTGTGCAGTTGGTATCTATGGATATTCGTGGTAATTTTCTTGTTGCTGAACGTGGCTGGATGGCATGCATACTTCTGGATAGCATTTGTTCCCTTCATTGTAAGAAACATCCTGATTTTTCTAGTCGAGTTATCTTTCTGTTCGTTGAATCCTTAACGGTTATCTATCCCCGTGAAACAGCTTCTGCTAGCAGTCGGTACGAGGTTGGAGCACATCATAACACAGTTGGCTCACGAGGTAGCTGAGAAACATGTAGCAGTGACAGGCGATTTGGTGGTTCAGCCTTCAGATTATTTCTTCTGGTTCAAGAAACCAAAGATTTTTATGTTAATCATCCACATCATCCTACTCTAGAACTCCTTCGAACTTGCCTTCATGTTCTTTATTTTGGTGAGTTGAATAATTAATCTCTTCTATTTCGATACCGATGCCGAGTTACATATTAACTGTTACCAAATTGCAGCTACAATACAAGTTCGATTCATGCGTCTTTGGTTGGTTCATATAGCTAAAACAATTGTTATGCAGTAACAATGGTTAATTTTATTGATCTGAGTATAATGCTTACTGATCTTTCAGTTACATGTGAATTTATGTTCATGGATCATTCACAGGTGCATTTAAGAGGAAAGACACTTGCAAAAATGTGGATGACCAAAGATGGAGTTTTCCTCCTCCCATTCAAGACGAGTGGATTCTTAGCAGGAGCTCATGTGATTCCAGTGATTTCATTATGTTGAATTCATATACGGTTCGTTGAAAAGCAACACTTGTTATAACCTGTAAATTATGCATTCCATTAGCCTTATTTTGTTCGAAGCATACATATTCTTTTCTTTAATTATAGAAATCAGAGCTTACAAGACTTCGAATATAACTTACATTCGGATCCAACATGACATCGGTGCACAACGTCCATAGGGCTGTTCGATTACATTTTATATCATCATGGGCAACCAAAATTTCCTCCATGGGTAGACTTCCATCAAGTATGTATCGAGATAAACCCTTTTTGCTCTCAGTCAACTCCATGTAATCCTCATCGTCCAACTGCATAATTTATTTTGTTATATTGATGTGGAATGATCCATCAAGTAGGTATAGACAAGACTGAAATCATATACGTTTTTCTACCTTGGGAGTAGGAAGAAAAGTAACCTCGTCAACGTCATCAATATATGGATTTGAGTCATCCGATATCGAAATTACTTCCGGTGTTGTCATCCTATTTTGTTTTCCTGCATTAATATGGTTTTATACGAGAAATTATTCACAAGAATATTTAATCTGATTCATAAAAGTAACCATAACTCACACAAATAATAGGAACCTATAACAACTTACTTGACGATTCAGAACCGGTAGAATTTCCGGATGAACCAAATGTAGCTTTCCCCTTATTATTCATCCTCTTACAGTTTTGCAGAAGTTGAATTGGAGAGAAGCAGCCGCCTATTGAAATTGAAGAGCAGCAGCCGACTATTGAAATTGAAGAGCAGCAGCCGACTATTGAAATTGAAGAACAGCAGCCAACTGATTTCTTCTATGCAGCCAACTGATTTCTTCTGTGCAATTGGAATTGGAGAGCAGCAGCCGGCTGTGTTTTTCAATTCAGAATTGGTTTATTCAATTTTGCATAGGGCATGGTTTATTTATACTAATATAAGTATCCTATCTTAAAATGTATTCTTTTTCTAAATAGGAATACTAAATAAGGAAGAACTCCACAAATACTTTATTGATGATTATTTCATTGAATAATATAATTTATTAAATTTATTAATACAACAAAATACTATATTTTAGATCTAATTTATTAATCTGAAACAGTGCACATCAATTGTTTTAATATTTCCTCATTACATCAATTGCAGGGCTGCTTCCCCAAACTGCAACTCCTGAATACCGTTCCCTTTGGCCTCCATTGCCAGGGATCATGTATATATTCCACAACACAGAATCACGTTTTAACGTCTTGCTTTGTCATCCCGGCTCTGAATGTGCAACACTGTTCTGCTTGTAGCCCTTCTTCCAAGGACGAAACACCAATGTCTAGCCCGGTTGACAACCCGCTTCCCGTGGCTTACACGTATGCTTCCTTCAAGGACCAGTATCTACAAAACATTGAGAAGGAACATTTGAACCAGTTCAGATAAGAACATACAAAGACTTGTAAGGAACAAGCTACATCAGTGCCTGTTGTTAAAGTAGAGTATGAAGTAGATTCATGCACTGATAAGCCACAGTTGGGATCTCCACAGCCTCCTAGTAATCTGAGAAGAATAACAGTGGACAATGACCATTGCTTACGGCATCGTTTCCGGAAATGATAAATATGATGAAAGAATCAGAGAGTAATGAGCTAAGTACCGTAGTAAACACCATCAATATATTGAGCTATTTTGAGTTTTGTACTCGAATGCAAGAATGTATTCAGCTAGTAGAAACTTAATGCAGTTCTCATATGTGCAACAAGGCATGGCACTTTACACTAGAAAGCAATGGTTATCTAGAAGATCCCCTAACAAACAAACAAATCACCAACTGAAGAAGGAGAAAAGTTGCAGAATCGAACTCACATCTTGATAAGCCTTAGCTTCGGCTGTATCATCCATTAAGTTTTGAACATCATCAAGATTAACTTCACTCTCAATTGCCTTGATTGCAGCATTACCAGATTGTGCTCAAGATTTACATCACACCTTTGCTAGCACCATCGGTGAGAAATATCAATTCCTGGTCTCAATTCACAAGGGGTAAAGAAGCAGATGAGTTCTTAGAGTTCAAGGAAGAAATGCCAGAGATAGTAAGATGGAAGAAATCACTACTTACTTGCTGCTCAACATTGATGATCCACGTATCCACTTGCTTTAACAAATCCTTCACCAGTTATCCCACAAAGGTGCTTCATAGCTTGCAAGCGCTTGACTATCTCGTATTTGTGATCTGAAATATAAAATTCAAACATTTATTGTATGAGGAAAATTATTGAAGCAGGTTGACCAAACTAAGGACCAAAGAGGGACAAGGAATAAATCAATTACCAAGATTGAGAGCCCTCCTTATAGTCTCAGCACTGTCATGTCTAGGTGGATCAAAGAGCGGCATGAGACCAATGAACTGCCATGGGCCTCCAGAGCTTTCGTTCCTGCCTTCGGGAACTTCCTGCAGAATCCAAAGCACAATGTAAGAACGGGATAACAAAGCACTCTTCGTTCAATTTCACAACTCAAAACAAGGCAAAGTCACAATGAGAGGATGTTGGTACCTGATATGCAACAGAGAGGGACCTTAGACCTCATTCAGCAAACTTGTCGATCACAGTATGCACTCTTCGTTCGATTTCTGACTTATTATGTGCAAGATGCAGAATCTACAAGCACATTTTCATAAGATAATCAGTCCAACTTACACGATAATACAAATATTGGAAGAGCTTGCGACGGTGGAAATAAAGATTTTTACCTGCTCAGGTCAATGCACAATGTTTGCTGACTCTGTGCATTTTACCATCGCTGTCTAAATAGGTCAATGCTGTCCGCCGACATTCCGACGATAGCTGCATCAATTGCATCTTGGTTCTCTATCCTTGAGGCTCTAGCAGCCATTAGAACCACAGAATCTGCATCAATCTCCTTTGAAAACACCTGAAGAAGTTCCATTTATAGACATGAGAATCCAGAACTTATTCTCTATTTAAAAGATGCTTTCACGAAACATAGGCACAACTGACCCCGATAAGATTTTTATCCACGGTTGAGTTGGTTTAATGTCAAAGTTTCAGTCTTGTCACTGCAAAGCACATCCATGTCTGCCATCTCTTCAATTGCAGTCATTCTCTTTATGATGGCTCCCTGAATCATACAAGGACGAAAATCATTCTGCTGCTGCTCCATTGAAAGCTCTACCATGATTCCGGTGTTCGAGTCATCGACAACTCTCAACGATCATGATTCCGATAGAGGCCTCCGCGGAGACGAAGAGGTTGTCGGCGTCGTTGACGATGAAGCGGAGGTGGACCAGAGCCGCCATCCCGGCTACGAGGGCGAGAAACCCCTTGACCCAGCCGCACCCACGTCGTTAGCATCTGGATCAGCCTCTTCGGCGGCCTCATGGAATCTTTTGTCCGGTGGAATTGAAGATATCTTGAGGCTGAAGCTTGTGCGTCCAGATGTGAGGAGGATATAGAATCTAGGGATTTTGATTTTCTGATCTCTTCGCTTTGGTATTTGCTCCAAGAGGTGAATTGGTGAAGAGGTGAAGCCCGAAGAGAAGATGACTCGTCGAAACTTTGTCACTAGTCGGAGGCGGGGACAGCGTCGGAGGTAAAATAGAGGAAATCTGGTCGGAGAAAATGATAGTTGGAGAAGAGGATGAGAAAGAAGTAAGAATGAAATTGTGAAATGGAGTTAGATGGGGGTGATACAGATGAATCTGTGAATTAACCTAGATATAAACCTAATTGAAATTCAAAAATAGTTGTAGATTGAACAAAAAAAATATAATACATTGAGTGATGAATTTGTAAGTGAAAAAAAGATGGAGACCTCATTGGATATACATAATTACATTATAAAAATTATTTTTTATTTTTCACGGTTCAGATCTGTTCATTAAAACGGACGTTCCAGATTGATTCATAGAAAGTGACGTACTGAGTATGTCACTTTTAGTGGCATACCGAAGCGTTAACCCTATCTATCTATACTATCATATAAGCATTCATAGAAGGTAAGGAATTAGAGTCTTCTCCTTAATTATAGAATTAACACCCATAAAACTATTTTCTTTTTTATTAATTATTTTATTGTTAATTTTCCACTTTTTTTTTAATTTATTTATCTAAGGTTTAATTTCCCCATTTCTCTCTTTGATAACTTTCCTCGGGTCTTTCACCATAATAAATAAATAAATAAAACTATGTACCAAAATAAATACGCTCTGAAAGTATGAACGAATATGGGTATAAACGCCCAGGCCATAGACGATTTCGCCCAGGACCCAGGCATTTTCGCCTATGGCCCAGGCGTAATCATTTAATCGAGTCAACCAACTGCCAACCAGCCGAGTTTGATTCAATAAAAGGCCACAATCGTTTTCGCCTAGGGCCTGGACGAATTCGCCTATGGCCTGGGCGTTTCAACCTGATTGGGCGAAAACGCCCCCCTCCTCCTATAAAACCCCACCAACACCTCCCATTTCACTCCTCACCCCCTCCTACCACTCTCCCCTTCAAGGTAAGTCCCCTTTTCTCTCTTGTCTTTCATTTTATTAGGGTTTAGGATTAGGTTACAGAATTAGATTATGATTTAGGTTAGAGAATTAGATTAGGATTTAGGTTAGAGAATTAGTTTAGGATTTAGGTTAGAGAATTAGGATTTAGGATAGAGAATTAGATTAGGATTTAGGTTAGAGAATTAGAGTTTAGGTTAGAGAGTTAGTTTAGGATTTAGGTTAGAGAATTAGTTTAGGATTTAGGTTAGAGAATTAGAATTTAGGGTTTAGGTTAGAGAATTAGTTTAGGGTTTAGGTTAGAGAATGAGATTACGAATGTTAATTTAGGTTAAAGATGTAGTTTAGGATTTATGTTAGAGAATTAGTTTAGGATTATTACCGTTTGTGATTATTTATTTACACTGTCCTATTTCTGTTGTAGGATTTTTAAGCAAAGGACGTTCGTGTCCTGCAGAGGATATTCGTTGGAGACCATTATACGAGGTAAGTAGTGTGCACATTATTGAACATTAATAAATTACGTTGTTTATGGAATTGAGATTGTTTCTTTGTTGCATGCTAGTGTTTCAGGATAGTTAAATTTTGTATGTAGGACTACAAAATCGAACTTAGCGTTATCTAGCGTGATGTAGGATAGTTCACTTTTGTCTGTAGGAATACTAGATCGGACTTTGCATGAAAATAAACATATGACCCCGTATACTAACCTACCAACTTACTTTACAATAGATGTCTTACTACGGATGGTCTGAGCCACTAGTGGATGACATTCCCGAGGCTAGTAGACCTCAACCTAGGAATGCTTCTCTCCTCTGGGGGGAGAACAAGCATAGGGCTGGTTTTGTCTGGCGTAGCCCTTCTGAGTGCAAGGCCTTGAAGATGCGCCAGCGGAGCACATCACTGCGTTGGAGTCCCCAGTATTAGCAATTTTTGGAGGGGTGCCTACTTTCAGGTGTACTTGCGGTTCTTGGTCATACACCGTGTAAGGAGCTGGTCACGGCATTGATTGAGAGGTGGCGGACCGAGACTAACACCTTCCACCTGGTCCTTGGCGAGGCCACTATCACTTTAGAGGACGTGGAGGTTCTCACCGGCCTTCCTACTACGGGACGTCCTCTCCTTGTATCTCCGGACGAGCGGCCCGTGCATGAGATATGCGAGCAGTGGTTGGGCGTTCAACCACCAGCTAACGCTATACAGGGCAGGACAGTTAGGGTTGCATAGGTTAAGAGGGTATTCGATCGGGCATACACGTGGGTTCTGCTAGCTGGAGTTCTACTGGCTGACAGGAATGGAGATCACATACAGGTCCACCTTCTACAGCTTATTGGGGACCCGAGGGTTGCATCCACATACAGCTGGGGTAGTGCGGTTCTCGCATGGCTGTATAAGGTGATGGGGAGGGCGGCCTTTTTTTCCGCTGGTAGTATGAGGGGCACCGGTGACATTGGCGGATTCACCCTATTGGTTGAGCTCTGGGCCTTAGAGAGATTCCCCCGTATTGCAGAGCGGTACATACATGGTGGTGCCCCCCCAGTGGATGACATGGTTCCGCGGGGCGCTCGGTGGTTACCTGTCATTGAGCGACATCAGCATCGGGTGGCCATGCACCTGGAGGACATTCGTTACGCACTCGACTTGTGTACGGATTTTGTGGTTAGGTTTCCTACCCTATCTCCTTCAATTTGAACAAATTTTTTTGGTTTTTACTTAAAACAACAATGTTGTTCCCTTTGTTTTTAGTGGATGCCGTACGCAGACCGCACTGAGGAGTTTGCGTTGGATGGAGATATATTGTGGCGGTCTGTTACACCCTTGTTGTGCATAGACTGCATTGCATGGCACCACCCTGACCGTTGTATCCGACAGTTTGGTTTCGACCAGCGCGTCCCACAGGACCCAAAGCCAGTAGGACATGTAGAGGGGTTACTTGCGGCTGATTTCAGGTCGAGTGTGACAGATTGGGTGGCTAAATACCAGCAGTTTGTCCTACATTGGGAGCAGAGGGGCCGTCACATTGCCACCGGTGAGTTAGTCTCTGATGATTCGCGCCACCACTTCCACAACGAGTATGATGAGTGGTATAGGAGGCGGACGCGCATGGCCATCTCACACGCTGGGGCTCAGTACCAGATGATGGTTGGTGACTGACTTCTCATTCCTAATTATCGACGATATTCGTCTGTATTAGCTGACATCTTGTATTCTATTTCAGGTTGACTCGCTAGAGCGCGCTACCATTATATGTAGGGATAGGGGCAGTGCTGATGATGACATGGCCTACGTCCTTCAGGCTGGATTGGCTGCTAGTGGGGGCTACGAGCGTCTACCCGAGCGAGGACCACACGCCCCACGTAGGGCCTCACGTGAGCAGTCGTACCCACCATACGATGACTACCCCACCATTCATAGAGCGCCCAGCACGGGCTTGGATTCAGCAGACCACGGCGGCAGACCACACAGTGTCATCGGCTACGCACTAGACCGTCACTACCGGTGGAGCGAGTATCTGACACACATGGGCTCTTAGTACACCGGACATGCATGGGCTTCTAGTAGCCAGCCACCAGGGTTTGCGAGCCAGCCACCAGGGTTTACTGGACAACCATAATTTCACAGCCAGCATTATGATCGCAGCTCTCAGCCGATTTGGCCCACCCAGGAGACCGCTACGCCCCAGCAGACATGGCCAGCTCATCATACCGGGCCATCCTAGCAGTGGAGCAGACAGGAGTACTCAGAGGATGATCTGTTCAGGGACTGTGCCGTAGAGCCGGATCCCACCCCTACACCACCGCCTAGATCACACGACCTCCGTGATCGTGCTACGTTGCACCCCCCCAGTGTTACACAGATGAGGAGCAGGGAAGCCGCCAGAGGGGGCGTAGGCATTGATTTTTATTATTGTATCGTTTCTATGTTTATGTATTTTGTATTCCACGGATGTTGGACGGATATGATTTTCATATTTGGTTTATCATATGTACTTGTTATGACAGCTGGACTTGGATTTCTCGATTCGACTTTTTTGTAGTTGATGTTTTTTCATAACCAACGTTTTTCATAACCAACGTTTTTCATATCCAAAGTCGGCATAACCGTTTCGATAGATGAAAGTCAACAATTTCTTACATTGTTCAAAGAGAAACTAACATAAACAAAGTAGTCAACAAAAGCAACAAACAACAACAATAGTACGTCAAACACGTCTTCCTAGACTTCCACGTCTTTCGGCCTCCAAGTCCCAACAATTTTTTCCAGGACGTGGTATTTGCGCCTCAATTCTTCGATGATGTTGTCCTTCTCCCTGGTGATATTTTCCTTCTCCCTGTTCGCTAAAACGAGTTCTCTACTTTTACCCTGAATGATTTGGTCTTTCGCCTTAGTGACACGGTCCACAGCCACTCGGACATCCAATCTTTCAAAATAACCGCATGACTTGTTCTACAAATCAAGAAGATGAACTTAGAGGGTTTTCAAAGTATGCGAGAATGTAGTAATATGAAATAAACAGGTAATGTAGGTATACCTCCCTCTCGAGAGGGCAACCAAAATAGGGTTCGAGATCCTTTAATCGAACGGATCTGGTTGCCCTTAAATCGCACCAGCAGTTCACCTCACTTTCCTCATAAACGAAGAGATCTTCCTCCGGCTTCTTCATCTTGTACATGATACGATCAACTTCTGTAACTACACAACAATAACAAAAGCTATTAGGGCAAAAGATAAAGTACAAGCCTTGAACACCACAACAACAAACTTACCGTTATCACGCGAACGACTTCGTGATCCATGAGTGAATGCCATATTGGATTCAAATGTTTTTGAGAGAGAGGTGTGGGTTAGGGTCATGGTGAAAGTGGGTTTTTATAGATGGACAGTCACTGCTGAGAGGAGCCTCTATAGGCAAAAACGCCTGGGTCCTGGGTGAAAACGCCTAGGCCACAGGCGAAAACTCCCAGGGTTCAGGCCTACACGCATAAAGGTATCCAACACAGCAGGACTTACTTTACCGTCTTTCTGCTGGCTTTTTTCGTAGTTCGCTAAATTGCTGAAAATTTGCTGACACATTCAATCGCTTAAAATTACTCGCATCGTAATTGTTATATAATACTAATTAAACTGGATTATGCATTCATAGAAGCTATTACTCATTCAACGAGAAAAATAAACACGTTACATATGTAGACTTTCAGGTTTCAGGCCTGAGTAGTAGAAGAAGGTCCTGCACCGCCCCTACGCCGTGCGCATGTCCTCAAATTGTGTCCCGTGCGACCACATGTCTTGCACTTACTTGGTCGTCCAACTTCGCGCCAATCCATCTCGTTCCTGATTCGAGTGTGTCTTGGCCATCCCTTTCCACAACGCAAACCAGGATTGGGGATAACTGGACGGCCTGTGTGTGCTACCCAGTCTTTAGGAACCAATATTGGTTGGAAGGACACGTCATACACTAACTGAACCTTTGAGACGCGGTAGAAGGGGCTGACATAGTGGCACCAATTCGACCCAGCAAACGTGCAACAAGCTACGGCGTGGGAGCATGGTATCTTGTAGCACTGAAACTTCCCGCACGTGCATGTCCCCTTACGGTTGGACTGAGCATCAAACCGAACGAGCTGTTACTACCACTACGATTCTGATTGTTGGGAGCAGACTTTACCTCGTAGACTCCATTAGCTGCATCGTACGGGAGCACGTAGTGTGAGACAGAACGTGACGTCCAGTTGGAGGTGAATTTCCGACAATATTCAGTTAGCTCATGCCCCTCAGTCAACATTGCCTGATATTCTCCACGCCGGTTGTGCCAATACTTGACCATACGGTGAAATGTGTGCTCGATCACAGAAGCCATTGGCAACCGTCGCACACCCTTTAGTACTCCGTTCACGCACTCTTGCGCATTAGTCGTCATAGTTCCCCACCGAACACCGCCTCCCTCAAGGTTGTCGTAGGCCATGCTCCATAGCGCGAGATCCTCATGTACCCATTTGGGGTCTCGTAGGTTTTCTTCATTATGGATCTCCAACAAATCCGCCTTCTTTGCCTCAAACTTCCGCACATTGTGTTCCAAGCCTGCAGGTAGACATTTACTCGTGTATGAATATTCCGGTTTTTTTGTTAAACAAAATTGGGAAACAAATTAGTTTAATACCTAAGTTCCAAAGCCGACTCTTCAGCAAAGATTGACGGTGCTTCTTGTTGAAGTTGCTTACGTAATGACGTAGGCACCGCCGCCAAACCCACCCTCGAGCAATATTGCGCATCGCCATTTCTATTCCCGCGTGTCGATCACTGATGATTGTTATGTTGGCCCGGTTGGTGACATTTTTTTGTAGCATCTCCATGAACCACGTCCAATTATCGCCGTCCTCTTTTTCAACTATAGCGTACGCCAATTGCACAATCCGGTGTTGTCCATCAAAAGTACTTGCCATCAACAACACTTGCTTGTACTTGCCTGTCAGGAATGTCCCGTCAATGATCATGACTCCCGGGCAGTGCTTGAAGGCTTCTATACACGGGCCAAACGCCCAATACACACTTTTGAACATCCTTTTGTCGCCGGCAGGAGTGGTTCGAAGCTCATACCGTGAACCGGGATTTGTGAGTTGAATATCATTCAGTATTGTCTCGATGTTGTTGTAGGAGGTCACCCAGTCACCGTACAGCTTCTCGACAGCACGTTGCTTACCATACCACGCCTTCCTTTACGAAATGTTGCGATGATACTTCTCCAGAATGCAGTCAATCACTGTCTCCACCTTCAAGCTAGGCTCCCTACGGACAATGTGCATGACTGCATCTGAGATGAGCATGACGTCGAGTTGCGGGTGGGGACCTAGTATCGTTGATCGATCACAAATGTGGCCGATGTTTAGTTGTCTTATTATCCAGAATCCGTATCTCTTGCTAAGTGTCGAACGCATCCTCCACGGGCACGTCGGTTCGATGCAATTTATAGCCCATTCCTTCGGGTTGGAGGTGGTCACCTTGTACTTATAGTTGCGGAGGACTGCTTGACTCTTCGTTAGGGACACCAGTTGGGCTTTCGTTGCGAATGTTTGTCCGGAGTAGAATTCCATCTCCACCGACCAGTACGACTTCGTTGGGATCTGGAAACGCCTGTCCATGGAGTAGGTGTTGGAGATTGTCATGATGTCATCAGTATCATCACCCCCGCTCGTGGCATGTTCCGGTGGCACATATATGTCCACACTCTCTTCCGGGCTCTCTCACCCGCGTCGTCGTCTTCCTTGTCAGTTTGGTCGATGTCATCGTCGACATTAGGATTCCCTTCGTCCTCCGTGCAATGGCTTCTTTCGTCATCCGAGTAATCAGAGGTGACATATGCATCTCGCGCCACTCCCTCTTGATCGACCTCCTCCCCCTCCGGACCTACACGACTGGTAGCCATGTATGATCCATCGTATGTTTGGCTCTGCTCTTCAATCTGAGGTGGCATGACCCCTTGCACCCAGGAGTAGTGAGACGGCTCCTCTTCTATCAGGGCGTACAACTGGACAACTTCAACAGTAGGGTTACGGCGAACTATGTCGTAGATGACTTGCGCACCGGTATCATCTATTATGGTACGAGCAACGTAATGCGACAAAGTCCCCTGGATGAATATCGGCATCCTCCAAACAAATGACTAGATCAGCCGATCCGGACCAAGCCCCATTTTCCTCCCGAAGGCGGTTACCAAGCTACCATAGCTGGCTTGCTTGGTCATTTTCAGACGGACGTTCTCTCCACCATCATATGCTAATCCAGACCAATCCTGGACGATTCGACCCCCCCCCCCCAAAACACCTGGATACGAAAGTCGCGGAAACTACCAGAGTCGGCCATCTTTCAATGTTGACAAACAATTTTGAACTACCTGAGTGGTTTTTTTTTTATGAAATAAGGCTTGAGAGGAGCTGGTATTTATAGGACGTTGATCCACATTACCTCAGCCGTTTTCGCCCATGGTACAGGCGAAAACGCCCAAGGCATAGGCAAAATCGCATGGGGCTCCCATTTAGTCACGGGTCTGCTCTGAACCGGTCAGGAATCTGCCCAAGAATCGTTCAGAACCAATTACGCATGGGCCATAGGCGAAATCGCTTATGGCCTGGGCGTTTATACCCATATTCGTTTATACTTTCAGAGCGTATTTATTTTGGTACATAGTTTCATTTATTTATTTATTATGGTGAAAGACCCAACTTTCCTCCTTTTTCATGAATTCAAAAGAAAGGCTTAAATGTTAATATTTTTTACTAATTTAAGTAAACATTTTTTCTCTCAACAGAGAGTGTTACCCCTTTTTAGGGTTTTTGTGCCTTGACTTTTTTTTATGTGATTTTTTTTTATAATTGTTATCATTGTTATAGTTAATTTCGTAAATCAGCACATCAATTACACTGTATTATATCTATTAAAATTGTTATTATTGTGTACAACTATGTGTGGGAAATGAAAAAATAGTTCGACGTCTTATCAATAGTTTAATTTTGATGGAAATAGTAGTATTTGATGGTTAAGATTTAGTGTTTAGAGGGTAAATATGATTTAGCTTGAGTCTATATATATCTTATAAGTAAAATAAATAATTTTCCATATTGTTTTAATTAATGTGTATGTAAAAGTATTTTGCAATAGGCTTAATTTGAATGGTTAGATATATATTGAGTATTACTTACTGTTAACATTGGTGTGTTTCTATATTATGCGAACCTAATGAAGTAAAGAATATTGAGATTAAAACTATATTCTTTACTTCATTAGGTTCGCATAATGAATATACCTAAATCTCAATATAGGTACCCTCATTATTCTTTACTTACTGTTAACATTGGTATGTTTCTATATTATCTACACTATATACTAAGAATTTTAAAAAGAGGGTACCTAAATCCAAACTTCTCCGAAAGTTAGAATTAAAACTAATAAAAATATTTTATTTTTAATTACTTAATGAAAATATTTCTGTTACTTTATGAAAATTTCTACTTAGCACCCACATCCTCCTTTTCTTTATATTCTTTTTATCTCTCAATTTTCCTTGATTTTAAAATTAATTAATAAAAATATCCATTTAATTTATCCACGTTGTAAAAAAAACTGACTTTTTTTTATTAATATACTAAATACTTTCTTTTGATATTTTTAATTTAATTATCCTTCTTTTTAGAATCCTTATTTATTATGAATTAAGTGGATAGTATAATAAAAACAGGTGAAATTAAGAAATAACTATATATTTTTTGTTTTTACTATGACTTTACACTAAATATTTGAAATCATATAATATAACTACATGACTAAAGAGATACAAAATCCAAATCATTTCCGCCCGGGGATGGGTATCGGGTAACCTCGCTACCCATCGGGTGAACCCCAAATCTCTCTACAACTAGATTGCAAAGAGATTTTCAAGATGTAGCTACGATTTTTAGAGCACTTGAGTTTTGAGAGGGAACAACGGACTACTCGATCGATGAATTGAAGTCTAAATGACTGAAGGAGTAATTGGGTCAGGTCTGTTAAACATAGCTGATATAATGTGGCTAATACAACATTATTTCATATCGGATACTCATCATGTTTGGTATGGGGTAGATACCTTCAAACCGGCCCGTCCCCACTCGTTGCTCATTCTAACTGGGTACCAAGTTTTCCCATACCCGTCAACCTTTACCCAGCCAACGGGTAATCCTCGCCCAAATCAATCGGATATCGAGTGGTACCTGATTTCCGATTACCAATTATCAAGTCTTCTCATATTTTCCAAAAAAAAAAATAGTTAAATACATCTAATTTAATATACTTAATAGTTAAATACATCATATTAATATACTTAATTGGACCCGGCCAAAGGTCCGACAAAAAAACTAGTACTTTATTATTTAAATATATTTGCCGACTTGTAAGGTAACAGGCATGAGTGATTTTTAATTTAATATTTAAATATGTTTGCTGACTTGTATAGTAATTCGGATTATAACCTACATACTTTTCACGGCAGCTGTATTAGCATTGTATAAAATCCTACTGTTTTTATTTCATGGCAAGCAATTGCTTTTTCAACGTATGAAAAAACATTCAACATCGGTTCAAAAATTGCGTACACTGCCTTGAAGGAGTTTAATCAGCGCATCGAGAAGGAATATGACGACCTATAACCGTGGCAAGAGGAATCGGATCAGCGAGGACGAAATTATTGTGATTTCGGATGATTCAGGCGACGAGGTAGATCATGCCACACACCGTCTCATGTTCCGGTAAGACTTGTGATTTCAGAGTTGCTCCTCATAACTAATACTTTTTGAAACTATCTCAACTAATTATTTTACAACGTGCAGACGACTAACGATTAAAACGTAAATTTGAGCTTAGTTTGTAAGGAGCTTATTGGTTACCTATGTGATGTACAATTACCGAAAAAAGAGGTCTCCATCTCGCATGAGGAGGTTACTTGTGATCGGAGAGCACTTCTGACGTTGCTCGATGACAATATCGCGTTAGATCATAAGGTAAATTCTTTTCGTTGGAATTAGAAATTGTATAGTATGAATTAATAATTAATTATTATCATACGATGAACTCACATTCAGGTCATTACGTGTGTCGTTTATCAAAGACACAATTATGAGATTCAAATGATGTCGGGTCTTGGCATGGGAAAATCATGCTTTCTTCCTGCGAATCTACAGGTATCTATATATTTCGTACTCAAAATTGTGAATTTGTGAATATACATACTTGCATGTTGATATTAGTAAATTTTGATGACTGTTTTGCAATCATATGTTTTCCAATAGATTATATGGATTCCCTATGACACGGGTCTGATACCATAATAATAAGTCAATTTTGTTTGCACCTCCAAAGACATCGAATAGTTAGGTTCCGTCTGCCACACCTATTAATTGATATGCACAATTTCACGGTATTCACCAGATTTGATATGTTGGAAAATTACTTGATTTTGAAATTATTTAATATAATTAGATTTAATGACTACAAAGCGTATATCTTGTTTATGTCAGGATTTGTCAATGAATAAGGGTTTCACGTATCACGACGCTTTTGCGGAATATCAATTTACTTTCATGTCGAATGCATACGAATGTGACCAGGTTTGTTTTCGCTTTCTTCACTAAATTTTTTTGGTTCTAGACTTCATTATTTAATGACGTAACATAATCACTAACCGTGGCATTTTTAGGTATTCATACCTATGAATGAAAAGAACGAGGAAAGGTACTTGCTAATTATTTCGTTGAAGGAGCGTACTGTTTATATATGTGATTGTTGCTCTGCGCAAAATATAAACGAAACTCATAAGGAATCGACTATGCACATAGTTGGTGAGATTGAATATTGTTATCCAACCATAATCTATTTCACATTTTTTTTTTTTGCATAACATCGGCTACAATTCGTGTGACGCAGATGGAGTTTACAACCAAATGATTCAAACTAATCTACCAACATAATAATCGGAGTAATGACTATCCAGACATTGCAAGTTTCGCCATGAAATTCCCGGAAACAATGCAACTTGAAAATATGTAATAATTTTTTCACACTCTAAATTGTTGTTAACAATCATAATCAGTTCTAACTAAGATTTGAATGTGTTCGATTACCAGGAACGCATCTGGACTTTGGTGTGTTCGTGGATAAAGAATGAATGTCGATTTCCTTTCCACGATTATGGTGTGAGTATAATTTTTTCACAATATTCCTATAATTTTGACATTCAATACGTTCTTTACATCTTCCAAACCATGTTGTGTTTGCACCCATTTCGTTTGCTAGACCGAAAAGAATTGGTGGTGGAACTTGTAATGGAGCTCACTAATTTTGCAAGGAAGAAGCTGCTAACAAGGTTGATGAAACACAAAGCGTGTGAAAGGGCACGAAGACATCTAGATTACAATTGCTGATGGAACGTGTGGGAAAGGGGACAAAGACATCTACAATACACTCGATGATTAGTATTTCAATTTATACGAATAAATTATTAGACCAAGTGTCGTTTATTTAAATGCACTGTTTACAATGTTACAATTCACTCTTCTAATCAACTATTTCAATTCACTGTTTTCAATTATTTTATTTATTGTAATTCAAAGGTTTTTATTTTGGTGGGATTAATTCAATGTTTTCATTACAATCTACTATAGATTCACGTGTATAACAACCTACACCTGCACACAAATATGGGTAAAGTACAAATTGATCACTATGACACAATATTTGTTCTACACGTGACTCACGATTGGGTTTGGCAATTTTTGTAAACCTATGAGATTGTAAGTTGTGAATGAGACGGACATTTCTAACCGAATTGACCATTGAAGAACGAATTACGATTCAGATCATGATGTAGTGTTTTTGATCAGGATGGTTTGTTCATATGTTTGTTATCTACCCTTAATGGACAAGCTCGTTTAGATTTAGTGCTGGTCCGACGAACATATAAACACGCCGAATTATAGTCATCATAGATCACAACACGTTACATGCATGTTTGTCCACAATTTTATTGCATGGACCCTAATATTTTACCAGTTTGAGTGAGAGTCAAACTTTTATTCGTGGACGATTCATAACGGGGAAGAAAGAATTCATGAATTAAATAATTGAACATGATTTGAGAAATAAACTAGTGCTAGATGTAGATGTTACCTACTAATTATACTATTGCACGTACGCAAGGCTTACGATATATCATATTCAATAGTACAATAGTAACGTGGTAGTAATATTTGTTATACATGACTATCCTACATAACAAGCTTAACTAGACGTAACACGTAATAATTGTTTTACAATTGATTGACAAACAAATTAATATAATAATTAAATTTAGCCTGATGCATTGGTTGCATCATGCTAATGTTGACCAATAAAATTCATTCAATTATAGGAATTATCATTAATATTTAAAAGTTTCATGGATATAGATTTCAAAACTTGCCCATAAATTCCATCAATTAAAACTCTCATTCAATTTAATAACTCATTATTAAAACTAGATTATCAGCGGCCCATTGGCCGATTTTTTTTTAACGTTTTACCAAAAAATGATTTTTTTTTATTCATCCAAAAAAAATTTGATTTTTATTTAGATTACTTAGAAGCGTGGTTGAATTTTTTCTACTTTTTAATATAATAATAATTTAAAAAATTATAGATTTGTTATCAATTGTTGGGATATAATAAACAAAAGCATTATAGTTATGTTTTTTTGTTGTTACGTTGAAAACACTGCAACTTTTCATTGATTAAATAGTAAACTACTCCATCATTAGGTGTGGCATTGTTGGTTGTTCACTTTGTCTCTTAACCATGAGGTTGAGAGTTCGATCCTTGTTCGTGAGAAAAGAATCAAAAAATTTTGTTTGTCAGAACAGATTTTTATCAGAAATACCCTCATTTCTAGAATAAAGGAGCAGCTCTAAAATCCTTAAAAAACTTAACTGAAAAAAGTGGATTCTGCTTTAATATATTATAGATAGATTAGATAGGAAATTAATTATGAATTTAAAACTTTTCAACACTTAATCAAATCTATAATTAAAATTGAAAAACTACCAATAAATTAAATCAAATTAAATCTGACCCAAACAGAAAAAAAAAATTAATTTCGACTCGAACTCGGTCGGACCGAACTGGGTGAACCAGATGGTACAACCCGATCTGGGCTGGCCAGGGGCTATTAGGCTGGGCTGAGAAAGGGCCTGAACAAAAAAATTAAATTAAATAACTAGAAAAAAAAGTGCGCTTCAAGCCCAGTTAATTTAAAACAGATTGGCGGTAGGATTCCATTTTAGGTTTAATAAACCGCCGCCAACATTTATCATTTAATTTCATTTTTTCTTTTTTTTTAAATCAGTTTATATAATAAAGTCTGAAATATCCATGAACACTTTTTTTTTTTTTGATGAATTAGTTGGGATTTTATTTCATCAAAAAGGCATGGAATAGCAATACAATGAGAAACAAATGACCAAAAATAGCGTACTGTAATAATATCGCAACACTATATGGCTAACAAAATTTCACGCTTATATTTACTCCCCCCGGCATAGGCTATGATCTCTTCTCTAATGTTGTCCAGCAACTGAGCTTCAGTTCTTCTCGTTTGCGAAAAGATCCGTCTACCTCTTTCTTCCCATATGAAGGTTAATATACTTCTCCAAATGAGCTTCTTAACCTTTATACGAGCGCCCCCAGCTGTCCAACCAACTGCATAATCCAAAGCTTCAGTCCAGGACTTGCCACTTACCTCTGGCAGCAGCATGCTGAAAATCTGCTTGGCATAACCACATTCTGCAAACAAATGCTCCCTGGATTCCTCTAGACTTCCACACATCACACATTCGACAGCAATATCAGGTTTCCACACTTTGATCTTATCCCTCGTAGCTACCCTGTTGATAACAATGAGCCACGTTATGAAGAATCTTATGGGAATGACAAAGTCCTTCCAAACAGCTTCATACCATCTAACAGTAGGGGCAGTTGGCCTTATATCATTCCATATTTTGCTAATCTTGAACTTAGGCATATAGGTCCCTTTCCACATTACATCAGAATCAACATCAATGAAGTGTCTTACTTTTGATCGAAGCTTCAATAGTTTTGTCCAATGCCAGGAACCAACTGTCGACTTCACTTCCCAGAAATCTCTGCCCTTCAACCTGTACTTTCCAATCCATGCAACCCATAGGGACCCTGCTTTCATTAACAGACTCCATATATGCCTGATTACATTAGCATAATTCCAACTTCTCATGTCTCGCAGTCCTACTCCTCCTTCTTCCTTAGGAAAATCTACCAAGCACCATGCAACCTTAGCTCTACCTTCTCCAACCTCCTTACCCCATAAGAAAGCACTACAAATCTTCTCAATTTCCTTAATGACACCAGATGGCAAAACAAAGTGTGTCATCCAGTACTGAAGCTTCCCCCCAATAACAGAGTCAATTAGTTGACATTTACCAGCATAGGAGAGTTTTTTAGCACGCCAGTCAGTCACTCTTGCTGTTATACTATCAATAAGGGACTTGCAGTCACACTTCCTTAGTTTACCAGAAGTTAGGGGGACTCCAAGGTATCTAAAAGGGAGGGTACCTTTCATGAACCCTGAAGATCTAATAAGCTCCTCTTCTGCATCACTTGTAACCCCTGCAATATATATGTTGCTTTTCTCTGGATTGAATCTCAGACCAGAGCACTTATGAAACTTATCTAACACCACCTTAACTTCTTCAATGGCTTCTTTATTGGCTTTGGTGAACACTAACAAGTCATCAGCAAAACTCAAATGGGTTACCTGAACTCCCTTGCATTGAGGATGGAACTGCAGCTTTTTTTCAGCACTTGCTTTCTCAAATAAACAACTAAGTACCTCCATAGAGATTACAAAGAGGTAAGGGGGTATTGGATCACCCTGCCTCAGTCCTCTTTGAGCTGGGAAATAACCTCTTGATGAACCATTTATATTGACAGAAAGCATGGTAGAGGTAAAACAAGCAATAATCCAGCCAATGTAAACCTTAGGGAACTGCATAGCTTCAAGTGTAGCTTCAATAAAATTCCACTCTACAGAGTCAAAGGCCTTCATTAGGTCAATTTTCATTGCACACCTAGGTGAAATCCCTGACTTGTTATAAGTCCTGAGGAGCTCATGAGCAAGTAGTATCCCATCCCCAGTAGATCTCCCTTTTATGAATGCAGTTTGAGCTGAATTAATCAGAGAAGGGAGAACTGCTTGCAGTCTATTAGCTAACACTTTAGACACTATCTTATACACAACATTGCAACAGGAGATAGGCATATAATCCTTCATGTTTGCAGCATTGAATTTCTTAGGAATCAAAGCTAGAAGGATAGAGTTTACATACCCTGGCATCTTGCTTTTACTGAAGAAGCTTTTGACTGCTGTAAATAAATCCTCCTTAACAATGTCCCAGCTATGCTTGAAGAAGTAAGCATTATAGCCATCTGGTCCATGAAAAAAAAAAGTAAGCATTATAGCCATCTGGTCCAGGAGCTTTTCCATCAGCTATGCTGATTAAAGCCTTTCTAATTTCCTCTTCACTTACATCTCTGATCAGGCTATCACTCTGTTCAGAAGTCAAAGTCCTCTTGATAATACTTGGAATATCCTCCACATTCACAGTGGTACTTTGACCTAGAAGCTTCTTATAGAAGTTCACTGCTATGTCAGCTATGTCATCAAAGCCATCCTTGATAACTCCATTATCATCACATAATTGTCTGATAGTGTTTGCACTTGTCTAGACTTTGCATAATTGAAGAAAAAACTCGTGTTGTTATCCCCAAGAGTAATCCAATTCACTTTAGCCTTTTGCTGATAAATGCTTTCTTCATCCAACCTTAATCTCTGCAGCTCCTCCAAGCATACCTTCAACCTCACAAGATTAACAGAGGAAGGATGATTATATATGTCCTCCTTCAACAATATCAACTCCTTCTCTTTGCTCCTGACTCTTCCATGAATGTTAGAATAACATCTTTCATTCAATTTTTTAAGCTCCAATTTAAGATCCCTCATCTTCTTATATATGCAGTAAAAGCTGTTTCCTGCACCTCTTCTTCTCCACACATCCTGAACAATTTGTTTATAGCCCTCATGTTTAGTCCAACAGGCAAAGAATTTGAAACCTTTAGGATGGGAACCATCCCCAAACTTAGTATCCACATAAACTGCACAATGATCGGAATCACTAGTAGGGATAATCTGCACTTTGCTTCCAGAGATACTAGCTTGCCAAGCAATATTAATAAGGGCTCTATCCAACTTTCTAGCAACCAACCGCTCCTCTCGATTGTTCATCCAAGTAAATTTAGGGCCATGAGAGACATGATCCAGAAGTTCACAGTCTCTAACACAATCGCGAAAATCTTCCATACTCTCAAAAGAAGAAGGAGCAGTAGAGGCTTCATCAAAACTAAGAAAAGCATTGAAGTCAACAGTTACCAACCAGGGCTCATTTACCTTCAAATCCCTCGTCTTGTCATACAACCTTCTTCTCCCACCCACATCATTAGCTGCATACACAAATGTGCAGTGGAAGACCTTTGGCAAATCCACCTTAATATGCACATACTGATCTCCAACATCCAGGACACACACAGGAATGTCTTTTTTCCAAATCAACCAAACCTTCCCAAGATCACCATCAAAAGCAAAGACACCAAGCCAGCCGGGGAACCTCTCAGCAAACATATCATGAGTCTTATTGTATCTAACTCTAGGCTCTAATATAGCTATCATATCTATATTATACTGTTTAATGTAACTAAGGACAGCATTATACTTACTTTTTTTGTTAAATCCTCTTGTATTCCAGGTCCAAATCTTCATCTCTGAGTTGTTTTATGTCTAGTTTTCACACAGAAAACACATACTTCTGCTTATGAGGAATTACACCTTTGTTAAAAGGGAAATAATCCTTTAGCTGCGCCTTCCTACCACTCGGTCCAGGTTGAACATATTCTTCCTCTTCCTCATACACTTCATCACCTTCCTGTACCTGAGTCTGAACATCAGTAGGGCTCTGGGTAACTTCCTTTTGTGCATTATCCTTCCCCCCAGTCCCCTGCTTAGGAACGTTGTCAACTGGTGCCTTAGTCCCTTCCAAAGAAGATGCTAAGCCATTGCCAGAGTCAATGACCGAAACAGGTATAGAGTTAGACTCCTGATGACCTTCAACACTACTAGTACCACCTCCAACTGCAACCTTCCTCTTTGCCTTCTTCTTTTTCTTACTTTTAGACCCTCCTACTTCAGTAGCAACTGTAGAAGGAGTTTTATCCTCACTTACAATAATCTGGAGACCAATTGCGGTAGTAGGGATTACCTCTTGTGCCTTAGGCATCTCACCTTCTTCAGTCTATTTCTCTGACTCATTCACCTTTGGAGCAGATTTAACCCTCCATAATTTCATTCCAGTTTTCCCATTTTCCCTAGCCTTAGGCTGGACAACCTTCACTTCAAACCTATCAGTCTTGGAAATTTCAATCACAAGCTTCTCAGGACATGGAATCGCCCTATCCCTGAGCACACAAACCCTAATATTAACACCATCCCTAACAAATTTGTTCAAGGGCTTCCCAATCTTACTTGCTAGCCAGCTGACCCCCTCATTCGTGATAGCCTCAGGAGGGACCCCTTGAAATTCAATCCAGACAGGAGTTGCTGCAGGAGTGAAATCAACAGGACGAATCCCCCTTTCCCACCTCCTTAAAATCATAGCAGTGTTATGTATATGCCATGAACACCCTAATACCCAGCTGCAAAGCTTCTCAGAAGCAAATTCAAGCAGGTAAAAATTGGGTGCCAAGCTAGAGACAATAACTGCACCTTCATACCCCCAGAGTCTGTTAGCCATGCTATTGAAAACACGCATCGGAGGTGGAGTTCCCAGAAACTGCGCCACCGCAGCTGAACGAAGCCTCAGCACGCCTTTTTCAATGACCTCATCTGGGATCCGTAACACATCTCCCACCATCGCAGAAGCTGGGATGTCTATGAACTTCAGATCCATATCCGTACCCGAGACCATATCCGCCCATGTCTTAGATTGACCTGGAGCAGACGAACTAGAACCCACCATGGCAGAGTACCAAGCAGGGAAAAGAAGAGAAGTGAAAAAAGATCCGGCGCCCCAAAAGACCTACCGGGGATTAAGCTCGATCAGGAGAGCCCCTGGGAGCGCACCCACCATAGGTAAACTCTCAACCAATACGCCAATCCAACAGAGACGAAGTAGATGTACGAAAAACAGCGAAATCTAGAAATCCAGAAAAAACTCTCGAAAAGAACAATCGCAAAGAATGCTCAGGTACTAGGTACCCTCGCCGAAGAGTCACAACCGACGTATCCCGACCGGAGCGCACCCACAGCCGGATCAACGCCGGCCAGATCTTTGCTTTACGTAGACCTCCAATGGAACAGTTCAAAGAACCGAGAGAGGGTTGTACACGAATATTTCAATTACATTATTTTTCCATGAACACTTTTGAAAACACCTTTTCAACGAAAATACTTAACACGAGATAATCCCCTCCTTTAATTGAATAATTTTATTAAGAACGCAATTCATTTTGTTATGAAAAATACGCAAAAAGAGGGTCTCTGATACCACTGTAGGAAATCGTTAGATGCAAACAATATAATCGTAGCGGAAATACGATAACATCTAACAACCTAGATCATCTCAATTGCATATTAATCAATAACAAGGGTTATCATGACAAACCTCTTGAAGCGTGATATTAGCTCAAAAACTAATACCTCCTTTAGATCGATCCAGAGAGCTCAAAGAATAACTCCTCTACTTAGTCCACGCTAGCAGGGATCCGGATCTTCCTCGCCAAAGCTTGCTAGAACTTCTAGTCGAAGAACGGTTTCTAGGGTTATGGCTGTTAGAATTTTCTCTAGAGAGAAAGAGTAATCGGCTTAGGATTGACTGCTACCCTAGCAGTCTTATTTATAGGATTAGGGTAGAAACCCTAATCCCTTCCTAACCCTAATGGGCCGCCAGCCCAGTAGTCCCAATCCACCATGGATTGAGCCTATTAAATGATCCGGTCCATACTATAGGCGTGTGACCTTGTAGGACCCGGTCCGATTAGCCATGGCCCAAACCAGTAATTAATATTGGTCTCTAGCAAGAAATATTAATCCCTAACGGGCCCAAATTAATTCTATTAATCAGGTCCAACACTTAACTAGTTCCTATGCGGATTTGGACCGATGGACATATATCCTTTAGATCCCCAGTTGAACATTTGGTTCCGACACAAGTCTGATGCAAGACACTTGCTTGTACAACGACATCCATCGATTACTTGTCGAATTGAGAAGAATGGAAGATCTAATTAGTGCATCAACAGAGGAAGTCCCCAATTCCTTACTGTAGACAGACTGTAGAGGCTGTTAGAGGTTGCGATGGACCTTAATTTCTTGCTGGTGGTGGAGAATGAGAGGATGGAGTCAACGGGGAGCATGAGAAAGATGGTGAAGAGATGATCTGAAGCCACATTGAAGATTAGAGAAGAAGAAAATGATGATGATGTCCATTATTGTTGGCATTGGTGAGGTCGGGGTAGAAGAAGAAGTCATTGGAGTGAATTTGGGGATGTCCATCGGTGTAGTGTGAAGTGTGAATCAAGTTGTTGAATGATTGAAGTGCAAGGAGGGCTGGCTGCATCATAGTTCGGTTGCGGCGGAGGAGTAAGAACAGAGGAATTAGGTTAGAAGATTTTTGGGTCAAAATTAAATGAGATGTTAACTTTATTGGTACCTAACGTTTGGAAGAAATCTCATTTTGGTACACATCGTTTCAAAAATTTCATTTAGGTCATTATCGTTTCAGAAAATCTCGAAATGGTATTTCCGTCCAATTCCATCCAATTTTTATGTTAAGTACTGACGTGGCAACTGAGTCACACATCCCAGTTAGCAAAAATAATAATAAAATAATAATTTTATTATTTTAAATTAATAATTACCTTTTTATTAAAATAATTAATGTTTTAATTAAAAAATATAAAAAATATTTGTTGCCCCATTTTTTTTCCTCTCATCTTCTCTCTCCTCCCACCTAAAAAATACATATATATCTAAACGTTTCAGGGTTTCAGTACTAAACATTTCGCAACTTTTTTATTTTGGTACTTTTTGTTTACATATCTCAGTTTTTTTGGTACTTTTTGTTTGTAGATTTAAGTTTTTTTTGTATTTTTTCACCTTCGACCCTCCTTCTTCTCCCCTCCCTCTTCTTCCCTTGTCCCCTTTGCTTCCTCCTCCCTCCGCTTCTCCTCTCTTCCGTCTTCCTCATGCTTCCTTCTACTTTCTTCATTTGCCTCTCCTCTGAATGTTCCTTATACCTCCTCCCTCTGCCACTCCTATCTTCCTACTTTCCTTTATCTTCCTTTCTATGTTCTCCTCCTCTCTTCCTCCTCCCCCCCTCCTAAGAAACTTAGATCTGAGCTTTTTAAGAGGATGGGGGAAGGGAGAAGAGAGGAGGAAGGAGAGGCGGAAACAGAGGGAAGGATGAAGAGGGGAGAGGTAAAAGGAGGAGGTAAGAGAAAGCAGAGTGGTGAAGGGAGGAAGTAGGAGGAAGCATAGGGGAGAAGAGAGAGAGGAGAGACGGAGGAAGCAGAGGAGGAAAAGGAGGGTAAGGGGGTTGGAGGTGGAAAAAGTACTATAAAACTCAGATCTACAAACAAGAAGTACCAAAATGAAAAAGTGGTGAAACGCTTAGTACTAAAACAATGAAACGTTTTGATATATATGTATTTTCGAGGTGGGAGGACAGAGAAGAGGGGGAGAGGAAAAAAATTGGAAAAAATATTTTTTATTTTTCATTAAAAAGGTAATTATATTAATAAAAAAATCAAATTTTAATATTAAATTAATGAAATTATTACTTTATTAATATTTTAGATGACTAGGATGTGTGACTTAGCTACCACGTCAGCACTTAACAGAAAATTTGGACGGAATTGGATGGAAATACTGTTTTGAAATTTTCTGAAATGATAATGACTTAAATGAAAATTTTGAAACGCTGTGTACGAAAATAAAATCTACCTAAAGTACCAAAAAAGTTAACACCTCAAATTAAATTGACCAGTTTGTTTAGTTAGAGGGATTAATTCGAAACGAGTTAAGAGTATTATTTTATTATAATTTAAATGACGTGGGCCAACTGATGTGATAAATTTACCAAAAAAAGTCTCAGTCAGCATGAATAGTACCACGTTGTAACGGCCTCCAAACTAACAATACTACTCTGCAACAAATTAAAGTTTCGGGACTAGTTTGTAACTTGGTCCAAAGTTTCGGGACTATTTAAGTATTTGAACAAAAAATAATCAATAGTTGAGATTGGTCCTTGATGCCATCAAGGAAGGTAAATCTCCTTAATAGCAAGCCTTACTCGAAAATACACAACCTAATTTTCCAAATCAAACCCTTATTCATACCCACCATTTTACATTATATAAGAAGCACTAATTATATCAAAACTTGCCACAATTGAGCCAAGAAACAATTGAGCCAAGAAAAATGGAACAAAATCGAGTTAGTCCGAAACAGTTTGCTAAATCAAGGGAGGGAAATTTACTATAACTTCTAAAAATCCATCCCAAAAAAAGTAATCTCAGGCAAACAAATACCATTACCATTAATGCATTCCATGAAATTATGAAATACCATTACGTTGATTTTCACATATGATGTTTGATAAGTTACGCCCACCATGAAAACTAGAGCTGAGTCTAAGGTAAACTGATCAAGATTATCCTTAATATGAAAAAGGCCGACCAAAATATCCTGACATAAGTTAAATTATGTCATGCGGGTTAATTTATGAAATTAATGGAATTAATTGCATTTATTAGATTTGATTTATTTATGATAATATATGTGGTAGGATATCATATTTATTCTATGCAATCAATCCTTTGTAACACTTACCAAATTATGAATAATACCTTCTGATTCAAATTCGAAATAAAACCTCTCTCTTCTTTCATGTTTTTTTTCATTATTCAGTCCATATCATTTTCCCAGCCTGTATGCTTGTCTCATGGAGCCTCATGTTGTTATCGACGAAGCCAACCAGCATCCTATAAGCGGAGGATTTGATCTTAATGTCATACCTGATGATCCAATCGAAGAAAATCATTCAGCAACGAATGAGAATACTGCATCATCTTCTGCCAATCTTGGAATTATGCAAGGCCACGGTATGGAGATAATACTATTATCCAGCTAATACTATTATTTCATTATCTACACTTGACATTTACTCAGTATCAACTCGATGTTTCAATATTGCTATATTTTCATAGTTATATAATTTCCTATTTATCTATTTTTATGTGTTTTCCATAAGATATTTCATTCCATTTTCTTTTATTTTAGTTATAAATAACCGATACTGATATCTAGCTAATAATAGTATTTGTCTATTTGCATTTTGTTAACCTTTTCTTTGAATTCTACTGTTTTGTTATCCGTACAATACTGATATTTATCTATTTTTAGTGTGTTTTATACGTGTTTTACATAAAATACTATTATTTAACTTTAAGTTCTGTTGAATTTACTAGATGTGCCCGAGGTAGATTTTGATTGGTAGGTGTTGGAGTTTAAAAGTGTCAAGGATGCCGAATCATTTTACAGAGACTATGCTCATAGTCTCGGATTTGAGATCAAAAGAAGATCCACAAACAAGTATGACAGTAAAGGTGACAAGACAAACAAGGTCCAATATATTTACCTTACATGCAACAAGGAAGCATTTAAGGATAACAGTGATTTGGATCCGAATAACCAAGATGCCCCTCCGGTCCTTGTTGAATCTGCACCTGTGTATAAAAAAAGTGATACTAGGTGTGGGTGCATAGCATTGATGTCACTGAAGCTGGATAGTGAGAAAGATGTGTACAAGATATACCATTGGATTTTTATGCACAATCACGTGCTTATCCCTCCGCATTATGAGGCAATTCTTTCGATCTAAGCGCCAGATTTCGGAAACCCATCAACAGCTGGCTAAAATGCATGATTCTGTTGGTATCCGCGATCGTGATTCGTACGATTTGATGGCCAAGTGCAGCGGTGGGATTGAATCACTTGGATTCACCCGTAGCGATCTTGCTATTTTTGTCAAAGCTTTTCGGTCCAGTCATATTGAAGATGGTGGTCACATATTCTTACACAACTGGTTCAGGAAAGAACCTGCTCGAGATCCTGGTTTCTTCCATGTATTTCAATTGGATGCGAAGGCGAACATTGAAAGTATTTTTTTTGGGCAGATGCTAGGATGCAACGTGACTACAAAGCTTTAGGTGATGCTATTAGCTTTGACACGACATACATGACAAACAATACCTTCCGTCCTTTAGGTATGTCACCTTGCTATAAACATTTATTGTGTACTGGCTTTTGAATGAAATTTTTTTTTTGCTTTCATGTGATTTATTACTAATATGTCTGCTAACTCACGAAACTAGTATATTTCAAATACTAGTATTAATAGTATAGTTTTTACTCTTATATAATATGTAACTAATTAGTTTAATCTACGTACATTTGTCGCAGCTATTTTCACTGGTTTCAACCACCACAAAAAGTTGGTTGTTTTTGGAGCTTGCTTGATTTATGAGGAGACTACTGAGGGGTTCAAATGGTTGTTCAAAAATTTTCTAGAGTGTATGAAGAATAAACATCCGAGTACAATTTTTACCGATCAATGTCCAGCCATAGCGGCAGGTATTAGAGCCGTTTTCCCTAATACATTTCATGGACTTTGCACTTTTCACATACTCGAGAATGCAAAGGACAAGATCAAGAAAGGCATGAAGGAGGGCATGATGTCATCCCTTTGTAACTTAATGTTTGATGTGGATGATGAAGATGGCTTTAACAAATGTTGGGAGTCGACAGTCACTAAACATTTCCCAGGGAAAGGTCCATATGGTCATCCTTGGTTAGCTTTCATATACAAGTTTCGTCACCAGTGGTCTTCGACATGGGTAAACAACCACTTCACGTGCGGTATGCGAAGTTCTCAATTGAGTGAGTCTTTCAATAGCAACCTCAGAATTTTCCTAAATACGAAGTGCAACTTACATCAATTCTTCACTCAATTCAACCGTTTGTTGGAGAGCAAGAGGGCTGACGAATTACATCTTGATTTTAATGCATTGAACTCAGCAGCTTCTGCAAGATACACATTGCATCCACATGTTGATCAAGCATCGAAGGTATGTATTTTGAATACCTTCTACATGTGGATATATTATTATTTTAGCAATACTAGTATTCCATTAATTACGGTCATTTCACTTCATTCCAGTTTTACACCAAGACAATTTTCATGCATTTCGAAAGGGAATATGCTGCCATGTTTGCTTATTTTCCCAAAAGCTTTCCGATAGATATTGGAGAAAACATTAAGGCGTATGATTGGTTTAAGTTCGATGAAGACCAAAACACTCGTATTGACGAGCGTCGCGTCATTGTGAACTCTTCTTCTTCGGACTACAAATGCACATGTCGTGTATTTGATTCATGCGGTTGGTTGTGCCGTCACATATTGAAGACTATGGATTTCGAAATGCAATGGAATCATTTTGGACCTCGTACTATACCGACAAAATATTTTAAGGATCGTTGGTCTAAAACAGCAAAGCTGGGTCTCAATATTATGATGAATAATGGTACAAAAGAAGAGCCAGAATTCGAAGCTGGCAGGTATCAAAGTTTATGCTCGCTAATTGCAGCCTTTGCATTAGAATCTTCTCCACTAGTATCCACCTACAAGGTTGCGAAGGAAATAATTACTACTGGTAGAAACCGTGTGCGCACCATGATTCTTGAGCAACACGATGTTCCTGACAATGCCGCAAATACCACTGGTACAGGTATTTACGATTTACTTCATTTACCATTTGTTAAGTTCAACCAAACCCTTATATTAGTAATGCTATTATTTCCTTGCAGGAGCGGTCAATTTACCACCACCTCCACCAAAATATGTAGGCCGTCCAATCCCGAATGGGCTGAAGGAGAAGACAGTTGTAAACAGATCAAATAAGAGGTTGAAGTCAACACAAAAATTCAAAAGAGATCGACACAGGCAGAGGCAGCACGCTAAAGTTCGACGCCAAAATGCCAGTTCCTCGCAAGCACTAGATTATTTTGTTTACCTTATTACGACAGTCAGATTTCTCGTTTCTCGAACAATTTTTATGTCTACTTCGATTAGATATGAACGCATGGATACTCTACGCGTGAAACATTTTCTATATATTTATTATAATCTATGAATACTATTATTTTGTATGAATTTGTTGGTAACTGTATGGGTTTGTGGTTTTATGGTTATATGGCTCCATTCATATGTTATTAATAGTAATCGAGCTATGTCCATACACAAATTTTAAAGTCACAAAATGAACTTCTAAAACTATTTTTCCCTACTTCTCATTATTCAGTTGATAAATTTTATCATCTTTCATACAATAACTTTTTTTTTCGTTCAGAATGTTTGTTTGAAGCTACCATTATATATAAGTACTCATTTCGAAACATGGCATTCAAAAAAACATTAAAAATAATTGTATTTTTGAATAATATTATATCGGAGTACAACGCATTTTAGGAACTAAACTAATTACGAAAAAATAGATCACAAATATTAGAAGGATACAATTTTAATCACAATATTGATAGTGGATGGTCAATTTTAATAAATAATCAAGAAAACTACATCCATAATTGGAAAAAACTAAACTAGTCATCATCCAGCTAAATACTAGTATTGAAGAAGATTATTCTTCTCAGTACAAAATTAAGAACCCAGAATCCATCAAAATTCCAAATGCCAAGTAGAAAAGTTGATCATTCAACAAAAAATCTCATTCAAACACCCATTTGTCCAAAATCCAGCTACCTCCTAGAAAACTATTTTCACCGCGGAGTTGGAAATTGCGATGGACTGATTGTGTAGTGCACCATTCCTATTTCGAGCACAGCTTTCGCTCTCTTGTTCATGGGGTTTGCAAACATTTACAGAAATACGATTTCCCTGTAATCTCCAATTTCTTTCTCATTCTTCCACTCCTTTCCCATCCACAGAAGAACCTTCCCATCCCATTTTTCGAACATCCTCAGTAGGTAGTCTCCACAAAAAGAACTGTCATGACTTTGTCTAATACCCTTAATCATCTCCCATTTGAAACTACTGAAATTGATGAACTTACCGCGGCTAGAGAAATACTCAGCCACATGTTTCATGACGCGGTAACCCGTCGTCATCCACTTATGATCGAATCCAGCTGTGCTCCGGCTGTCAAAGAATTGGTAGTTTTGATCTCTCGTGTTCAAAATGAACATAGAATACTGATCACCGTGTAGAATCGGGAAGCACCACTACAAAAGAAAGATACAATAATTTACCATTTGTCAGCCATGAATAATAATATCGTGGGAATAACAGTATTATACACAAACACAAGCCCAGGCATGAATTATATTATCAAGTTTCAACAAACTTACAATTTCGCAAGTACTTATTAGGTCATCGTAATTGCTCATCCAAGTGTGCTCATGAATGACCCTTTCAGCAATCGAGCCATATACCCCAACTTTAATAATTGGTTTTTTAATGTTGGCGTGAATGTGTCCCTGTCAAGTATTCAAATAATACAAATTTTTAGTTTCAATACCCAAAAAAATACAGATTAAAATTTGACCATTGATCAAACTAATTACCGCCACTCCCAAAGGGAAAATTCACTTCTTAATATCCCCATGTTCAGCTGCCAACCAGTTCAAAGCGTAACCGTAACTGTCCACAATCTGTGAGCAAACCGGTTTCATGCTAAGGAATTCAACCATTTGTGCCGCTTGTACACAAATTTGAGTCGAACCAAAGTCAATTGCTGTATTCTTCCTACAAATTCAAAACTACACCATTTACATAATTAAGTACTATTCTACGGATTTAAATAAATATCCTTTGCATGGAGAATATACGACTTCAAAGCCTCCACCTCCACATCAATGTTCTCTAACATTTCATTTTCGTCCACTTGGGTTACTCTGACGGTTTTTGCTGCTTTTTTAACATTTTCTGTTCGAGTCTTCATCTTGCCCTCAGTTGTGTGTGGACTGACAGTCGATGGAGCTGGTTTGCGACTCCTTTTTGATCGTGTTCTGACACCTCCTTCTTCAATGTTCTCATTAGCACCCTTCCTTTTAAGGAGTGCTTGCAATGGAATGTCGTCAAAGTCATCATCATCATCGACATCAAGACCCTAAGAAGACACACAAAATGAAAACCATATCCAAATAATAGTATGTATGGAAAATAGCATAAGCCATAATACTATTATTTAGACAATATTATTATTATTACACCGTCATAAGTTGCTACTGAACAAAATATCTTTGTCAAAATAATACAGTTAGCAATACTATTTTTTAAACAATACTATTATTCGGGAACAAAATATCATACCCTAACAGTTTCAGCAGCTATTTCACTCACGGATGGCACCTTATCAGCATTCCCCCCCCAGATTTGGGCACCGATTTTGAAGATTGACAAGCTGACTTTCTTTTGGAAACAGAGATCACTTCATCCTCTGCATTTGTTGGTACATCATTGAGACCAACAGATTCCGTTTCCTCACTAGAATCATCTCCATCGCTAGGAATGTCTTTTGGTTGCTGCCTTTTGCCTTCAGCAATGTTCTGACGCCTTATTTCTCTAAGTCTCGTCAGATGAACATTACAGTTATCACAGATTGACGTGATCCAGTTTTCCATATCAATGACCTACAATCGAAATACATGTTCTGAATTAGTTTAATTGGATTTTGAGACACTAAATATACACTCAGAATTATATAAAACATTTTTTAATTGAATTGATATTACCTTAGCGGTTGACATTCCAGTAAATGTCAAATTCTTTGTCGGCCCAAAAACTGGTTTCCCATCAACTTCACTGCATTCGTTTGCTTGGTAACCAGATTTCCTTTGAATTACCTTCAAATCAATCTTGACCTTTTGTGTGTCCCAATAATCACAAAACGGAATTGCAGGACTAGGTCGAGTTGGACGGTTGCCGTACTTCTAGCAAATTGAAACTTGTTACAAATAAAACAAACCTTTAGATATAAACAAACCTTAAAAATAAACTTTTACAAAAAACACTTTCCTGATGAACATGCCGTGACCAGATCTGTTTGATTCAATTTCTAGCTAACACAAAGAATCGAGTTAATACTATTATATAGCTAATACTTATATTTTTACCCTTACTTACCATGACAAGATGCAGATCACCCTCAATGTATTTTCCTTTCTTTGCTTTCACCATGGCCTCATGCAGTTGATCCGCCACTTGGCGGCACCAGTTGTATTCGAGGAGATTTCTCAACTGTTTCTTCTGTATGAACCTTGCATACTCCATAGATTTCCTTTGAATTGCCTTCAAATCAATCTTGACCTTTTGTGTGTCCCAATAATCACAAAACGGAATTGCAGGACTAGGTCGAGTTGGACGACTGCCGTACTTCTGGCAAATCGAAACCTGTTACAAATAAAACAAACCTTTAGATATAAATAAACCTTAAAAACAAACCTTTTACAAAAAACCCTTTCCTGATGAACAAGCCGTGACCAGATCTGTTTGATTCAATTTCTAGCTAACACACAGAATCGAGTTAATACTATTATATAGCTAATACTTGTATTTTTACCCTTACTTACCATGACAAGATGCAGATCACCCTCAATGTATTTTCCTTTCTTTGCTTTCACACATGGCCTCATGCAGTTGATCCGCCACGCGGCGACACCAGTTGTATTCGAGGAGATTTCTCAACCGTTTCTTCTGTATGAACCTTGCATACTCCATAGACACCACAAGTTGAGTTTTGGGGCATAATAACGACCCCGTCATAAACAACACATACATCTGACACCATGTATGTACGTCAACTTCTCTCTCATACAACCTGTCTCTCAAGACCTTCAGATCAACATTTGTGGTGCCCACTTTATCAAATTTAAGACCAAGAGAGGCAACTATCTCATTCATCTCCTCCTCCATTTTTTCCTACAAGTCCACTACTCGTTTACCCTTCGGCAGCCCGTAAACTTCATGCACATCTTCGTCTGAAATTTTGATTCTCATATCTTCTCCTAGTATGAATGTCCTTGATTCTATATCATAAACATCCACAACCCACCTCCTGAATTCAAACGACAACTCATTCATCTTCACCTTGATCGTACCACCGAATCCAATAGTCTCCAACATCTTTACTCTATCAGTCAACCCCAACTGTATAAGCCTCTTGTGCAGTTCTAAAATCTTGTTTGGACTACATCTTGCATTTGTCCCTATGGATCCATATCTGTAAAAAATTGCCAAAATAACAGTTTAGACACACAAGTATAGGTATTCAATCCACTAAAGAACCACATACTATATATATATATATAATAATATATATATATATATATAGGTATTCAAAATCCGTCAGTTAACACACATTAATATTACTTTTCGAACAAAAATAAGACAAATATCAGCTATCAAATACAATTCTTCATGAAATTGGATCAACAGGAGATTCACCAACAGTTTACCTGGCATTGCTTTGCTATGTATTCATTTGAGATTCACCAACAGGAGGTTCATCCAGACTATTCACTGGTTCATTCCTGTCTACCAGACGTTTTGGTACAACCATTTTTTTCGGCTTCGGCTTTTTGCATACAACCAACTTAATCCTTTTCCCACTTTTCTGAATGGGAGTTTCAGTCATCCTGAGCAAAGATTAAAGTTATCTGCAAGAGGCAAAGGCATTTCAATATTAACAAACACCAGAAACAATAGCAGCAGCCCTCGAAAAACATTAACACCTTAACATAACTCAGTATTAGTATTACTAAAATACTATTATCAACATATTCCTAATATCATATTATTGAACCAAACAAACCACACACCAAACAACTCAATCAATACTAGTATAGCTAAAATACTATTATGTCTACAACTTGAAATTATTCAACGCTTCTTAGATCACAAATCATAGTCAAACAAACTAAAAGAAGAATTGTCTTAATAAAACTATCAATCAGACTAAAAGAACAAAAATTAGTCTTCTGAACCACCAAATTATGTGGGATAATAGTATTACCCAAAGAACAGTATTGTTCCAAACCCAAATTAGAGTTCGAAGAAGCTTTGAATAGTTTAAAGTTCCAGAAATAATAGTATTTTAGTTATACTATTATTTCTTGATATGTTTCGTGTACTAAAAAACACCCTAACCTTTGATCAACCATCATTCATATCTGTTCTACGACACACCAAACTATGTTGGGTAATACTATTATCCCACAGAATTTGGTGTTTCTCAAAAAAGATATGAATGCTGGTTAACTAAAATTAGGGTGTTTTCTAGAACACCAAACAACTCAACCAATAATAGTATAGCTCAAAATACTATTATTTCTGCAACTTTAACCTATTCACATCTTCTTAGATCAGTCTTCTGAAAGAACACAAATCAAACTATAAAGAACACAAATCAAACTATAAGAACACATCTTCTTAGATCAGTCTTCTGATTTAACCTTATAGAAGGATTGTCCTACTAACAGTATCAATCAAACTATAAGAACACAAATCAGTCTTCTGAAACACCAAATTTTGTGTGATAATAGTATTACCCAAAGAACAGTATAGTTCAAACCCCAAATTAGGTCGAATCCCAACAAAATCGGAAATGAAACTAGGTCTGAACACTCCCATCGAACATGAAAATCAATCAATCCACACATGATTATCGGTCCGACGAGATTCAAGACTCTTCAAACACAAATCAGTCTCTTCAAACACGAATCATGTGGGATAACAGTATTACACTAATAATACCTTTCCAAATCATAGTAGAAAAACATATAACAGAGATGAATGCTGGTTCACAAAACTAACTCCCAACACAATCGACAACAAAAGTAAGTCTGATCACACATGCAAAGCCAGAAATTCAAACCTGATTATAGGTCGGCCGAACACGACGGTGGCTACACCTCACACCGGAAACCAAATTGGAAACTGTAAACGAGGATTGAGGATTCGGCAGTGGGAATGGCGTCGGGTTCAGGTTAACTGAATGTAGAGATTGAATCGGCGGCTCGACGATTGAATCTCGAGATTGATCGGCGACTGAGAGTGGAAAAGGATTTGACTACAGAGGAGAATCGAGAGAGAGAAGGAGCGGTTCTGGAATATGAACGGTTAGAATAGGAAATAAATTGGTAAAGGTAAGTTATATGATTGACAAATGGGGTAATTAATATATTTAATTTGGGGTAATAAATCAAGAGATTTTATTATTTATTCATATATATTAAAGCAGAATCTCCTTTTTTCAGTTGACACGTCAGCTTTTTAAGGATTTTAGAGCTCCTCCTTCATTCTAGGAATGAGGGTATTTTGGATAAAAATCGATTTTGACAAATAAAATTTTTGATTCTTTTCTCACGAACAAGGATCAAACTCTCAACCTCATGGTTAAGAGACAAAGTGAACAACCAATAATGCCACAACTAATGATTGGAGTAGTTTGCTATTTAATCAAAGAAAAGTTGCAGTGTTTTCGACGTAACAACAAGAAAGCATAACTATAATGCTTTTATTTATTATATCCTAACAATTGATAACAAATTTATAATTTTTTACCAACATATGAATTAAATTATTATATATTAAAAAGTAGAAAAAATTCAACCACACTTCTAAGTAATCTAAATAAAAATAAACAAAATTATTTTTCGGTAAAATATTAACACAAAAAATCGGCCAATGGGTCGCTGATAATCTAGTTATTAATAGGGTTAATACACCTTTTTACCCTTCTACCATGCAAAGTTAACAAACATACCCCTTTACTATTTTCTAACCGATTTAACACCCTCTACTTTGAAAATTTTAACAAATATGCCCCTCTATTTAATTTTTCATCTATTTTTCATCTGATGTGTTGATTGTACGTGTCACGTCATATTATTTGTACACCTTATCGTTGTTTGGAATGTTCCCAATCGAAAATTATTTAAATTAGAAAGAAAAATATAAAGGAATACCACAAACACCTCCGTACATAATAGTGATTATAATGTGCTTTTCCTTTATCTTTTCTTTTTAATTTAAATATTTTCACCTTGTGGACATCCCAATTAACGATGTTGTGCACAAATAATATGATTTAGCATGTATAATCAACTCATTAGACGAAAAATAGATGAAAAGATAAATGAAGGGGCATATTTGTTAAACTTTTCAAAGTAAAGGGTGTTAAATCGGTTAGAAAATAGTAAAAGGGTATGTTTGTTAACTTTGCATAGTAGAGGGGTAAAAATGTGTATTAATCCTTATTAATAAAACTCATCCACCATTGGATGCGGCTGAAGGATGGTGACATAATTTAAATTATGTCACCTAAACAAAATCCACTCACAGCCGTTGGATTCACAAGCCATAGGATCTGATCGGATTGTGCTAATTAATTAGGGAATTAGTCAATTAATTGCATTGATTATATTTGAGTCATTTTGGGAAGGCATTTATATAATGATATTATTCTTATTCTTTGTAATCAATCTTTTATTTTGTTACCAAATTATTACTAATATTATTCCTGCTCAAATCCGAGATTAAACCTATATCTTACCTGCTATTTTTTCATTATTCAGTCCTTATTCTTATTTCCCTAGCTTGCGGCTGTTTGCTTGTCTCATGGAGTCTCATGTTGTAATCGATGAAGCCAACCAGCAGCCTAGGAGCGAAGGTTTTGATCTTAATCTCATACCCGATGATCCAATCGACAAAAATCATTCAGAAACGACTGAGAATATTGTACCATCGGCAGACAATCTCGAAATTTTGCAAGGACACAATATGCAGCTAATAATATTATCCAGCTAATACTATTATTTCTAAACTTTCATTTTTTACTTACTCGGTATCAACTCGATTTTCAATACGATAATAAATGATTTATTTTTTATGTTTTGTGTTCATAATCATCTTCAGTTGATATTTCGTTCATTGTTTCTTTTTAGTTTCAAATAACCGATAATGTTATATATCTAATAATAGTATTTTATCAATTCTGATGTTCATCAGGCTTACGAAATCAATAATAGTAACGCTACAATACTATTATTACTTCATCTAGCACCACTTCAACCCTTTCATAGAACACAAAACAGAGTCATTCAACTAAATACAAGAATTCTCGTACAAAAGGAATCAAACAAACCACAATAACACAAATCATTCATCTGAAACAACAACTTCTGCTGATAATAGTATTAGATCTCCAAACCATTCCCAAACATTTGCAGCAAAACGGGAAATCGAAACATAGACATTTCAAACAAGATTCATATGTGATACTAGTATTAACCTAATAATAGTACCCAAACCATTCCCAAACAATTGCAGCAGAACGGAAAATCGCGATGAATGCTGGTTAAGAAACCTAATTCCCAACACAATCGAAACCCCAAAAACGTCTGATTGCACGAAACCACAGCGGCTGCACCAAACAACTGCACCAAATCAGGAATCGAAATTAGTTGGGATGAATCGGCAGAGGGAATGTCGCTCGGTAGTGCTTACCTAAACGAGAAGACTGAGTCGGCTCTTCCAGCGACGGCGGTTGCAATCGACGACTAAGAGCAGACTCGTTTTTTACTGCAAAGAAGATTTGGGAGAGAATGGGGGTGCGGTTTGTTTTGTGGCAACGGTTAAAAGAGAATGAAAATGGAAAAGGTAAGTAGTATAATGGAATTTGGGGTAATAAAAATATTTAATATGACACAATAAATAGGGGAATCCCATTATTTTATTACTATAATCCCTCCACCATTAGATCTATTCTATGGAGATCTAATGGCTCTTATGGATTATGTCTTATAGACATAATCCATAATTTTGTCACCACTCCTAATCCGCATTGGATGTGTAATAAGGAGATCCAATAGTACTTATTAGTTATGTCTTATAGACATAATTCAAATTATGTCCTATTCCTAATCCGGAAAAAGGCCAACCATTCGTGGAAGTAAAGGGGAAAGCCCTTTGTTATGAGTTTTTATAAAAAAAAATTTGAAGCCTGAAGACCACAAACCTGCTGCTGTGTGTTGTGTGGTGCGAAAGCCTACAGCTATTTCTTCTTTGAGAGAGAGATGAGCGGAGAAGAAAGAGTAGTGTGTGTGACTGGCGGGTCGGGTTACATAGCCTCTTGGATCAACAAGCTCTTGCTGGAACGCGGCTACACTGTCAAAACCACTGTCCGAGACCCAAGTTAGTTGCTTTCTTTTCAACTTCCGATGCTCTGAATTGGGTCCTTATCTCTTACTTTGAACAACAATTTGTAATTTGCAGCCGATAGTAACAAGACCCAACACTTGCTTTCCCTTGATGGAGCTGCAGAGAGGCTTCAATTGTACAAAGCTGATCTTACAGAAGATGGCTGTTTTGATTCTGCCATCCACGGATGCCAAGGCGTCTTCCATACTGCCTCCCCTTGTTTCTTTCAAACTACCAACCCACAGGTTAGTTTACTTCTTCCATTCTCCAGCTAGCTCAGAGACTAGCAGCTTAAAGAGTAATTAAAAGAGCTATGAACAAAGTTAAGATGAATAAAACAATGGCAGCTTAAAGAGTAAAGACTATCCATGATTTATAACAATCCAGGGCTGCCTTCTTAGCCTCAAACACAACCTGAGAAATAATTGATTGCAGTTTCTCTTGATATAGAATGAAAGAAGTGGAACCCTCTAACAGCTTGAAAAACATGGCTTTTCGCCCTTGCTTTTATCAATTACTATCCTATCAATCTAATGGAGTAGTTTCCTGACATTATCCATGAACAACAGGGCATCTCTGTTTGTTGACCACGTACTGGTTAGGTCTAACTTCCAATTTTTGTTGTTGTTTTTGGCTTCAGGCAGATTTAATTGAACCTGCAGTCAAGGGCACACTCAGCGTTCTGAAATCATGTGCAAAAGTTCCTTCTGTCAAGAGAGTTGTTCTGACTGCTTCTATGGCTTCAGTAATCTGTAACGGGAGGCCTCTTTCTCCTGATGTTGTGGTTGACGAGACTTGGTTCTCTGATCCACAATTTTGTGAGAGGAACCAGGTATGCTTGCACAAGGCCTATCTTCTGTGCATATTAAGGGCATGTGATTGATCTTGTTGAAAGTTGCAGTTAAACATCCAGTCTTTCACTTCCTTGTGATATTTTTTCATACCCAGCATTGGTACATGCTTTCAAAAACTCTGGCAGAAGAGGCTGCATGGAAGTTTGCTAAAGAGAGTGGGATTGATCTTGTTACGATCAACCCAGGATTTGTAATTGGTCCTTTCCTTCAGAAATCTCTTAATTTCACAGTGGAGGAGGTTCTGAGGATTATGAATGGTAAGAGATGGACTGTTTCGATCACTGATTCGAAGCTAACATGTTTGTTCAACGGTGAAGTCGTGAGAAAAATGCTGTATTGTTTATTAAAATGCAGGAAATCGAGAATTTCCAGGCGAAAGCTATAGATTTGTTGATGTCCGGGATGTGGCGAGTTCGCATGTTCTAGCATTTGAGATCCCATCAGCTAGTGGCAGATATTGTGTAGTTGGAAGAATGGCTCACTATACTGAGGTTCTGGAGATTTTGCAGGAACAATACCCCAGTTTGCAAATGGCTGCAAAGTGAGTGTAATTTGGCATATACAACCTATGATTGATCCGATTAATGGTATAACACTGATGAAAATATTCTAAGGTGTGTGGTTGTATTATTTAAATGTGCAGATGGGAAAATGAGAAGACAACTGAGGGACATTGCAGAATTTCTCAAGAAAAGGCAAAGAGTTTGGGTGTCAAATTTACTCCACTAGAAGTGAGTCTTAGGGACACTATAGAATGTTTCAAGGAGAAAGGTGTTATCAAATTTTGAAACCACCTTCGAGTATAATGTTTCAGAACTACTACCTTCTGTTTTTCTGGCTTATTCAACTCGTAGGGGACATAGCTAGCTGTCCAGATACTTGTACTCTTTCAACTGAGCTCTTGTTGTATGTGAGATTGTAAGGTTTCATTGCTGTCGATAACCTATATCATGTTAAATAGAAAAATGTTATTTCACTTCTTGACAAAATAAGTTTATAATTGAAGGAATAACCTAATATTATTAGGTCGTTTGTTTTTTTAATTTGAGAGGGATTTGGGAGGTGATTTGGTGGGTCCAGGTGATTTGAACGAAAGCACCCGTTTGGAACAATAAAATGCAAGAGAATCGAAGATGATTTGAAATCATTTCGTGGCCCAGAAGGGGATTTTGCAGTCCTTTTGAAATCCCCTTCATATAGGTGGGATTTCTCAAATATCTAGAGGGTGATTTGAGTGAAAATACCAAATTGACTTACCTAAAATGTAAAATAAACTAAGGAAATAAAACTAGGGACATATTGTTCATTTTCTAAATATATTAATTAAATATAATTTTTTCATGAATTAGAATCATTCCCTCGTTTTAAGGTCTATTACCAACCAAACAAGCTATTTACAAAATAGCTTGCTTATTTCAACTCTCTTGCTATTTTAAATCTCTTTTGACCAAATCTCAAAATCAAACGACCCGTATATAATACCACTAGGTTTTTGCCGGACAGTTAGCCGGGAGTATTTTATGTACTTATCAACTAGCATTATTTTCAGTCCGTTGGTCGATATGTGATATTTTGATTCTTTATTTAGTATAATTAGTAAATGAGGAACGACTTGTATGATGATAGATTTAAAATTCGATTGTTTATTTAGTATATTTAGTAAATGAGGAACGACTTGTATAATGATAGATTTAAAATTATGTTTTGCAAATTTTAAATCAACTAAAATTTTGAAATATCGGGATTGATATTAAACAAAAACTCAATGAGTCAAAATAATTAACTTCTTACATAATTGAGAGCTTAAATAATTTAAAATACAAAATATAAAATATGTAGATAATTTTTTATACAATACCAAAATAGACATAATATTTAAATTGGATAGTGTGATTAATTTTATAATATTTTAAAAATTAATTAACTTTAATTACATACTAAAGTAAAATAGGTTCATTTATGATATTGCAAAGGAGAAATAAAATAAACAATTATAATTTTTGTTCGGGCAAACTTTTCAATTGAGTTATCTAAACCAATATAACTTTAAAACATTTGTATTTAATTTGTCAACAAAAGTAAGTTCGAGATAAACAGAAAACAAAATTGCAGCTCTCTCGAAACATTTGCAAACAAATAAAGTAGAGAGTAAAAAACCCAACACTGTCCAAAAAAATCATTTTAAGGAATGGAACCTCAGTTGGCCCGTTAAAAGGTAGAAGAATACGGAAATAAGGAGCATGTTTAATATATTTAGGTTTGATGAAATATGTTCAATTAAATCTGACTCAACTCGATCAATACTCTAAATTTTAAATATTAAATAACTTGTAACTCGCTTTACTTATGATCACACACTCGTGACCTCACTAGTCTACTCTTACTAAGGTATAATCTCAGTTCTCCAATTTTCTCTAACTCAATATATATAAAAAAGTGACAAATACTTCTTCGGCTAAGGAATTAAAAAAAAATTAAAATTTTAAATAATACTAATATTACTACCATAATAGTCTTCTGATCCTCCCAAATGGACTAGTGATCATTAATTGGTCAACCTGGGGGTTGAAGTGGGAGCGTCCATGATACGCATTGGCTTCGGATGAGTGACTCCTCGCAAGGCATAAGGCAAGGGCGTTAGTGTATGTAAGGGAGTGAGGGGTGTAAACGGGAATAGATTGGGTAATAGAGAAGTATCGGGGTGTGTGCGCCATAGTAGGTGTAACATCCTCGCCCAACCAAATGGTTCGAGACTCGATTTTAGATGATCTCGACATTGAAAATGATGTCTTGGAGGTCCCCTCGAAGTTCGAGACGTCTGGAAGTGAGCTGAGTTGAGTTTGCAACAAGGGTGGTGTGCAGGGGACACTACACAACCGTGTAGTAATGCTACACGGCCGTATATCAGCCTCTAGGTGATTAAAACTCGGATTTTGATGGGTTTCTTCATCATTTTCATCTCTTTCTCTCTCCCCGAAAACCCCATTGACGAACGAAAACGCCCCAAACTTGAAACCTTGATTTCGGGAGTTACAAAAGTCGGATTAAGTCGTCGTTTCTTCCTATGGATTCCTGGCGACGAGGAGAAGTGATTGCTAGTCTTCTTTTGGGTTGGGATGCTGCTGAGTGTTTCTGATCAGAAGGTAAAGAGCCACATTGTTTGAGAAGGAAACCACTTTCTATCTTGGGATTGGAAGACTTGAGACCCTCGTCCTCTATTCCAGCTGAGGGCTTAGCGTCGATAGGACAAGATGAGTAATGTGAAAAGCTTCAATTTGGCTTAGATGAAATTAGGAATTTTTATGAAACCGAAGAGAGTAAAATTGGGGGAAACTGTTATGTGATTGATGATTGATTGATTGTGGTGCTTTGTTATGCGGTTTGGGAACAATGATTAGTAACGATGCTAATGGATCAGAGTTAGAAATGAGTGATAGGATGAATGAGTTTGTGATCTTGTGAATTGCATATTCTGTTGTTGTATGTTATGGTTGCAAGAGGATGACCCCAATGAAGGGTCATCTTTTGAAGGATGAATAGGAGGGTAACCCTAGGACTTGTGACATAGATACCTCTCTCCCTTGTTTATGCATGTGGGGTGGCTAGCGAGACTAGTTGTTTACTGATGTGAACCACCACCGACTATGCTCCGTGACCCTAACCACCGCAAGTTGATCTTCAAGGCAATGAGAGAACCTATGGAACCGAGGATGGAATCGGACTTTGACCCACTAGCTTCAACTGAGCTAGGAACCAGAAGTATCAAGTCGAGGGCGCCACGCCAAGAGATGGATGCTCTAGATGATAAGCCAAACCTTAAGCAATGCTCCTCACATTAACTTGAAGGGAAAAGAACATAAGTTCTGAAAAAGGGGGCTTATTGATTCATAAAAGTTGTGTTTTCAAGGGGTGGCCGACGACCTTATTATATAGGGAGGGAACAAGGTCTCCTCCCTATTAGCTACTTCCTAAACTAGGAATAAAATAATCTAAATACTAATTAGGACATTTAAAATGGCTTAACAATCCAACCTAAAAAGGAAAAATTAGAAAGGAAAGATAATAGTATCTTGGAATGCAAGAAAAATACTAAATAGGCAAAAACCGGCAATTCGGGCAAAACCCTAAATCTGGGCAGCATCGGTGGCGGTCGGGCAAGTCTTGGGCTGGCGGGCAGGGATTCTGACTCGGATAAGGCCTCCTCTTCATGTCCTAGTCCTATAAGGACTTAGGCTCGGGGTCTTCTGGACGTGGCAGCACGTATTCCTGGCCCGGATGGGAGTCCTTAACTCGGTAGGATTGCATGTATGGACCCGGATCGTGTATGAGAACTTCCATATGTGGCTCCTCATTTCTCCTCCAAATGCAACGCTGTTTGTTGGAGCTTGTTCTTGAGGCTTCAAGCTATCCAGGACAACTAGAATTTCCCAAAAGGCCCGAGCTATTTGGTGGCTCGGCTCAAAGTGCTCCTCTGTGGCGCCCGGCGTCGGGCCCGGCGCCCGGGGCTGGCTCATGTCTCGGCCTTCTCCATTTCTGGCCAGGCCTTTTTCATTCTGCTTCGGCCAAGTCTTCAGGAATGTCCTCAGAGGGTCTTCAAGGACTGGGGCTGGTCCATGGCTCGTGACAATTGGCCTAGGGCCTAGTGCTTGCATTTGGCCCGGTTTGGAGCTCGCTCCGGGGCCTGTCTTTGGTTGCCAGCCTCTGCTGGCCAGGTACTCTTGGGTACTTCATTTCATGTACTCCAGAAATTCTTCCAGGGGATCCCATGGGTGGTCAGTTCCTCCGGGGCTCTTGAGGATCGGTTCAGGGCCTATTAGGGCCCTTAGGCTCGGCCCTTGGTCCGACTCGGGGCTCGGATCCGGTGACTTGGCCAACAACATGGCCTGGGGTGGCCTCACTCTCATCCTGGCCTGCTTGGCTGCTGGTGGGGGCCTGAGCCTATACTTGGTCACATACCTTGTTGGTCACATACCTTGGCCTGAAGCAATGTCAGAGAGCTTTCCTTGGCCTTACACGTTTCTTGTAAGGCCCTAGGGTTCTTCCTTTGGCTGGGGACCCTGGTGGGGTGTATGAGTACCTGTTGGCATTGGGGCAGCTATGGAGGATCACATCATTTACCCTTGATATGGTTGTGATCTGTGAAATGTGGATGACATGGAAATGCATAATTGGATGGATTGTGGTGAAATGGTGTTGGAATTGAGGATTGAGATTGCTGACTGGAACAAATGGTTTGCTTGTTGTGATTACTGGAATTATGATAGAACTTATAGGAGTCCACATTGCCCGCCTTGAAATGTGATGAATTTGAGTCGGTTTACGCTGAGTGGATCACACTGGTTAGCTGCTAGGGATTGATGGTTGGAGTCGGTCTATGTTGAGTGAATCACCTTGGTTATTTTCCAGGGATTGATGGTTAGAGTCTGTTTATGGAGCCAAGTCTTTTATGTCGAGACCTGGTGTCTCGTTTATGGAGCCGATTCTCATTGACAGCGACCTTGGTAGCTCGTTAAATTTGGTAGTAGTTTTTGATGTTGCAATTTCTTGTCCCCATATTTTCACCGACAATTCATTTAAAAGTGACCCACTATATTAATTACATCACTTTGCTAGTTCAAATTGATATATTGTACAACAACACATGATTTGATACTTTCCCAACAAATGTCATTTTTCTTGATATAGTAACCTTGTGTTTATTTTTGTTTGTTTATTCTTCATCTCCTCTCCTCTCCTCTCTCTTTTATTACTATGGTTGTTAAGGAATAGGAGAATATACTCATGTACTAACTGATGGGACCCAGGGCAGAACCGCCCGTAGGGACCCAAGCAAAGGGCCTGCCCTCACGGATGTCCCACCCTCAACCTAGAGCTGACGGACTTGACAGAAAGAAACTTACGTCAAATCCGACTAGTCTGTCACTGACTTATACTGACCCTCAGTCAGAGCATGGGCCTCACTGTTGATGAAGACCTCATGGAGGTCCACTAAGAACTGGCCACGTGGATCCTGCACCACGTCAATACGGCTCTATAAATACAGAGTCACCCACTAAGAAGAGGACAACACACGTACTTGGGACCACACGCCTGATACTGCATGCCTCCATGTTGCACACTAAAGGCTGTTGGTTTCCGTACTCACGATAGGGATCTTGCCCGGTACTTCTCTATTACTCGCTCCCACATACGTTTAGATTACCCCACATAACTTTTCTTCCACACTTACTGACTCCCTTGATATACGCTGATGAACTGTAAAACAGTTCTCAAATACTACCAAGCTAGAAGCAAGATAGATCGTATTCCACAGGGTTTCTTCCAATTGACTACTCAAAGAAGCTGGCAATTTACTCAGGTTTGAACGAGTTGTGCGCGGTGTGAGTTCCACGACCTCTGGACTGAGATGTAGAAAAATTAAAAAGAAATTAAAAGACAGAATGATTGGTTGGTTTAGACAGACGACAGACAAGCTTAGATTTCGAATCCCCCTTAGATCACCAAGGCAATAGCAATCACAAGACCAGCGGTTTTCAATTCTCATTCAATCAATTTCTATACACCACCATAACTCCTTACCCTTAGGTTTAAGACTGGCGAACGTTTGCTCTATCCGATCTAACTACCAAGATTAATCAGTCGCCCGGGTACGGTCGCCTCTCGCAACGACAAAACTAACTGATGCAATTACTAGTGATTAATGAGTTACTCTTGAAGTGGATTAACCCTAACTGGTTCCTACGAAAGGCACACTCCAATGAATAGATTATCTGGTTGAATTGATGTTTTAAAGAGAGGCGAGCGTTCGCTTCTATCCTCAGCTTAACAAGAATCTAAACTAGGTTATCAAGGAAGACAAGTTTATGCGCCAAAGCAAGGAAGCTGTTTGGCGCTAACCCTAACTTGCATAAACCTAATCTAGGCGACCAACCAGAAGAGAAACATAAACAACAAGAACAAAACAACCATGCAAAGAGAAACTGATTGAACTTTGAATCTAATCACCGCCGATCCATGACCGCTTTAAAGCCCTGGGTCACTTAGGGTTCATCTAGTCTAAGCTCTACGAGTTTAGCTACTCATGTTCATAACGAAAGAATCAAAGATAGAAACAGAGCTCATCACGCAAAAGAAGAACAGATAGAAACTGTAAAACCTAATTAATACGACTCTGGCTAAGCTTCGCTCTCCGGTAATCTTCAATCCTAGCTCCGAGTCTCCGAGGTGAAGGGATGGCGTCACGATCTCTTCCTAGCTCTTCGAACTCTAAACTTTGCTCCAGAACTCGTGAGAATTCTGAAATTATGATTTTATTATGAGGTATATCTTCTTTTGGCCTGCCGGTTAAGTATTTATACTTAACCCTAATACCGCCGAATTTTGCCTGGAATTTTCGCCGAAAACTTGAGTGTAAATGAAGGCTTCCGTCGGTTGATTCTCCTGTGATTTTCGGATTTGGAGTTTTCGCCGAGAACTCTGTCTTTTCGCCGAAAACTTCTTTTTGTAAGCTCTGCCGATTTCTTCATGAGTTTTCGCCGAAAACCTGGGGAGTTTTCGCCGAAAACTGCAGTGTAAATCGGGGCAGGATTTGAGTTGACTTGATTGACTCCTTAGATCGATTCTGGTGCGGTTCCTCGAGGTTCCAACGCCTTAGACACGTCCTTGGCTACTTTATTTGACGGCAAAAACCTGTGCTAACATGAAAACACTAGAAAACCATCAAATAGACCTGAAACGGGCCAAAGTAGCACAAATGGCACGAGATAGAGCAGTTGAGTGAATACTCGCTATTCTACCCTAAAAACCATGTCTTAAGCAAGGAAATGTCGCTTAAATGGGCTGATAATCACGTCAAATCGAGTGTCATCAAAATACCCCACACTTAAGCTTTTGCTTGTCCTCAAGCAAACTGAATAGAAACGCTCACGTTCACAAATGATAAGATTAGTTAAATTGGAGTTCAAGCATGCACAATGAATTATTAAACAGGTAATTCCTAGAACAAGAAACCTAACATGCATACTGATCAGCCAAACAATCTGGTCTCACTAAAACCAGCACACGACGAGTAATAGCAACCAATTATGCACGAATTTGACCTGACCGACCAGACTCCTCACACAGGGAATATTTAGTATAAGGGAAACTCTCACTCTCTGTGTTTAAGGACGTGTTTATGCTCTCAATCATTTTCTGGTACTGAATTCTGTCATAAGTTTGCAATTCGACCACATCTCCACCACTATGACAACATGAGGAACTAGTCAAGAAGGACTTCCCTGCTAGGACTGTAACGAATTCTACACTACAAGGGTTTATAATGAGATGGATGATGGGAATGTATGATGATGGCTTTGGTGCGGTGCAGCTTTCAACTAACTTCCCTCGAATCTAGTCTATGGCTTCCTACCGTCTAACTAGACACGAGTGGAATAGTGAACGCTCGTCCTAAGATACCGTCAAGCAACCTAGCACTGAATTTTCTTTACACATTTTTTTCTTTTGACTTTTCTTTTGACTTCGTTCTTCCATATGTAGGGAGAAGAACGTTATTGAACTTTGGAACTTTTAAACTTTTCTTCTTTTTCTTACTTTTTTTGAAATTTCTTTTGTTTTTTTTCTTTGTGCCGATTCTTTCTTTTAGTTGCTAGAGGGGTTTACACGTTTGGACATAATAGCTAAGACCACCTGTTTAATGGCTATAGGCAGGTTACCACAAACCGACTTCCGGTAGGTCAATCTAGAACTACAACCACAGGGGATCAACGGGGAATGAAAGAATGGGGAATGGTTGTAATGTATATCGAACCGAAAGAACAGGCCAAACTCAAGGGTTTACACCTAATGGATTTAACATTGGGTAGGCTATCTGGCTTAGTAGCTGAATCTAGGTGCCCCTATCATTCTAGAACTCGTGTCATCGTGTGGTCTCGAGTAGGTCTCATGCAAATTCTAACTCATTCAAGCAAACAGAAAATCACTCAAAAGGAATTGAAGTTGCAAGTTACGTGCAATGGATCAAAAGCTCACATTTGGTTTGCTAGTCGGATTCGGTCATTTTTATGCAATCAAAGTGACAAACTACATGTGTGATTTTGAAAATCTGTTCTGACCAGACAATTTAACATCAAAGTATACACGTCGGTTTTCTGGTTCTAGGTTAAGCAGTCTAAGCATCATTATGACAATTTGAACAACAACTTAACATCAAAAATCAAGAACCGAACAATTATAATGCTAGAGAAACTGGAAAGGCATCACGGAACACACACACACAATTAAGGGCAATCAAGTTCATGCAAGGTTCTCTAGCGTCCTACCCCACACTTAAACCGTTCTGTGTCCTCACAGGACTAAACTAGAGTAGAGAGATACGAAGAACCTGGAAGGTGATGGTCGGTGTAGGGGACGAACACGGATAGCCCGGAGCGGAGCGGAGTAGCTACTCGAGTTCCTACAAAACAAAAATAACAAAAAAGATCAAAAGGAAACCGGGACAAGTGTCCCGGATCCACACAAAATAAAAGTCGAACAAAGAGGTTTAGGGGAATTTTGAGAATATTTTGACCCTTTTTTTGCCTAATGTCACCGTACAACATGACTTTTTGGGTTATTACGCGCCTAACCATCACCTATTAAGTATTACAATATTAGCACGATCTATGTCTGTCATTTAACTAAATAGCATTCCGTCAGGTTCCGTCCAAAATCATCCTACATGGCATGACGGAGTTAGCTGACTGTACCTAAATTCCTACGTGGCGTGTGACATAACTGCCACGTCATATTAATTAAATTTTATTTTTTAATTTCTAATTTCCCCTTTCTTCTTCCCATATCTCTCTCTCCAACAACTTAAACCCACCACCACCCATTCCTCCACCGGAACAACCACCACCAAATCCTTTCCCACCTCTTCCACTTTCATTGTCAGAGCACTCTGACTAAAGTCCTTCTATAAAATTTCAGAGAGAAAAATGAAGCAAAAAAATGGAGCTTGCTCTGAGCTTAGCGACGCCTCAAAACTATTCAAATTCCTCGACAAATCCGCACCCAAGCTCTCCACCAACGATCACCACCTCCGATTTTGCATGGGTTTATCGGGAGTCGTCGGCACTGCTCTTTCATCGGAGCTCACCGACTACTGTAGAAGAGTCAACATTTCGTCTACTGCAGATCCCCAGCCTTCCCTCCAGCTCGCCCTCCTTCCATTTTCCCCTATTCCGAGAAGACCCACTACTCCAGCGACGAAGGCACCATCGCCGGAGCCCCTCCATTTTCCCTGGCTCGTCGCCGACCCAGCTCGTAAGTTTTTTTATTTCAAATTTTTCAACGTTTTTCGGGTTGTTTTTTGTTTTCTGCCCTGATGGTGTTCGAAGAAATGCCGCTAGGAGGGAGACAAGTCAAAATAGGCGTTTATCAGCTGAAGAAGGCGATGACGGCGCTTCTCTCTCGTTGCCCAACAGCGTCGCTACGTCGTCGTTTCAGATGGGAGTTCGGAATTGGAGGATTTGGGTTTCCCACATTAATAAGAGGGATTTAGAGGAAGGTGAAAAAGCTAATGCGAGTGATGATGATGAGAATGGATCATGAAGCAAGAAGCTCAGATTGTACAAAGAGCAATCTGCGTTTCTGGAAGAAAGCTTCAAAGAACACAATACTCTTAACCTAGTAAGCTAAAACAAAATCTCCAATTAAAAGAGATAGGTGGCAAAGTAGATGAATCTCCGGTCGAGGTAGGTGGAAGTGTGGTTCCTGAACAGAAGAGCTAGGTAATTGATCAATTCATAACACTAAATTTGTTCATCATAATCAATGCAGTCGTTCCTTGCAGTTCGCATTGTTTGAGATATATTCCGGTGACGAAGAAGGTATACGTGGTGGAAAATTGGGCCCCACAGAGGAAGTGAAGAGCGGAGAGGCGATCGGAGTTGGAGCCTGTGCTGGGTTGCAATTCTGCGACGTGGAAGAGTTTGAGAAAGTTCGCAAGCGGAGGAGGAGGATTGGAAAGGGGGATGGGATCGAAAACAAGGGAGTTGTTGTCGCCGAGTGGGAAACGCCATCGAGTGGAGCTGTGGGAGGCAGAAGAAGACGAGAAAGAGTTCGAGAAGGTTCGCAAGCGGAGGAGAGGATTGGAAAGGGGGATGATCGAAAACAGGGGAGTTGTTGCCGTCGAGTGGGAAACGCCATCGAGTGAAGTTGTGGGAGGTGGAGGAAGACGATGAGGATTCAGGGGGCATTGTTTCCGAGAACGAGATCTAGAAGAAGGAACGACGGCGGAGGACTGCGAAGGTTGATCGGTTGTGACTAAAGGGGAGAGTGTTGGGAAGTGTTTTTTAATTATTTAATGAAATTGTATTTTTTATAGTTTTTTAATTGAAAAAATGCCACGTCAGATGACACATAGGATATTTTGCCAGCTCATACTAACGATTTTGGACGGAACCTGACGGAATGCTATTTAGGTAAATGACAGACATAGATCGTGCTAATATTGTAATACTTAATAGGTGATGGTTAGTTGCGTAATAACCCAAAAGGTCATGATGTACGGTGACATTAGGCCTTTTTTTTAAACTGATTTTCTTAGATTTTTCGGCGAAAAGAAGTGCAAGTTTTTGCCGAAAATTCCAGTTCAAAACGTCTGCCGGTTTTCAAAGCCAGTTTTCGCCGAAAACTCAGCAAGTTTTCACCGAAAAGTTTATCAAAAATCGATCAGAAAACACAGTGGGATTTAAAGGGCAGTTTTTGCCGAAAAGTGAAGTACTTTTCGCTGAAAAATTTGACCTGCACGATTGAAAATATTTTCGCAATCCCGACAAACTTCAGAAAATCATAAATAATTTGACAAAAATTGGAACAACCTCAAACAACTTGCGATTGAAACGATGACACACAGACTACACACGAAAAATAAGAAATCATGCAAACCGACACTTTTGGCTCCCCCGAACCGACTCTGAAACAACGAGTTTGACACAAATTAAAAACTGACTCTAGCCGTGGGTTGCCTCCCACGAAGCGCTCTTGCTTAACGTCCTTGAGCCGGACGATACCTGGATGGCGATCAAGAGACATCCCAACTCAGGATTTCTCTTAGGCTCGGGTCGGAATCCATAAAATACAGCTTTGGGGATCCTCCGGTAAGTATGAGCTTCTTCCCGTTTGCGTGAATTAGCTTAGTTCGTCCATCGGGAGGATGACCAGAAATTTCAAATGGCCCGAACAGTTCTTTCGAAGAAGCGTCCTTCAGAGGATCATTCTTCTCCGGTGGCTCGGTAGAAGGCGGTTTAATGACTGGCCCCCAAATCTCCTTGCTCTTCCTTGCCCCTTTCTTCTTCGTCTCGCCTGGATCTTTAGTTGTGGTGAATTAGAAGAGGAGGCTTTTAGTTCCTCCTCCTTCTTCGATTTTTCCATGGTCGTCTTCTCCTTTTGTTTGATAGCCTGTGCAGCACCTGTTGCAGATATCTTGCGAAAAAACACTTGAAATGACATTAGTAATGGAGTTGACCGAGGCCAACTCCACAGTTTGTACGGATAAACAATGCTCTTCTCCCTTAGGAATGTATTTCATACCGTCCTTCAGACGGAATGTAGCAGTATCCTTTCCAACCCTTACTGTTAACGAGCTATTTGGGACATTAATGTTAATGTCGGCTGTTGCCATAAATGGTCGGCCTAAGAGAAGAGTAGAATATGTCCCTTGAGTATCCATTACTACATAATCAGCTAAGAACGTGAAAGGACCACAACAAGTGATTACATCCTTGATTATTCCTCTAGGTTCTTTTAGAGATTTGTCAGCGAACACTAAATGCATGCTAGCAGGTTGTAGTTCACCTAGGTTCAGTTTCTTATATAGACACATAGGCATAACATTTATAGATGCACCTAGATCAACCAAACTACGCTCGACCTCAATGTTATGAATGATTAAAGGTAACGTAAAAGAACCAGGGTCAGAGCACTTAGCTGGAATAGGTATGGGAGATGATCGAGAGTTGATAGCTGAGCATTCTCCCTTAGAGGGAGTGGGAGGTGCTTCCTTCTTCTTCTCCAAGCTGTTCTGCTCACTGCTCCTAGTGGTGATGGCCTTAGCATGCTCATTCTTCATGGCAGGGTTGTTTTGAGACGGCGCCTGATTGAAGAGAGGATGGTTAGCCAACATGCTAGCAACTTTATTTACCATGCTCTCCACTCGCTCACCCTGAGCGATCTGTCCTTGGTTAAGAGCAGCTTGGGCCTTGAATCTCTCTTTGTGATTGTCGAGCCTTGCCATAATTAGGTCAATCTTCTGGGTCACTTTGCTCCCCCAAGTATTCTCAAACATATAATTCTGAGGCTGCTGTCCTCCGGTGAATCCAGGGGGATCTTGATAATTATTGCTCAAGTACTGACTCTGACTCTGGTTGAATCCGAAGCTGTAAGGAGGACGCTCGTGGAAGCTTCCTTGTTGTTGAGGAGGTTGTCTGAACTGTCGGTAGTCGGGGTAGCCCCTTTGATTGTTGGTGGAGCCTTGATCAATAATTTTTTTTTTGATGAATAATTACTGATTTTATTTATCATCAAAAAAGCTTGAGGGACAATACAAGAGAGATCTCACAAACACAAAGACAATGATTAACAAAAACACTAGAGTCCCTTAGGTAAAAAAGATGAGATTTAGGATCCCAAACTCCCTCTTATACAAGAGATGATTTGTTCACCTACATCCACATCAAATTTCCTAATAACATGAAGGGACTAATAGCTCAAGCTACGAAGGACTAACAGCTCATCTCGATGACCTAAAAAAAACAGAGTAAGGTCCAGCTTAATTTCATTGTTCACCACATCCAAGGACTTCATACTTGTACCATAAACTCTCTTGCATCTTTCCCTCCATATTGAGCTCAAGGTAGCACACCAACTAATTCTTCTAGCTTTGTTCTCAACAGAATCCACTCTCCAATTAACCAGGATATACTCGATTTGATCCCCCCAAGTGTTAAACTGAATGGAAGGGAACAACCTTCTGGTGCAACTTCTGAAATATGTACATTCAGCAAACAGATGGTCCCTTGATTCAGAAGCAGCACTGCACAATGGACAAATATTAACCACTGTACTGTTCCATCTAGCAATCTTTTCTAGTGTACTGATCCTATCTCTTAAGATCAACCAGGTCAGGAGACTATTCTTCATAATCCTATATCCTTTCCATAAGTACCTTGACCATTCTTCTTCTCCTCTCATAGGTCTTAAATTTTCCCAGACCTTGCTAACTTTGAACTTCTGCATATAGCAACCATTCCACAAGTACTCACCCTCACCATCTACTGAAATGAAAGGAGCAACCATTTCCCTAAGTTTCAAGATATTTCTCCAATGCCAAGAACCTGTGGCTGTTGTCAGAGTCCAAATATCACCATTTTTCAATCTATATTTCAGGATCCATGCAACCCAAAGCGACCCTCCACGAGTAATCAGATTCCATAAATGCCTCACAATATTTGCTTCATTCCAGCTGCTCAGGTCCTTAAGTCCGAGGCCTCCTTCACTAAGGGGGAAAGCCATGTGATACCAAGATATTTTAATCCTTTGCCCTTCTTTTTTACCCCATAGAAAGCTAGCACAAATAGCTTCAATCTCCTTCAGGACAGCATTTGGAAGCATGAACATCGAGAGCCAATACTGCAGTATACCATGGACAACTGATTTTATGAGCTCCAATCTGCCAGCATAGTTGAGAAACTTAGCCTTCCAATCCTTCACCCTACCAGTAATCTTATCCACCAGCCCTCTACAATTTGCCTTAGACAATTTACCAGCAGATATAGGGATACCAAGGTACCTCATAGGCAGTTGCCCCTCTCTAAACCCTGCTACAGCAACAATCTACCCTGCAACACTTCGATCTACTCCAGTCACATACAGGTCACTCTTTTCTGGGTTGAATTGCAGGCCAGAAATGATCTGGAAATGATCCATGATTACCCTAACTTGAGCAACACCTTCCACACTTGCCTTGGTAAACACTAAGAGATCATCAGCGAAGCATAAATGAGTGAGCTTAATGTTTTTACATTGCGGATGATATTGAAACAAACTTTTTGCAGCAGCTTCCACAAACAGATAATCCAACCCCTGCATGGCTATGACAAACAAGTAGGGTGATATGGGATCACCTTGCCTAAGCCCCCTCTTAGCTGGAAAGTATCCAAACAATGAACCATTCAAATTAACAGAAAATCTGGTTGAGGTGAAACACTTCATAATCCATTTGATGTATCTAACTGGGAACCCCATAGCAGCTAACATATCTCCAACATAGTTCCACTCCACTGAGTCGAAAGCTTTCATTAGATCAATCTTTAAGGCACACCTAGGAGATATGTTTTTCTGATTGTACCTTGAGAGCAGCTCATGAGCAAGGATAACATTGTCACTAATCTGCCTCCCTTTTATGAAAGCTGATTGGGAGTAACCAACAAGAGAGGGGAGGACAGCACACATTCTATTTGCCAAAACTTTAGATAAGGCTTTATAAATTGTGTTGCAGCAGGAAATTGGCCATCTCTCATACTTGTAGCATTAGGCTTTTTAGGAATCAGGGTAATGATCGTAGAGTTAACAGAGGGATGGAGTTCACCTGAACTGAAGAAGTCATTCATAGCATCCAGAACATCCTCACCTACCTCATTCCAGCATTGCTTATAAAAAGCTACAGGATATCCATCAGGTCCTGGAGCCTTTTCTGTGGCCATCTCAAAGAGCGCAGCCTTCATTTCTCTTCTTGATACATCGTGCTCCAGCATTTCTATCTGGTCAGAGTCCAGTTTATTAGTGACAATGGATTGCACAGAAGAGCTTTGAACATGCTTGGAAGTTCCCAGCAGCTTAACGTAGAAGTCTACTGCAATACTGGCCATATCCTTCACACTATCATACATTATACCATCCTCACCTTGGAGCTGGCAATGGTGTTTTTTGCATTTCTGGAAGCCCAATCTAGCAAAAAACCTTGTGTTACTATCACCTTGTTTAATCCAAAGAGTCCTTGCTTTCAATCTGAGGATACTTTCTTCTGTTGACAATAGTGCATTCAACTCAGTTTCCATTCCCTTCATATTACTAATAGCAAGCCGAGTAGGGTTATCAAAGACTACTTTCTTATGATTCTCCACTTCACATTTTTTATCCTTAACTCTCTGTTGAATATCAGAAAAATGTTCATTGTTAAGGCCTCTCAATTCAGCTTTCAACCTTCTAAGTTTCTGATACAGAACAAAGAAAGGTTTGCCAACTACCCTCCTTCTCCAAACAGTCTGTAAAATACCCTGGAAGGCAGAGTGTTCAGTCCAGCATGAATAGAATTTAAATGGCTTAGGGTAGGAAACATCACTAAAGCCAGCATGTAAAAGAAGAGCACAATGATCTGATTCAGTAGCAGGACATACCCTGACTCTACTCTTAATCCTCTGCAACCAATCAGCATTTACCAAAACACGGTCCAGATTTCTAGCAATGGGAGCAACATCTTGATTGTTAGTCCAAGTATAAAAAGGACCTTGAGAGGAGTGCTCAGTGAGATTAGCAGACCCTACAAACCTCTGGAAATCATCCATACCACTGAAAGAGGAAGGAGAGTTTGAAGCTTCTGATACATCCAAGATAGCATTAAAGTCCCCAGCAACAAACCAAGGAATCCCAAATGGCATTAGTGAAAGAATGTCGTTATACAGAAGATTCCTCTTAGCATTATCATTCGAGGCATAGACAATAGTAGCCATGTACGGGGCAGGCATATTTACAGAAATATGAATGAACTGGGAAGTCTTATGGAGAATAGTGATAGGAACATCCTTCTTCCATAGCAGCCACACTTTTCCTAGGTCATTTTCAAAACAGAAATCAGCTAACCACCCAGGGAAACGAGCATCAAACAGCTCCAAAGTCTTATTTTTCCTTATTCTAGGTTTCAACACAGCAACCACATCCAGTTTTTCACTTTTGATATAATTTTTCAAGGTATCAACCTTACTTTTCTTGTTAAAACCCCTAATATTCCATATCCAGAAACATATCATTTCTTATTCTGCTGACGGGTCTTAACTCCCCCTCTACCCTTCCCTCTCCCCCGAGTGGAGAAATGAGCTCCATTCTGCAAGATCTCACCAAAACAAGGCTTCTCAGGTAGTTTAACATACTGCTCAACATTATCATTCACCTTATCCTCCCCTGAACAATCATCACCTTCCACAGATTCAACACAGTCCTCAACCAGCACTTCGAAAGCAGAATTGTGTGTTTGGATACCAGCAACAGGGCTCCTAAAAACTCCTATCTCCATCTCATTAGTATTACCAGCAACAGGGCTCTGAGTATCACATACCTCCACTCCAGTAGGAGCTTCAGCAGCTCTCATTTGGTCAGGAGAACCCTCCACTTCCACAGAAGTCTTAGGTTCAGAACCTGACCCCCCTCCAACCTCCAAATCATGAGTGTCTCCAGATTCCTCCACCTCCACTTCTAGAGAAGCTTTAGCTCGGGGATCTATTGGCATCTCATCATTGGTAATAGTAGGTTGGGCAACTGGCACATAGACCTTTTCAGGCTTCCCTAATGATTTAGCATTCTGAAACTTTACCTCAATAGAAACAACCTCTCCCTTGCCTAAATGGATGTTCAACATAGGGTTCTTGTTACTCGATTCACCTCTCAGGATGCAAACCTTAACGTTCAATCCCTCTCTCACATGCTTATGAATTGGCCTTCCATACTGACTAGCCATCCAGCTTATCCCTTCCTCAGAAAGCAGAGTTGGGGGCACTTTACAGAAAGTAACCCACGACGACATATCCTTCGGCGATAAGTCTATCGGCGTAATACCTAGTCTCCACCGCCGGATAAGCATCGGATGGTGCAGGATATGCCAAGAATGAGCCAACACCCATTCGCAAGTCTCCATTGAAGGTAATTCAATCAAAATGAATTTCGGCGAAAGCAAGGAAACCTGAACAACCTCCCCAAAACCCCAAAGTCGGTTCAGCATCGAGGATATTACCTTGATCGGCGGCATCGTACCAACAAACTGAGCTACCACCGTAGACTCCAGTCGCCGGATTCCAAGATCAATCACCTCTTGAGGGATTTGCAAGACATCGTCTACATACGTCGAATCCAGAGGTTGAAAAAATCGCAATCCCGATTCACCACTACTCGAAGCTATTTGAGCCCAAGATTTGCTCTCAGTAGAAGTAGAGGCCATGGTCGCGGCCTCCTTAAGGGGATGACGAGCGAAAAGCTCGGATCGGCAATGGAACAGTAACCTAGGGTCAGAGAAATTTCAGAGCGATTTCAGAGCCCCCCCCCCCCCCCCCGAGTTTTTATCAATAAAATTCACTTCCTCTTTAGATTAGTTATTTGCTGCACCGAAAATCTCCTTTATGTGTTTCTGAACTTCTCTCTTGATCTGATCTTCACGGCTTGGTCGGCTCTTAGCTGCTCCAAACTGTCTCTCCCAATTCCTGGACTTAGATGCGCAGTTTGGAAAGTGAAGAAGAGCAGCTTCTAGTGCGAGTGCGGTGTAGTCGCCATCAGCTAAGGCGTTAACCCATTTAGCTGATTCTTCGTTCATCCCTCGGGCGAAGATCTCAGCTAGCTGTCTCTGCTCGAATCCATGATGAGGGCAGTCGTAGAGAAGCTCTTGGAATTCGTTCCAAGCATCATATAAGCTTACTCCTCTCTTCTGAACAAATCTGGCAATTCTGTCCTTGTAAGCTGTCGTTCTTGAAGGAGGGAAGTATTCCTCTACGAAGTCTTGAGCTAGACTATCCCAATCGGTGTAGTGACCAGGTGGCTTGCTGTTAAGCCATATCTTGGCGGCGCCTCTAAGGGAGAATGGGAAGACTCGTAAGCATAATGTTTTCTTACCGAGGTTCCCACTCTTGAACGTCTCGCACATGGTTAGGAAGTTTGTCAAATGTGTACAAGGGTTATCTTGCGGCTTTCCTTTGAACTGAACATCCCTAGAGATCGCTTCCAGGAAGGGGATCGTGATCTCATAGTCAGGATCATCATCGTTGTGCGGCACAGTAATGCTAGACCAAAAATTAGCCGCACTCAGTTTATAATAATCCGCTATGGTATGTTGAGCATCCATTACGGAAGGAGAAGGTGGTGGTGAATCTGAAGTAGTGGATGAAGCGAACGAAGATGAGGAGTTCTCCTTCAAATCCTCGATCTTAATAGGGGTAGGAGATGTAGGCGGAATGATTCTGACTTGCTTCTGAACTCGCGGTCGCTTTGGCGGAGCAGAACTACCCGGCTTAAACTGAGAATGAGTGAGCGAGCGGTTCATAAACCTGTAAAACAACCTACAAGCAACAAAAGCAAACATAACCGGCGTAAAATTGAAGTGTGATGAAATATGAAAGATGGAAAGGTAGAAGAATAAATGCCAACCCTTCTTTCAAACAATTAGAAGAGTCCCCGGCAACGACGCCAATTTGATGAACTGTAAAACAGTGATCAAATACTACCAAGCTAGAAGCAAGATAGATCGTATTCCACAGGGTTTCTTCTAATTGACTACTCAAAGAAGCTGGCAATTTACTCAGTTTTGAACAAGTTGTGCGTGGTGTGAGTTCCACGACCTCTAGACTGAGATGCAGGAAAATTAAAATGAAATTAAAAGACAGAATGATTGGTTGGTTTAGACAGACGACAGACAAGCTTAGATTTCGAATCCCCCTTAGATCACCAAGGCAATAGCAATCACAAGACCAGCGGTTTTCAATTCTCATTCAATCAATTTCTATACACCACCATAACTCCTTACCCTAAGGTTTAAGACTGGCGAACGTTCGCTCTATCCGATCTAACTACCAAGATTAATCAGTCGCCCGGGTACGGTCGCCTCTCGCAACGACAAAACTAACTAATGCAATTACTAGTGATTAATGAGTTACTCTTAAAGCGGATTAACCCTAATTGGTTCCTACGAAAGGCACACTCCAATGAATAGGTTAACTGGTTGAATTGATGTTTTAAAGAGAGGCGAGCGTTCGCTTCTATCCTCAGCTTAACAAGAATCTAAACTAGGTGATCAAGGAAGACAAGTTTATGCGCCAAAGCAAGGAAGCTGTCTGGCGACTAACCCTAACTTGCATAAACCTAATCTAGGCGACCAACCAGAAGAGAAACATAAACAATCAAGAACAAAACAACCATGCAAAGAGGAACTGATTGAACTTTGAATCTAATCACCGCCGATCTGTGACCGCTTTAAAGTCCTGGGTCACTTAGAGTTCATCTAGTCTAAGCTCTACGAGTTTAGCTACTCATGTTCATAACGAAAGAATCAAAGATAGAAACAGAGTTCATCACGCAAAGGAAGAACAGATAGAAACTGTAAAACCTAATTAAGACGACTCTGGCTAAGCTTCGCTCTTCGGTAATCTTCAATCCTAGCTCCGAGTCTCCGAGGTGAAGGGATGGCATCACGATCTCTTCCTGGCTCTTCGAACTCTAAACTCTGCTCCAGAACTCGTGAGAATTCTGAAATTATGATTTTATTATGAGGTATATCTTCTTTTGGGCCGCCGGTTAAGCATTTATACTTAACCCTAATACCGCCGAATTTTGCCTGGAATTTTCGCCGAAAACTTATGAAGTTTTCACCGAAAACTTGAGTGTAAATGAAGGCTTCCGTCGGCTGATTCTCCTGTGATTTTTGGATTTGGAGTTTTCGCCGAGAACTCTGTCTTTTCGCCGAAAACTTCTCTTTGTAAGCTCTGCCGATTTCTTCATGAGTTTTCGCCGAAAACCTGGGGAGTTTTCGCCGAAAACTGCAGTGTAAATCGGGGCAGGATTTGAGTTGACTTGATTGACTCCTTAGATTTATTCAGGTGCGGTTCCTCGAGGTTCCAACGCCTTAGACACGTCCTTGGCTACTTTATTTGACGGCAAAAACCTGTGCTAACATGAAAACACTAGAAAACCATCAAATAGACCCGAAACGAGCCAAAGTAGCACAAATGGCACGAGATAGAGCAGTTGAGTGAATACTCGCTATTCTACCCAAAAAACCATGTCTTAAGCAAGGAAATGTCGCTTAAATGAGGCTGATAATCACGTCAAATCAAGTGTCATCATACGCCCTACAAGGTACCACCCTCAGGTAGCCCGGAACGCATAAAAGAATTCCCTCCCAACCTCCAGTTGAACCAACTTATTGGTCCACCAGTCCAACTGGGCGGATCACCAACCTTTGTCACAAAGTCATTTTATTTATAGAATTTAAGATTACAAGAGCTTAATATACAATGAAATAATTAACAATAAAATATTTCCTATAGCCTAAAGATCTGCATGCTAACTATGAGTTGGTTACACGAATAGTCACTGAACTATGGCCAACTAACTTGGAAATCACTGAACTTTAAAAAATTCTCATCCATAACTAAACTTTGGCTGATTAACCTAGAGATCACTACCGTCTATGAACATCTAATTTTTCGTCCATCTGCTTATGTGAAGTTGCCAACTAGGTATCTATGTCATTTAAATATGCCACATCCAATCCTATTTACCGAAAATCAAATTAAACATCAAGCCAAAAGGGAAGGTGTGTACTGTGGGAAAAGAGAAGTGGTAAAGGCAAGTAATGAGTAATCCAATTGAAGAAAGAAAACCCAATTCCCTCACCAACTCCACCGTAATTAAATAATTGGGGTTGGTAGGTATCCCATCCCACTCATTCGGATCTACTATTATGAGGACCCCCTTAAGTGTCCTTATATCAGGACACCTCTTTCTACCGTTGGATGATGATCCAGATCTAACGGTAGGAAACAAAGTAAGGGTAAAATTGGGAGTAGGAACCAGTATATATAGTAAATAAGGGTTTCACAAAAAACCCTAATATTTTCTACAGCCAAAAAAAAACTGTCGCATGTTGCTCCTCCATGCCGGCGTTTCTCGACCACAACGAGCCAACATAGCCGCCGTCGTTCGATGGAACCAGCTACGTCGCCGTCTCCAGCCTCGCGTACCTTGCTCCAAGCCCGCTGCCGTCTCCAGCCCGCTCTCCTCACCCCGCAGCCATCGCACAACCAACAATCACGGTCGCCATGGAGGAATGGAACGAGATCGGTATCTTTTGCCGGAAATCACCATCTGAGTTGCTAGTGCGGTAGGAATGTGGCTTACGCTCGCGGGTCTTATTTCTTAGATCGAGCATCGCGGATGGCTCTCGTTGTGATAGATTGATGTTGATCCAGGCTGAGGTTCTGAGTTTCAGTTCTTGTATAGGAGATTTGTTTTTGGGCTCTGTTTGTTCCCCTCCCTTGCTTTTTGGCTAAGGTTTTTGTATGGTTGTTTTTTTGGGTTCTAGGCTTGGATAACTATGCTCCCATGTTGCTTCATTAGAGGCTTGTTTGGGTTGTCCAAATTGACACCCACGTTGTACAGATTCTTTTTTACAATGATATATTCACTCATTCATAAAAAACAAACAGCGGGGAACCACCGCGCAAAGGAGAAACGTAGAGATGTGCAATCATGTTGGTCGAGGCTACGAGTTGGGATCCAGATGATTGTTGCTTTTTCTTCTTCTTCTACTTGATTTTATTCTGATTTTCTATTCGTAACATGTTAATCTGTTCAAACCATGTTGTTCCAGTTTATGATCTGGAACAAGGTGGGTACGTTGAATTCCTAGATTTGTTTTAGTTTTAGATTTGATTTTTAGTTCTTGTTTTAATGTCGATCCAAAGTAATGAATGGGAACCGCATAACCCAATTTCAGTGAGATGGTTTTGCATCATCTGATTTAGTATTGAAACTTTGAAATTAGTTTGTTTAATGTGGTTCCAATAGCTATATTGAAACTCTGTGTTCCATTTTGTATATTGGAACTGATTTGAATATAGTCAGGAACTTTGAAATGATGAACATCCTGGAAAAATTGAAGGAACTAACACCGCTTGATGATGAAAACTCGTCGTCTATTGAGAATACAAAGAAAATGAAGACAAATCGTTGTTGGAGAAAAAAGTCCTAAATGGCAAAAACACTCCTTAATTAAAGTAATCTTAATTCTAAAATAATTGTATGTAATTATTTTTAATATTAAATTAATTAAAACGAAAATTAGTAAATGACAATTATTAATTACTTAATTTACCATAATACCCCTTTAATATTAACCATTAGATTTCTATTAAATAAATGAATGGTGTAGATTAGTGTCCTTATATAAGGACACTTAAGAGAGTCATCATAATAGGAATTACCCACTCACTCACAAGTCACAACAATAGCAAGGTTTTTTACCCCTAATAACAACTAGCTTTTTGCCCGCCCGTTGGTGGGTTTGAGCAAAACAACATTTTCATTTTCTCCCTATTCATAATTTATACCACTTGATCTCGATATTCTTTACTTCGTTAAATTCACATAATACAGAAACACTATTGTGTTAACTCTAAGTAATACTCAATATATCTAACCATTTAAATTATATCTATTGCGAAAGTCACCAGTCCTTCATTGTAAAAATTGTTTGTTATGTGATTAGTTCTAGATAGAAAGGTTTCTTAAAAAATCAGTAGAATAGAATTTAAATCAAAGGGAAAATATAAAATTTTAATAAAGAATAATGTTACTTTTTTTTGCCTAGATAAAGAATAATGTTACTAAGAAATATATTTATTGCAAAATATGGGATAATACCTTCACTATTTAACATTATCTGCAAGTGTGTTATGCGAGATGGTTATCCCAATCATGTTCTATGATGTAACATCACACCGATCATATTCTATAATATAATATAACATTATAATAATTTTATGTCATTACATTAATGAATTTGAAATCATAATTATGTAACAAAGATGACGACATTGATACATAATATAAATATCATACATGGGGTTCATGCATGGTATGCCGACATTGTCTCTATTAATGTATATTGAGAATAGATTCATGCATGTACAATTTGTTTTAATCTCAGTTTGATAGATATCAAACTATTTTTGCATTTCCCACACATATGTGTACATAATTATAATAATTATAATAAATATGCATTGTAGCTAATGTGTTAGATTGATACTTTGGTGAAATAAATATGATAATTCTTTTAAAAATTAGCTACAGTGCATATTTATTTTATGATAATTTATTATAAGTAATAAATGTGAAGTCTTATTATAAAATAACTAACAATTTTAAAGACTTGAATAAAAAATATCGAGTTGAAACTAAAGGAAAAAAAGTGATTCATTATAAAAAATTTGTAATTCGTGGGGATGAAGTGGTATTTCATACATGATAAGAGTTGTTTATATTATTTTGATGATTAATTTTAATTCAATTTTAAAATTTTAATTAAGTATTTAATTAATTTTATAATAGTAAAATTACTTGTTTTATGAAATGAAAAGGCTAGCAACTCACTTAGTTTATTATTGAAGAATTAAAAGGATTATTAAATATTTACCAAAAATCGATTTTTAATCAAATTAACATGATTAAAATTAAAAGTAAATTATTTTATTATTGGGAATGAGTAATGATGAGCTTACACTTCGAAATATTTTAGTATTACCAAAATAGTATATATTGAATTACATGTAGGCTTGACAATAGGTATCCAAAACCGGATACCTACCAGAAATCTTGTCAATTTGGACGGAGATTACCCATTAACTAGGTAAATTTGACGGGTATGAGTAAACCTGGTACCTAGCTAGAGCGGGTAACTGGTGGGGACAGGTTTGAAGGTATCATCCCCATACCCAACCCGATAGGTACCCAATATGAAAGACGTTGTATACTCACAATATATCATCTATGTTTAACGGACCAGACCCAATTTCTCATTTAGGAATTTAGTTCTTCACTTTAACTCCTCGATCGAGCAGTCTTTCGTTCCATCACGAAAACCTAATGCTCTAAAACTTATAGCTCCATCTTGAAAATCTCTATGTAATCCAGATGCAAAGAGATTTGACATTCATCTGAAGGTAGCAAGTTTACACGATACCCATTTCGGGTGGCGATGGTTTGGATTTTGTACCCATTTAGTCTCGAGGGATGGGTACAACATGAGTATAACCCATTTATTAAACGGGTCAGGTGGGTAGTGGATACGTGGTATCTGGACCCGTGGGTACCCATTTGCCAAGTTAGTAACATGATCAGAAGTAAGCTAGAAATTAACCATTTAAAATTACTTGAATTCTAAATCACTTGAAGAATTAAAATAATACATAAGTCAAAAACCTATTTTAAAATTTCAATTTAAACTACTAAAATTCCACAACAATTACATGAATATTTCATAATTTCTGTGTGCTTGAGATTTTTTTAATGATGATTTTATTGGTCAAATTCCTAAAATTAACAATAGGGGGTGAATACATAAACACCAATTTGCAGTCATGAAAATCAAAATATATGTATTTGTTTTAAATAATTGGGATTTTGAATGTTAATTATTTACATTATAAAACTCTTAGGTTGATCATGAAAATAAATGTCTTTATAGACTTTTTATTTTCCGGTGAATGATAATCATTTATAAGTTATACTTTTATCATATAAATAAAAGTACTCTATGTTGTATTAAATACACACATTATAAATTATTCTTCACTCCCTACTTTTATTTTTTCTCTTTGTTTTTATTATAATATTTTTCTTACTTTTCATACAAATAGTCATAATTTTGTAGATATAAAGATATCAACAAGGTTTTCATAATCATAGCAGGCGATCAAATCAGTAAGTCTAATTTGATTCAACCTCTCAAATTTCTATAAGTTATTGGTGAATCGTGATTGAACCATAATTTTATCAAAGTTGCATCATACTGATTTAATAAATAATGCATATGATCCAACAAATTATATCATTAGTAATGTATGATTTTCAAACTCTGTAATTTTTTTTTTTTTTGTAAAATCTGTATATTAATTATTGATGTCCTAGTTGAGGGTTGGTTACCCAAATCATCACTGAACTATGACCAAATAACCCATCAGTCACTGAACTCAGAAAAATTACCTAGAAATCACTGAACTTCAGCCCATTATCCTAGCAGTCATTACCGTCTACGGACATCCAAAATTCCGTTAGTTTGCTTATGTGGCGATGACAAGTCAATTGCCATGTCATTTAAAGCTGCCACCTCAGAAAATGAGGTTCAAAACCGGTTTGAGTCAAAATCACGATATTATAATAAACCAATAATCAGCTGGTTAGATTCCATGAATCTGGACGCTTCCAGCTCTAACTTTATTTGTTCCTGACCTTTGCAACCACAATCGATTCTTCGCCAAAGCCACTCATGGCTGATCAATCCGCCGCCGCCACGACTGTTTCCGTCCCACTCAAAGTCATAGCGGGCGCCGACGATTTTGGCCCATCTCAAGTCTCTCAACATCCCAGTCGAAGACCACCTCCTACTCCATCGCCGCCGTGGTTGGCCGCCTCGTCTCCTCCGCAAACAGCGGCACATCATCATCTCCCTTCAATCCATTGCCCAGGTACGCGGACTCGTGGCCTGCGACACTGGCGTCGGGGTTTCCATCTTCGCCAACAAGTTCCACAGCGTAGTTTCTGTCACGTGTCTCTCCCCAGGCGACGCCGTCAACGCCCAATCGATCAACAACTCCAACGTCCTCTCCGTCTTGGGGATCTCAACTCTGCCGGACTCCGCCATCGAGATCTTGGACGCGTGGCTCAAAACTCCTTTCAAGGCTCCTTGCCCTGCCAACAATGTGCAGCCCTGGAGCGATGAGATAAGCTCTTTCCTCGACGATTCACTTGTTCAAATGCCCAAAGTCGGGGCCGTTGCGGCAGCGGAGAAAAAGAAATTGATATTAATAATAAGGGGCCATCCTGTGTTTCTCTGAGATGGATTCTTTTGCCCATGGATCTCTGGCTTCTCCCTTCAATCCAAGCTTTTGCCCATCTGTACTTTGATTTTTTTTGTTCCCATTGATGAATTGAATAAAATTAAAACGTATGCTAACGTATATTTTCGTCTATGCTGATGGGAACACATGAACATTCTTCAAATCTGCAAACTTGCTTTCTGTTTTCAATCTTTTCAAAGAGTTTAATTCTACTAGCTGACTAGTTCGGAACTGGAACTTATCGAAGTGGTGGGATCTGGTGAAGAGCTCGTCGTGGTTCAGTGACTACTGGCTGAGCGTCAATCCAGAAGGAAGTTTCGACAGCAACGATAACAACGGCGATAGCGTCGTAATCGAGGATCTGTTGCCGGAAGACTTCGATCTGATGATGGAGACGGCCGGAGATGCAAAAGAGGATTCGACGAAATAAGGGTGTTGCTGAGAGATCAGAATCATTCACCGAAATCTCCGAGGGAGAAGAGTCCGAGATCTGGAGTGGAGCCGGTGAAGTTACAGATGAGGTCGGTGGTGAACCGTGTCGGAAGTCCAAGGTCCGGTCGCCGGATCCAGCAGCCCCGATGAATTGGGTTGTTCGGTTTGGTTGTAGATGATTGGGTAATTGGTTTTGGGTTTAGGATTGGTTTTGGGTTTAGTTTTACCTTATGTGGATTTTAGATGACGTGGCGCTCTAGGTGGCAGCTCCACGGATGAAATTTTGGATGCCCGTAGACGGGAGTGACTATTAGGATAATGGCCCGAAGTTCAGTGATTGGTAGGTAAGTTTTCTAAATTCAGTGACTGGCGGGTTATTTGGTCATAGTTCAGTGATGATTTAGGTAACCAACTCTCCTAGTTGAAGATATTTCTTACATCTATATTGGAAGGAAAACGCTTGATTACACCTTATTGTGGAGGATAATTGTATGTTAAAAGTAATCAATTAATTAATAATTAGATACATATTATTCATAAAAAAAATTAGTTACATATTTAAAGTAACAATTGCCCTAAAAAAGTAATAATTATCATATTGTAATGGGAACCATTCTATTATGGATTGTAAATTGATCATCTAGTTTAAAACAAAATAAAGAAAACAATAGTCAACTTAAAAATAAAAGATATTACTATAGTAACTAATAAGTAAATCAGTGACTGATTAGTGAATAAAAAAAAATTGAAATAAAAAATCTGTTTTATGGGTTGGAAAACGTGGGAGAGATGGGAAACAAATTAAATAAATTAAAAATTTTGTATTGACTGAATAGCTAGAGTTAAGGAGAGAAGGAATAAAGAGGGGTGCTTTTATATATATATGTATATATATATTAGTAGAAGTGTAACTTGGGAATTCTATAACTACAAATTCTTACTCAGATGTAGTATGCATGCATTATGCAACAGTACAATTAATATTTTTCCATTGTATAACACCATCATTCACTTTTTGGACAAGTTGGATGCCATTTGTAGTTTCATTAGTTTTTGTAACCTCTCTCATCTCATCTAAGAAAGTGGTTGCCAGGTTGGGAGCGCAGTGGGTGACAAATAAGTGACTTTGTATCCTATACAAAGTCTAGTTCCAGCCGTTAGATCTCCTTCACTTTAATCTAACGGATGAAAAGTACTAATATTAAAGGGGGGAAAATTACTGTTTTGGTAATTTATTTCTTACCATTACCGTCGCCCCCACCCCCCCCCCCCCCCAAACTCCTCTCAACCACAAAATCCCTAATTCACAACTTTCTCCTGGCGGCCAGTTCTCCCGGCGTTTTTGTCTCTCCGGACGGCATTGCTTTCAGGTCAGGCGCTTGACTCGTGCAGCGGCTGTCGGCGGCGGCTCTTTCCAGAGGCGGCACTCTCCCGACGACACTTTCAAGTCTTCATCTGGTCTCTTCCTTGCCGTCGATCTCTCCCGGTGGTATTTGATGGCGACGGCGGGACTGCAGCTGCATCTTCGCCGCAGGTGAGTAAGTTGGCTATGGGTTTTGGGCGGTGAACGCCAAGTATAATCCTGATTGTGATTTATAGGGTTCATCTTCACTTTCGATTCTGATTTTTAGGTTTCGATCTCTGCCACATCCAAGGTCACCTATTGTCTAAGATTCACAAGGATTCCCTAATCCCAATTCAGTTCCTGCCACTGTTTTGTATTAGAGGTTAGTAATCAGTAGAATTGTGTTCCTGCAAAATACACGTTTTTATGAGCTTGTGATTAAGATTGAGTTTCGATACTTAGTAATAGTATGTATTCCGTACTAGTTTGCGATAAATACTAATTGTGTTTATATTAATTGGATTTGTTTGTGGCGCCGTAGGTAATCAACGATTCCACCATCCGCCGGACTCCGATTCTGACTTCCTTCGCTGCCGGTAAGCCAAGATTCGCATCCTTTTTAATTTTCTACCTTGCATGTCAGTTTAACAAGATGACCGCCTTTATCTCTGATTTCGCAGACTAAAAAACAGCGTAGAACGAAGCTCTAATTAAATTAACGAAGAAGGGTCTATAGCCGATACAGGGATTTCTGATTTCATAGGACTTCGCTTGCTTTTGGTTTTGCAATCCAGGTCAGTCATTGTTGTTTTTTAATGATTATGGTGGTTTCTAGCTCAATCATGTTCTAGGGTTCCCGAATATATAGTCAAATACATGTAGCTGAACTATACTAGTATGCTCATTGTACTATAATGTTTGATTACGGTTTGTAAAGCGATGATTTGGTTCAAACCTTTCCAGATTTTAATGATACACAAATCACAATATCTATTGTTCAATCACGAATTCATGAGTTCAGTTTTCCTGGCAGTGAACACCCTTTCTTGTTAAGTCATTTCAAGTATTCTCACTTTCTTACAAAGGAAATAGATAGTTAGAGTTAATGTGATGCAGAATACTTGTTTGACCACTATACTAGTATGCAATGTTCAAAGTGCCTCTGAAATGCTTTTATATCCCGCATACGTTTGAACATCAGTACTAGTAAATCTGTTGTACTAGTATCTGTCATGAACTAGTAAGTGCTTGAATTATATGGTTCAATGAATTATGATGATTTGATGTTGTGTCACAGAGTTGAAGTGGGGGTGATTTTTAACAAACATCAGTACAAATGGAGGAGCAGCCAGCAAACACTAGGTAATATGGTAATTATGTTTAATGTTATTGAGTTTGAAACCTTAGATGCATTTGCTTCTGCCATTTGACTGCTGATGTGTTCTCAACTCAAGTGTCCTTGACTCCTTGTCTATAAAAGTTGGAGAAACCTGGAGTTTCAATCGTGCTTGTTACCTTGCTACATTGATTCAGTAAATTGACTTCTAGGGTTGACGAAAAGGCTGTGTAACTTGCTGGGCTCTTTTCAAATATTGTGAATGAATGGTCAAGTAAGTAGGGATGCCCATGAGTAAGAGAACCAGGGGCTTTGACCTTAGGCATTTGGTGATTGGGTCTGGAATAATAACTGCTTCCTTTTTGCTATTACAGGACCCTGAGAACAAGAAGATCATAAAGTGTGATGAGAAGCTGAAGAAGATATTTGCTGGGAAAGATGAGGTTGGATTTCTGGAGATAGCTGGTTTAATATCCCCACACTTCCTCAAATGAAAAGCGGAGTAAGAATGTAAGATGCAGAAGTCAGGTTTTAGGGACAGAGACTTGAAGCATCATTTTGTGTTGGCAGTTTTATCAGATGGAGTAGCACTTTAGTATCTGTTAGTAATGTGGCGGTAGACCTCTGCTAGGGTTTTTATAGATTTTCATTAAACCACTGTGGATTCTTGGTTTAGGGCCATTTGCTGATTTTGCGTGCCTAATTGAACCAACACCTATGAATGGCTTAGTAATTTTTATTTCAAAGTAGCTGCGGTAATGACGTAGTGAGCAAAAATCTAGTATCAGATGAGAATAGTGATCAACAGGAGCCTGCATACTAGTACAACATTCATACTAGTACTGCATGTATACTAGTACTACGTGCATAATGACCATCCGCATCAATCTCATTGAATATAATCATAATTACAAAACTGAAACTCACAAACTCACAAACTGAACAACATAAATCAAAACTCACAGACTGAACACTGAAAATAATTATGGTTTGATTGGATAGAAAAATTCAGATTCTTAATGGCGTGAATATCATATGAAGAAGAAGATTATGATTATCTAAAATTGTTAAGAGAATATTATCAAGCATATTTTGAGGAGAAGATAAATGAAAATTAAATATAATAATGGGCATAAATCCCAAAACTAGGCGGTTATGGAATGTATCCCGTCAGGCGGCAAATCTTTTTGATTTAAATGAATGGAATTATTAAAATAATATTATTAAATTCAATTAAATTATTAATTAAGAAGTGGATAGGAGATCAAGGGCCCAGATTAAACTTTGTATAGGTGACAAAGTTTAGACTTTATCACCGAAAAAAGTCCCTGGTTGCCATGGGTGGAACTCAATGCATTCAAGGATATGAGGGTGGGCAGTTCTTTACAAAAGATAATGGGTCTTAAAGAATGGGTCTATTTTTGGAGTATGCATCTAAAAGTAAACTGTTGTCAAGGAATAAAAAGTACTAATTTATATGGATTGGTCGTGTTTTACAAATTGAATACTTCAACACACTCTACTTGGTCAAGAATGTAAATTTCCGGAACCTATTAAAAACAACTAATTATCATAATCTTCAAAGCTAAAATAATAAATATGATATTTAACAATTACAAGAGTCGGCATCCAAGAAAATGCTGGTTTAGAAAGTTCTAAACTCATCCTCAACCATTAGATCTAGTTTGACACTTTGACCAATCTAATGGTCCAGATTTGTTAGGGGCATTTAGGACATTACACAAATAATTAAATTATTATATTTAATTTAAATATTTTATTATTATTTATTATTTAAATATTTTATTTTTTATTACCGTTGGCGTCCAATGTTGCCAACCGCCATCGCCGGCCTCCGCCGCCGGCCGCCGCCGCCGGTGACTTTTCCGGCGACTTTTTTCGGTGACTTTTCCAATCACATTTCCGTCGACTTTTCTCCGGTGACTTTTTCCTGCGACTTTTCCGACGAGGACAAGTTAACTAGTTAACCTGATTTTTACTATTAACTTATTAGCATGATTTTTTTATTCGTAACTAGTTAACTTGAATTTTTATGACTTTTCCGGCGAGGCTCCGGATAACTGCCAAAATCCGGCGACTTTTCCGGTGAGGACAAGTTAACTAGTTAACCTGATTTTTACTAATAACTTGTTAACAAGATTTTTTTATTGATCACTAGTTAACTATTTAACCTGAGTTTTTATAATTAACTAGTTATCTAGTTAACATGTTATCTAATCGAGTTAATTAGTTACCAAGTTGTTAACTAGTTAACCAATTGAGTTAACTATTTATCAAGTTGTTAACTAGTTAACAAGATTTTTAGTTGATAACTAGTTATCAAAATCGAGTTAACTAGTTAACTTATCAAATTTAGTTATCCAATCGAGTTAACTAGTTATCCAAATCGAGTTAACTAGTTATCCAATCGAGTTAACTAGCTAACCAATCGAGTTAACTAGTTACCAAGTTGTTAACTAGTTAACTTATCGAATTAACTAGTTAACCAATCGAGTTAACTAGTTAACTAAACTAGTTCACATGTTATTTTAATTTAGTTAACTAGTTATTTTATTATTAACTATTTAACTTTATCAAATTAACTAGTTAACATTATGATTGACTAACTAGTTAACGAGAATATTTGATAACTAGATAACTAGTTAACATGTAAATTAGCTAATAAATAGTTAACCTATCAAGTTGTTAACTAGTTAACTCATCGAGTTAACTAGTTAATCAATCGAGTTAACCACCACACTACCAAATGCAAGAAAAAAGTCACCATTTAACCCAAACAAATGCAAGAAAAAACGCAGATTAAACTGTAACCTAACTAAATGAGGTTGAAACCTCAGAATACATGATATATGAATTCGAGTTTGAAAATTTTGAAATGGGATAAGAAAAAAATCATAAGAAAATTTTGGAACAAACATAGTTTCCCAACAAAATCATACGAAAAAAAAGTAAATATAAATCAAAGAAAATATTTTATTATTGATTTGTGTCATCTTACACCGACATAGTTTCCCAACCTTTTCATTTTCGCTGCAATTAACAAATTATCTTCAAACTCAATCAACAGTTAAACACCTTGCAAATCATCAATTAAGACTGAACAATCCTCCGGTGAACGGAACGTCAGCATACGGCAGCCACGTGTCCCCGGTCGTCAAATTATAAACCGTGAAATTCACCGCCTCCGTCACATTCATCAAACTAAACCCCGACCACTGCACCCTCCGACCCGTATCCCAACTCGGCCCATGATTCCTAAACTCCCCGTAATACAGCGTGTCCAACCCAACCGCCCGTTCCACTCCAACCACCCAACCGGTTGAATCAAATCCCCAATGTACGACTCCATCACCACCGTCCGAGAATACATCTTCCAGGGCCGCCACAAATAATTCATCGTCGAATTCGCCGCACTCGCCTTTAGATCTGCCGCCGCCTCGATCGTGCAGTTGGGGATCGAGATCCCTGTGTTCTGATACGGATCGGTTCTCCCCTGGGTAGTGAATGCGTTCTTCTGATTGGGAAGCCCCTTTCTCACGTATAGATTACAGTTTTGGAAAACGGCGGCGGCGTTGCCGAAGATGAAATTGACGATTCCGTAGACGTCGCACTCTCGGTAGAATTGTCGGTGGTGAGGGAGCTTTTGCCGGCGGCCCGGCGGTGGATAGGCTGGAGAGAAGGTCGGTGGATGTAGATTGAACAGGGAAGGGATTTAGGTTTTTTTTTATTTGAATGGACAAAAATACCCCTGTTTTAATTGGTTGGATCCGAGTCCAAACTTGAAAGTTTGGACGCAGATCTTTTGCCACAAGAGTCAAAGTAGAGGAAGTTACATGATGGATCAACGAATACTTAAATACTATTTTCACAACTATAATGTTGTACTCAAATGAATATGGGCGTATAATAAAGGTTCAACTAGGAGGGTTGAGAATGATGTGAGCGTTTGTTTTGTACGGATTTGTCTTACACTACAAGAAGCTGTCTTTAACAACGGTCATGGCTGCTGTTAAACGGGCCAATGCTAGACCAGTTTAACAGCAGCCCAAGGTGGCCCCACTGTTAAAATTTTTCAAAATTTACAGTAAACGCCGGAGCTCAAACGACAATAGCCAGAGCTCCGGCGAGGCAGTGTGAGCTCCGAATCTCCATCGTCATCTTCTGGTTCCCCTCCCAATTTCTTATTCTCAGAATATAACGACACAAACACAAACAATCAATCCAAATGATTAAATCATATCCAATCGATCAAAATGATTAAATCACAAACACAATCAAGAAAAAGACAAAAGAAGAAGCCAAAGTTTGGACTCACTCTATTCATAAAAAATAAATCAAGTAAGGATCCCAAAGTTTCAGCTAAATCGTCAACCTTAAGCACAAGTTCATGACTAAGTAAGGATCCCATTAAATCCTCAATAGTCAGCACATTCAAATCCTTAGCTTCTTCAATGGCAGCCTTTTTGGCCATCAATTCCCTAGGCAAAGATCTCAAGATTTTCCTAACAAGATCATCTCTTTCAAGTTTACGCCCTAGAGTAGCTAGTTTATTAACAATCAAATTAAACCTAGCACCCATTTCATCAGTTGACACAATTTCTTCCATTTTAAAGATTTCATATTCATGATTAAGCAAGTCAATCTTAGTATCTTTCACAGAAGAATTTCCTTCATGATTAGCTTCAAAAAATTTCCTGATTTCACTAGCATTTTTACAGGCACAAATACGATTAAACTCTTCATCACATAAGGCACTGTAGAAGACATGCATAGCTTTCGCATTCAACTGAACTTTATTTTTAACTTCAGTTGTCAAGTTTTTATACCTACTTGGTGGTTGAAAATCATCATTTTGTACCATTTCCCAAATAGCAATGTCAAGACTAACCAGAAATACCTCCATTTTGCTCTTCCAGAACTGATATCCTGTTCCATCAAAGTATAGAGCTCTGGTAGTTCCTTCAACGTTTCTTGAGCTGGTTTTTGGATCCAGTTAGAGGTGTCTCATGGAATTTTGTGGAAGAATTGAATCTCGATCTTCACAGCCACGCTTTGATACCATATGAAACGATAGTTAGAGAGTGGATGAAGAGAGAATTGAATAAAATTCATTCGATTAATAGAGAAGAGATAAAAGAGGAGTTTATGTGGAAACTCTGATTGTGATTTGATGAATTGGGCCTCTTGTTGTTCTCAATTCTTTGGGCCTTCGCAGCGACAAAGTAGATTGCTGATGAAGTCTAGAGCACGTGAAATATGGTTATGATAGAAACCACTCTAAATCAGAATATTGAAGTACACAAAAGGGAAATGAAATACAGAGAGGAGAGAGGAACGATACATGATTTTTACGTGGTTCGGGAAGGATCCCTACTCCACGTCCCAAGAAGAGCTTGAGAGAGTCACTCGTATTTAGTAATCACACACACACACCCTCGAGTACAACCCACTCGAGTTAGGCAGTAATAAACACACTACAAGTAACACCCTTTTGCAGCAACACTTCACCCAAGTTTTCACGTTCACAAAAGTGCCTTCCACTGTCTTGAGCATTGGTTTAAATAGCCGTCTTGTGGGGACAGTGACCATTGGAGAAGATATCTCATTTCCATAAAATTGTGGCCCAAATCAAGCTCTTGATTTTGTGCTTTCCAAATATGCACAAAAGAGAGAAAGAGAACCAAGCAGACCAGAATAAGGAAGTAGAAAAAGAAAGATGCAAGTCCTGAACAAAGGTACAAAAACTTTTGAGGATTTTGAACTTGTAAAGTCCAACAGTTTATGTGTCAGTTTGAGGGTGTCTGATGTCCTTAGAGTCTCCACTTGAGTTCCACGCCGTTGTGCTCATCCATCTAGATATTCTATATTGACTCTACCATTATTTTGGTCTAGTGAGGAAACAGTCTTGCTCAAGTGTGGGATGAAATGTTCTTTTGTGGGAACCTTGGGATTCCACAAATTTTCTGTTTGTGCTTGCTTATTGTGTGTTTTATTCCTCTATAGCATATGACTAGACTCTTAATTATACGACCACCAGACATCATTCTCCCACTAGGTTTACCTTGTTGAACCAAGAGTTTTGTAGTTTTGGGGCAGTTTTGGAGGAATATGTAGCCCCAATGGCACATTCGCAAAATATGTCCGGATAGGGGCAAATGCAGAGCCCAGCCAGCGCCGAGCCAGCCAGTGAGCGCCGGGCCAACTAGCCAGCACCGCGCTGGTTGGTCTGGCCTATTTTCCCCCGTAACAGCAGTTAATGATTGTCGGGGTTTAGGGTGTTTGGTGAGCGCCTCGCTAGCTAGCCGGCGCGACGCTCCCTAAGAACCCCTAAACCCTAGATCTGACTATAAATACCCCCTCCTACCCCAGTTTCCAGCCACACCTTCCCCAAACTCCCAAAATTCATTGACGGCAGCAACAACTTGAAGCAATCTCGGAATGGCCTCTTCGAGTCGACGTAAAAGTGAAATGGTAGAGTTTATTTTTGCATCCCAGTTCTTCCTCATTTCTTATGTTGCACTAATTACTGCTCTCATTCAATTTCAGATGTTGAAAGGATAATGTACAAGATGAAGAGGCAGGAGGAGGAGGATCTGTTCGTTTACGAGGGCGGCCTCGTTGAATGCAAGTGCGGGTTAAGGGCAACCAGATGTATTGCCTACAATCTCGAGGGCTATTTCGGTTGTCCTCTCGAGAAGGAGGGTATGAGTTGTGGGTTTTATGAGAAACTAGAGGCACGTGAGGCTATGGACGCGGTGAGTAGGGAGAAGGACTAGGTAATCCAGAGGCAGAAAAACTTGATTCGGCGTCTTATAGAACGAGTGAAGGGTCTAGAGTCCCATAACACAGTGCTGCAGGGTTATATCAATGCCCTGGTTAAGGGGAGTCGATTCCCTAATCGTGACTAGAGTGGAAAGAGTATTGGAGGTGTTGAAGTGGTTGTTGTCATGTTTTAGTTGTTTTGGTGTTTTGTTGTACTGTTATGCTATTGGAGGGTTGGGGTCTCCATTGTATCTCATTGTATCCCTTTGTTATATTTGGAGAATTGGAAGATCTTGTGTTTGTTTTCAAGTAGATTTAACGAAAAACAAGGAAAATTTTGATTAAAACTGGATAGAGGGTACATAAATACAACACAATGACAGAAGAAAATGAAAACAAATTAACCATTCCTGGAGGGGTTGAGATTTCTGTTGCTTTGCTTTGCCCGTGCACAAGTCCTTCTACTGTGGCCATCTTGTTTGCAGTAGCTGCAATGAGGCTCAATCTCTTAGACCCAGTCCATCTCGTTGTGTATGCGTGAATGGCGTGGCCTACCGAATTTCTTAATTAATCCATGGTCGGGAATGAAATGCAACCCTCCATGTGGCTTCCAGTCTTTTCTGCCCCCAATTGGGTGGAAACTCCTACCGTATATACGACTCACAGTCTCCAGCTTGTAATGGTCGTTGACGTAGTAGAACGGATCTTGATGAGCATGTCGAATGGCTATCATGGCGTGGGAACATGGCATTTTTTTCTGTTGAAACTTGCCGCAGGTGCACGACTCGTCGTGGTCGTCGTAATACAGATTCACTGTCTGCATATTATTACCCCTCCCATTTGTCAGATTTGGCGCAGTCTGTACATCGAACAACCCATTCTCATAGTCGTAGGTCCTTACTACATGGGTATGTGACTTGTTCAGTCATTTCCCCATCTGCTTCAGACAGTTTGGTCCATATTGCCCCAATCTACACTTATTCCCTAATCCTGGTCCGTCGATCTTCAAAGTATCCAACAAGCCTGTTGAATGTGGCCTCCACAAGAGCTGCGATGGGGAGTGCACGGACTGCCTTGAACGCACCATTGACACTCTCTGCCATGTTCGATGTCATGTTATTCCACCGTGCCCCATCGTTGCATGAATCAATAGCTCTCGACCAATAGAGTTGATCCTTAGTTACCCAATCAGTGAGACCCATTTCCATTCGAGCGTCGGTTCTCATTAATGATCTGACCCCCCTTTCGAATTTTCTCATGGAGGATTTTTTACTTGCAGGGATCACACAATGGATGGGGTTTAGTAAACGATGATAGGTTGATAATTAAATGGGCAGTAGTTTAATGAGACCTACATAGATTTGCCAAGTGATGCTTCATGGGTGGACACTTTGTGGTGGATTTGTAGTTGCTGACGTAATGACGTGAGCACCAGCGCCATTGCCATCCATTACTGATCTTACTCATCGCATTCCTGATTCTGTCATGTTTGTCTGATATGACACAGACACTGTGTCTGTCGGTTACGAACTCCTGAATGCAATTGAAGAAACACTCCCAGTTCACCTGATTTTCCACTTGGACAATGGCGAATGCCACAATGAAGATGTTCTTGTTGCCATCAAAGGAACTAGCCATGAGCAACGTATGCTTGTATTTTCCAGTAATGAAAGTGCCATCCACGATGAGCACAGGCGGGCAGTGCTTGAATCCTTCTATGCTAGGACCAAAACTCCAGAAAACTCGTTCGAATTGAAGAATAGTACCTCTTGTCACTGTGGAAACGGGGACTGTGACGAACTCCACATGTGTACCGGGGTTCCATTCCTGGATTGCCTTCATTACTCTTGGCAAGTCGTTGTATGATTCTTCCCAGTCACCATAGATTTGCTCCATGGCCCGTTGTTTTCAAGTCCACGCTTTCTTGTACGACTACAAGAAAATTACCTCCTAACATCGAAACTCTAACAGCTGTCAGGAATTCGCTGTTAGATAATACTGCCTAACAGTGGATTTTTAAAAATCCGCTGTTAGCTAACAACGGTCATAAATTCGCTGTTAGGTATTCGATGTTAAAATAAAAAGTCAGCAGGCGCTAAAAAATCCCGCCACCGCGGGAATGTGAAATTTTGGAGGGAAAGCTAGCAGCGGATAATTTCCGCTGTTAGAATGAAAATTCAGTACGCGCCAAAATATCCCGCCTCCGCGAGAATTCAAAATTTTGGGTGGGAACCTAACAGCGGATAATATCCGCTGTTAGGGAATCTGCCGTTACAGATTGCTGATGTGGCAATCCGTGTGCCCACCTCTAGCCAATCCATGTGTTTTGTTATTTTATTTATTTATTTATCTTTCTGTAATTTTGCACATTTGCATACTTGGAAGGTTTGATTGGTAGAAGAAGAAGAAGAAGAAAAAGGAAGGAGGAGCATAAGGAGAAGGGAGAAGGAAGAAGAATGCTAGAAGCTGAAGAGGGAGAAGGAAGAAGAAGACGAAGAGAAGATGAAGAAGAACATGAGAAGGAAGAAGAAGAAGAATATAAGATGAAGAAGAAGAACATAAGAAGAACAAAAGAAGAAGAAGAAGAAGCAGAAGAAGAAGAAGAAGAAGAAGAAGAAGAAGAAGAAGAAGAAGAAGAAGAAGAAGAAGAAGAAGAAGAAGAAGAGAAGAAGAAGAAGAATAGAAGATGAAGAAAAAGAACAAAAGATGAAGAAGGAGAAGGGCAGAAGAAGAAGAAGAAGAAAGAAGAACAACTGAAGATGAAGAAGGAGAAGAAAGAAGAAGAAGGAGAATAGAGAAAGAAGAAGAAGAAAGAGAAAGAAGAAGAAGAAGAAGGAAGGAGAAGAAAGAAGAATGTAGAAGAAGAAGAGGAACAAACGCAGAAACCTGCTCCGGCGAGCAAGTTTCTGCAATTTTTTTTTTATTCTGATAAGAACTCTAACAGCGAATTTTATCCGCTGTTATATATTTAATCCGCTGTTAGATTTAACATCGGATATGAAGCTATCCGCTGTTAGGTTTAACGGCGGACGCCTATCCGCTGTTAGCTAAGCTTACGTTAGTTAACCTAACAGCGGACACGCGTCCGCCGTTAGGATAGCTAACAGCAGCCTATCCGCTGTTAGACTAAATAAAAATCCGCTGTTAAACCTCCTTTTTCTTGTAGTGAATCGACTCAAAACCTCAGACTGGAGGGTTTTGATCCTCACATGAGACGTTACTTTCACGAGATGGGAAACGACATCAGCTATAACTTGGACACCGAGCTGCTTTGCGCTACTTATAAGCTATTTTCCATGTTCCTTCATTACTTGTTTAATCCCGTGTGATTGTGGTATGCAAGTTTGACTAAATCTAATTTGAAAGCTTGTGACAAACTGCTATCTAGCTAGGATTAAAAATCTGGAAATCATCCCTTTTGCGTGATGATCCCTTAAGTTTATGAAAAGAGTTAAAATTTTTAAAAATAAACAAAAAAATTAGCTTCTAAAAATTAAAATTAAAATAGAATTTGAAATTGTGTTTAAAAATAGCTAGGTCGGTCTGATACCTAAGTGAAGTATTCGGTTCATCACTAGTATATCCACCAAAGTTTGTTAGTCAGTGATATAAGGTGTTTTTAAGGTATGTGTCAAATCTTAAGTTTATATAATGAAGAAGAAAGTCATAAGTCTAGAGCTGATTGTCACATCATACCTAATTCACTACTTGCATATTTATCCTCACCCAATCGTTACACCCATAAACAATGATTTACATGAGTGGTTGACTCGTGTAAACCATCGATTAAAGTTGGAAAGTTTTCTGAGATTGCCATAGTACTAACAAGACACATAAAAGTAGAAATTATACAGAAAAGAAAACATGGTGAACACATAATAATATAACGCGGGGATGATGCAATGCTTATATGTACAAACAAACAACATACCTACCAACAACAACCACTAGTACTACTCTCTCTCATTTTACCCAAATATTCTCACCAACCCCCCATCATCCCTCTTCTACCTACCTACTTCCTTTATTTCTCTTTTATCTGAGGTTGTAAATCATCATTTTGAACAACAATTATGAATTATACCATTTCATTTTTTAACAGTATTTTCCCCTTTTAACTATAGTAACTTCTTAAAAAAAACATAACACATTCACATCATATCTAAAAACATATCTATGCATTTTGGACAAAAATCTTTTGTCACATCAGCTTTTGCAAGCCCCTCCTTAAATGTAGAGATATAACATTTATTATTTAATTTAATTTTTCAAACTCTCTCTCCCCTCTTTCTTTTCCCTTTTAATTAGTTTTCTTTTCATAACATTTTATGTGTTACTCAAAACATATTGTTTCCTTCACAAACGTTGTTTGTTTTATTTTTTCGAATCCAACGACATCAATATTAATATATTTTAGTAAATAATTAATTTTATATTAAAAACTATGTGGAGGATGACCAAACCGTTAATCACTACTTACATCTACACATTACACCCAAAAAAAATTTACCGTACCAAAATTTTTTCAAGCCTAATATATTGTTCATTCAAAATCTTAATGGTTAGAAAATATATAAAGACATCATAAATCAGTCTAATATATGGTTCAACTGACACAATAAGTAGTCCTAAAGGCTAAAACTGTTCAACTCTCACCCGAACGTTGATTAGCTTATATTTCATTAATATTCTAACTTTTTCATAACATTCTACGAAAATAATATCATCAAGATGTTAATCAATCAACTAAGAAGATCATTAAACATTAAATTGGATTTCTCATAATAAAATAACATGATCAAGATGGTATAGTGACTTTGAAGTAAAAAATAAATCAAATATAAAATTTAGTTAGAATATTTTATTTTTCAGCATTCTCATGTTAAAGATGTAAATATACATCATGATTTTGAAGTAAATAATATATTATGTATGTATATTCATTCAAATAAAAAATTAAGTTAGAATGGTTTGTTATCCAGATTTTTAAAGTTCAATGTTTAAATATACATCGGGCCTTTAAAGTAAACAATATGTATTACTTCATAACCTATAGTGGATTTTGTTCATGACACAGGTTGGAATATAGTTTGAACATTCCTCTAACTTATAGAAAGACTTTAAGAATTAAGTGTGTTAATGTGCCTCAAAATCGTAAGAATAATTTTAATTTGTTTGTCATATATAATTAAAAATACATGATACTAGATATATAATTGCACTATTGTTCTTTGGTTCGAATAACTAAGGATCATAGGCAATTATTCATTCAGTCAATTTATTTAGGTTGTCAATAGTAAATTGAGAGAAAGAATGTCGAATTGGCCAACGGGCCGAAAAACTATCAATAATTATTTGTAAGAGCAATGGTTAGTGATTAAAGTCATGAGTATATAAGGATATGACTAAGAATCATGAGATAGTAAGTAAAACATGGGTTTTTTTATCAAAAGTAAAACGGGTTATATGTCAATAACTTTTGCAAATTCAGAATATTGATCGAGTTGAGTCAGTTTGACTTGAGCATATTCATGAAATCTAAGTATATATAACATGATCTTTACTTCTATATTATTTTAACGTGTCAATTGAGGCTTTATTTTATTATGTTCAACTAAACCTGAACATACTTTTTTAGAGAAATGATGGTTTATTTAGTCTCGCCTTTTTTGGTTGCAAATGCTTCAAATTAGTTGTTATTAATTTTTTTATTTGTGTTGAATTAACTTTTGTTAGTAAGACTTTAGGATTAACTAATTGTTATGTAACAAATTTTTTGAAGTCACATTGGTTTAGAGGACATCACTCATTTGAAAATTTTGTTTGAACAACAGGTGTGAGTGTTTATGTCATTTCCCCTTTACAATTGTTTAATGATCATAAGTAGACCTATTTTATTTTAGTATGTAATCAAATTTAATTAATACATAAAATATTCTTAAATTTATCTTAATATTCCATTTAATAGTATTTTTTTTGTATTGTATTAATTCGACCAACGGGCCAATAATAATCTACATATTATATAAACACTTATAATTAGAGGGGTATGATTTAAAGTTCTCCCCTTAAATTGAAGATATGAACTGATAATATTATTTTGTTTCATTTTTTATTTGACTTAGAAATAAATAAATAAAATTCTAATATCTTTGAAGTGCTGAAGTTAAAAAAAAAATTATTTATTAACTAAAAATAAAGTGTTTTCAGGTAGAGAATTTTAAGGACAATTAGTTCTTTTATATTTCTATTATTTTTATAATAATAATAATTATTTATTCATTACTATTTACTACACATTTTATAATATTTAATTGATGCAAATCATACATTTCCAAATCTAAGAACATATATACCAACTAGAACACTAAAAAAACATTTAAAAAATATGATAACCATGATAATATATAGTATTTAAATAGAAAATAAATACACACTTTTTATGACTAAGGTACAATGCATAACAATACACCTACAAAACATGCCAGTTATTTGCCTCGACCAACCATTGTCGAAAACCCTTTTTATTTTCGTAAACTCTTTGATCATGCATGCTCTCTGTAGGGCCAGTTATTTTTTCCCATCACATCTACTATGTTAAACTTAGAAATTATCTTATACGAGAGCTACCTAAGCTACCTAAATAGAAAATGACTTGAAGATGTTACTAAAATATAAAAAGTTTGGCCCTTGAGTTTTTAGTTTGATTTCATTCTCTTGATTCAAAATTTTTAGTTAGTTTTCATTTGGCTAAACATAATCCTAAATTCATTCATTTATATAATTATTCTTCATTCAGTAATTATACCGAATAAAGTCGGCCAACGGGCCGAAAAAAATACTAGTTCAAAACAAACATATTAACTTATTTTCCTGGTACAAAGGATTACAACGAGGACATAGTCATGTTCGTTGCCACTTGCCACTTGCCACATTTACAACTCCTCCATCTGAAAACCACCACCCCCCCTTGTCATCTGACGGTTCTCATTCATTTGATAACTAAACCCAATTCCAACAACCAAAAACAACAACACTCCATTTTCTACTTTCCATTTATGCCCTTCAACCCCAACAACCCCTACCCCCCCCCCCCCCCCCCCAAAAATCCATCTATTTAAACCCCCAACCATTTTAGACTCCTCAGGAATATTTCTGGGAATTACCCCAAAACTTCCTTCATTTTAATTCTCTCTCTATATCTATATCTATTCCCTTCCTATCATTCAATTCTTTCATTCCTTTCAACACAAACGAACAAAAATGGAGCTTTCTAACCACACTAAAATTGCTACTCTTGCTGACCCATTGAATTGGGGTATGGCTGCTGAGTCTATGAAAGGGAACCACGTGGACGAGGTGAAACGTATGGTTGAGGAGTCAAGACGCCCTCTTGTTAACCTTGGAGGTCAGACATTGACCATCGCCCAAGTAGTTGCCATTGCCTGCTCCGGCAACGGTGGCTCTGCCGCGGTGGAGCTTTCTGAGGAAGCCAGGCCTAGGGTCAAGGCCAGCAGCGACTGGGTTATGGAGAGTATGAATAAAGGGACAGATAGTTATGGTGTCACCACTGGGTTTGGAGCCACCTCTCATCGGAGGACCAAGCAAGGTGGTGCTCTCCAGAGCGAGCTCATCAGGTTTAATTCATTTGTTTGTTCATTCCTGTTTTTGTCAATTTTACTATTCAATTTGATTGAAACTAAATAACTAAAATAGTTGGGTTGTTATTAGTTGTATAATGATCCAAATTTTGCAAAATTAGGTGAGAAGTTGGTAAAGTTTGGTATGTTAATAATATAGTAGGTAAAATATTTAAAATACATCCCGAAACTTTGGGTCGGGTGATCAAGTGGTCTTGAAACTTTAAAATCTTATGGACCAGTTTCGAAATTTTGAATTATGTTACAGTCAAGTCTTGCAGTCGCCGGCGACAACATATTCCAGCCATTTTGCCACATCATCTCAGACCCTTCATAAAAAAATTAATAAAATATTATACTTTTATGATGTGGCAGTGTCATTTTGTAATATCACCGTTGACTCATCATAAAAAAATATTATATTTTGATGACGTGTTAGAGGTGACGTGGAAAAGTGATCGTAACACGGTTCAAAGTTACAGGACCAATCTGTAACAATTTGAAATTTCAATACCACTTTGCAACTCGGCCTAGAATTCCAAGGATGTATGAAGTATTTAACCCATAATTTAGTTGCTCTGACTTGTGTGAAATAATTATACTAACCATGATCATTGTGTTGCTGGCCAACCAGATTCTTGAACGCAGGAATATTTGGAAATGGGACAGAGTCAAGCCACACGCTGCCTTACTCAGCAACAAGGGCAGCCATGTTAGTAAGGATCAACACCTTGCTCCAAGGTTATTCAGGGATCAGATTCGAGATCCTGGAAGCCATCTCTAAGCTTCTCAATCACAATGTAACACCATGTCTGCCTCTAAGGGGCACAATCACTGCCTCGGGTGACTTGGTCCCTTTGTCTTACATAGCAGGTCTCTTGACAGGCCGTCCTAACTCCAAGGCTGTTGGCCCCAGTGGAGAGACCCTCGATGCGAAATCAGCCTTCCAAGTAGCCGGGATTACAGGTGGATTCTTCGAGCTGCAGCCTAAGGAAGGCCTTGCCATGGTTAATGGTACAGCAGTTGGTTCTGGACTTGCCTCTATGGTGCTTTTCGATGCCAACATTTTAGCAGTTCTGTCCGAAGTTATATCAGCTATTTTCGCTGAGGTTATGCAAGGAAAACCGGAGTTCACAGACCATTTGACTCATAAATTGAAGCATCACCCTGGACAGATTGAAGCTGCAGCTATTATGGAACACATTCTGGACGGAAGCTCGTATGTGAAAGCAGCTCAGAAGTTGCACGAGACTGATCCGTTACAGAAGCCTAAACAGGATAGGTATGCACTCAGGACATCTCCTCAATGGCTTGGCCCTCAGATTGAGGTGATCAGATCAGCAACTAAAATGATTGAAAGGGAGATCAACTCTGTCAACGACAACCCGTTGATTGATGTCTCGAGAGGGAAGGCGATTCACGGTGGGAATTTCCAAGGGACACCAATCGGTGTCTCAATGGACAACACTCGTCTAGCCATTGCAGCTATTGGGAAACTCATGTTCGCACAGTTCTCGGAGCTTGTCAATGACTTCTACAATAACGGGTTGCCTTCAAACCTAACCGGTGGACGAAACCCCAGCTTGGATTACGGGTTCAAAGGTGCTGAAATAGCCATGGCATCTTACTGCTCCGAGCTCCAGTTTCTTGCTAATCCTGTCACGAACCACGTCCAGAGTGCTGAACAGCACAACCAAGATGTGAACTCACTAGGATTGATATCGTCGAGGAAGACTGCTGAGGCAGTTGACATTTTGAAGCTCATGTCCACCACATTCTTGGTTGCTCTATGCCAAGCCATTGACCTGAGGCATGTGGAGGAGAATCTGAAGCACGCAGTTAAGAACACGGTGAGCCAAGTTGCGAAAAGGGTCCTCACCACTGGGGTGAACGGGGAGCTCCATCCTTCTCGATTCTGCGAGAAGGACCTTCTCAATGTTGTTGAGAGGGAGTATCTTTTCGCGTATGCTGATGATCCTTGCAGTGGAAACTACCCTTTGATGGTGAAGCTGAGGCAAGTGCTAGTCGATCACGCATTGCTGAATGGAGAGAAGGAAAAGGACTCCAGCAGTTCCATCTTCCACAAAATCGGAGCTTTCGAGGAAGAGCTCAAGTCCATCCTGGCTAAAGAGGTTGAAAATGCAAGGACTGAGTTGGAAAATGGGAAGCCAGCAATTCCAAACAGGATAAAGGAATGCAGGTCGTATCCATTGTACAAGTTTGTGAGGGAGGAAGTGGGTACAAGTTTGTTGACTGGGGAGAAGGTACAGTCCCCAGGTGAGGAATTCGACAAGGTGTTCTCAGCAATGTGTGAAGGGAAGCTGATTGATCCAATGCTGGAATGCTTGAAACAATGGAATGGGGCTCCTCTTCCTATCAGCTAGGATGCCAATCACGTATTATAAGTGATCACTACTTGTTTTTTCCTTGCATACAAATTATAAGTTTAATGTAAAATGAACTTATGTTTTCTACCCTCAAATAGGGTATGTTGTTCTATTGTGTATGTTATTGTATCTTATCTGTTAATTGGGAATCCTTTTTGTTTTGGTGTACTGTTTTCAATCACATCCGTAAGACATGAGTACATTTCAAGGAAAACAATGAGAAAATGGAATTCTTATATCCAATGTTTTTTTTATGAATCGGTTAAATTTATTCATCAAAGCACAAACAAAATGTAACTTTGCAAACTACAGTGACCAAAATAGATAAAGGGAACTATTTACAGAGACAAAGCAAACTGCTAACAAGCAAGGACTCAAGTCAACATATGTATTTGAAGCATTAATCTTAGTGACAGGCTTGTATAAAACATTGCAGCAGACAATATGTTTAAAATCGTCTGGACCAGACATCTTTCTCTAGTTATGCCTGAACAAATAACCTCAACACCTTGAGTTGAGAGCTTCTTCTGATAAATCCCCCTAGAATCTGATGATCAGTGCACCTAACTTTGATTGAGCCCCCCCCCCCCCCCATAAGCTTACCTAGTTGTCTCCTGACTTCTTTTGCTTCTTCAGAGATTCATCAGGTTTTGAGTTCATATAGTGGCTGATCCTGAACACTAAATTAAGTTTAATTAATGATATGGGATGAACGAGAAAGAGTTTAGTGCTCAGTATGACTGATTTTAAAAAAATTAGTGGTATTCGTGTATTTAAGTAGTTATTCAGACCCTATGAAGTAACTGAGGCATTGAACCATTAAAGTTGGTACAAGTCACAAAAAAATGAATCCCATTCCACAGTTGATACAATAACAAGTTAATAACATTCCATGATTTCAACAGTTAAGGGGACCAGTTCGAATTCATCACTATTCTGGGACACTTTTATTTGGCTCCTTGAGTATTTGTGCTTTGTACTGTGTCTGCATATTGTTGCTTGTCGTCTTCTGTAATAATACAAAGTTCTTGTCCTGTTATAGCAAAAAAGTGAAATAAAAAGTTCATCCTGTTACCAGAAAAAAGAAGAGTTAGAGGTCAAACAAACATACTTGCAAAGAAATGGAGCTGGAAGGTGTCTTGCTGGGCATGGGAAATCCACTCCTCGACATCTCTGCCGTTGTCGACCAACCCTTCTTGACCAAGTATGTTCTTCACCTAAATTTCTATTCTTTCTTTAATTCAAGAACTAGTTTAATGTTCTGGATCTGGGTGGATTCTTGTTACTGGAAAGTTGTCTTCTTTTGGTTGCTGCAAGTGTTTCCCAGTCGTGGAGGGTAGTATATATGTTCAGTTAGGAGCTGTTTGATTTTGTCTATGTCGATTCATTTGGATCTTATATTGGCAGCTTTGCCTAGATAGATTGATTGTGATCGTTGGCTATTGTTAAGGAGGACAAATTGTACACTTTTCAATCAATTTTGAGAATATAATTTTGTAGGTTGAGTGAAGAATTTGTGTAGGGCACTCCTGATTGTTCACTTGATATTAGGTATGGAATCAAGGTAAATGATGCTATTCTTGCAGAGGACAAGCACTTGCCCATGTAAGAAGTTGCTTATTATCATACAGATTCACTGACCCTGATTAATGATTTACTTTTTTTCCTTTCTTTTCTGATTTGATTATGCTTTGAATTTTCAAGGTACGATGAAATGTTGAGCAGATACAACGTGGATTACATTGCAGGAGGTAACATCAACAAGGACTGTTTACTGAATAATGTTTCCATCCATCCATCCTAGTAAATATTTTGAACTTTGTCTTGTTAATTACAGGTTCCACTCAAAATACCATTAGAGTTACCCAGGTCAGCCTGAAAGCCTGTACTACCTCTCACATATGCTTCTTCTTCTTCTACTTCTTCTTCTTCTTGTCTTTGACTGATTTTTCTTTTGATGCTTATCTGTGTACATTGTAGTGGATGATCCAAAAACCTGGTTCAACAAGCTACATTGGTTGCATTGGGAAGGACAAGTTTGGAGAGGAGATGAAGAAAAATGCTAACCAAGCTGGCGTCAATGTATAAAAAATTTCCCATCTAACTGTTCGTCTAACTATGTTTAACCATATTGGTTCCTGAATATAATTAGGTGCATTACTATGAGGACGATGCTGCTCCAACGGGAACATGTGCTGTCTGTGTTGTCGGTGGTCAGAGGTTAGCTTCTTTGTCACAACATGTTCTCTTATTGGTAATAAGTAAGATGGAACCATATGAACATAAGCATCATGATCCGATTTAGATTTACCATCCACATGTTGTTAGCTTGTAGTTTGTCAGACAGTTTCCTGATTTAAGAAACTGAATGATTCCACAGCTCACTTGTGGCAAATTTGTCGGCTGCCAACTGTTACAAGGCTGAGCATTTGAAGCAATCTGAGAACTGGGCACTAGGTATATCTGTCACTGTCATGAACTTCATCTATTTTTCATGAGCTTAACCTTTGATTCTGTATGCAGTTGAGAAGGCCAAATACTACTACATTGCTGGTTTTTTCTTGACCGTCTCTCCTGAATCTATGCTACTAGTTGCTGAACATGCTGCAGCTAAGAACAAGGTAAAACTGTTGCATTATTAGGTGGTTTTGTGGTCAGTGGTCTAAGCCTACTTATTCTTTTACAATTACAGATGTTCTTGACCAACCTTTCTGCTCCATTCATCTGTGAGTTCTACAATGATGGCCTTGAAAAAGTGTTGGTGTAAGCTTTCCCAACCCAAAATTCGAGGGCAAAACAATGGCATCTGTTGGTGCTACATCATTTACATGATGTTGTTGTTGTATAGTTATGCAGACTTGGTGTTTGGAATAGAGATTGAAGCTACCATGTTTGCTAAGGTTCATGGATGGGAGGTAATTAATTGCTTCTCGAGCCATCTTCATTGTTATTGAATAATATAAAGATCTATGTTGAACTATGTCCCAACAACTCGAATCATTTGTACGAACGGATTCTTTTGATCAGACAGATAATGTGGAGGAGATTGCTGTAAGGATATCCCAGTGGCCCAAGGCTTCAAGGTCACGCAAGAGGATTACGGTGATAACACGTGGTGCAGAACCAACCATTGTAGCAGAAGAAGACGGGAAGATCAGATTATTTCCGGGTACCTTGTTGTCGAAGGAAAAGCTTGTCGACACCAATGGGACTGGTATAAGAGTTGATTAAGAATGGTGTAGATAGCATGAGAATCGATTATAGATAGCATAATGTGTTGCGTTGCGTAAATGGATATGCAGGGGATGCATTTGTTGGGGGGTTTTTGTCGCAACTGGTACAAGAGAAGGCCATTGAGGACTGTGTGAGAGCTGGGTCATATGCAGCTAGTGTGATTATGCAGAGACGTGGATGCACATACCCAGAGAAGCCAGAGTTCAATTAGATTACATCATTCCATTTACTCACATGAAGTTGTGGGGGAATAACAGTGGTTCCTTATTCTATTGAATCATTCACTAGTTTTCTCCAAAAAGTTATACAATGGAGCGTGTGTTATGAAAGTGACGGAGAACTATGAACTATGAAGTAGAGAGAAAACACAAGAGAGAAAGATGAGAAAACTGCTTCTTCTTATTCATACCAATAGATACAATGATGTGCTCTATTACATAACTCCTATAAGCTAATGTAATTACAAATGAATATAGAGAATAATGAGTTATGAATGGGCTCATATAATTACACATGAATGAGGAGAAGAATGGGTCATGGAACACATTGATTCTTATGATCAATGTTAAGGAAGCATCCTACGTGAAAGTAACATCTTATGGATATTCACTACATATAATATTATTCATAACACTCCCCTTTGAATGTTCATTGGTTAATGATATGCACTATTAAAACTTTTCAAGGAAAAGTCAATAGAATAACAATACATGTATAGGAAAAATAATATTATTCTTATAATACTCTATCACATGCTGACTCATTAAAAACCTTATCAAGGAAAACCCAGTGGGAAAAACCATGGTTAAGGGAAAAAGAGTTCAGTGCGTATTGACTCCCCCTCATGATAGGATGACTCAAAATCATTTAATCTTTGAACTTCAATGTTATGAATGATCTTGTTGTATGAAGTATCTTTTATGAACAAATATGATAGATTGTCACTTGATCATAATTGCAATAATCATTTCACTAGTATCTAAAAATTCGTGTTGGAAAAATAACTTGGTTAAATGCATATTCTTGTAGCTTTTCTAATGCGATCCTCTTACAACATGATGATGTATATATGCATTATGCATGATCTATATGATCATGTTTATGAATTATGATGTGGCTTTATAGTTTGTTTCACAAACCACCAAATAGTTGTATTGTCAAGTTGACCCAATTTATAATTGACCAACACGAAGGTCATATCGATATTCAAAGACCATGTAACTCATTGTCATGTCTTCAATATGCTCAAATAAAATAACTTGAATCTTATGTTATTTGAACATAACATAGTTGTATATGCTTCAATTTGATCTGTTTTTTAACGAATTAGATCGGTCGAACGAAAGGTTCAATGTTTAAAATGTTTAGGTCGAACATGATAGTACCATTTAGGTAGGATAAGCCGATACATTCAGGATTAAAAATAAAATAAAAATAATTATATATATTATAAATAAATAAATAAAAAAGAAACAAAAAAAAGAAAAGGAAATAAAAGATGTCTGGAAAAAAATAATGAAGTCGTCATAAACTTTGGTGATGGATGAATTTATATTATTTGCCTATTACTTTGACTATTTTGGGATCGGATCAGCATCCAAGACTTTCCAGGTTTGGAAAGTTTCAAACCCCCTACAATCATTAGATCTAGTTTGACCCTTTGACTAATCTAATGGTCCAAATTTGTTAGGGGTATTTAAAACTTTTTACACAAATAATTTAAAGATTATATTTAATTTAAATATTTTATTATTATATTTAATTTAAATATTTTATTATTACCTTTAATGCTTTTATGTTGACTGTTGCTGGTACTATCGTCGGCCCCCTCGCCGGTCACTACCGTCGGGGCCGTCACCAGTCACCGTTGCCGGTGGCCGTCGCCGGTCACCACCGCCGGTGACTTTTCGGTGACCATCTCCGGTGACTTTTTGACGACTTTCCGATGACTTTTTCGTGAAATTTTTTGGTGACTTTTTCGTAAAATTTTTTGGTGACTTTTCCGGCGACTAATCAAACTCCGGTGACCATTCCGACGACGTCTAGTTAACTAGTTAACTTGGATTTTTACAGTTAACTAGTTAGCTAACATGTTTTCCGATTATTTTTCCGGCGAGGCTCCGGAGACCGAACAAACTCCGATGACTTTTCCGGCGAGAACACGTTAACTAGTTAACCTGATTTTTACTAATAACTTGTTAACGATATTTTTTTATTGATAACTAGTTAACCTAGTTATCAACAGATAACTAGTTAACATATTATTCATTCGAGTTAACTAGTTACCAAGTTGTTAACTAGTTAACTTATCCGCTTATCAACAGATAACTAGTTAACTTTTTGTTTAACATCATGATTTATCAAGTTAACTAGTTAACCGATCAAGTTAACTAGTTATCTTCTCGAGTTAACTAGTTATCTACTCGAGTTAACTACTTAACTTATCGAGCTAACTAGTTAACCAATCGAGTTAACTAGTTAACCAACCGTTTTAATTGTAACATTAATTCATTTTTACTAAATAATCTTGTTAGCTAGTTATCTACTCGAGTTAACTAGTTATATACTCGAGTTAACTAATTAACTTATCAAGTTAACTAGTTATCTACTCGAGTTAACTAGTTATCTACTCGAGTTAACTAGTTATCTACTCGAGTTAACTAGTTATCTACTTGAGTTAACTAATTAACTTATCAAGTTAACTAGTTATCCAATAGAGTTAACTAGTTAACCAATCGAGTTAACTAATTATCATATTGTTACCTAATTATATAATCGAGTTAACTAGTTAACCAATCGAATTACCTAGTTATCAAGGCTAACTAGTTCAACAATCATCATCGATAATCAACATCATCGTGATACAACAACATATTTTATTCACAATAAACATCATCGTCATCATCGAAACATCATCATCATTTTTCCCGACGGTTGCGAGAACCGAGACCTCCCTTCTTGCAACATCTTCAAAAATTCTAATTACTAAACAATCCTCAAAGTTTTTGCAACTGCAAATGAGTCACTTGACATAGCCAGTGACTAATTTGCAAATTAATTGAATTTGTCAATTCATTGGGCTTCAGTAAAACGCGTGCTGTCGTCGACCTCCGAGTTCCGACCCACTCCGCCGATCGCCTCATTTAGCCGACCTCCGCCTCACACCGTAGCCAAGCTGCTCTGCCTCCACCAGCCGCCGGATCTGATCTACTCTTCCTCCACTGCTCCCTGTGCCGTACAAATAGATCGAAAGACGAAGAAGAGCAAGGCCGACGACCCACTAATCGTGACCTCCGACGCGAAATCCAAGCTCGTAACCAAGCTGCTCTACCTCCACGGCCGCCGCATCTGATCTTATCTCCCTCCACTGCTCTGCAAGCCGTACAAATAGATCAAAACATGAAGAAGGAAACAAAATCAGGGAAGGGGAAAGGCAGGAATTATTTGGTGGAGGCCGAGACTTGATCGGAAGGCGATGGGAAGAAGAATCGAGAAGGGAAGGGGAAAAGGAAGGGATGATATGATGGTGATCGACGCTTGATCGGCGGCAAGAACTTCTATATCGAGAACGACGATAAGGAAAGGGAAGGGAATTAGGGGAAAGGAGGATGTTTTTTGTTTTTCCGATTTTGCCCCCTGCTTAGTTGGTTTGGATCCGTTCCAAACTATAAAGTTTGGACGCAGATCCGATGCCCTATTTTGGTACTTACTAAAAAAACATAATTTTTACCCTAAATTTTTTTTTTATGAATTAGCTGATTATATTTCATCAAAAAACTAGGAATCACAAAACAGTTCAACCAAACTTACAAAATAGAAACCTATCTAGGCCATTTACATATAACTAGCTATTTGTCTTTCCTCCCTATGCCCCTTCGAGAACACTAAAACCTCTTCTCTAATGAGCTTAGCACTTTCTGCTACATTCACTATAGCTCCTGTAAAATGACGTCTACACCTCTCTATCCAAACCACACTAACAATTATCCTCCAAATCAATCTTTTGAGCTTACAAATCACCTGACTTGCAGTCCACCCCTTAGCTACTGCAACCATACCACTCCAATTACTGCCTACCAACTCTGGGATGAACTTCTGCAAAAGTGCTTGGATGTAAACACATTCTGCAAAGACATGATCCCTTGTCTCTTCACAGCTTCCACAGAGCAAACAACTAGCATCAATGCCCGAATTCCACTTCTTGATTTTATCTCTAGTGGCCACCCTTCCATTTAAAATCAACCAAGCTGTTATAGACCTCATGGGGATCCTGTATCCAGTCCATATTAAATCATACCAGTCAACCTCCGTTTCTTTGCACCTGATCACCTCCCAAACTGCAGTTAGCTGAAACTTTGGCATTACCCTCCCATTCCATAACAGATCTCCCTCATCATCAACACTGATATAAGCTATAATTTTATCACGAACTTTTAGAAGCTTCTTCCAGTGCCAGGACCCATAAGGAGACTGCACATTCCAAAAGCTAACACCCTTCAATCTATATGCATTAATCCATGCTATCCACAATGAACCAGACTGTGACAGAATCTCCCAAATATGCCTTATGACATTAGCAGAGTTCAAGGAACGATAGTCTTTCACCCCCAACCCTCCTTCATTTTTAGGCTTAGCTACAATATTCCAAGCTACTTTTGCTCTCCCTTGGCCCTCTTCAAATCCACAAAGGAAGCAACTACAAATCTTTTCAACATCTTTATAACTGAAGAAGGGAGCACAAAATTTGACATCCAGTAATTCAGTGTGCCACCTATAACAGTCTCTATTAATTGAAGCTTACCAGCATAGAAGAGCTTTCTAGCCTTCTAGTCTGACACTTTCCTTGTGATCCTATCCACCAAATTCTTACAGTCACACCTTTTGAGCTTCCCAGGAGTAAGAGGTATACCTAGATACTTGAAGGGAAGACTCTCCTTACAGAATCCAGACATCTGCATAATCATGTCCTCCTCATCCCCATGAATTCCAGCAGTGTAAATTGAACTCTTCTCAGGGTTAAACTGCAGTCCTGAACAATCACGGAAAGCTTGAAGGATATCTGCCTCCTTAACAGCTCTTACATTAGCCTTGGTAAAAATCAACAGATCATCAACAAAGCTCAAGTGGGAGACCTGTACAGCTTTGCATTGAGGGTGCAGTTGGAACTTCTTGCCTTTTATGGCCTGCTCAAACATACAATTAAGCACCTCCATAGATATCACAAATAGGTAAGGTGATATTGGATCACCATGCCTTAATCCTCTTTTAGCAGGGAAGTATCCCTTTAGAGTCCCATTTACATTTATAGAAATCATAGTGGACTTGAAGCAAGCTTCAATCCATTGCACATACTTTTCAGGGACCTGCATAGCTATAAGTGTGCTTAGTATAAAACTCCACTATACTGAATCAAAAGCCTTCATGAGATCAACCTTCATTGCACATCTTGGAGAAATACCTGATTTCTTATATCTTTTCAACAACTCATGTGCTAGCAGAATGCCATCGCCAATTTTCCTTCCTTTCACAAAGGATGTCTGAGATTTACTTATCAAGTCAGGGAGCACTACAGACAACCTATTAGCTAGCACCGTAGAGACTATTTTATACGGCACATTACAGCATGATATTGGTCTGAAATCCCTCATCTCTGCTGCATTTGTCTTCTTTGGGATTAAGGCCAAAATTACTGAATTTACTTGAGGGGGCATCACCCCTTGCTCAAAAAAATAGCTCACAGTTTCCATAACTTCAGCACCAATAAACCCTCAGCTGTTCTTAAAAAAGAAGGCATTGTACCCATCAGGGCCCGGGGCTTTCTCATTTGCCATCCCAAACACTACTTTTTTTACCCTGCTAATGTAACAGATCTCACCAAACTTTCTTGTTGATCAGAACTCAGCTTTCGTTGAATTAGGGAATCCAAATCAAGCTCTTGCACTTCTCTACTACTACCGAGGAGATTAGTGTAATCCAAATCAAGCTCTTGCACTTCTCTACTACTACTGAGGAGATTAGTGAAAAGTTCACAGCCACTTGTGCTATATCATCCAAGCTCTCCACCATAACACCATTCACATCTCTAATCTGCCTTATAGTATTAACAGAATGCCTAGCTTTCACATAATTATAGAAATACCTTGTGTTTCCATCCCCAAGCTTAATCCAATCCACCCTAGCTTTCTATCTCAAAATACTTTCTTCATGTTCCTTAACTTGCAACAGTTCATCACTTAAAGCCTGCACAATACCAAGATTAACTTCCGTAGGATCATTATACAACCTCATCTTAGCATCAATAACTTCCTTTTCCTTCTCCTTAACCCTTTTCTGTATATCTGAATAGCAATTAGCATTTAGCTTCTTCAACTCCTCTTTCAAGACTCTTAACTTCTTGTAGAATTTATAAAAAGCATCACCCCTAAACTCTTTCCTCCAAACTCCTTCAACAATCTCTCCATAACTTGGATGTTGTGCCCAACATAAATAAAACTTGAAAGGTTTAGGCTGAGTAACACTTTCAAAAGCAGTATCCAGGAGTATAGCACAATGATCATATTTAATTGATGGTAAAATATTAACCTTACTCCTTTGAATCACATTCTGCCACCCAATGTTAATAAGCACTCTGTCTAGTTTCCTGACTATAGGGTCAACCAACCTATTATTCACCCATGTGAAAGCAGGTCCATCAGAAACATGCTCCTCCAGTTCACATCCACGAACACAGCCTCTAAAATCATCCATACTCTCAAAGCTTGAGGGACAGTTTGATGCTTCAGAAGGATCTATGCATTATAATCTCCCAGTGCACACCAAGGTACAACAGGCTGACTCAAGCTTTCCATCTTAGCATAAAGTCTTCTTCTCTCTGCTCTATCATTAGAAGCATATATAAACGTACATAAAAAAGGGGAAGGCAACTCAATTTTCACATGTATATATTGACTACCCACTTCCAAAACCTTCAGAGGAACATCCTTCTTCCATATCAACCAAATCTTCCCCAAGTCACCATCAAAAGCAAATTCTGCAAGCCATCCTTCAAATCTTTCCTCAAATAGAGAGACAGTCTTAGCTGCTCTAACTCTTGGCTCTAAAATTGCAATAATATCTAACTTATAAAAGATAAATTAGAAATAGCTGAGTATTTACAATGTTTGTTGAACCCTCTTGTATTCCAAGCCAATATCTTCATCTTCTCTTATTTCGTGTTTTCACCCTGACACTTCTTTCTGTTTCACCTTAGCCACTTCCTTAATAGCTTCATCATCATCAGATGAATCCACATTACCTTCTAATTTTCATTATCAGAACAACTTTGAGGGACACCCTCCTCCTCATTTTCCACATAAACAGGGCTACTTAGCGAACTAATCTGGCTAGGTGGCTCCTCTACTTGCATAGAAGCTTTGGAGCCATTGCCTCACCCCCTCCAGCCCCCTGCACAACATAACTCGTACCTGGTGCTTCTATCCTCCCATAGGAGATGTAGAGGCATTGCCAGATCGAGCCCCATTCACAGGTAAGACATTGGGTTGGGATGTAGAATGCAAAGCCTTATCCAAGTTCTTCTTACGATTCTTCCTTCTCTTCTTAGTATTGCTTGTTCCAGTCCCTGCAATAGAGGCATTTCGCCAGTAATCACTTCAGGTATCACAAGACCTCAGAACTTCCTCAGGTACAACCTCTAAGTCGAAGCTACAGAGTGCCCCTGTCCATTTCCCTAGGTCCTTAATACCCAAACTCTCTCCTGAGCAACAGGCACCACCTCCTTACCCTTCACAACTTCACTTTCTTATACTGCCTAGCCTGAATTGCAACACCTCAATGGTTTCAACTGACCTTCATCCAACTCCACTTAACTACTTCAGGACATGAAATCGATTTATCACGCAGATGACAAACACGAATACTCATCCATCCTTGACAAACTTGTTCAAGGGCCTCCCCACCTTACTGAAACCCAGCTGATTCCATCCACAATTACAAGCTCAGGTGGAATTTCCTAAACATAACCATTTCGGAGTGGCTGCCAGAGAGAAACTTACAGGTTCAATCCCTTATACCATCTCTTCATGAACAGCCCAGAACTGTGAATGTGCCACGAGCGCTCAAGCACCCATTCACAGAGCTGGATAGAATTGAATTCTATCAAGTAGAAGTTCTCAGACAGAACTGAGACCAGCACGGCCCTTCATAACCCCATAGCAGCAAAAACTCTCAACGGGGCTGTGGCCAATGAATTGAGCAACCACAGCACTCTGGAGCTTCTCACAACCTTCATCGATTACCTTTTTGGGATTCGAAGCACATCATTCACCACCGCCGACTCTGGAATATCAATAAAACGCAGATCTGAACTCCTATCAGAGACAAGCTCCGACCAAGTCTTCACAGGGCTTTCTGAATCGTCTCCCATAATTCACAGATCCAACTTCTACACACAAGATTCCATACCAAAAGCAATGGAACAGTAACGCGATACAGATGAACTCCAGAAAACAATATCGAGGAATCTTAGACACGAATGATCCCGGAGACCTTAGAGGCCAGCCGACGACCTTCATCCTCCGTAGAGCCCACCGGAGCGCACCCACAGTGGGAAAACCCCTACCGGCGATGAAATCGGAAGAAAGCACTGCTACGAAATTCAGAGAAAAAATTTCACACCATGCGTCCCACGCGCCAAAGATTCCATAATTTTTATTGTTTTTCTCACCCTAAATTTGAAATTAATGTTATTTGGAGAAATTTCTACTCGCTCTGCTTCCTCACGTCTCAGCTCTCACTCACTCTTTCATGAAGCATGTCAATGCAGAAAGCTTGCATAAGCCCATAGCCCAAGATAGTGGGGCCATATGAGGGTTTGGGTCTCCCAAAAGAACAACTTACGAAGCCCATAGCCAATACGAATTAGGAGCTACAAAACAATACCCAAACATATGCTTATGAATTAGAAAAGGGAAAAAACTTAAAATGGAAAGGAAGGGACTTCTTCAGTATCTTTTCTTCGCGATCAAAGTCGGTAGGATTCAATAGCCCCCTTTCTTCTTAATTAAAGTCGATGGTAGGAATGACTCATCACTGTACTTGCTTCTCTGGTGAGTATCTCTTCTTGTGGGTTACAGATTGTGGATGAAGAAGAACTCTTCAAGTGCAATAAGCTTCTTTTGTGTTGGTCCAAGTCTACGAATAAGATGTTTATTTTCTATCTTTCTTCTTCGCCTTTAGTCCCTTTACTTCGGCTTTTTCCTAGATTTTACATTCTTCTGGGTTTTGCGAATTTCTTTGATAACGAAGCGTTCTGAGCCTTACAATCATCATGAATCGTTAAAATTTTCATTATCTGAATTAATTTCCTTCTTTGATTTGGTTGCTCAATGAGCGAAAGATCTAAGGGTTTTCTTACCAAAGTTACGAGATTTTGGCCGATTTTTAATATGAGATATAGTGTTCGAAAACTCTATATCTCTTAGATGGTTTCTATCTATTTAGCCCGGTTATGGTGCCCGAGGGTTGCTTTATGCTTTTTGTGCGGATTGATGCGTTGTTAGTTTCTTTTCTTGTTGGTTTCAGTTGGTAATCTTTCAAAAAAATGTTTTGATGGGTTAAAAATAATGGGCTACCAATATACATGGTGGGTTTGTTTTTTTTTTTTTGGGTAAACAAGATGGTGAGATGATTTTGGCTACTTTTTTGGTAAACGAGATGGCATTTTGCAAGTAATTTTGTATCTTAAATAGTCAGCCCTTAAATGTTTATGGAGGAACCTTTATTGGTGGGTACAAGATTTCTGCTGTAAATCCTTCTGATTTTGTATGAGCAATTTGATCTTGTGGGTTCCTCTGGTGGCTATGTAATTCTCATCCCTTACACGTCATGAGAGGCTTTGATATTTGTTGTCGTGCGTTTCTTCCAAAATTTTGGTGGACATAATTGTATCTTTTCTTAAAGATTAATTTCTAGATACATTGATTGCAAGAAATTTATACTACATTAACCTTCCAATTAGGCGGAGCGCGGTGGGGATTTTTTTTGGTGACAAAGTCTAAACTTTGTCACCTATACAAAGTTTAATCTGGACCCTTGATCTCATATCCACTTCTTAATTAATAATTTAAATGAATTTAATAATGTTATTTAATTAATACCATTAATTGAAAAAAAAACCGGCTGCAACCCAAAAATCCCGCTGCCCGCCCAGATTTTAATTTTGTCCATTATTATAATGATTTGTTCAATTATCCCCTCCTCAAAATTTGCTTGTGAATATTTTCAAAATTTGTTTGCTGCTCCTCCATTTGAACTGATGTTTGTTAAAAATCACCCCCACTTCAACTCTGTGACACAACATCAAATCATCATAATTCATTGAACCATTAATTCAAGCTCATACTAGTTTATGACAGATACTAGTACAACAGATTTACTAGTACTGATTTTCAAACATATGCGGGATATAAAAGCAATTCAGAGGCACTTTGAACATTGCGTACAGACGCATACTAGTATAGTGGGCAAACAAGTATTCTGCATCACATTAACTCTAACTATCTATTTCCTTTGTAAGAAAGTGAGAATACTTGAAATGACTTAACAAGAAAGGGTGTTTACGGCCAGGAAAACTGAACTCATGAATTCGTGATTGAACAATAGATATTGTGATTTGTGTATCATTAAAATCTGGAAAGGTTTGAACCAAATCATCGCTTTACAAACCGTAATCAAACATTATAGTACAATGAGCATACTAGTATAGTTCAGCTACATGTATTTGACTATGAAGTCCTATGAAATCAGAAATACCTGTATCGGCTATAGACCCTTCTTCGTTGATTGAATTAGAGCTTCGTTCTACGCTGTTTTTTAGTCTGCGAAATCAGAGATAGAGACGGTCATCTTGTTAAACTGACATGCAAGGTAGAAAATTAAAAAGGATGCGAATCTTGGCTTACCGGCAGCGAAGGAAGTCAGAATCGGAGACCGGCGGATGGTGGAATCGTTGATTACCTACGGCGCCACAAACAAATCCAATTAATATAAACACAAGTAGTATTTATCACAAACTAGTATGGAATACATACTAGTACTAAGTATCGAAACCCAATCTTAATCACAAGCTCATAAAAACATGTATTTTGCAGGAACACAATTCTACTAATTACTAACCTCTAACACAAAACAGTGGCAGGAACTGAATTGGGATTAGGGAATCCTCGTGAATCTTAGACAATAGGTGACCTTGGATGTGGCAGAGATCGAAACCTAAAAATCAGAATCGAAAGTGAAGATGAAACCTATAAATCAGAATCAAGATTATACTTGGCGTTCACCGCCCAAAACCCATAGCCAACTTACTCACCTGCGGCGAATATGCAGTTGCAGTCCCGCCGTCGCCGTCAAATACCACCGGGAGAGATCGACGGCAAGGAAGAGACCAGATGAAGACTTGAAAGTGCCGTCCAGAGAGTGCCGCCTCTGGAAAGAGCCGCCGCCGACAGCCGCCTGACCTGAAAGCAACGCCGTCCGGAGAGACAAAAACGCCGGGAGAGAGTTGTGAATTAGGGATTTTGTGGTTGAGAGGAGTTGGGGGGGGGGGGGGGGCGACGGGATCTACCTAGGTAATGGTAAGAATGGTAAGAAATAAATTACCAAAACAGTAATTTTGCCCCCCTTTAATACTAGTACTTTTCATCCGTAGATTAAAGTGAAGGAGATTTAACGGCTGGAACTAGACTTTGTATAGGATACAAAGTCCCTTATTTGTCACCCACCGCACTCCAGAGCGCGGTGGGTGACAAAGGCTGGGTTTTGTCCCCCATACAAAGTTAATTCATAGCCATTAGATCTATGTGATTTCAATCTAAAAGGGTTTTTACTGATTTTTGTTAATTCTCTTTCCTCAATTCGCTTAAGCACCGCACTAATTAATTGTTTTTTCTGAATTTAATGGTAATTGATTATTTTAATATTTTATAATTATCTCACTTCCTTAAAATGAGGCTCTATAATATTCCCTTCCCCATAATTCCCTCCCGTAGTCATCTTTTTGCTGGAGTTAAAAAGCGGACAGCCACCATTGTTAAGGGAAACATGATTTTAAGTTTTTTTTTTAAAGTAATGGACGCACCCGGTTCGAGTTCCCGAGTCAACGATCCTTCTTCCCCCATTTAGCGTCGGCGCAGCCCACCGCACCCTCCGCAGCCGTCGCCGTTCTTCTGGTTCGCTCCACCCGCGCCGTCGTAGCTGCTTCTCGGTGGTATTCGCGTTCTCCACCAGTAACCCATTAACTATTCCCTCGTCCGATTGTATCATTGTCGCAGCCAAATTCACCCGCCGACGAAGAAACTCAACTAAATTCAAGAAATTCCAATTATATAGCACAGCTCTTGCCATTGTTAGACACTTTTTTTTATGGATTGTGATGTTTTACTGTTCTTTAGTTAGATTATGGATGGATTGGGATGCTATTGGAACATGAATCATATACTTGTATATATTCAATACTTGAATCATATACATTGAAGCTCTTTGATACTGAAATAGTTTACTGTGAGTTGCTTTTGGATACTTTCTTTTGGTAAACGAGATAGCATTTTACTTGTTCATGGTTTGCAAGTAATTATCTCGACTGTTTGTGGAGGAACCTCTATTGGTGGGTATAAGATTTATGTTGGAAAACCTTCAGAACCAATTTGATATTGGGGGTTTCTTTGGGGGCTATGTAATTCTTGGCCCTTACACATCATGAGAGGCTTCGATACGTGTTATTGTGCATTTTATTCCATTAAATTTGGTGGACATACTTATGTATTTTCTGAAGGATTAATTACTAGGCACAATGATTGCAAGAAATTGATACTGCATTAGCTTCCCAATTTGGTGCCTTGAGAAGAGTCGTAAGTCATCGGTTAATTGTTTACAACTGTTAACATGTTGATGGTTAAGAGGCATGCATTTGCAGATGAAAGACCCATGAATCTAAGTGCCTGAAACAGGGAGAAAAGGGGGTAGACAAACTAAAAGTGTACATGTGAAAAAGAAGCAGTATATTATTCAGTGTCAAATGGACAAACACTTTTCCAGCCATATTCAAATATCATGCATATGGTTTTTATGGTAAGATATCAATTTGGAATCTGTGAGAGGTTGTGGGTTTGAAATATGAAATGTATGTCATGAATTTGTATGTACATCCTGTACTATTAAAATTCAAATTATTGATTGGTGTTTCTTCATGGATCTCCAACCTCAATAGATTGATTGATATACAACTTATTTCCGTCGCGTCAATCATCCACTGTCTCTTTACACTTCCCTTTCCCACGTTGTGACATCTTAGGCAAATCCCACATCGACAAAGCACGGGGTAGATCCATGGGCTATGTGGAATAGTTGAACCTTAACTGATATGACGTGTTTTGTGGCATAGTGGTGGGGGATTGACCTTGAGAGGAGGAGGTCATGGATTCGAATCCCACCAACGCCCGAAAACAAATCCATGAGGGATGGACCCAAAGCGGACAATATCTTGTCAGAAAAGGTTGGGATGTTACAAGTGGTATCAGAGCCACTCTGCGTCCCTCTTGAACGATGGTGGGGCAAACCTCAACGAGGGGGTTGAGTCTCTGAGGGGGGTGTATGTGACATCCTAGGGAAATCCCACATCGATAAAGCACATGGTAGATCCATGGGCTATGTGGAATAGTTCAACCTTAACTGATATGACGCGTTTTGTGGCGTAGTGGTGGGGGATTGACTTTGAGAGGAGGAGGTCATGGGTTCAAATCCCACCAACGCCCTGAAAACAAATCCTTGAGGGATGGGCCCAAAGCGGACAATATCTTGTCATAAAAGGTTGTGATGTTACACACGTTGCACAACTACTACAACCTCAATAGAAACATTCCATTCCAAACACCTTCCTTTATTCAAGAAAACCCAACGCCAACATGGAAAATGAATCATTGTATCTCTAAAATAGAGCCATGGATCCATCAGCCAGAAATTGAAATACATTTTTGATAACCCAGTAGACAGGTGAACGTCAAAACTATATCAAGTGTGCTCATGGATATAAGAATATTATATAATGAACACGAGGACATGAAAAGATAACCATCTGAGTTAGAGTTCAATAAGCATGCTTTCAGTTTTCCGATCTAGCTTAAAGGCATGGAACTCATCCTTGTTAGCCTTGCTTTTGCTTTAGTCTTCTTTAGGACTCTCGGGTGTACTGTGGTCATCTCCTTCTACTGGAAAAACCAAATTCCGACGAGGACAACAAAGTAAACTGAACCTCTACGTGACGTTCAATACTAGATATGCAGTGCAGTGAGGCGAGGAAAGCTTCATCTATACACACACATACCCCTTTCCACCACGATACACCAAAAAAGAATTTTTTCTCATCATCTAGGCTGCACTTGTTGTTTGAGGAATCTAAATAGAAGCAACTCCATGACATCATCAAATAAGGTATGTAGCATAAATCAAGAGAAAACCTTGATCAAGCTAGCAAAGAAAACCTTGATCAGGCCAGCCAGATGAATAAGGAGGCATAATTGTAGATATAGCTCTAGCGTACGGAACCGGGATAGGAGAGATAGTAGTTCATCGATGAAAGTAACGAGTTGATCAAATCGTAGGCATTCCTCCCTAAGTTTTGCCGCTATTAATATGTAAATCTGAGGGCAAATAGGGGTTGCAGCCGTGGAGCTTATGATAGTTATCCCATGACAGTGGCTGCACTTGCAGTAAACGTAACATTCCCAACCTGTATGATAAGGAAAAGATCAGTCACCAGGAACATGAGAGATTTCCAAATAGAAACCTAATTCAGACGAGTCTCGTGAAGGAGAATGCTCAAGCTGTATTCTGTTGCATCATACGATCATTAGAATTTTGCGTTAGAAAAAAATATTTATTGCATCAACTAAGTCACATTCGTTTCACGAGCTGAACTTGAAACTAGAGGACCTAAAAGATATGAAGCATTGACAACGGTGTAAACATGGTATCAAATACTACCAAACAAGAGTAAGGTAGATCGTATTCCACGAGTTTTCTTCCAATTGTTTACTCAAAGGAATTGACAAATTATTCAGGTTTAAACAAGTTGCGCGTGGTCTGAGTTCCACGACTTCTAATCTATTAAGAGAGGAAATTGAAAATGAAAATAAGAAAGATTGATTAATTAAGGTTGACTAACGATTTGACAGACAAAGCTTAGACTTGAATCCCCCTAAGATTACCAGGACATTGGCAATCACAAAATCGACGACTTTCGATTCTAATTAATTCAGTTCTTAGGCACCGTCATAACTCCTTGCCATTAGGTCTAAGTCCGCGAACGTTCGCTCTATCATATCTAACTACCAAGATTAATTAACCGTCCGTGCGTTCACTTCTGCAATGGAAAACTAACTGGTGCACCTGATTTATTTTAGTGAGTTACTCTAGAAGCGGATTAACCCTAAATGGTTCCTATGAAAGGCACACTCTATTGAATAGGTTAATTAATTGATTTGAGGTTCTAAAACAAGGCGGATGTTCACAAACTATCCTTATTTTAACAAGAATCTAATCGAAGTGATCAAGCTAGAAAAGAAACACATATTAAGAACAAACCAATTATGAATAAGAAACTGTCTAAATTAAAATCTAATTACCACCGATCCGTGACTGCTTTAAAGCCTCGGATCACTCATCTAATCTAACCTTAACAGGTTTAGCTACTCATGCTTAAATCAAGAGAATCAAAGAAAATAAAAGAGTTCATCTTAACAAGGAAGAACAGTAAAACCTAATTTTGAAGACTCCGACGAAGCTCCATACTCGAGAAATCTTCACTCCATTTAAGGAATAAATTTACCTAATTTTAACTGTAAAACCTAATACGCCACTTAAGGAATAAATTGGGATGATGGAGTTGGTATCAACTAGTAGTAAACAACTAAATTGCCCAATTCCCCATTTTAAGAACAATCATAGGCATGAAAACCCACTAAACTACCCCAAAAGTCGTGTTACAAGCAATGAAATGTCGCTTAAATGGGGCTGATAATCACGATAAATCTAGTGTCATCAAACTACCCCACACTTAAGCTTTTGCTTGTCCTCAAGCAAATTAAATCAGAACGCACTCAAGTTCACAAATGACAAGATCGATTAAATTGAGATTCAAGTCTTAACAATGAATTTTAATTTGTTACACTTAGAATAAAGAACCTAAACATGCATACACATCAGCCAAACAAACCGATCTCACTAATTCTCTACACACAATCAAGTAGCAATCACCAATCATGCACAAAGACGACCTAACCGACCAGACTTCCTCACACATAAAATATTTAGTAATGGGGAACTCTCACACTCTGTGTTTAGGGATGTATTTATGCTCTCAATCACTTTCTCGACCGAATTATGTCATAAGTTTGCATTTCGACCACAGTCTCCACCACTGTGACAACTTTTTCCAGTTAGTCAAAAGGATTTACAAGGGACTGTAACGATCCTACACTACAAGGGCTTATGATGAATGGATTGTAACGTCCCAAACTTTAAACCTTTGAAAACAACCTTTATTGCATAAAGTAGAAGGAAACACAATACCAAAGTCGTTGGCAAACGTTCAAAGGCAGAAACGCAAAGCGGGCCCCAAAGCATGGGCAAAACCAACACACGAGTTTTAGTTATTACAAACCAAGCACACAATTTCAAAACACACTCCACATAAATAGAAACACTCGTCCAACATCCTTGACCACTCACTGAGAGTCTCCCGACATGATTTCCGAGGCTCCTTCTGCACCGCTTACTCCTGATTAGCTGCGAAGTGACCTGGTGGGTGGTTCAGGGGTCAGTCCTTAACATTCAAGTATAAAGGAATGTTAAAAGTAAAGAGGGGCACATGACCAAACTGGCATGGTCCTCAATTTCATGGCCGAACTGCGAGAAAATCATATAACCGTTAGTTCAACAATAACACCGCAATTAACATCGAAATAGGGTGTCCCCTCTTCCCGCCTAGCTAACCTCTACGCCATCATTGATAAGGCTTACTTATGAGCCTATAATAGGGACTTCACAAGAGTCGCTATTCTTCCCGACTACCATGAATCAATTGGGGCTAACAATACTGTTACACCCCGAATCTCTGAACCGTAATTTTTTATTTATTTTATACGTTCGAGAAATGACCGCAACTTGATGATTAAATGATTCCGAGACAAGTTAATTTCACTCATGGAAGGCGGGTAAGGAGTTAATGGAATCCTGGTTGCAAGGAAGTCAAGTATTCCACTTGGCCGAGTTGGTTAAGGAACTAAACCAGCAACTAAAGGTCATAGGTTCAAGTCCTTGCTCCAGCAAATCCTATATTTTTATTAGTTTGCAGTCTTTTTGATAGATGATGACATCATAGTGACGTCACCCCCCACATCAGCATCTCCTTCTCCAATTTGCAGAAGCCGCCACCGCCGCCGCTCTGTTCCAAGCATGACCAATCCTTCACATAATGGATGTTTGTCGGGTTTTGATGATTGTAAATCATCACCACGTGAATTCCGACCCCTCCAACTACATTATTGGCCTGAATATCGCCAAAACGGACCTACCGTCGTCCACACAAATAAACGACCTTTCACTCCTTTCTTTCTCGTGACCTTGACTTTTGGGGTACTCCAGACGGCATCGAGAGGCTTCTGAGTCGGCTATAAAAGCCAACAAGCCTTCGACTTTGAGTCACGGAACCTCACCGTCGTAGCTCCGACGAGAGTTCGACGGAGCGTTCCAAGCATGTCTGACCCTTGGAAAATACAAACCCGACATCGTCTTAAGCATGGAAATCTTTTCCAACCTTCAAAAGGTAGTTTCGTGCGAGAAATAGGGGAATCCGAGCTTCACCAGAAGGAAGGTGTGTCTCCTGCAAACTTGGGGAAGAAGATGGCAAAATTGCAGTTTGGTCACCCGACTTCCTAAGTTACATCATGATCCTTCAGTTTAATTTTAATTACTGTCGCAATCCTAAACTATCAACTTGTGACAGATTCGGCCCAACTAACTTTTCAGTTAGTACAATTTGGCTAGGAAGTTACGGAAGTTCGTTAAGTCCTTATTTCCATCCGATTCAAGCTACGGAACCGATTTCTAAGTCAACCGACTTGATTTATAGGTGTGTTGGTTCAAGGGGATAAATTCCTAATATTTTTATTAGTTAATCTACATTCCATTAACTAAAATTGTTTAATTAAGTATTCCCATTCCCATTTATTTTGGAAATGAGCCCCGGTAATCACCTTAACACGGAACATTGGATTTATCGGATGAATAGAAGTGTTGGATTATTGGATAAGTGTTATACTCCTTAGGGAATATTAATTCCTTAGTATGACGTAATAATTGTTATGATATTATTACGAGGACTTATATATCACCCATAACTCCTATTCAAATCAGCTATCTTCCTAGGTTAGATTTAACTCAGAATAAGATCGCTTGTGAAACGATGTGGCTTTGATTGCTTTGGTGGCTAATTAAACCAATGGATGACGTGATGGATTGTTAAATCCATATAAACTATAAATCTATTACTTGTAGGTACTATAATACCTTGATGATTTGGATGACTAACTGTTGTTTGTTGGTTGTTCAGAGTAATGAGCGACGCGGATCCTCATTAATTCCGGTTTATAAAGTTATGATGCCTAAGGTTTGAGGGACTTAAGTAGTCCGAGTGACTCCCCTACTTACCTGGAAATTAAGACGGAAAGTCTTAGTTTTGTCAACAAGGTGTCGTTTCTACGGAAAGTTCTATCTTTCCTGAACCATCGGTTTTATACCTAATTATGTTTGATTCGACTACGGTTAAATCGTGATGTTATCTGATGATGTTTGGCACCTTGTGTATACAGGTGGAAAGTAAAGCCTCGCTAGCTAGTCCTCCGCCGGGAACATTGATGGATAGGGGTTCCTACCGGTGATGGGAGTTGGGTATTGTTAGCCCCAATCGATTCACGGTAGATGAGTACGGATAGCCCCAACCGGATAATAAGAGTTGGGTGGAATTAGCCTCGACCGGATGATGGGAGTTGGGTATTGATAGCCCCAATCGATTCATGGTAGTCGGGAAGAATAACGACTCTTTCGAAGTCCCTATTACAGGCTCAGAAGTAAGCTTTATCGATGATGGCGTAGAGGTTAGCTAGGCGGGAAGAGGGGGCGCCCTATTGTTTAATGAAAGTTGATCGAGTTGATCTCAATGTTGTGTGGTACTATTACAATAGTTCATGGGATGTCATAATGACTTGTGATTATGTGTGTTAATGTTTCACATATAGGTCATGATTGGGATGTTGGATTAATATTCCTTGTGATGGGTCATTTGATAATCGGTAACGGTAATCTTCGTTACGGAAGGATGATTATGGAATTTCTGGTTTGCGTTGTTAATTCCATTAAATGTGTTCATTCATGTTTATACGGAATAATCTTGATAACGGATGGCCCCGAGCCACCCACCAATTTTGCAGGATTTTCCTGGACAAGCAACGGACCACCGGAGTTTCTTAAGGCGTGCCAGAGCAGTGGATCATGAGACGGTGTAATGGCGACTTAGAGAATTGCTGTCAAGTCGTCGGGCCCAATTCCGCTGTAAATATTTCGACGGTTAATACCCTATTTTTATGGTTGGTTTGAAAGTAGTTGGTCAAAGTTGTATTATTCAACTTTGAGTCATCGTCTGTCCCGGGACACGTTGTCGTTTTACGTTTCATAAAATTGGGGTGTTACATTTTGGTATCAGAGCCGGCTTCCTCCTGTTTCTCAGGTTACCAGGAAACACTGGAAGATCGATCTGGTGCGGGAGTTATTCTGGTGATTTTAAAAGAAAAAGGGTATTAAGTTTTGACGGATTTTAAACCAAGGTTTAAAAGTGAAAGGTTTTGCACAGACACCGGTCTCAGATCCCTGCATCATGGCACCGACACAGAAACCTCCACGGTGAGACGTTCTTGAGTTCTATAACTAACGTTGTTGAAATAATCCATTATTATGACAAATGGTGGGTGTGGCTGATATAGATGTTACAGGATTAAAGTAAGAATTTATTTGCTTACCACGCGAATGATAAGGGTTCCGACAAGGATACAAACAACGACAAGGACTGCTAAGGAATTTTTGTAGGTAACTTCTATGTTTCCATTACGAAAACCACTATTAGCCTTATTCCTGACGGAAGATGCAAATGACGCAGCAGTATCGGGAATAGTCTCTCCTGAAATTGCCTGTCTTTCACTTCCGAAGGTACGCTCGTAGATGTTTAATTTTCGTAAGAGACCGTTGATCACGACTTTTGTAACATCCCGAATTTAGGAATCGAAATTTCTTTTTAAATCCTTGTTAAACGTTGAGAATTAATCGTAAATTTCTGATTAAATACATCGAGGCTTAAGGGTTGAATCGATTTGATCGTTGGAAGAATCGATTTTGAGAAAGGAATCAAACCCAGCAAAACCGAGTTATATAGTAACTGGGTAAATTGTTCACTGAGTAAACCAGTAGCCGAGTGGTTAAGGAACCAAACCAATGACCCAGAGGTCACGGTTTCGAATCCCAGCACCCCATTTCATTTCTCTGGTTTTTCTTTTTAAATTTCCGCGCGTTTTGCCCAAAACGACGCCGTTTTGGTTCATCAATTCCGGCGACCCCTGAAACACGCCGCCGCCTCTCTGTTTTCGCCGGCAGTCTCCTCCGAATGACCAAAGGTCATTTAACTCAGCAACCGGACATCCCCACTCCACCAGGACATGACAGAAAGATTGGGAATCTCAATTATTGTATAATGCGTCCAAGAAAGCGACGAATTGAGTGGGAAATCGTCCCTACTCCGGCCACGATTTTCAAACGGTGGAGGCCCCTTGTTTGACAAATTTGGTCAGTGTTGGCCACTCACTTTGGCACGTATCGGATCCCTGAGCCTATAAAAGGCCATTCCGAGGCTTGGTTTGAAGTTACACTGCCTCTAACACGAAACCCCTCTTTTCTCCGACGAAGCTCCGGCGAGCTAAGTGTCGTGACGTTCTAGGTTGAATCGGACCGAATGGTTGGTACCATTCGATTCTTACCAATCTCACGAACATTTACCCTCAATAAATTTCATGATTGGATCCCTGGTTAGGGAGAATCGAAGGAAAAACCATTCGAATGGAATTAGGGTTCATACGATTGGTAAAGATGCTGTTTTGGTCCCTGAATCGACTGTAAGTGCTGGATCAGTCCCTATATTCTTTCCTTTGTTATTTTGCCCTGAGACTTTTCCCGTGTGACAATTTGGTCACTTAACTTCCAGTCTTTGATAGTTTTGGCCCAACTAATTTTTCCAGTTGGTACAATTTGGCCGGAGGTTACGAAAGCCCCTTTCTGTCCGAATCAGGTCCCGGAACCAATTGTCAAGTCACCCGACTCGATAAGTATAGGTGGGTTGGTTTAAGGGGGTAACATCTTATCGTTGCCTTTTAATTCATGTAATTAAATAATTGCTGGTTGTGTTTATCACTAACCATGTGTGATAAATTATCGGTATTAATTCATTGACGGATTTGGTTCAACGTGAGGGAATTCCGAGTCGTATTCTGGACTTGAATCAGTATAAGGTATTTGGGCCAACCTTTGGGCCGTATCCATTAAGGTAATTGGGTCGTTTACTTAAGGTATGTGGGCCGTATATTGGGCCATATACGTATAAAGTATTTGTGCCGTATTTGGACTCGTATGTATTTAAAAATCAGTCCTTAGTTATGCTCGTGGTTAATATTCATTATTAACCGAGAATTAAAACGACGTATGATCAGAGAAATTGGTGAGGACAATCCAGAAGGATGTTTTAACCGTAATGGAATGTAAATTCCTTGATTTAACGTGATAATTATTACAAGGATACGATGGGTTATTCGTAGGAGTTGCATGGTAGAAATATTAATTCCTTGGTTCAATGTAATAATTATTGAAATATTATTACGGCATCTGTTCTGCTTGCCTGAATTTCGGTCTTTAAAGTTATGATGCCTAAGGTAAGCGGGATTTAAGTAGTCCAAGTGACTCCCCTACTTACCTGGAAATTAAGACGTAAAGTCTTGGTTTTGACAACAAGGTGTCGTTTCTACGGAAAGCCCAATCTTTTCGGGACCATATGTTTGGTTTAATATACGTGTCTGTTGTGCTATGGTTGATGCTAAGTTAATTTCTATAAATCATGTATGCATGAATTAATTAAGTTGTATGAATGTTTGAGTGTCACACACCTCACATAGACAAGTCATAGGTGGATTAATAAATGGTACTCACTAGCTAGACCTCCGCCCCACCTCAGTTTTCAGTTACGGTCGCGAGCGACCCTCAGTATGATATTGGGCCAGAGACCCAATGGGCCAGATTTGCCCCTCAGTTCAGTGGACCAGAGAGTCCTTATCAGTTACCACTGCGGTCAGATACGTGCTCTGGGCAGTGTGTCAGTTTTCAGGGGGCGGTAAGGCTAGTTAGTTGGGTTGGGGCCCCTAAGTAAAAGTTGATTAGATATAAGTTAAAGTCAAGTGATCATATGAAGCGTGATATGCTTCTCAGTTCCAGATTATGACCAATGATATGATAATGATGTGTATTCATGTTGAGTTATGATTAGGGATATTTGTTTAAGGCATGTTATGTGCTTGTTGTGTTATATGATTAATTTCATTCTTGATGAGCACCAGTATTTGATATTATCAAGTTTCTATTTATACTCCACATGTGCTAGCTATGTTGCGATCTCTGCTTAGCCATGTTTAAAGAATTATCGTAGGCTAGGTATCACGATGAGTACAAGTCTTGTGAGATGATTAGTTTAATTAGGAATATGAACGTCATGGGCACTATCATAAGTTATTTCATGAGCTATATGTTACAAGTAGGGTTGTGTATTATGTGGGATAGCTTTGTGATGCATGTTTAGAAGTATTATTGTTCTTAGTAACATGTTTGATTGATCCTAAGATTCTTGGGATTCCTTTCAAGTTCTATTATTGTTTTGAGCACGAAAGACTGACCCCGAGCCACCCACCAGTTTTACAGGAAATCCCTGAATATGCAATGGATCACCGGAGTTTCTTAAGGCGTGCCGGAGCAGGGGGTCACGAGACGGTGTGTTGGCGACTGTAAAATGGCCCTCATGTTATTTGTCACGATTCCACTGTGCAAGTTTTGACAGTTTAATACCCTGATTTTGCGATTGGATTGTTTAAAGTTATATTTTCAACCTTCGAGTCAGCGTCTGTACCGGTACATTTGTCGTTTTTACGTTTTATAAGATTGGGGTGTTACAACTTTGGCTCGATGTTGCATCGGGGGATCTAACCATGCAAAGTAATTACAATGGTTGTTCATCCTCTGCCACAGACCAAGGGGATAGATGAGTTTCTCTCTGGTTAGTTTTAAATAATAAGTCGAAACTCGTAAAGCACTTTTGACTTACCGAGCGACGTCTTTTGCAGCTAAAGAACCTTCGCCCTGGATTTTCTTCCGTCCAAGATGTTGTTATAATCGTGGCTTCCCCGCACTGGCAAATGGGAAGCGTAGCCATTTCTTTGATATGAAAGCAATGAATGAGGTTTTTCTTTTCTAACCTCTGTTGTGTTATCCAAAGTGTTCCGTTACCGTCTATTTAAAAGGACGAACCCTATCCACCTAGCCCCTGACTTATTCGACATGAAATGAGTGGTGTCACCATTATTGTGACCACTCCCTTCTCGGATCTGGCTCCCATAAAAACCGAGTTTCAAAAACTTGACCACCATCACCATCTCTTTCGCTTTCCCTCCCTTGCTTAGTAAACTCTCTCAATTTCGGGAATGTGCTATCGAGAGGATGGCAGTGTGTGTGACGGGGATTTGTAATCTTTTCCTTGATCATCCTGTGTGGTCAAAATTTCGTTATTTGGAAGCTGATGTCAGAGACAGCTGAGGAACGACGTCGGGAACTCGATCGCAAGAACTTGCATGATGAGTAGATCGCTTTGATTTCGCACAACTATTGTTGTCGTAACTCATGTTTTAAGTTGTGATCTTGCGTTTTGAGTTAGTTTTTTTTAAGGGAATAACTGGTTTGAATGTCTAAAGGTGGAAGAGAAGTAGAATATTATTATTATTACGAAGGAACTGGGTACATGAACTGGTAGTACAAAACGGCTATTCGGGCCGTGTTTTTAGAACTAACTACGTGAAAGATCCACTAACTCGATCGGACGCTCTCGCTTCTTTCCCTTGTCAACCTTCAATATCTTACTTGCCGTTTCTCGAATCCCGTCCCTAAACCGTTTCTTTCCACAGCAAATCTTGACTGTTCCCGCTTGGTCCGGTCTTCCTCTGATGGCAACTCCTGTCTACGCAACATGAGCCATGTTAAGCGGAAAGCACCTGCCTACTTTTGGTACAGAAAGAAAAGGGTTTCCGAACTGATAAAAAATGTTACACCATCCTCCCTTAAAATGGAAGGAAAAATTCAGTTCCATAAGCTGGCTCATGCTGATGAAACTACCGGCAATGTTAGACATCAGTAACACGTCCGGTATGATCAAGGGACCCAACCTAACGGAACCCTTCCCTTTGGACTTTGCCTTGGAACCCCTTCCAAAGGAAACAAGTTGGTTAAAGCTACGATCTAGAGAAATGAAAGAGTTTTCATTCGAAGTCATGTGATTAGGGCAGCTGCTATCTAGTGTCCATTCTATTTTAATAGAATAGCATAAGGGACAGAAATCGGTCAAGTAAGGATTACCAGGAGGGACTGGCAGACTCTCAGTGGTGGAAAAAAAGTTGAGGAATGGAGTCGCTCCTGCATTTTTCCTTCCTGCACCGAAAACTTCCATCCCAACCTCCCGTAAGTATTGATGAAATTCCCTCAGAGCACCATGCGGGTGACACTTGGAACCGAGCTTCATCTGGGTTAAATACCCAAGTAAAGGAAACGTTGATCTCCGACACAAGATCTACGTAAATCTCTCACTTTCTGTGAAGACACGTGAGCGGCTGAGAATCGTCCATCGCATCAGCTCTACTTTTGAGGCTCCGTTAAAGCCTAAACCTGTGTTGTCATGTCGTTCTTTTTGCTTTTGACTTTTGAGTCCAAACGGCGGCTTCTTGGGCAAGCTAACCGTAACCTCTTCTTCTTTAAATTGACGCCCTCCCTCTAAGTCATTCTCTAAAGAAAAATGACTTGTTCTGATGAAACGGAAATCTTGAGTGGGATAAATTTCATCCTTCTGATAGTCATTCTTCTCTTCGTGGTTATCACCTTCATCCTAAAATTATGCAAACATATAGACCGGCGAAGGCGTCAAGAAAATCCTCCGGAAGGACTAGTTCGGCAAAGTCGAACAGAAGTCCCATCCCGCATGCCTTAGTATTTCTTTGAATTCATGTTGTAACCTTATTCTTTTTCTTGTGATTTTTGTCTTGGACATAAGAATGTATTGTCTCAGACGGTGCATACGTTCTTAATCTCTGGCTAGTTGTTAAGAATTTTGTATCTCAGAATCCCTGCGGATGGTGTGAACCAAGAGATGCCAATAGTTTGTATCGATTCTTTAACTAGTGAATTTAAAAAGACGATCTCGTAATTCACGCCTGTTTAACCATACTTGCCGACACTCGCAAGTGGGCGAGGCTCAATGATGACACCTCCTCTTCCCCTTCTCTTTAAGAACCCCCCCTCTCTTCTCTTCTTGCTCTCGACAACCGAATCACTGGTGGAAATCTTGAAGTCCTCCATTGCAGACGCTTCAAGAATGGAAAGGGACTACGATGAGGACTACGCAATGAAGAAGGCTATCATCCTCGGAACAGGATGCCTACTTCTCATTGTCTCCTTCTTTTACTTTGTATGTCTAGGTTATCGTAGAGGCGTCTTCGATGGATCTATGGAAGCATTCGAGAAAACGGCGATCATCATCTGTTTAGTAATCTTGTTTCTGGCTTGCCTTCCTTTTAGTTTTCTCAAATGAAAAATTAAGTTTTCTCACGTTTGAGAATTGCTCTGGTTGGCACCGTTAAAGTTAATTGTCGTCTGATTTCAAGGATGAAATCTTTTTAAGGAGTGGAGAAATGTTACACCCCGAATCTCTGAACCGTAATTTTTTTTTATTTTATACGTTCGAGAAATGACCGCAACTTGATGATTAAATGATTCCGAGACAAGTTAATTTCACTCATGGAAGGCGGGTAAGGAGTTAATCGAATCCTGGTTGCAAGGAAGTCAAGTACCCCACTTGGTCGAGTTGGTTAAGGAACTAAACCAGCAACTCAAGGTCATAGGTTCAAGTCCCTGCTCCAGCAAATCCTTTAGTTTTATTAGTTTTCAATCTTTTTGATAGATGATGACATCATAGTGATGTCACCCCCACATCAGCATCTCCTTCTCCAATTTGCAGAAGCCGCCGCCGCTGCTCTGTTCCAAGCATGACCAATCCTTCATATAATGGATGTTTGTCGGGTTTTGATGATTGTAAATCATCACCACGTGAATTCCGACCCCTCCAGCTCCATTATTGGCCTGAATATCGCCAAAACGGAGCTACCGTCGTCCACTCAAATAAACGACCTTTCACTCCTTTCTTTCTCGTGACCTTGACTTTTGGGGTACACCAGAGGGCATCGAGAGGCTTATGAGTCGGCTATAAAAGCCAACAAGCCTTCGACTTTGAGTCACGGAACCTCACCGTCGTAGCTCCGACGAGAGTTGCGGCGGAGCCTTCCAAGCATGCCCAACCCTTCATATAATGGATGTTTGTCGGGTTTTGATTTTGTAAATCATCACCACGATGATGACATCATAGTGATGTCACCCTCACATCAACATCTCCTTCTCCAATTTGCAGAAGCCGCCGCCGCCGCTCTGTTCCAAGCATGACCAATCCTTCATATAATGGATGTTTGTCGGGTTTTGATGATTGTAAATCATCACCACATGAATTCGACCCCTCCAGCTCCATTATTGGCCTGAATATCGCCAAAACGGAGCTACCGTCGTCCACACAAATAAACGACCTTTCACTCCTTTCTTTCTCGTGACCTTGACTTTTGTGGTACTCCAGAGGGCATCGAGAGGCTTATGAGTCGGCTATAAAAGCCAACAAGCCTTCGACTTTGAGTCACGGAACCTCACCGTCATAGCTCCGACGAGAGTTGCGGCGGAGCCTTCCAAGCATGCCCAACCCTTGGAAAATACAAACCTGACATCGTCTTAAGCATGGAAATCTTTTCCAACCTTCAAAAGGTAGTTTTGTGCGAGAAATAGGAGAATCCGAGCTTCACCGGAAGGAAGGTGTGTCTCCTGCAAACTTGGGGAAGAAGATGGCAAAATTGCAGTTTGGTCACCCGACTTCCTAAGTTAGATCATGATCCTTCAGTTTAATTCTAATTACTGTCGCAATCCTAAACTATCAACTTGTGACAGATTCGGCCCAACTAACTTTTCAGTTAGTACAATTTGGCCAGGAAGTTACGGAAGTCCGTTAAGTCCTTATTTCCATCCGATTCAAGCTACGGAACCGATTTCCAAGTCAACCGACTCGATTTATAGGTGGGTTGGTTCAAGGGGGTAAATTCCTAATAGTTTTATTAGTTAATCTACATTCCATTAACTAAACTTGTTTAATTAAGTATTCTCATTCCCATTTATTTTGGAAATGAGCTCTGGTAATCACCTTAACACGGAACATTGGATTTATCGGATGAATAGAAGTGTTGGATTATTGGATAAGTGTTATACTCCTTAGGGAATATTAATTCCTTAGTATGACATAATAATTGTTATGATATTATTACGAGGACTTATATATCACCCATAACTCCTATTCAAATCAGCTATCTTCCGAGGGTTAGATTTAACTCGGAATAAGATCGCTTGTGAAATGATGTGGCTTTGATTGCTTTGGTGGCTAATTAAACCAATGGATGACGTGATGGATTGTTAAATCCATATAAACTATAAATCTATTACTTGTAGGTACTATAATACCTTGATGATTTGGATGACTAACTGTTGTTTGTTGGTTGTTCAGAGTAATGAGCGACGCAGATCCTCATTAATTCCGGTCTATAAAGTTATGATGCCTAAGATTTGAGGGACTTAAGTAGTCCGAGTGACTCCCCTACTTACCTGGAAATTAAGACGGAAAGTCTTAGTTTTGTCAACAAGGTGTCGTTTCTACGGAAAGTTCTATCTTTCCGGAACCATCGATTTTATACCTAATTATGTTTGATTCGACTATGGTTAAATCGTGATGTTATCTGATGATGTTTGGCACCTTGTGTATACAGGTGGAAAGTAAAGCCTCGCTAGCTAGTCCTCCGCCGGGAACATTGATGGATACAGGTTCCTACCGGGTGATGGGAGTTGGGTATTGTTAGCCCCAATCGATTAACGGTAGATGAGTACGGATAGCCCCAACCGGATAATAAGAGTTAGGTGGAATTAGCCTCGACCGGATGATGGGAGTTGGGTATTGATAGCCCCAATCAATTCATGGTAGTCGGGAAGAATAGCGACTCTTCGAAGTCCCTATTACAGGCTCAGAAGTAAGCCTTATCGATGATGGCGTAGAGGTTAGCTAGGCAGGAAGAGGGGACGCCCTATTGTTTAATGAAAGTTGATCGAGTTTATCTCGATGTTGTGTGGTACTATTAGAATAGTTCATGGGATGTCATAATGACTTGTGATTATGTGTGTTAATGTTTCACATATAGGTCATGATTGGGATGTTGGATTAATATTCCTTGTGATGGGTCATTTGATAAACGGTAACCGTAATCTTCGTTACGGAAGGATGATTATGGAATTTCTGGTTTGCGTTGTTAATTCCATTAAATGTGTTCATTCATGTTTATACGGAATAATCATGATAATGGACTGACCCCGAGATACCCACCAGTTTTGCAGGAATTTCCTAGACAAGCAATAGACCACCAGAGTTTCTTAAGGCGTGCCAGAGTAGTGGATCATGAGACGGTGTAATGGCGACTTGGAGAATTGCTCTCAAGTCGTTGGGCCCATATCCGCTGTAAATGTTTTGACGGTTAATACCCTATTTTTATGGTTGGTTTGAAAGTAGTTGGTCAAAGTTGTATTTTTCAACCTTTGAGTCATCGTCTGTCCCGGGACACGTAGTCGTTTTACGTTTAATAAAATTGGGGTGTTACAAATACCCAACTCCCATCATCCGGTTGAGGCTATCCGTACTCATCTACGTGATTCGATTGGGGCTCACAATACCCAACTTCCATCACTCAGTAGGAACCCGTATCCATCGATGTTCTCGGCGGAGGACTAGCTAGCGAGGCTCTACTTTCCACCTATATACACTAGGTGCCAAACATCATCAGATAACATCACAGTTTAACCATAACCGAATCAAACACTATTAGGTATAAAACCGATGGTTCCGGAAAGATGGAACTTTCCGTCGTAACGACACCTTGTTGTCCAAACCAAGACTTTCCGTCTTAATTTCCAGGTAAGTAGGGGAGTCACTCGGACTACTTAAGTCCCTCTAACCTTAGGCATCATAACTTTATAAACCGGAATTAATGAGGATCCGCGTCACTCATTACTCTGAATAATCTAACCTATCGGGAAACCAACTCAGATGGGTTAGTACTCGGTTAGCAGTAAAATCACCACGAAAATTATAAGGACTTTAATTTAAGCATGCTTGAGTCCAAAATAAGGCCCGAGTACCTCACTCGTTGATCCGGTTCCCGTCAAACGATTAATTCGGAATTATCACAATATTTGGTTAGTGACAAAGTTTAACCAAATAGCTATTTAAATTGAGGAATTAATTTATCCAAGGAATTTACCCCCTTAAACCAACCCACCTAAAGAGTCGACTCGAAGATAGGGAGTTTACGGCTGCGCAACTTCCTGGATCAAACTGTCAAAGCTGAAAAGAGGTTAAATGCCAAAAAGCTGACAGTTAAGGATCAAACTGTCACGAGGGAAAACTTCAAGGGCCGAAATAACAAAGGAAAAAGAAGGAGGGACTGCATAGGTAATTTACCTGTTGCATGTTCCTACACTGCGGTTCTGCCAATTTTCGACAATCAGATTACACGATTTTGGTGAATGGAAACTCAATTCTGAGAAACGGGTTTGAGACGAGCTGATAGAGGGTTTCAGTTTAGACTGACGATGCCTGGAACCCTTAAACCCATCTTTGGTCGGAGATGGTGTCAGAGTGACGGAGAGATGGCTTTTGGAAGAGATACGCTTTGATTCGAAGAAAGAGTCGAGTTTTATAGGCCTCAGGGAGTCGATTAGAGCCAAAAGAGATAAGGTTCACGGGTTGAGTAACACTCTGGAAAAGTCACAGTTTTTCCGAGATTTCCGCCGAAGTGGGATCAACTCCTTATCCGTTTTGTCCGTTTTTGAATGGACTCAAGCTCCAATCTCGATTCCCGCGTGTTCCTTCATGTTCTGGTGGGGTTCCTTGTCCTGAATAGTCTAAAAATATGCCTCTTGGCTAATGGGAAAAGTCACCGGAGTGATTCCAGTCGCCGGAAAAAAAATGTTGGTTGTTGAACTGATGGCCAAGGAAGAAGATGACCCAAAACGGCGTCGTTTTGGTGCTGGGTGGATTAAAAAAATAATAATAAAATGAAATGTCAAGGCTGGGATTCGAACCTGGGTCGGCTGAGTGCTAGTCTGGTTCCAAAAGCAGCCAAGCTACAGGTCATTCATCAATTAGTATTACCCAGCTAGCTGTTAACTCGATCTGTTTGGTTTGATTCACCTCTCCAAAATAGATCCTACCGACGACCGACTCAAATTAACCCTTAAGTGTAACCTCGAATGAGCTCGTGTTCCCCCCCCCCCCTTTTTGCTAAGAACGATTAAAAAAAATTTTGGGGTGTAACATGGATGAAGGGATGTATGATGATGATGGGTTTGGTGCGGTGTAGCAATCGACTAACTTCCCTCGAATCAGGATCTATGGATTCCTACCGTCTAATCAGACATGGGTTGGAGTAATGTACGCTCGTCCTATGAAACCCTCAGCAACTTAGCACATTATTTTATTATAATTTCTTATTTTTTTCTTTCTACATCTACTTATTGCTTTCGTTCTTCCTTATGTAGGGAGAAGAACGTTCTACTTTCACTTGTAACTTTTTTGAACTTTTTCTTTGTATTTTTCTGTTTTTCTATTTTTTCATTTAGTGCTAGATTTTTTTAGTTGCGAGAGGGGTTTACACGTCTGGACATACTAGCTAAGACCACTGGTTTACTAGCTATAGGCAAGTCACCATAGACCGACTTCTGGTTAGCTAATCTCGAACTACTACCACATGGGATAAATGGGGTGAACAAGAACATGGGAATTGGTTGTAAGGTATTAGCGATCCAAAAGAATAGGCCAAGCACAAGGGTTTACACCTAGAGGGATTAATATCATGATGGCTTATGGTTAAAGTAACAATTTCTAGGTGCCTCTATCATCCTAGTACTCGTGTTATCGTGTTGTCTCGAATAGGTCTCATGCAAATTCTAACTCATTCAAAGTACGAGAAAGAAATTAAAAAATAATTAAAGTTGCTAGTTATGTGCAATGGATCAAAAGCTCACAATTGGCTGTTAGTCGAATTCGATCATTTTCGTGTAATTCAAGGTGACACTACAAGCATGATTCTAATTTCTGTTCTGACCAGGTTTGTTTAACATCAATGCAGGCATGTTGGTTACAGGTTCTAAGTTAAGCAGTCTAAGCATCATTGTGAAAATTGAAGTCAACTTAACATCAAAAATCAAGAACCGAGTAATTCTAGCTAGAGGTAAGCAAAGATCATGCATAGTTCATCTAGAATCCTACCCCACACTTGGAACGTTCTATGTCCTCACAGGACTAAAAGAGAGTAGAGTTATCCGGAAAACCTAGATGGTGATGGTCGATGTTGAGGATGAGATGGAGAGCCTAGAACGGAGTGAAGCAGCTACACAAAAGTCCTACAAAACAAAAAAAAAAGAAAGATCAAAAGGAAACCAGGACAAGTGTCTCAGATCCACACATAATAAAATCGAAACGAAGAAGGTTAGGGAAAATTTTGAAATTTTTATTAATTTTAATTTTTCAAAAAATTTTCTACAGACCCAAAGCTCTCGCTGAAAACTTTGAAGTTCTCGACGAGAACTTCTTGGAAAAATAAAACATCAAAACCGATGAGACAAAATTGACTCACAAAGACCAAACTTCTCGCCGAGAACATTGAAGTTCTCAGCGAGAACTTGCCACCTAGAAGAAAAATAAAAGGAAAAAAATCAACAAAACACTTTGGCTCCCCTGAACCCGACTCGAACGACGAAAAACTAACTAAAAAATTCAAAATTGACTCCAGTCGTGGGTTGCCTCCCACGAAGCGCTCTCGTTTAATGTCCTTTAGCTGGACGATACCTGAATGACGATCAAGAGCCGTCCCAACTCAAGAGCTCTTTGAAGTCAATCAACTTCTTCAATACTAGCGGTTGAGGGCTAAATAGCACTCCAGAAGGATGAAGTTGTAGCTGGCGATGCCCAAGTAAATCATGGTTCTGCTTGAGTGACCTTTTCTTCTCGAATTTTCCTACTAGAGGAGAAAGGAGATAGTATGGTGTGTCGCAATCAATGAACCCAGTCTTCTCCGCCCAAGGGTCATCCAGGTTGCTCTCAGAGTTGAGCACATATGCCTCCAAATTTATGACCTCCTCAATTTCCATGTGCTCATCTCTAGCTTGAACTACAGGCTGGCTCGACGGAAGCTTAAATGAGGATAACTCCTCAATCTCCACATGCTCCTCTTCAACTTCAACTATTAGGTGGATAAGCTCTAAGTATTCATCGAACACCACTATCACAGATTCTTCATCAGATACCTCTAGCTCACAACAGTCATGGGCTAGATTATCATGTTCTTCTTCTGAGAATTCTTGAGCATCTTCTTCCATCATTTGACTTGATTCATCAAACTCGACGTCCACAACATCGGGAGCTTGTAGCATTGAAGTGATCTTCTCCAAAAGGAAATCTGTATAAGTCTTCTATTGTTGGTACTGACGGGAATGTAGATATTCCTCTTTGTAATCTTGGTAGTTGTGTGTGTTATTGCAGTCCTATCTGGTTTGAGAATCGAACTTCAGAAATGTAGAATAAAAGTAAGTGAACAGTAAATTAAAATCACAAAATCACGCTGATTTGATTTTTTAAGTAAGTTTCCGATTGAAATTGAAACGACTTCTCTTGAGTGCTGTCGTAGGAGCGAAGATTGTCGAACTGAAGATTAAGAGCAGGGACAAGAGACGCGAGATTTTTAACGTGGTTTGATCGGTTGTAGCTTGATCTACCTCCACGTCTCGAGCAACACTACAAAAAAGTTGTTGTTTACCAGCAGAAATTTAACAGGGTTTTAACAAACCCCTGTTAAACTAACTAAAGTTTAACATCGGTTTTTAACCACTGCTAAACTGTGCATGTTTAACAGAGGTTTGATAACCCCTGTTAAACGTTTAAAGTTTAACAGCAGTTTGGAGCTAAACCCCTGCTACCTCGAAGGTATAATCATCATCGCTTACCCTCGAAAAAAATCATCATCTCTTCCTCATAAAATCCCAGAAGCCTAAACACATTGGACTTCTCCTCACAGAACTCCATCGCCAAAGCAGGAGCATCAACTCCTCTTCCTCAGCCAAAAAAATCCTCCTCTTCCTTCTTAAACCACCCTCACCTTTCTCAGAAGAACAACATCACCCTCATCTCTTCATCCACCAAACCCTAAAAACCAATGGCCTTCCTCTCTCTTCCCGCCGCCTTAGCAGCACCTCGTCCACCAAACCCTTGTTGGGCCGATGATACGGTCTTCCTCCAGTTTTTCCTTCCATATGTCTTCGAAGAAGGGAATCTGGTGAGTGAATTCAGAATCCCTAATTTCCTATGGATTTTGTTTCTCATTTGTTTCTTCTTCTTTACCTCCTCTTCCTACAATCACATAAACTTCCGGATATATTTTCCATGAAATACGGTGATAGATGGTGCTAAGTATTCCTTTGGTCTCAAGAAAGAATCTCGAGTGCGGATATATTTTGTAGACGGCTGGGCTGATCTCATGCCGGCATCGATCTTCCTCTCGGTGGTACTGGAAGTCACAATGGAGTCGGGTGCGTTACAATTATCTCTAAGGAACTTGTTTTCTCTTGTTTGGCTTTCTGAATTTCAGGATTAGTTACCTTCTTCTTCTTCTTCTTCTTTGTGTTCTGACTTTGGGGAAAAATTCCTGATGAAACTACTGGCGTTATGGAGCATAGGGAGTTTACTGATAGGAAGAGAACCTATGAAGTTCAAGGGGGAATATGACTGGATTTTTCATTGGTATAAAATCTCTGATATTTGTTAAACTTTGATGACTTTTGCTAACCCCTGTACATGTTTAATAGGAAGAGGAGGGGATGATCATCAAGGTTTGGTAGCAGCTAAAAGGTTCAATTTGATGATTTTTATCCAAGGTATGGTGCTACTTTGCTTTGATTCTATGAATTAGGCAGTTACTTTAATATGTGATGATAATGCGAGTAGGTATGGTAAAGCAAACATATATATTTCATTATTTTGATTTTAATCACGAGCTTAAATTGTGCATTTCGTATATGTTAGTAGTAGTGATGAGTTTGATTGTTAAAATCTACATTTTGAGGACCTGATGAAGAGATATGGTAACCTGATCATTGTTCTTAACTTAATCAAGGTACTCAAAGCTCTTGTTGACTAGTGTCACTGAAGATGTATTGTCTAACCCTCCATTAGTGTTACAGAAAGAGAAATCCTAAGTTTTTGTTCAATTCCATTAGTGTGTGCAACTTTTTGATCAATTCGCCAATCGCCTCGGTATTCTCCTTGTCAAGTGCTAATAAATTGATAGTCTATCAATTAACACCATATATCTACAACTGTAGATGCCTAGGGAAGAACTACTTAAAAAATTCATTAGGTTTCACTGATTCTCTTCAGCTTCATTTGTTAACTAAACTTGGACATGATAGCTATCTGCAATCTGCATCTCAAACTTGCTTCAATTAGTCTCGTTTTCAAATATGTCATGAGCATGAAAATTCGGTTGAATTCGTTCTTTGTCAAAACTCAATTAACAAGCCACACGTTTAGAAGCTTAAATAGTGCATTCTGTATTAAGATATATGTTGGTAGTGTTATTCTGCTGCAAAGAACTCTCGAGAATTGTTGGCTTATTTGGATTAAAGAAACTTGTTTCTTGTTCATGCATTTTATTTATAATTTTATCTGGTAAATTTTTAATTTAGCCGTTTGAGGTGGGCTCTGGAATCGATGCTGTATTTTTCGATATATCTGTGTATCTGACTTTGTATATGTTCTTGGGAAATCAGGTATTTTATTTATTTATCTTTTGCTTGAAACTAGTATTAGAGGACAGTGGGCTAGTCTCAGGTATCCTAGCTTCTATTTTCATCATAAAATGGGAATTTGAAATGATGAAAATGGATTAATATGCTACTAATGATGAATCATATGAGAAGATGATTGGGAGGGAAGTTTGTCAATTAGCTCATGATCTTTGTCTTAAAGAAAAGGATGCACTCTGAAATCCTCTTGGGGAACATTCAAATGAAGCTGGGAAACCTTCTGGTTCATTCTTTTAGGTTGGTCATTCTTAAGGAACTTAAGCTTATTGCTAGCATGCTTACTCTTTGTGATGCTATTGGATAGGTGAACTCCTTGCTCTTTGTGCCTTGATGCAACAGAGGAATAGACTTTACTTGACCATATGCTAATGGCAATAAAACTTCAGTCTAAAGTTAAGCCTTTCTGCCTTTTATGCGTACATCACTATCAGTCATGTTTCTTATTCGGATCTTTATTCGGATCTGTTCAATATGGTGATGTTTCATAGTTCTTCATATGATTGGTTGATGAACTTTGCACTGATTTAGGTTTTGAATTTTTTCTATGGCAGATGATTAGTTAATGAGCTTCTGAAACAACTCTTGCTTTGGAATAAGCAAGGTTTCAGAAACTTCGAGAGCTTCACGGGAGAAACAAGTTTCAGGAAAAGTAGGATAAGCAAGATCAAGAACTATTAAGCAGGCATAGAAGTAGCGCAGTATGAAGGCAGCCTGTTGTCTATATTTATGCATCTTGACTCTTGAGTTCTTGTGTGCACCCTCAAGTGTTTAACCACATAATTCACTGTTGTAATTTGTAAGGATTTAGATTATTATGTTCATAAATTTAATGTGAAGAACCATTCAGTATATGTGTTTTTTTACTTTTAAGTTCTTGTTTTTGTTCATTAATATATGTATTTTTTTTGTTAAATTGTTTCAGTTTAACAGGGGTTTTAAACCCCTCCTAAATAGCTTTAGTTTAACAAGGGTTTCGAACCCCTCCTAAACGGTTGCTGTTTAGGAGGGGTTTGAAACCCCTGTTAAACGGCTGCCGTTTAGGAGGGGTTACAAACCCCCGTTAAACTGATCATTTAACAGCGGTTTATAAACCCCTGTTAAATTGTAATTTTACCAGCGGTTCCGTTTAGCAACGATTAGTATAACAGCGATTTCCAAACCGCTGGTAAAGAGTTTAAGAGGGGTTTAAACCCCTATTAAACGGACTTTTGAACCCCTCCAAAACACAAGATCTGTTGTAGTGCAAGGCTCGAGAGAGTCACTATTATTAGATCGAACCTGATGACACTCGATTTGACGTGATTTTCAGCCTCATTTAAGCGACATTTCCTTGCTTGAAACGTGGTTTTAGGGGTAGAATAGCAAATATTCACTCAACTACTCTATTTCCTACCGATTTGGTTACTTTGGCCCTTTTGGGTCTATTTGATGGTTTTCTAGTTTTTTTGTAAGAGCGCAGCTTTTTACCGTCAAATACGTAACCACGGACGTGTTCCAGACCTTAAGGAGTGAACCAGAATCGAACCAGAAATCAAACCAGAGTCAAAACCGAAATTCCAACTGCCCAGCAGAATGTTTTCGCCGAAAACACTGCAAATTTTTCGGCGAAAAAACCTTCAGAAACCCACAGTCGATTGAGAAGAAGTTTTCGGCGAGAAGTCAAAGTCTTCGCCGAAAACTATTGAAGAAATACACACAGAGGATTCAACTGAAGTTTTCGACGAAAACTTCTTAAGTTTTCGCTGAAAACTATTACCTTTTCCAAGACAGAAACGGTAAACCCTAATGACTCCTATTTAAACAGAGCAGCGATAGCTGAGGAGGGAGGAGACATCATTCATTCGATAATTATTCACACAGTAGACTTTTGAGAGTCAGCCGATTCTAGGGTCGATAGATAGAGTTTAGAGAGTTCGAAGATCCGTGGAGAGATCGTGACACCATCTTTCCACCTCGGAGCTTAAAGTTAAAGATTCAGGAGATCGAAGCTTCGTCGGAGTCGTCAGAATTAGGTTTTTCAGTTCTTATATGTTCTTCCTCTGTATGATGATTTCCTTTGTTGCCTTTGATTCTTCTGTTATCGTTATGAGTAGCTGAACTTGTAGAGCTTAGATTAGATGAACCGTAAGTTACCCAGGGCTTTAAAGCGGTCACAGATCGGCGGTGATTAGGTTCAAAGTTCAATCAGTTTCTCTTTGCATGGTTGTTTTGTTCTTGATTGTTTATGTTTCTTTCCTGGTTGATCGCCTAGATTAGGTTTGTGCAAGTTAGGGTTAGTCGCTAGACAGTTCCTTGCTTTGGCGCATAAACTTATCTTCCTTGATCACCTTGTTTAGATTCTTGTTAAGCCGAGGATAGTAGCGAACGTTCGCCTCACTTTAGAACATCAATTCAACCAATTAACCTATCCATTGGAGTGTGCCTTTCATAGGAACCAGTTAGAGTTAATCCGCTTCAAGAGTAACTCATAAATCACTAGTAATTGCACCAGTTAGTTTTGTCGTCGCAAGAAGCGACCGTACTCGGGCGACCGTACTCTTCGATGTTGAAATCTCGGATTTGATCACTGCCGCAGCCAAGCTCCTCTAACGACGAAGAAATTTTCGATTTGATTACTCAGTCATCCATTACTTTGTCGATCTGTATTCATTCAAACATTCAAATGATTCAAAGTAATAAAAAACGAAATTTTGTTGACAGCAAAGTCCAACAGAAGCACTTGAAATAAATAACCAAAGTAGTAAAAAATGAAATTAACATATTCAAAGTCCAATCTGAATCCTTAACAAATTGAATTATTGAAAGAAAGTAAGAAATATATATAGTTTATATGAAAAATAGTCTTAATGACAGAATATTGACAAAAAAAAGGTAAACATACTGTAGCCACGCACGATTTCTTGTTGTTCTTGCGTCGGGATTGCATTCTCGTCGGGATCAGATATAGCATCACCATCGAGGGAATGATCACTTGGTGAATTATTTAGATCGAAAGGTAATGCGGAAGAATGTTGGTTGACTTGGGAACTCCAATTAGGTACATCCATTACAAAAAAATGATAAAAATGGAGGTTAAAAAACCGTATCAATGGCGGCTGGAATTATTTTTTTGTGTAATCATAAAACGGTGAAGAAGAAGGTGAACATAGTTAAATGGGGAAGAGAGAAGAAAATATTATGTTAGCACAAAGGGATATATTGCATAAATATTTAAATAATAATTGAAAGAAATTCAAATCATTTAATTACTAAAACCGGCTGTTACCTCCACTTCTTTAAATATATTATTTAATTAGTTCCAATTGTTTAATTTGGAAGATTAGATGAGATTAACGGTGGAGATTAAACTTTATATCGGAGACAAAAAAAAAGGACTTTATCACCGAAAAAAATTCCCCATGGTAATCAATAACATTGCCATCTGTGGATTGTGAATGAATGTGACACATTGGAATATTGGTTCTTTAATTGGGCAAAGTTTTCTACCAACCATGCATGCACCTCTTTGCCATCTCCAATCCAATATTATCGTTGCTCCGACCCCGTTTGTCCAACTTGATCAAGGTACATAACAAAAGATATGATATGGTAGCCATTTCGGCCACACCAACAAGAAACTAATTAAGCTAGATACGCACTAAACCCAAGACATGAAGAATATAACAACAAGAAAAACTACAAGGCTGTAGAGGAAGAATTAATGTGAGATGAGGACCAATCTAATGAGATTCTTGATCAAGGTACATTTTTGTTGGAATTTATTGAAAAGGTAATTAAGGAGAAGTATTGAGTTGGAATTTTGTGTGAGAATACCAACATAAATGTGGATTTTATATTCTATAAATGTATCTATTTGTAAATCATGAAAGAAATCCACATCCAAATTCTTGGTTAGCTTGGATCTTTTGTAGTTTAATCCTATGGAAAGGGTAGGGTAATGAAAATGGAAATTTGACAATTATAGTAGAAACATGCATATTCACTGTCCAGCGATCATTGTCAGAACCACAAACTTCTTTTCTGTACCAAGAAGAAGAAGTTGCCAAGTTGGAAAAGAAATTGGAGTAAATTCTGAATTAAAATAAGGGCATAATTGACTTTTTATTTGTGGTTAAATTGAATTCTTGTGTGTCCTATGTCATGGAAAACAAGGAATTGAAATCTTGTGGAATTGTACATTACCCCACATTTGAATTCATGTGAGATTGAAAATTTTAGGAAGATTTGAATTCCGCGACGAAAAATGAGGCCTTAGTATTCATAGCTATTTAGCTATTGGGTTCGAGTCCTATTCCATTCCATTATGAATATGTTTTCGATTCTCTTGATCAATGATCAATGAATAGAAGATGTCTGGTCTTGTCTCTCTTATAGCCCTGATTCACATAAAAATGAAAACTGATTCTGCAAATTTTCATTCAGTAATTACACCAGTACTACGTATATGGTCATACTAACCAGTTAAACTTCGATGTAACATGAGAAGAAACGGTATAAACTAGTCTACCAATTTTCAACATTATATTGTTAAAAGGCTAAAGGTTGGTATAAAAAACGGGTTGGGCCATATCCAATTGGGGAAAAAAAGGCCAATGCCCAAAAGAAGATTGAGGTTCAATTACGTGGATGGAGAGAAGTGAGTTGGCCCATACACGGACAAGCCCAACAGAACATGAGAAAAAAAGACTAAACCCGGACCGAAACTCGATCCGGTCAAAATATGTCGAGATGACTAGTTTTACGTGTGATTCACACGTGTCTAAGGGGCGGAACCAGGATTAGAAAATGCCCTGAGCCAAAATTTATTACTATAATATATATTACGTTACATATATTATTTTACTTTCAATATATAATGCTATTTACCATTAGATCATTGCGCCCGATATGTTTGTTCTTAAGATTATTAGTATATATTATTCTTGAAAAAATGAAATTAGAAGGTGCCACCGGCGATTTTTTATTAATTTGAACGATTTATCATCAAATATTGTATTTTTACTCATTCATAAGTCGAGATAAAATGGTACTGGGCTTACTCAACCCTCTACACATGTTGACGAAACATTAGCATTAGGGAAGGGTATGGTTAATATGATTGAGTATATTAACTATATTAGGGTTTTTTTAAGAGACAAAGGTATTAGAATATATTTAGTTGTTAAGTTTGAAATTATAACAATGAACTGAGTCGAATTAAAAAAACACACCTTATGAGGCCGAATTCGAAAAAATCACAAATTTATACTCGGATTAAATGCTCGGGGATCGAAAGTGGGGTGAGCCGGGGCTCGGCCCGGCTCCCCCCTAGTTCCGCCCCTGTGTCTGACCATCCTTTTCACGCACGTTGATATACATATACATGTGTGCGTGTAGTAAACCTCGGGTGGATTCGACACGCTGGCAGGTGATGCACGTGTTCGGTAAGCTCAGGTTTCGATTAGGTCCCTATTAATTAGTCGTTTCTTATGGGTACGAGCCTGGGTGCTGGCCTAACCGAAATCAACCGCGAAATGAAATGGGTATGGTATGGGTCAAACCTCGCCGTACCATCATGAAAAAAAAGTTGGCTTATTATTTATTTTGGTTACTAACATGTTGGGTTTGTAATACAGTGGTCATCAACGTTTCAGTTTGGTCATTAACCTATTTGATTTGTAAAGAGTTGGTCATTTGGTCAAGTCTCCATACAATTTTTCGACAATTTCACCCAACTGTGGGTGACGGTGATAAACATGACCGCCTCGCAAGATGGTGAACCACCATGTTACCGTTCCTCTTAATGAAATAAACACAAAAATTTGTGTGTATCTAAAATTTTCCAATAAGACAAGACCTTCGCACTCCCTAACTGTTTGTGATGAGTTCTGTGAGTTTATTTTTGTTTCTTTTGTTTGTGTAATTCTAAACTCAATGAACAAAATTGTTAAATTGATTATGCATAAAATCAATTATTTAGGTTTAGGTTTCGATTTTGGTTTGTTTTTTTTTTAAGTGGCACAAAGCGCCTAATCATTAATTGAAATCAAACGTGGCTCGGCGATGCCAAAACAATCAAGCCGTAAAAAATAACCAAGTCTACTATCCGAGATCGAAACAATGTGACTCCCAAATGGGTAGCCATAACCCAGACTTGCCAGGAAGTCTGCAGACCTGTTGCCTTCCCTGAAGGTGTGTTCAACTTTTATACTCCAAGCTCTTCCCAGCAGTTCCCGGAATATCGACTTCTCAATCGCGTGCTGGTGAACCGATGGATCAGAAGAAGTTAAGATGGAAAATCGACGCCTTCGAATCCTTCTTACAATCACCTTTCTGTAGCCAGCATCCAAGCACGAATCAACCCCTCAATGGCCCCCCGCATCTCAGCTCGGGTAATCGAGCAGCTTCGGAGGTTCATCGAATAAGCAAATAAGCACATGCCCTTTGGGTCTCGTAGGAGACCACCCGCGCCGCTCTCTGCAACTGCTGATCAACTGACCCATCCGAATTCAAAATCACCCACCCAACGGGTCCCGACTCCCACCGCACATCGACCGATCTTCTTCGAGCCTCGCTCCCAAAGGTAAGTCCTTCTCTATCTGAAGCAAGCATGACCTGTCTAGCCAATTAGCTAACCGAAAGGCGACAGAGGAGGCTGAGTCTCGACCATCCATAAAGATCCTCTCGTTCCTCGCCCTCCAGAGCATCCAACACTGAACTCCAAAGATGCAGTCATCATCTGCCTTCAAATTTTGCCTCAGCCAATTTTAAAGTCCCCTCTCCATAGGTCTGAAGAAACGTCAAACCTTGCTAGCTTGGACCAAGCCTCTGCTGCGAAATTACAATCCCTGAGAACATGAGCCGCCGATTCTTTTGGGTGGAGACAAAAAGGCACAAAAAGCGTCCCCTGTCAAATGTCTTCTGACCCTGCTGCAATTGGTAAGTAGCTTCTCTTGAACAGCCAGCCATAAGAAGCAACGAATCCGATTAGGGCCCCTCCAACTCCAAACCTGCTTCCACCCTGCATGTCTGTCAACCGACTATGAACGACAAATGATATTATAAGCCGATTTAATGGAGAAGGACCCATTGCTCTCGCCACCCCATATCCACTCATCCTCTCCACAGTCTTCTCTTGGTGGCGGCATACCCACCACTGCTGAGATAGAATCAGGGGGCAGCATCTCGGACAATCTCTCCAAGTCCCATTGGCCATCCCCATTAACATACTCATACACTGTAGCAGAAACATCAAACTCTTCTGCATTACCAGTGAAAGAATCAATCAACCGCTCACCCAAATCCAACCATCTTGATGTCCAGAAGCTCGTTGCGCGACCGTCTCGGATGGCAATTCTAGCTCCCAAAAGCATACTATTCCATTCCCATGACAGTCCCTTCCAAACTGCAGATTGGGACATCAGGCTCCGTTGTGTAAGGCCATTAGCATCTTCTTTCATATATTTTCCCTGAAGAACCTGGACCCATAGCCTTTCGGGTTCCTGGAAAAAGATAAATGCCAGTTTCATCATATAAGCTCGATTGAGAGACCGCGCCAGCTTGAGGCCTAGTCCTTCTTCTTCCTTTGGCTTGCAAATTTGCTCCCAAGAGAACAAGTGAACCTTCCTTGTTTCATCGGACGACCCCCCAAACAAAATTCTGAATCAGTTTGTCAATAACATCACAAGTATTAGCAGGAATCACAGCCGTCTACATAACATAAGCCGGGATCGCTGCCAGGACCGATTGGGCCAAAGTAACCCTACCTACAAGAGACAAAGATTTAACCTTCCAACCAGTTAGCTTCTTGGATATTTTATCAATTATATCCTGATAAGTCTTAGTCGAGGTCTTGTCATGGAGGATAGGAACCCCGAGATAGCGGCCAAGATTGAGAGTCAAGGGAAATCCCAAAGTCTGCCCAATATCTCTCGCAACGTTTCTAGGCGTGTTTGGGGAGCAAAAGCAAACAGATTTTTCTTTTACTCACTACTTGGCCTGAGACTCCACAAAACGAATCAAGGCACCTTCCAATGAGCTCTGCTTGAGAAACTGACGCTTCAGCCATAAGGATCAGGTCATCAGCGTAAAAGAGGTGTGAAAGCCTTGGGCCATCAGGAGAAAGCTGAATCGGTTTGCAATTTCCTTTGGTCACCTCCTCGTCAATCAGATGGCTCAGACGTTCCATAAAAAGGGTAAACAGAAAGGGAGACAGCGGGCAACCCTGCCTAATACCCCGTTCTGGTTCAAACTGATCTATAAGTTCACCATTCCTAAGGACTTGGAACCTAGCAGATCTCACACACGACATAATGATCGACACAAGCTCGGCCGTAAACCCCGCACACCAAAGAGTTTCCTCTAGGAAAGACCACCTGATCCTGTCGTAAGCCTTTGTCAGGTCAATTTTCAGGACCATGCGACGAACACGTCCCTTACTGCGTTCCATGGAATGAACCACTTCCTGCAGAATAATGATGTTATCAGAGATTTGTCGCCCAGGAACAAAGCTCGTCTGAGTGCTCTAATCAACTACTTCATAAGTGGCCTTAATCTCAAAGCCATGCACTTAGTTAAGATGTTGTAGACAACATTACAAAGACTGATGGGTCAAAATTGATGGAGCGTCTCCGGCTGACTAACCTTAGGAATTAGGACAATGATGGTATCATTAATTCCACGAATAACTTCGCTGTTCCGAAAACATCCCTGAATCAAATCCACCACCGACGAGCCAATCGTGGGCCATTGCCTTTGGAAAAAGGCCGGCTGGAACCTGTCTAAACTTGGTGCTTTTAGAGCCTTCATGCTCTTAAAAGCAGACATGACTTCCTCACTGCTAGGGATCGCTGCACAGCTTTCAGTCTGGGACGAGTGAAGCTGAGTGAAGACGTTGTAGTTAAGCTGAGAAAGCGTACCATCTTCCCTGAACAGGTCGCGAAAATGTTCAAGGACCCAGCCTTTGAGAGATCTTGAATCATCTTCCCAAGTACCATCCTCCCTTCGCAAGGCCACCACTTTATTCATTGCCCGCCGCCGAAGCGTACTTTGGTGAAAATACCTTGTGTTGAGATCACCATCTCTTATCCATTCGAGCCGGGATTTCTGGGCCCACAAGATCGCTTCCTCCCATAACGTATGTTGGAGCGACCTTCTAGTCTCTTCCTCCAACCTGAGAATCGTTGGAGAAGGAGAATCCCCCGACTCTCTCTCCAGCTCCGCTAACTGCACAGGAAGAGCTGCTTTCCGTTGGAAAATATTCCCAAAAATGTCTCTGTTCCACCTCCGGAGCGTACCTGCAAGAGAGCAAAGGTTACGAGCGCAGCCCTCTCCTCTCTTCCAGGAGCTGCGGAGCAGATTAGTGAATTCCGAGTGTGCCATCCAGGGCAACACAAAACGGAAAGGACGTTTGAGCTTACGAGGCACCACCAAACCAAAATAGTCGAGTCGAACAGGCTTGTCACCATCGCTTGGGGGCTTGCCTCCAGCTCATCGAGGCTAAGCTGCGAGCCAACCGAACCCTCGTTGACCCCCGAAACCACGTGTACCGTGGACCTACAAAACCGAAATCCAAGAAGCCACAATCTGCAATGCAATTGTTAAAGGAGACAGCACGATATAGGGATCAAACGGCGCACCCCATCCTTTTCCTCCGCACAAGCAATGCTATTAAAATCACCTAAGAGCACCCACGGTCGAGTCTCCACATTAGCCATGTTCCTGAGCTCATCCCACAAAAGAACGCGCCCCGTAGGAAAGGGCTTAGCATAAATCGCCGAGAGGATGCTAGTAGGTTGATTCGACAACCCAATTTCAAGGTGCAGCGCTTGTTCGGATCTCCCTAACTTTGAGAAGCTAATCGAACCGGCATTCCAAAGGACCCAAATGCGTCCTGAAAAACCTTGAGCTTCCACCAGTAAACGTCTATCAAAACTCACTTTATCAATAACCTTCCTTGCTATCTCACTGCTAATACGCGGTTCGAAGATGAACACCACTGAGGGTTTATGACTGCGGACATAGTGATTCAGAGCTGGTATGAACTCCTCATTACCCGCTCCCCTGCAATTCCACGAAAGGACTAACATTAAAAACAAAAGCAAAGAGGGAGGGCCGATCATCAAGATCGGTCAGGTGGCTTTCCGGCCTTCTCCACGCCTACATTAATTGGATTCCCGGTATTAGGTACCCCTTTCCGAGGCATAAAGCTCCTAATTTGTTTACCATCCTTCCGAGCCGGTTTATCAAGAGCTCCCGACCTGTCCTTACTAGACACAGTTTTCACTCGTCTAGGAGTTTGCTTTCGGACCTTATCAGCCTTTGCCGCCACCGTGCTGCCCCGGAAGGTGGGATTATCATAAACAATAGGCACATTGATAATCTCCGAGTTAGGGGCCAGTGGTTTAGACGTCCTTGGGGCAGTCTGTTTGGCTTTGGCGTTCGATGGTTTCACTTTAGTAGCAGCATCATGTAAGTGCGATGCTTGACTAAGTGCAGCTGCAAGGCTCGCTGAAAGAGCAACAACCTCATTATCAATTACCTCGTTCGGGGTAGGGTTAGGAACCTCGTTCCCCAAAATTTCCTCATCCACTTCCTCATCAGAATCCTCTAAGACCGCAAACTTGGAGCTAGTTTTCACCTCAGTTTGTGTTGCCTGTATAACCTTTAAGTTCCTCCCCTTAGTCCTCCTATTAACCACCATCCACTCTCCTACGGCCTCCTCAGTCGAGTGAGCACTCAAAGCAGCTGTAACAGCATGTGTGTCCTCGGATGTGGGGGCCGGGGTCGGTTTACACCCACCAACCTTATGGCCATAAAATCCGTAAGAGGTACAAATGTTCTCCAAACTTTCATATTCACAAGGAAGGTCCTGTTATCGATCATGTATCTGCTAAACAACGGTTTAGAGATATCAACTTCAACACAGACCCTTGCATACCTCACCCTAGCACCTTCAGTCGTCGCGAGGTCAAGCCTAACCGTCTTACCAATACAGTTTCCAATACGTGTAACAGCAACATGATTAAAAAAGTGTATGGGAAGTTTTGGTAGGCAGACCCATGTGAGAATAGTCTTGATGGGTTCCTCCTCGTTGAATTCTGGTGTCCAAAGACCCACCGAGAAGTAGTAGTCATATATCTTCCATGGCCCTCTGAAGGCGGCTCGTTGGTAATCATTGGGGTGCTCAAACCGAACCAGGAAGAAGGAATTCGCAATATCGGAAACCTGAATACTTCCATTCTTGGCCCAAAGTGACTCCAACAGTCTCTTCACTGCTCCGAAGGAGAATGTCTTCTCCAACACCTTCACAACAAGAGCCTTCGACCATGGACGGAAGAAAGCTCAAAGCTCCGCTTCATAGAACGTGACCTTAGGGCAACGTGGGTTAAAGTCAGTGTCCTCCTGCATGGGTACATTAGGGATCCCGAGATCAGCATCCTTCTCCTCCATAACCCATCGGGAGGAGCCTTCCCCTGCAACTGTACTATACGAACGACCACCCGAACTAGATGAAGCCCTCTGAGCCAGCATGAAGGCTGCCTGCGGTGGCATGTTCGTTCGGACGACGTCAGATTCATGGCATATAGGGATTAGCAGTTCCTCACGAGGCCTTTTACGTGGAACCGATCCAGGGTCAGGTACAAAATGGGGCGGGGAAGGAGATTGACTCTCTAAGACTTGAGCTGGGGGGGGTCCGGCGGCCTGGTAATCTCCTCCGATCGTCTCCCGTCGCCGCCATTAGGATTTTCGCCAAGAGAACTCATATTTTCGTAACTTTGCTGTTATTTTGGTTTGGTTTCTTATCAAAACTAAAACAAAAAAAGCAATAAAAAAATCTATAATTGAAAATGTTGGACAACAAGTGGACACAATCCATTATTGAGAACTTAAGAAAATCATCAAAATAAGTTCAAAATACAAGAGATCAAAATAGACAAGTTAATGTGGATATAGCGACTTGTAACCTAACTTGAAACCCGGTTTGTGAAATCGTGTAGCTAATATTGAGACACTTCCTCGACTCAATAAACCAACTGGTTGTGAAAGTGCTTTGATAAATAGAATAATGAACTACATATCGTAGTTAGAAGCCACACACATGACATTAGTGTTGACAGAGAGCATATTCGCTTCAATGAACATAAATATGAAATTAAGAGCATTGATGACACGCTTTTGGCGTGTGTTTCAAATAACTAATCTACCAAGGTAGACTAGATCATATTCTACTCGAGGTCTCTTCTTCTTGTCTACTCAAATATGTTGGCAGATTACTCAAGTTTAAACAGGTTGTGCTGGTGTGAGTTCCACGGACTTCTAATCTAATAAAGCAGGAAAATAAAAGACAGAAAGATTAAAAGGTTGACTAACGAGAAGATAGACGAGCTTAGATTTCGAATCCCCCTTAGATCACCAAGGCAACGACAATTACAAGACCAGCGGTTTTCAATTCTAATTCAATCGGTTTCTATACACCACCATAACTCCTGACCCTTAGGTTTAAGACTGGCGAACGTTCGCTCTATCCGATCTAGCTACCAAGATTAATTAGTCGCCCGGGTACGGTCGCCTCTCGCGACGACTAAACTAACTGGTGGAATTACTAACGATTTATGAGTTACTCTTGCAATGGATTAACCCTAACTGGTTCCTACGAAAGGCACACTCCAATGAATAGGTTAATTGGTTGAATTGATGTTTTAAAGAGAGGCGAGCGTTCGCTTCTATCCTCAGCGTTCGCTCCCCAGAGTGCCTTACTTGACCATCCTTGTAAAGTTGGTCAAATATCAAGTCTGCCTTTCCCACATCGAATGAATACTTCCTCGGTTGGATGGGCACACGATTGGGTCTCCCCTCTTGTGGCCCAACATCAACTTTAGACAAAGAACTACACACATAGGGTTTCCCTGACACTATCTCTGTCAAGTCAACCTCAACCTCACCAACCCCACCATTGATGTGGTGGATGGCATAATCAAAATTTGGGAGGTATTCCCCCTTGAGGCACTCCTCCTATTATCCTTCTCATGGAGAAGAGATTCATACCTAACCCACATGACATGAGTTGGAACAAGTTAGAGAACTCTCGATCTTAGAATTTTTCCTAAGTTCGAAGTTTGAAGTTCAATCCTCCATGAGCCAGCTTGACAAACTCTCTTTTTGTTAGATTGACAAAGCAACGGTTTCGAGCGTTCTTGAAACTAGTCAAGAAACTCTCAACTGACTCTCATGGCTGTTGTTGCATACGTGCCAAGTAGGGCTGCATACGAACCGAGTCGAGTCAAGTTTTCACTCAGCTCAAGCTCGGCTCGCGAAAAAAAAAATTTAAGGCTCGAGCTTGTTTCGAGCCTGTCAAACAAAGCTCGAGCTCGGCTCGTTACCAAAAATAAATGCTCAAGCTCGGCTTGAATAAATTCTTAAATGAGCCTTACTCAAACTCAAACTCGAATCAATGCATAGAACCGAACATTGCTCGGTCTCAGCTCAAATGAGTCCGAGCTCGGCTCAAATCAACAGTAATGAGCCTAACCAAAGCTCAGCTCAAATCAAAGCATAAAACTCAGCATAGCTAAGTTAAGCTCAAATTAATCCAATCAAATAAAAACTCACTAATGCTATAAAAGTGATGGAGAACTATGAACTATGAAATAGAGAGAAAATACAAGAGAGAAAGAGTAGAGAATTGGTTCTTCTTATTCATACCAATAGATACAATGATGTGCTCTATTTATAGGCACATAATACATAACTCCTATAGGCTAATGTAATTACACGTGAATAGAGAGCATAATGAGTCATGAATGACCTCATATAATTACACTGGAATGGGGAGAAGAATGGGTCATGGAAGACATTGATTCTTATGATCAATGTTATAAGGAAGCATCATATGTGAAGGTAGCATCCTAGGTAGCATCTTATGTGAAGGTAGCATCCTATGTGAATCATGGATATTCACTACAATATTATTCATAACACTCCCCCTTGAATGTCCAATGGTTAATGATATGCCCCTTACAACTTTACAAGAGAAAAATCAATAGAAGGACAATACGTCTATAGAGATATAATATATTATTCGTATAATACGCTATCACATACTGCCCCATTAAAAACCTTATCAGGAAAACCCAATGGGAAAATCCATGGTTAAGGGAAAAAGAGTGCAGTGCGTATGAACTCCCCCTCATGATAGGATGACTCAAAATCGTTCAATCTTTGAACTTCAAATTTATACAAATGATCTTGATGTATGAAGTAACTTTTTGAACAAATATGCTAGATTGTCACTTGATCATAATTTTCACTAGTTATTCTACTAGTATCTAGACATTCGTGTTGGAAAATTAACTTCGTCAAACACATATTCTTTTAGCTTTTCTAATACGATCCTCTTACAACTTGAGGATGTATGTACTCATTATGCATGATCTATATGATCATGTTTGTGAATGATGATGTGGCTTTATAGTTTGTTTCACAAACCACCAAATCGTTATATTGCCAAGTGAACTCAATTTATAATTGACCAACACAAAGATCATATCGATATTCAAATACCATGTAACTCATTGACATGTCTTTCAATATGCTCAAATAAAATAACTTGAAATCTTATGTTTCTGAACATAACATAGTATATGCTTCAATTGATCTTCATGTCATTGAGTGAGAGTAGAGTATAATCTTGCCAAAATATCTATTGATAGATGAATCAAGTCTTATAAGACTAGCAAGATTCATGAGTGCTCTTGTTGCACTAAGATACGGTACTTCAAGACAAAATGATTCTTACTTTACTGATGTATATTGGCATCTACTCACATATAATGATCTTACTACCATCAAGGTAGTTATGGACAATATATATCCATATCAAAAATTTTAACATTTTGGTAGTGTATCTTTGTTGATAAACAACAATCATGTTTGAGAGATGCTCAATCTGCAAATGATTTGCAATGATATTGTTTCATATCTTTCATCTCAAACTCTTTAATCAAATAGCTAATTTCTTTGAGAAACTCTTCACGAGTCTCAATAGCTAATCAAATAGATAATAAGATGATGACTTCTTAACCTTTGGAAATAAAGAAAAGACATTTTCAAAACAAAAGAAAGTCATAGAAATTTTGATACGATATATTCAAAACCAAAAAAAAAATTAATGATAAAAATAAGTATTAAATATATAAATATTTGATATACGAAATATATCATTCTTTCTCAATCTCATAATTCTTATGACGTCAATTCAATATGATTGAATACTGTGCACGTGAACTTTACTGATTGTTTGCATTTAGCAAAATGAATCATTCCGGGAATTTCATATACGCATATATGTCATTATTAGACAAAGCATACATATAGGTTGTAATGACATCCATCAAAGACAAATATTTCCCTTCACAAATTGCCAGACTAATCATATAATGAAAAGTTGTTGCATCCACCAAATGAAAATATGTTTCATTCATCATAACCAATAGTATATAGGTTTTTGTCATTGTACAAAACTTTTCAAAATGAGATGTCTTATAACCCACAATTTACGATTTTCATTATAATCGTAGTGAGATAAATATATATGTCTCATTTGCTTTCATCTTCATGTGTAGAGACTTTTTATATAAAAAACTTTTCATTTTTCTAGGGAATATAATATTGTCGCAATTATATTTTCCATTTTGGACAATCATTTCTTTCTTTGCATGCATTAATGAATTTGGCTCATGATCCTCATTTTCGCTTATTAAATTTAGCGCTGCATTGTAATAAATTTTTCATCAACGTTGACTTCATCATGCTTCCAAAGTTTTTCATCAAATACATAATTAACTGATATATTTTTCATTCATAATTATCAGGTACCTGATGCTCCTCAGGAGCATATGTATTTGTTTGATATCCTTTATCTTACCCTCAATTTTGACCATATTAATTTACAGCTCCTTTTCACCTTTTGAGGATTTATATATTTGTAATCGATTGATTTTTCATACTTCATGAGTGCTTTAGACTCAATTGTGTTTTTATCAATACGAAAACACTTATGTTGGAGCAAATGTAGTTGGCATAAGAGATTTTTATGTCACTATATCCGGGTCGTTGAAACGTCTGGCAGTTGATCAACTCAACGTTGTTAATGAATTATCCTTATGAACTTCAAGTTCATACTATTTAGTGCGAGGATCAAAATGAGATAATGATAATTCATTCCAACGACTCTCTTTGTCCAACCTTTGATTTTCTCCCCTAATGTTGGGAAAATTTAAATCACAAAATAATATGATCATCTAAACGAGTCATCTATAATCTCCCGACAATAATGTAAATATTTGACTATCAACGAAGACTCGTACCCAACATATATAATTTCCCAATCTCTATTGAGAGTTATCTTAATGAATTATGGTGGAGCAATCGGGATGTATGTATCACATCGACATATTCTTATATGGAAAATATGAGGTTTCGACCCAAAACCTATTATAATAGGGGAACTCATTATAACTCGTTGGCGTAATGCGAATTTATGTTTTTTCATGTAGAGAAACATGTATATAAGATAATGAGAATATTTATTCTTAATGATGTATTTCACATATTGGATAATCGTGAAAATATGCTCATAATCAAAATGATTGAGCTAATAATCTCGCGAATTGGATGTTGCGAGTATATACTCTAGACATGTGAATGTCTAGTTGATGCATCAATTAAAATATCTAGATGAACCATATGTTGGGTGTATCTTATGGATCCAAATATCCATTAATGTGACATCTTTATAATTTAAAATATTCATACACAATTGTGTAGAATATAATGCACACCATCAATATGGAATCTCTTTCCTCAATGTAATAACTTTTGAGGATGTAATAGATTATAAATTTTATCAATGTGGAAATTTTCATCCATTGAATAATATAAGCTCTTTCTAGTATTAGTTTTGGCTCTTTTTTTGCCTAAAAAGAGTATTACACATCTTGTATTGATGGTATATGTCGATACGTCATCGATAATGTACATCGACAATACTTGATATTGATAGTGCTTGTAAAGCATCTTATTTAAATTGTTAAATAAAATATCACAATTCTCTTATTTCAACTTTCAATTTTGATATCACAAATTAGGTGATCATTGTTTCCTTCACAATCGATAAAGATGATATACTTGTGAATAACTGATAGTAATTTGATCCACAATTATTTTTTTGTAATTCTACAACTGATACGATGTATGAACAATTCGTTGTTCATTAGGAGCATTGCATACTCCTCATTAGATGTTGAATTTCACAACTTTGATGCATTCCTTTGAAATATAATTCTTTTGATATCATGTCTCTTAATACATTCACATCATGGATTGTAATAGTATCTTATACATTCACTTCATGGAATGCAATACTATATTTTGGATCATTGACACACAATTATATATATCATCAATTACAGTGTCATTCGAACTATGATCATCCAAACAAACTTGATAGTTGTATTACCATTATGTGATCATATTCATCTCTCTTTCAAGTTTGTGAAAGACACTTGAAATTTCATTCTTATGACCATTACAATCATAGATGAATGTCTTCTTTTGTTCACTTGTAGGAACATAGATATTGTCACTTTATGGACATCATTATAATAATTCATATCAAGAAATTGATATTATGTCTCATGGATCATCAACATTTGAGATATATAAGATAATTTTTTCCCCTTGGATAACATGTGTATCTTGGTACACTTATTCTAATGGAATGCAATTGTATATTCCAAAGTATTGGTCCAAATACCAATCTTTCTCACATGAATCATAATCATATTTTGCTACTTTGAATTGAAGAAATGTTGTAGCATATGTGTTGGATACATTCTTTTGAGAAATGACATATAGTCTTATAGACTATTGATATTAAATAATTCCAACATCCAACCATCATTGTTTCCAAATCATCATAATGAATAGCTTTCACGAATAGAAACAATAAAATAATAACGCATATGAACAATAACTAATTGAAACTTAATAATATAGAGTTTATACCTTATGATGACGATCTTGTTCTCCAAGGAGTAAAACTTCATGAATCTCCAAGTGGGCAGAGCTTCGTGCTGATAACGTGTTATGAAGTGATGGAGAACTATGAACTATGAAATAGAGAGAAAATACAAGAGAGAAAGAGTAGAGAATTGGTTCTTCTTATTCATACCAATAGATACAATGATGTGCTCTATTTATAGGCACATAATACATAACTCTTATAGGCTAATGTAATTACATATGAATAGAGAAAATAATGAGTCATGAATGGGCTCATATAATTACACATGAATGGGGAGAAGAATGGGTCATGGAAGACATTGATTCTTATGATCAATGTTATAAGGAAGCATCCTATGTGAAGGCAGCATCCTAGGTAACATCTTATGTGAAGGTAGCATCCTATGTGAATCATTTACATTCACTACAAAATTATTCATAACAACTAACTCATTGGATGAGTAATGGCCCAACAATACTTTTGTGAGGCCAATAACTATTATACCCATTTGAGTTAGATTGAAAAGTTTACAAGCCCACAACTTACTATTTATAACAGAATGATTTTTCTTTTTTTGGTCTTGTAAGCAATGTGGTACAAGTACAAAAAGGCTTGACACCTTCCGTAGCTAAACTAGCAGCAAAAGTGACTGATTCAGTAGCCAATCTTGTGATCTTTCTCTATTAATGGTGTCTAGAATAGGAGTGGAAGGCTTGTTCCCAGAGAAGTCAAGAATTCTCTTTGGCTTGGTTTCATTGAACTTCTCCACCATTGTGTGCTTGTCATCATTGACATGATGATCACTCTCCATTGTAGCCACAACTCCTCCTATGTTTCTCTGAGCATCAAAATCATACACAAAATATATAATGTTAGTAACTAATCCATGACAGCAGAAAGACGGTACATGTTAATGCTTATTACCTTTCTTGGGAGGAGAGTTGCAGAGGTGGGTTTTGTAGAGAAGGAATGAGCATCCTGAGATGAATGGATCAAAGGAAGGAAAGTTGATCTCAATACTGAAGAAGTCATTTCTTTAACTGATGTATGTATGATTACTTAATTACTTTTTACTCTTGGCCTTTTTACTAAATGTCAGAAGTACCAATTTTGGTCTTTTTACTCTTTTGCATTTCCTTGACTTTTGTTCACCAGTAATAATTGGAGCATAAGGACTACCAACAACTCCATCCCATATATTGTATAACACTTCAACTCTAAAAGAAAAAAAAGAACCCATCTTTCATAAACCTGCAAGTGAGAATCCTGTGTAGAATGTTTAAAACAATGAAGTCTCTTTCTTCCATTTGCTGATGCTCATAATCATGGCATCAAGTCTTTTGATGGCAAGTCCGTCAAGAGCAGCTAATGTAGCTAACAGAATTCAAAGATTTCCCGGGCAGCCAGGCGAGTCCGGGTTCGAGCAGTTTTCTGGTTATATAACAGTTGACGAAGTGCTTCAGAGCAGGCTGTTTTACTACTTTGTTGAATGTGGTATTAGTATATGTAACATTCAATCAAGTTCTTAGTTTTTCATTTTAATTTATAATCATAATAGATTTATGGTAAATTTGAGTTATGCAATACTTCAATTATATTTCATCTAAATTTCAAGTCATTATATTTATATTGATGGGTTATGTGTTGTTGAGTTTGCTTCAACCTAAGTTATTAATCAAGTTAAATCATGTTGAATAAAATTGTGATGATGTATTATCCATATACCCCAATCCACTAAACTCTAAAACATGTTAATTATACATGCCAACACGTGATAGTTGATAGATAAACTAAGTTATGAACTCCATTAAACTTAAGTCATACATAAATTCTATCAGCAAAACCCTAAATTTTATAATGTGTAACATGTTATCCCTATAATGTTAATTCTACCAACCTGTGATAAATGACCTAAGTTATCAACTATGTCAACATAACCAAGGCCTAAACGACATTTAGATTCTATCAACTAACCTTAAATCCTTACTTCAGTTCCACTACAAAATCCTAACCCTAGTGTAAAGTACTAAATCCTATTGACAAAGCTCTCAAACTAGCTATGCATGAGCCTAATAACGAACTTATACACGAGCATGTTCATGAACTCCCACTTGAACCTGTTCGTGAACATACACATGAACATGTTATCGAACTTCTATATGAATATGCCCGCGAGCATTAATAATGCACTTCTTTGTGAACAATAAACGAGCATGTTCACGAACAGTGTTTAACGAGCCATCGAGTCGAGCTGGCTCACGAACAAACTGAATCGAACCCCATTCGGCTCGTTTATAATCGAGCCTGTTCGCAAAATAGTTCGTCTCGAATCAAATCGAGTCACGAACGCATATTTACCAAGTCGAACGTCGAGTGAATCTCGAGCGGCTCTGTTCGTTAACAGCCTTAGTGCCAAGTATGCCATGGAAACCTCTAGCTCAGATCTATAGAATTTGGCATGGAAGATCTGCTCCATTTGCTGGCAACTTTGTATGGATTTGGAAGGAAAGTTGACGTACCAAGCAAAGGTTGGTCCTGTCAAGGAGTTTCCAAACTACCTAAGCTTGATGAAGTCACCTACATCACCACATTGGACAGTAAATCGTCCAACATGCTCCACGGTAGACTGATCACCGGTCCCCGTGAAGGTGGTAAATTCAGGTACATGTAGGGAAGGGATTGGTCTATCCACCCACTCTGGATAAGGATTTCGATACACAGGAAGCATGGCTGACCTCTCTCCAAGGCCAAGATGCTCATGAGTAGTTGTGCCACCTGTTCCATTAAATTATTATTATCATGCACCCCTGGTGATTGCTCCCCGGGTGGTGGCATAAATCCTGTTGGATCCATTCCATGTCGATTGACTTGGGGTGGTATTGGTGGTGGTGGATATGTACGTGGGGGTACCTCCACGTTAGGACGTGGTGGTACTTGATCCATATTGAATGGACGGTCAGGGGCCAGCCTCTAGAATATGTTGTCGAGCAAAACCTAGGGTAGGCAGCTACTCAACATGGGTGTTGGATTGTGGTGGCAAGATTTTTGCCATTATTCCCATGTTGATGTGAAGGTGGCTGATTTGTCATTGGAGGTGAGAGGTTGTCCTGTCATGGTTGGCCATTCTAACTACTAGCAGGATGAAGGCTTACATTCCCAATGCCGATTTTCATCGATCCTAGACCATTAGATGGTAAGGCTCTAGACTGAACTAAAGGTGTCGTTAAAAATTTTCTAAACTCTTGAAAATCAGTTTGATTTTTGTTAACCACTTCAAATACTTGACTTAAATGTCTTTCAACATGAGAACTTAAAGACTCAATTTGAGAGTTAACCGGACGGGCATTCCCTGTAATTGAAGCCTCCATTAGTTGGCGGTGCTCCACCATTGTCTGGCAGAGTGACATGATTGCCTCGCCTAGATTAGCACTTGTCACCACAGGCTGTGGCCTAGCCTCCTTGTCTCGACCATGGATTCCGACAACATCTTCAACTGTCTGGCCATGTTCAATGTTGGCCACTTGCTCCTCCACGGATCCGGATGGAAGGTCACCCTCTTGGTTCTTTCGTCTTAAAGCCATGATATCAAACACAATGTCCAAACGAGCATGCCAATTTGTTTCTAGTGGTAGAAACTATTGTGTCTGAACACAATAATGCTCTTTTGACTTCTTTGAACAAGCATAATTACACGGTTCACACCTGTCCAAAAAAATTTTGAACAAGGATGTTTGATATTTTTTGGCTACGTCTACTGCAACTGATATTGCTACTCCTATGGAGGTACTAAGAGAGCTCCAAAGGTAAAGACGACTATGGATACTGGAATTGAAATTGCAGAGAAAAGTAGAAATTTGGGCAGAGTGTCTGCTTGTGTGGTTATAGAGGGCCTTGTTGATATACATGTTTTTAGCGTGTGGTCAAATAACTACTGAGCTAGAAGCAAGGTAGATCAAATCTCTCGAGGTTTCTTCTAATCGTTTACTCCAAGAAGCTGGCAATTTATTCGAGTTTAAACACGTTGTGCGTGGTGTAAGTTCCACGACTTCTAAACTAGAATGCAAAGAAAATGAAATGGAATTAAAAGACAGATTGATTGATTGGTTGACTAACAAATTTGACAGACAAGCTTAGACTCGAATCCCCCTAAGATCACCAGGACATTAGCGATCACAAGACCGACGACTTTCAATCCTAATTCATTCAATTCTCAGACACCACTATAACTCCTCACCCTTAGGTCTAAGTTCCGCGAACGTTCGCTCTAGCGGATCTAACTACCAAGATTAATTAACCGTCCATGCATTCACTTCTGCAACGGAGAACTAACTGGTGCAATTAATTAAGTTTAATGAGTTACTCTAGAAGTGGATTAACCCTAAATGGTTCCTACAAAAGGCACACTCCATTGAATAGGTTAATTGATTGATTTGATTTTCTAAGGTAAGGCGGACGTTCGCCACTATCCTTATCTTAACATGAATCTAATCTAGGTGATCAAGCTAGACAAGAAACACAGGAAACGAAGGACAAATCAAACATGCAAGAGAAACTGTCTGAATTTGAATCTAATTATCGCCGATACGTGACCGCTTTAAAGCCCTGGGTCACTTAGGGTTCATCTAATCTAAGCTTAAATGAGTTTAGCTACTCATGTTGATAACAAAAGAATTGAAAGCAACAAAGGAGTTCATCATACAAAGGGATAATAGATAGAAATTGTAAAATGTAATTCTGACGACTCCGGCGAAGCTCCAAACTCTGGCAATCTTCACTCCTAGCTCCAAGCACTCCGCGGTGGGAAGATGGTGTCAAGATCTCTCTGGGAACTCTTCGATTCTCTCTAAACTCTCTCTCTCTCAGCTCTGAGTCTCGATTATTGAAAAGTGTTTTAATGATATGAATGATTGATCTCACTTATATAGTCCTTTTCCTCGTGAGTGCTGGAAAAGAAGATAGTTCTCGGCGAGAATATTCGGAGTTCTCGCCGAAAACTTGTGTAAACTGATTCCAAATCTCGATGATAATTATAGTTCCTTTCCTTCATATGTTCTCGGTGAGAACTTGGAAGTTCTCGCCGAGAACTTCAGTGTAAATCTTCAGCTGAATCTCAACGAAAATTCCATATTACTTCTTCAATACATTCTCGGCGAGAAGTTCATATTCTCGCCGAGAACTTGGTGCTGGGCAGGAGAATGTTATTCCTTCGATCGGTTTGATTATGGTTTTGATTCCGAGTCATTCCTTGAGGTTCCATCGCTTCCAGAACACGTCGAATGGCTCCTTATTTGACGGCGTAAACCTGTGTACTCAACGAGACACTAGAAAACACATCAAATAGACCCTAAACGGGTCAAAGTAACCAAATCGGTAGGAAATAGTGCAAAAGAGTGAAAACACCCTAAACTACCCCTAAAACCGCGTTTCAAGCAAGGCAATGTTGCTTAAATGGGGTCGATAATCACGTTAATTCTAGTGTCATCAATATACCCCACACTTAAGCTTTTGCTTGTCCTCAAGCAAACTAAACTAGAACACACTCAGATTCACAAATGACAAGATCGATCAAATTGAGGTTCAAGCCTTCACAATGAATATTAAACTGATACACCTATAACAAGTAACCTGACATGCATACATATCAACCAAACAACCCGGTCTCACTAATTTTTTGCTCACAAACAAGGAGTGATCACAAATCATGCACAAATCCGACCTAACCGACCAGACTTCCTCACACATAAAATGTTTGGTACAAGGGGGAACTCTCACACTCTGTGTTTAGGGACGTGTTTATGCTCTCTATCACTTTCTCGGCCGAATTATGTCAGAAGTTTGTATTTCGACCACATCTCCAGCACTGTGACAACACGAGAATCTAGTCTAAAGGACTTTGCGTGGGACTGTAATGATCCTACACTACAAGAGCTTATACTGAATGGATGAAGGGATGTATGATGATGATGGCTTTGGTGTGCTGTACAAATTGACTAATGATGACACTCGATTTGACGTGATTATCAGCCTCATTTAAGTGACATTTCCTTGCTTAAGACATGGTTTTTAGGGTAGAATAGCGAATATTCGCTCAATTGCTCTATCTCGTGCCATTTGTGTTACTTTGGCCCGTTTCGTGTCTATTTGATTGTTTTCTAGTGTTTTCATGATAGCACAGGTTTTTGCCGTCAAATAAAGTAGCCGAGGACGTGTCTAAGGCATTGGAACCTCGAGGAACCGCACCGAAACCAGTCCAAGAAGTCAATCAAGTCAACAGAAATCCTGCCCCATTTTACACTACTTTTTTCGGCGAAAACTCCTTAGGTTTTCGGCAAAAAGTACAGAAGGAATTGGCAGAGCTTGCAAGAAGAAGTTTTCGGCGAAAACTCAAAGTTCTCACCGAAAACTCTAAGTCCAAAAATCACAGGAGAAGCAGTCGGAAATCCAGCCAATTTACAAAGAAGTTTTCGCCGAAAAGTCCAGGCAAAATCCGGTAGTTTAGGGTATAAATACTTAAACTGGCAGCCCATAACAGATATACCTAATAATACACCTTTTCATAATAGAATTTTCACAAGTTCCAGACCGAAGAAGTTCGAGAGAGAGTTTTGAGAGTTCGAAGATCCGTGGAGAGATCGTGACGCCATCCTTCCACCTCGAAGAGCTCGGAGCTGAGAGTTGAAGATCCTTGAGATTAAAGCTTCACGGATTCGTCAAATTAGGTTTTACAGTTCTTCTCTGTTCTTCCTACCTGAGATGTATTCCTTGATTGTTTTCAATTCTCTTGTATCTAATATGAGTAGCTAAACTCGTAGAGCTTAGATTAGATGAACCCTAAGTGACCCAGGGCTTTAAAGCGGTCACGGATTGGCGGTGATTAGATTTAAAGTTCAATCAGTTTCTCTTTGCATGGTTGTTTTGTTCTTCATTGTTTATGTTTCTCTTCTGGTTGGTCGCCTAGTTTAGGTTTATGCAAGCTAGGGTTAGCCGCCAGACAGCTTCCCTGCTTTGGCGCATAAACTTGTCTTCCTTGATCACCTAGTTTAGATTCTTGTTAAGCTGAGGATAGAAGCGAACGCTCACCACTCTTTAAAACATCAATTCAACCAATTAACCCATTCATTAGAGTGTGCCTTTCGTAGGAAGCAGTTAGGGTTAATCCGCTTCAAGAGTAACTCATTAATCACTAGTAATTGCTCCAGTTAGTTTTGTCATCGCGAGAGGCGACCATACCCGGGCGACTAATTAATCTTGGTAGCTAGATCGGATAGAGCGAACGTTCGCCAGTCTTAAACCTAAGGGTAAGGAGTTATGGTGGTGTTTAGAAATTGATTGAATGAGAATTGAAAACTGATGGTCTTGTGATTGCTGTTGCCTTGGTGATCTAAGGGGATTCGAAGTCTAAGCTTGTCTGTCTACTGTCTAAACCCACCAATCATTCTATCTTTTATTTTTTTTTTAATTTTCCTGCATCTTAGTCTAGAAGTCATGGAACTCACACCACGCGCAAAGTGTTTAAACTTGGATAGATTGCCAGCCTATTTGAGTAGACGATTAGAAGAAACCCTGTGGAATACGATCTGCTTAGCTTTTTAGCTTGGTAGTATTTGATCACTACTTTACAGCTCATCAACTAACTTCCCTCGAATCAGGACCTATGGCTTCCTACCGTCTAACCAAACGCGGGTGGAACCCTCAAGCAACCTAGCACTTTTTATTTTTTTTACTTTTTTCTGATTTTTTTTCTTTCTACATTTACTTGCTTCCGTTCTTCCATATGTAGGGAGAAGAATGTTTTGAACTACCAAACTACTACTTTGACTTGACTTTATTCAAACTTTTTCTTTGACTTTTTATGTTTTCTATTTTTTTTCTTTTAGTGCTAATTTTTTTAAGTTGCTAGAGGGGTTTACACGTCTGGACATAACAGCTAAGACCACCAGTTTACTAGCTATAGCCAAGTCACCACAGACTGACTTCCGGTTAGCTAATCTCAAGCTACTACCACATGAGATCAATGAGGTGATGAAAAACATGAGAATTGGTAGTAATGTTTAAACAAACCGAAAGAAAGGCCAAGCACAAGGGTTTACACCTAGAGGATTTATCGTTGGGATGGCTACTTGTTTAAGTAGCAATTCTAGGTGCCTCTATCCTCCTAGTACTTGTGTTATCGTGTGGTCTCGAATAGGTCTCATGCGAATTCTAACTCATTCAAGGTACAAAAAAGCCATTAAAAAAATACAAATTGCAAGTTATGTGCAATGCATCAAAAGCTCACAATTGGTTGCTAGTCGGATTTGATCATTTTCATGCATTTTAAGGTGACACTACAAGCGTGATTTACATTTCTGTTCTGACCAGGTTATTTAACATCAATGCAGGAAAGTTGGTTAGAGGTTCTAAGCTAAGCAATCTAAGCATCATTGTGAAAAATTAAAGTCAACTTAACATCAAAAGTCAAGAACCGAGTACTTCTATGCTAGAGGAATTGGAATGCACCACGAAATCACAGAGAAACAATCAAGATCATGTAAGATTCTTTGGCATCCTACCCCACACTTAGACTGTTCTGTGTCCTCACTGGTCTAAATAGAGTAGAGAGATACGGAGAACCTGGAATCGGATGGTCGATGTCGAGGATGAAAACGGAGAGCCTGGAGTGGAGTGAAGTAGCTACAAAAGTGCTGCAAAACAAAAACAACAAAAAGATCAAAAGGAAACAGGGACAAGTGTCCCGGATCCACACAGAAAAAATTTGGATCGAAATCCGAAAAGAAGAAATAAAAAGAAAGGAAATGATACAACCTGATCACTAGTCCTCAGGTGGAGGTTGTGGTGGAATGTGGAAGTGGGCGAACATCGCCCGATGCCAAGCTACCTCTTCATCATGCCAAACAAGCTGATGCTCCTGGTGGCACAAGGAAATGATTTATCTGGCGTCCTGCTCCCTCCTCCAGGCGGTAAGATCTCTCTCGTAGCCCAGCCTGCCTCTCTCGAACTCCACCCTATCCCTCTGCCATTGATGGAAATCGAAAGAGAAGTTCGTCTGCCACTGCTGCATCTGAGTAAGCATCTGGCCGTACTAGTCGGTATACTAGGTGGCGGAGGTGGCGGCATCTGCTGTGGACTGTGGTGAGGTTCTAGCTCTGGCTCCCGGTTAATAGACTCGGGCGGCTGCTGGGGCTCTGCCTCCTCTGACCCTGAATCCTCAGAAGTAGCTGGTGTAGGGGCTGACACGTAAACATTTGGCTCGAAAGCCAAGTCCAGATCGAACTCCTGGGCTAGCTCTGCTCCAAGGTGGTGGACCTGAATGTGTGGGATCTCGGGACCCCACGAATGTGAGAGCTGGAGGCCGGCAATGAGTCATTCTGCGAATGCACCGCTAGGTAGGGCACTAGGTATCTTAGATGAGCTGGTCTTCTTGTCAAAGAGTCGGGCAAGTACCCAACCAGGATGAAGGGGGTAACTCTCCCGGATGGTCCGGAAGAATAGTAGCTTCTCGGTGGCTATGTGGTGGCGTACTCTCTCAGCTGAATAAAATATAGAACGATGCTAAACATAATGTTTAAAACGAAAGAGTGGGTGAGAGATCTGACTGATATAGATCTTTTCGGTGATCTCGGCGTCTGGTCTACCCGTGATGTGGCGCCAGAGCTCTTTGTATGACAGGCCCTTCACTCTATTGCTCTACCATCCATGGTGGAGACCTGTGTAGTGGTTGGGGTGAATGTCGAGGTAGTGATCAAACTCGTCGTAGGTGAGCGAGATAATCTGGTCGGTGAGGCGGAATGTGATACACTTTGAGTTCCTTCTGTTGCGCCGAGTGTCGAGCTCCAAAGTACTCCAGAACTCCTAAACTGCCACAAATGGGTAGGGGATTTCGATCACCGTGAGATTGAGTAATCCTGTCGCGGTGAGGGAGTAGCTGACGTTATCGAACCACTCCGTGTCAAACTCCCGGATAGACTCCATGGAGAGGGAAGTGATGTAGGCTAGAGGGATGTCCCGGATCTTCCAAAACCGCTCAAAGTAAGCGGGAGGAAGTCGGGCAAGGAATGGATGGAGCCCGGGGACGTCCTTTGGGTTAGGAGGGACGGGTGCGACGATGATGGGAGTGACGGGAGCGGGGCCACCCTCTCCGGTGTCCATGGGGTCCGGGTGTGCGGATGAGGAGCTCGGAATACTGAGTCTCAATCTCTTACCCCTGTTCCTAAAAGAATAATAAAAAATGCACCTGAAATTAGTCAAACCGACATCTTACCCCACACTTGGTCAAAAAAACTCAATTTCGCTAAGAAATGAGAGAAACCGAGTGGGGATAAGAGAATTTAACATTCAACAACATTTATCAATCACATGGAACACATAGGAGTTGACGAATCAACAAAATGATGTCTAGAGCACATGGTCAACCGATTGGTTTTTTTTAATGAAAAGGTAGGGGTTTCATTTAACCAAAATCAATGAAGCACTTTACAATCATTCAAGATCTAAAAAGAGAGAACTATAACTATTAACTAGACGAAAGCTAAGATTGCTGCTTCATCTAGCCTTCCTAAGGCAAAAAACTTTACATCATTCCGAATTCTATTTATAATACTCCATATATTGGTATGGTTGTCCCCATATATTCTAGCACATCTCTCCCTCCAAATTAAACTAGAGAGTGTGCACCAACGAAGCCTGCTCACTTTACTTCTCAAACTGTCCCCTTTGAAGTTAGAGCCAACAAAATCGATCACTGCCCCCATATGATGTATCTTGTATCCTTGGTAGGAAGGTGTTCAGGAGTTGCTTTGAAAATCTGTAGTCCCAAAAAAGATGGTCCTTACTATCAATTCCCTTATCACAAAGGACACAACCTACGTGAATAGGGAATCCCCAGTTCACCATATTGTCCTTTGTTGCTAGTCTCCCTTACATGATTAGCTAGACAATAAACTATAACTAGGAAGTATAAACCCTGTCCAGACTGAAGAATACCAGGTCACAGTAGCCTCTTTTTTTCTCAATTGATCGCAGTCTACTCTAATCTTATATTTTTCCAGCGGCTTACCATTGCTATAAACAACTCTGTTTTCAACAGTGAAAACCTGTGTTGCAAGTGGTCTCAACTTAAGCAACTTTTTCATATCTAAGAGCCTGAAGTAGCTTTAACAATCCAAACGTTTTACCCTTAAGCCTGTACTTGAGAATCCAAGAAACCCACAGGGACGTCCCCTAGCAATAAGAGACCAAATATGTGTGAGTGAGTTAGCAGCATTCCAACTATGCAAATCCTTCAGTCCAAGACCTCCTTCATTCTTAGGGAACGTCAGGTGCTTCCATGCTATTTTTTCTCTCTCTCCAGACCGCTTTCCTCAAAGGAACAGATTACAAGCATGCTCAACCTCTTTCAAAACATATTTTGGAAGTAGGAAAACTGACATCCAGTACTGCAAGATACCTCTAACAATAGACTAAATTAACTGTAACTTCCCTGCATATGTTAAGTTTCTGGTATTCCAGTCTATTATTCGTGTTGTGATCTTACCAACTAGAATATTACACTCAGCTCTTCTTAGCTTGCCATCAGTAAGCGGCACACCAAGGTATCTGAAAGGGAGGTTCCCAAGGGTCATTCCTGATGTTGAACTTAGAGCAGAGGCTTCATCATGATCAACACCTGCCATAAATAATTCACTTTTTTCTGGATTGAATTTAAGACCTGAGCATGCTTTGAAATTCTCCAGTACAGATAGACACCATCAATCCCTTTCTTTGTGGCTTTATTAAAAACTATTAAATCTTATGCAAAACAAAGATGAGTCAGATTCGTACACTACGGATGCATCAAGAAGGTACCCTCTTTCACAGCCCTTGCAAGAAAACAAGCCAGCCCTTCCATTGAGATTACAAAGCGGTAGGGAGAGATGGGATCTCACTGCCTTAGACCTCTCTTAGCTGAGAAATAGCCCTTAAAATCACCATTGAAACTGACTGAGAACATGGATGAGGAAAAACAGGCTTCAATCCAATGAATGAATAAAGGGGGAATTCCCATGGTAGCCATAATATCCAGCAAGAACCCCCACTTAACAGAATCAAAAGCCTTCACAATGTCTATCTTTAAGGAACAACGAGGAGAGACATGGCTCTTAGCATATGTCCTCAACAGTTCATGAGCTAATAACACATTGTCCCCAAGCAACCTCCCTTTTATGAATGCCGACTGATCCAGTCCAATAAGAGAAGGTAGAACTGCACTTAATCTGTTGGCAAGGACTTTCGAGACTATTTTGTAGACAACATTACAACAAGATATAGGTCGATAGTCTCTCATATCAGTTGCATTCTATTTCTTAGGAATAAGGAAAGATAGATTGGGTTAACAAATCTTGGCATCTTACCCGAATAGAAGAAGAAGAGAACAACAGAGATAACATCATCCTTTACAACCTGCCAGCATACTTTGAAGAAATGAGCTGTGAAGCCATCTGGCCTTGGTGACTTATCAGGAGGCATTGAGAATAAAGCTTCTTTGATTTCTTTTCAGTAACTACTACAGACAACAAATCAATCTCTTCCACTGTTAACTTTGTTCTAATAAAAGAACTCCAATCCAAGGCTTGAAATGGAGAACTAGAGCCCATTAAACTCTTATAATAATCCACTGAGACCTGTGCCATTACTTTAGGATCATCAGTCATAGATCCATCAGGGCAGTTAAGTTGCTTAATTGTATTCTTCACTTGTCTAGAATTAACATAGTTGAAAAAATACTTAGTACAGAGGTCACTGATGAAACTCAATTTTACGTGATTATCAGCCTCATTTAAGCTACATTTTTTTGATTGAATCTCGGGTTTTAGGGTGATTTGGCATGTTTTCACCTAATTGCTCTAATTCTTGCCGTTTTGGTTACTTTGGCCCATTATGGGTCTATTTGATGGTTTTCTAGTATTTTTGAGATTACACAGGTTTTTGCCGTCAAATACGTAATCACAAACGAGCTCGAGAAGCGAAGGAACCTCAAGGAATGGCCCGAGATCAATCCATAAGTCAACTGAGCCAGAAGAAAGCACTGCCCTGGTCTTAACTGAAGTTTTTGGCGAGAAGTCCAAAGTCTTCACCGAAAACTAAATGAAGAAGTGCACAGTCGAAGACAGGAGAATCCAGCCAAGGTTGCCACTGAAGTCTTCGGCGAAAACTCCCAAGTTTTCGTCGAAAACTAATTCCTTTTTTCGGCTGGAATTCTGAAACCCTATAAATACTAAACCGGCGGCCACAATATCGAGAGATACATATTCCGTGGATTAATTTCCAGACTTAAAAGTTTGAGAGAGAGTTTAGAGAGTTTGAGGAGCCAGGAAGAGATCGTGACGCCATCCTTCCATCTCGGAGAGCTCAGTGCTAGGAGTTGAAGATCCAGGAAATTGAAGCTTCGCAGATTCATCTGAAATTAGGTTTTACAAGTCTTCTATGTTCTTCTTGTTTGAAGATGTATTCTTTGTTTGTCTTCGATTCTTTTGTATTGGATATGAGTAGCTAAACTCATAGAGCTTAGATTAGATGAACCCTAAGTGACCCGGGGATTTAAAGCGGTCACGGATCGGCGGTAACAAAATCCATTTTCAATTAGTTTCTCTTGCATGTTTGGTTTGTTCTTAATTGCTTTTGTGTTTCTTTTCTAGCTTGATCACCTAATTAAGATTCTACTTAAGCTGAGGATAGTAGCGAACGTTCGCCTCACTTCAAAACACCAAATCAATAGTTAACCTATTCATTGGAACAATTTCTCTTTGTAGGAACCAGTTAGGGTTAATCCGCTGCTAGAGTAACTCATGAATCACTAGTAATCGCACCAGTTAGTTTTCTGTAGCAGAAGCGAATGCACGGGCGATCAATTAATCTTAGTAGTTAGATCAGATAGAGCGAGCGTTCGCTAGTCTTAAACCTAAGGGTCAGGAGTTATGTTGGTGTCTGAGAATTTAATGATTTGGGATTGAAAACCGCTGGTCTTGTGATCGCCAATCTTCTGGTGATCTTAGGGGGATTCAAAATCTAAGCTTGTCTGTCGTCTTGTTAAGTCAACCAGTCATCCAATTGCTCTCTGTTTTCATTTCTTATTACCTGTTTTATAGCCTAGAAGTCGTGAAACTCACACCACGCGGAACTTGTTATAACCTGAGTAAATTGCCGACTCATTTGAGTAGTCAGTTAGAAAAGACCCGTGGAATACGACCTGCTTAGCTTTTAGCTTGGTAGTATTTGATCACTATTTTACAGCTCATCAAATTGGCACCATTGCCGGGGAACTCTTCTAATTGTTTGAAAGAAGAGTTGGCACTTTATTCTTCTACCTTTCCGTCTTTCATTTTTTTCATCACACTTCGATTTTGCACCGGTTGTTTTTGTTTTTGTTCTTTGCAGGTTGTTTTTCAGGTTTATGAACCGCCTGTTCACTCGTTCTCAGTCTAAGTCTATCAAGTTTTCCACTTCAGACAAGCCGGGTAGTTCTGCTCCGCCTAGGCAACCGCGAGTTCCGAAGTAAACTACTACCGTACCACCTTCATCTTTCACACCACTTAAGTTCGAGGAGCCGAAGGAGAGCTCCTCATCTTCATCTTCATCCGCTTCCTCTACTACATCAAACTCGCCACCGCCTTCTCCTATGATGGGTGAGGTATACCGCCCAAATCCTCCTTCGCCGTCGGCGGCTCAGAGAAGTCTTGCCGATTACAACAAGTCGAGAGCGACTAGCGTTCGATCCTCTATCTATGGGCCACACAATGAAGATGATCCTGAATATGAGATCAAGATCCCCTTCCTGGGAATGATCTCTAGGGATGTACAGAGGAAAGCCACTGGACAATCCTTGCACTCACTTGGTGGACTTCATTGCTCTTTACGAGACATTCAAGAATGGGAATCCTGACAAGAACACTTTGTGCTTGCGAGCCTTTCCATTCTCTCTTCGAGGACCCGCCAAGAGATGGTTAAATAGTAAGCCTCCCGATTACTACACTAACTGAGACAAGCTAGCTCAAGACTTCGTTGAAGAATACTTTCCTCCATCCAGAACAACTGCCTACAAAGATAGAATCTCCAGGTTCAGACAGAGGAAGGAGTAAGCTTATTTGACGCTTGGAATGAATTCCAAGAGCTCCTCTACAAGTGCCCCCATCACGGTTTCGAGCAAAGACAGTTAGCTGAAAATTTTGCTCGAGGAATGAACGAGGAGTTATCCAAATGAGTCAACTCCTTAGCTGAGGGAGATATCACTGCTCTCACACCAGAAGCGGCTATGCTTCATTTTGCTGATTGCGCCTCCAAGTCAAGGAATTGGGAGAGACAAGTAGAAGGAGCTCGAAGCAAGCTCAACATTGAAGAGCAAGTTAAGGCGGAAATCGAGAAGCACTTGAAGAAGTCTACCACGCCTATCAAGCCTCCATCTGCCTTTGTTTTCATTGCTGACTGCCAATGGTGTGGCGCCTGTGCTCACAACGAAAGTCATTGTCAGAATTTCGGTAGAGCAGAAGTCTGGTCTGCCAAAGAAGTCAACTTCATTGGCAAGGCTTCGCCAATAACCAACAAGGTTATACTAGCTACCGTCAATTCTGACAACAAGGAAGCTTTCAAGAGCGACATCCCTACAACTCCAGTGCAAACCAGAATCAAAATAACCAACCACCTAGGTCATTTCAAAATCAGAAGCCAAACAATCAAACCAGAGGTATCTACCAACCACCTCACCAAAACCAAGGCAACTACGGTACAACTCCTCGCAATCGCCAGAACCAATATCTGAATAACAGCTATCAGGGTCAGCCTCAGAAACCACCATCGCTTGACAGCAAGGATAGTGAGTTGGATAAGAAGCTGAATCAGATCATCACCAGGCTCGATGATCATGATAGCCAATTCAAGGCTCAAGCCCTCCTAAATTAAGAACAGATCGCGCAAGGCCATAGAGTGGAGAGCCAAGTGAACAACATCGCTAGCATGCTCTCTAGTGGTCGCCCCTTCGGTAAGCTACCAAGCCATACATAAACAAATCCAAAGAACGACGTGAAGACTGTCTCCACTCAAAGCTGTAAGAGTTCGGCCGCCACTACCTCTTCCAATCTGGCCATTTCCTGATGTCACAGCGGTTGATACACCAAAGATCAAGGAATACGAAGAGAAGACTCCTTCGCCAAATCCTAAACGTGCACCTGAGCCTCCTCTTGCTCCGTATCAACCAAGAATCCCATTCCCCAATGCATTGCGATGTGGGAGAATCAACAGCCCAGTTAGTCAAAGAAGAAAGAAGCATCCTCCATGCTTTCCAAGGAAGAATGCTCAGCCATTCATGACCAGGAGCTCTCCGTACCAATCCCTGCTAAGTGCTCTGATCCTGGTTCCTTTACTATACCTTTAATCATTAATGATATTGAAGTTGAACGTAGTCTGGTTGATCTAGGTGCATCTATAAATGTTATGCCTATGTGTTTGTATGAGAAACTTAAGCTAGGTGAATTAAAACATACTAGCATGCATTTAGTGTTCGCTGACAAATCTTTAAAGACGCCTAGAGGGATAATTAAAACGTCATCACTAAGTGTGGCCCGTTCACCTTCTTAGCGGACTTCGTAGTAATGCATACTCGGGAGGACGATGCTACCCTCCGATAGGTAGACCTTTCATGGCAACATCCTGTATGACAATCAATGTACCTAACGGCTCACTAACATTACAAGTCGGGAAAGACACTATAACATTCCGTCTTAAGGACGATATGAAATACATTCCCAAAGGAGAAGCTCATTGTCTTTCTGTTGAAACTGTGCAGTTGGCCTCCGTCAACTCCGTTACTAATATCATTCCTAGTCTTTCTTCAAAAATAGCTATCTCAGGCGTTGGACAGGTTATCAAGCAAAAAGAGAAGACGCCATCAGAGAAGCCAAAGAAGAAGGAGGAACTGAAAGCCTCCTCTTCTAAATCACCTCAAGCTAAGAATCCTGGTGAGGCAAAGAAGAAGAACAAAGGAAAGACAAAAGAAGTTTGGAGACCAATCATCAAACCGCCTCCTCCCAAGCCGATCGCACCGCCTTCTTCTACCAAACCACCAGAGAAGGACGTGCAACCGCAAGATCTGTTCGGACCCTTCGAAGTAACCGGCCACCTTCCCGACGGACGATCCCAACTGACTCATATTAATGGGAAGCGCTTCTTACTCACTGGCGGTAAACCGAAGCTGTATTTTGTCAATACCGACGCGAGCGTGAAGGAGATCCTAAGTTGGGATGTCTCCTAACACCTTACAGGTATCGTCCAGCTCAAAGACGTTAAGCAAGAGCGCTTCGTTGGAGGCAACCCACGGCTGGAGTCAGTTTTTGAATGATTGAGTCAGTCTCGTTTTTAGACTCGGTTCGGGGAAGCCAAAAGTGTCCTTTGTGTGATCTTTTATTTTCCTTGTGTGTATCGTGTGTCCTCGATTCAGTTCCAATTCATTTGGGATTGTTATGACCTCTGATGATTTTGTTTTTATTTTCAAAGTTTGCCGGAATTTCATAAAATACTTTAAAACTGCAGGTCTTAGTTTTCGGAGAAAATTGCACTTATTTTCGGCGAAAACTCCTCTTTGAAACCTCCTGTAAATTTTTTACCAGTTTTTTGATATACTTCTCGGAAGAAAAGTTCACACATTTAGCCGTAAACTTTTCTTAAAATCCGGCAAACAGTTTTTAAACTGAGAGAGATAAACTTTCATTCTTTTCGCCGAAATTTTTTAGAAAATCCAAAAAACTTTTTCCCCCTTATCTTTTCATTTTTCCCATATTTCCCCTCTCTCCTCATTTTTGAAAATAGCCAACAGCCCCCCGCCCCTCTTTCATTTTTAGCTGCCGCCGCAATGAATTCGTCTACCGCTACTTTTAGACCGCCGTTGCGGTTGCCGCGCCCTTGCTCTCGTTCCCCTGAACGTTTTGACACCTAGATCGTCCGAATCGGAGCTCTCTAGCCCCGGTTCCACCCGAAATACCATTTTTGAGTTTTTTCCCGATTTTTCCACGTAGGTTCGTTTTTAGCCACCATGTTTTCAAGGTTAGTTGTTGGGTTTTTCATTGCAAATCCTTTCCCATATAGATCGCTGAATTTCGTTGAGTTTGACTTTGGTTGACGTTTCCAGTCCACGTCGATTTGCGTGCCTGCTGTTTCGGTGTAATTTTTGCAAAATTGTTTAAACCTAACTGATCTAGTATGCTCAGGGATTATTGTGCCATGATTTGATGATATTTGAATGAGAATTGCTATGCTTAATTGATGATTCTAGCGCGATGTTGACTTTTGTGGAATGTCAGTTTGACCTAGAAATTTTGAAGATTATTTGACTGCCCAGTTCATATTTACATGTGCTTAATGATGTTTTCATTGTTCCTGAACCTCTGATTGTGCCAATTGACGCCTTGATCGTGGTTCTCTATGCTTACTGCCAAATTTTGGGGGGTGTTGACTTTTTCATGAATGCCGGTTTGACTTTGATTAAATGATGTGCATAAGCTGCCCTGTTTATCCTTTTGCTTCCTCATGATTCCATTTTGTTCCGATTTTTAGATTAGCTTATCCCCACTCGGTTTCTCCAGTTTTCTTGTGAAATTGAGTTTTTTGACCAAGTGTGGGGTAAGATTGGTTTGACTAATGTGGTTTGAAATTTTAATATCTCTTAGGAATAGGAGTAAGAGGCCGAGAGCCGCACCCAGTGGTATAGGATCCACCTCTGCCGCTCCCGACATTGGAGCCAGCTCCAGAGCACCCACTCCCATCTCTCCTGCCATCCACAGTCCTCCACCGACCTTCCCGAATAGCCAAGGGTTCCAACCCTTCATTGCCAGGTTGTCGGAGCACCACTTCGAGCGCTACCGGAGGATCCAACACATCCCTGTGGCTGACGTGCGCCCACTCTCCCTAGAGTCTATCCAGGACTTTATGGAGACATGGTTCGAGAACGTCCCCGATTCTCTTGCAGTTGCAGGACTTTTGGAGCTGACCACCATTGTAGACGACTTTCCTACTCTCGCCCTTCAGGCGTTCTGGGCCACCTTCGAGCTGGATGATGAACCAGTCGTAGAGCGGTGATCAAATAACTACGAAACTGGAAGCTAGGGTAGATCGTATTCCACGGGTCTTCTAATGATTGATTACTCAAATATAAAGGTAAATTACTCAGATTTAACACTTTGTGCGTGGTGTGAGTTCCACGACTTATAATTCTAAGAAATGCACGGAGATTAAAAATTAAAACTGAAAACAGATTGAAAGATTGGTTGATTAAACAAAGATGACAGACAAGCTTAGACTTTGAATCCCCCTTCGTTCACCAGAGCATTGGCAATCAACAGACTCGTTCAATCAATTCTAAGACACCACCATAACTCCTCACCCTTAGGTTTAAGACTGGCGAACGTTCGCTCTATCCGATCTAGCTACCAAGATTAATTAGCCGCCCGGGTATGGTCGCCTCTCACAATGACTTAACTAACTGGTGGAATTACTAACGATTTATGAGTTACTCTTGCAGTGGATTAACCCTAACTGGTTCTTACGAAAGGCACAGTCCAATGATTAGGTTAATTATTCGATTTGATGTTTTAAATTAAGGCGAGCGTTCGCTTATATCCTTAGCTTAACAAGAATCTAATCTAGGTGATCAATCCAGACAAGAAACATGAACAATGAAAAACAAATCAAACATGAAAGAGAAACAGATTGAACTTTGAATCTAATCACCGCTGATCCGTGACCGCTTTAAAGCCCTGGGTCAATTAGGGTTCATCTAGTCTAAGCTCTATGAGTTTAGCTACTCATGTTCATAACAAAAGAATCAAAGGAAAAGAGAGAGTTTATATTGAACAGAAAAGGATCTGAAAAACCTAATTAAGACGACTCTGGCCGAACTTCGATTTCTGGTAATCTGCAATCCTAGTCTTCGAGATGAAAGGGATGGCGTCACGATCTCTTCCTGGCTCTTCGGACTCTAAACTCTACTCCAGAACTTTTGAGAATCCTCGAAGTATTTGGTATTAGTTGGTATTCTGAGATATTATGAGGTATCCTTCTATTTTGGGCCACCGGTTAAGTATTTATACTTAACCCTAATACCGCCGGATTTCGCCTAAAATTTTCGCTGAAAACCTAAGGGAATTTTCGCCAAAAATTCCTTTGTAAATGGGTTGACCGCTCGGCTGTATTCTCCTGTGATTTTTGGACCGCCGGTTCTCGGCGAAAACTTGGTGTTTTTGCCAAAAAGTTCTTCTTGCAAGCTCTACCGATTTCTCCATGAGTTTTCGCCGAAAACTCCAAGGGAATTTTGCTGAAAACTTAAGTGTAAATGGGAGCAGGATTTTGTTTGACTTGATTGACTCTCGGATCGATTCCAGTGCGAGTTCTCGAGGTTCCAACGCCTTAGACACGTCATTGGCTACTTTATTTGATGGCAAAAACCTATGCTAACATGAAAACACTATAAAACCATCAAATAGACCCGAAAAGGGCCAAAGTAACACAAATGGCACGAGATAGAGTAGTTGAATGAATATTCGCTATTCTACCCTAAAAACCATGTCTTAAGCAAGGAAATGTCGCTTAAATGAGGTTGATAATCACGTCAAATCGAGTGTCATCAAAACACCCCACACTTAAGCTTTTGATTGTCCTCAAGCAAACTGAATAGAAATGCTCATGTTCACAAATGATAAGATTTATTAAATTGGAGTTCAATCAAACACAATGAATTATTAGACAGATAATTCTTAGAACAAGAAACCTAACATGCATACTGATCAGCCAAACAACCTGGTCTCACTAAAAACTGCACACGACGAGTAATCGCAACCAATTATGCACGAATTTGACCTGACCGATCAGACTCCTCACACAGGAAATATTTAGTAAACGGGGATCTCTCACTCTCTGTGTTTAAGGACGTGTTTCTGCTCTCAATCATTTTCTGTTACTGAATTCTGTCATAAGTTTGCAATTCGACCACATCTCCACCACTGTGACAACACGAGTAACTAGTCAAGAAGGACTTCCCTGCTAAGAATGTAACGAATTCTACACTACAAGGGTTTATGATGAGATGGATGATGGGAATGTATGATGATGGCTTTGGTGCGGTGTAGCTTTCGACTAACTTCCCTCGAATCTAGCCTATGGCTTCCTACCGTCTAACCAGACACGGGTGGAATAGTGAACGCTCGTCCTATGATACCCTCAAGCAACCTAGCACTTATTTTCTTTATACTTTTTTTTCTTTTGACTTTTCTTTAGCTTCGTTCTTCCATTTGTAGGGAGAAGAACGTTTATTGAACTCAAAACTTGAAACTTTTTTGATTTTTCTGATTTTCTTTTTCGACATTTCTTTTATTTTTCTCTTTCTCTTTTTTTTTCTTTGTGCCAATTCTTTCTTTTAGTTGCTAGAGGGGTTTACACGTTTGGACATAATAGCTAAGACCACCTGTTTAATGGCTATAGGCAGGTTACCACAAACCGACTTCCGGTAGGTTAATCTAGAACTACAACCACAGGGGATCAACGAGGAATGAAAGAATGGGAAATGGTTGTAATGTATTATCGAACTGAAAGAACAGGCCAAGCTCAAGGGTTTAAACCTAATGGATTATCGTTTGGTAGGCTATCTGGCTTAGTAGCTGAATCTAGGTGCCCCTATCATTCTACAACTCGTGTCATCGTGTGGTCTCGAGTAGGACTCTTGCAAATTCTAACTCATTCAAGCAAACAGAAAATCACTCAAAAAGAATTGAAATTGCAAATTACGTGCAATGGATCAAAAGCTCACAGTTGGTTTGCTAGTCGGATTCGGTCATTTTCATGCAATCAAGGCTACAAACTACCAGTGTGATTTTAAAAATATGTTCTGACCAGGCAATTTAGCATCAAAGTAAACACGTTGGTTCTCAAGTTCTAGGTTAAGTAGTCTAAGCATCATTATGAGAGATTGAACAACAACTTAACATAAAAAAATCAAGAACTGAGCCATTCTAAAGCTAGAGAGACTGGATAGGAATCACGAGGCACACAAAAACACAATCAAGGGCAATCAAGTTCATGCAAGGTTCTCTAGCATCCTACCCCACACTTAAATCGTACTGTGTCCTCACAGGACTAAATCTAGAGTTCAGAGTGAAGTAGAAGAACCTGGACCGAGATGGTTGGCGTAGGGGTTGAGCACGGATCCTCGAAGCAGAGGCAATCTACCAAAGCGAAGCAAAGGGAATCTCCCAACTGCCTGCAAAACAAAAACAAATGAAACATAAAAAGGAAACCGGGACAAGTGTCCCGGATCCACACAGAAAAAAGTTGGATCGACATCCGAAAAGAAGAAATAAAAAGAAAGGACCAGAAAAAGGAATACAACCCGATCACTGCTGGTCAGGTGCATCGGGAGGGGGAATGCGGAGGGCGTCTGATGTGACTTTAATCAGTGCATTTTAAGCTTATGAATGACCTATGATATGCCCGTATTTATTCGCGAAATGACATGATTTATATGCGTTTATTGAATTTTTGTGCTAAGTGTCATTTTGTTGTCCGGTTGCCACTTTGGAGCCATAATTCGTGGGCTATTGGAGCTTCTCTATGCATTTTCAGGATCTGGCTTCAAAGTACGGATAACAAAGAGCGCATAGGAGCAAACGGGAGGTCATTTGGAGGCCGGACGAGGGAGATGTGAGCCTTGCAAGATCGGGTTTTCTGCAGAGTGCAGGGGGTGCACGCCGTGCAGATGTGCACGCCGTGCAGAGGTGCACGCCGTGCAGAGGTGCACGCCGTGCACTATGCACGCCGTGCAGGGGTGCACGCCGTGCAGAGGTGCACGCCGTGCACTGCCCCCTGCACTTTAAATACTCTTGATTTTGGCCATTTTGGGCAATGAGATCATATCTCTTGAACCCCAAATACATTTCCACGAACCCTCAAACCCTAGAGCACGTTTTTGGAGCAATTTGAAGCTATTGGAGCTAGGATTGAAGCCAACAAACCTTGGGAGAAGTGCCTACAAGTGGAGAAGTGAAGATCATCTCAAGGAATCATCCATGGTGTTCTTGGTGACCATTCTTCCTTCTTCTCTCTTTACTCCCTTGGCCATGTGTGGCTGATTTTCTAGGGTTCATCTTGGATGGGTAGATTAGTTGTGCTATGATAGAGAGATGATTGTATAGAACTTGCCATGATTGATCTTGGTTGTATGAGGATGATTCCTAGACTTGTTCTTAATACCATTTTATGCCATGTTTGCTTGATTTGGTCCATTCATTGTAATTTGATGCATGAGAGTGCTTGGATTGCATAGATTGTAGGTCTAGGGATTGAAGTGAGTGTGTTCTAAGAGATTAGATCATCTTATTTCAACCATTTTCACTTGATTTCTCTCTTGGGCATTTTATCGAACACTTGGTGTGCATGTGGAATTTCATTCAATTGAGTTTGAAAAGGCTTGTTGGGTGAATCTCTTAGTGTTAGGGCATTGATATGAGAGTGTTGTGCCTAGCCTTGTGGTCTTAGAGTCTTAAGAGAGGGTCTTGTGTCTTGGCATTTCATCAAACACTTAGAATGCATCCTATTTTCACTTAGTTTGAGAGCGAGAGCCTAAATTGAGTGGTATTGGGATAGGGATTAGGTGCTACGAGAGTGCATCGAGTCTAAAAAAGTGAAATGCATGGTCATCCGAGTGCAAACTCGATCTTGATTAGCTTGTTCGTTCAATTATTCATCTTGAGCATGATGAAACTACCTACCAAGAGAACCCCTTTATCTTTGATTTGTTCCACTTCTTTTCTTGCTTAAACCTTGTTAGTTTTTCATTGTTTATGCTTTTGATTTGTTCTCTTTCAAAACCAAAACTTAATTTCAAATGTTTAGACCGTTCATGAACTTTGTGAGTACAAGCTTATGAGAGGACCTCGAGGAATACGACCTTGGTAAACACGTGTTATCAGCGTCAACTATCTGTCGCTGCCATGCCAGCTGTGCCTCATACCTCTTGTCAGTGCGGAGCATGTGCTGCTGCATAATAATCCATCTGGCATCCTGAGTGGCGGTATCGTGGATCCGCCACTCCTGGAGTCGCTCGTACAGCTCTCCAACATCCGTGGGATGCGGTCGGTGTTGCGGGTGAGGCGCCTGGTACTCATACCCTGCCTGATGGTGTGGCGAGGGTATATGATCATCAAACTCCGGCCCCGGATGAGGCTGTGGCTCCTCAGAATCATCTTCTTCCTCCGACTCGACCTCGTGATAGAGAGGAGGAGGCGCCGCCACCTGTGGACTGAGGTCCAGCTCAAGGGCGTACTCGACCGCTAAATCTCCACCGACGGTGTACACTCTGCGTCGTGGGATGTCCGGGCCATATTCTTGGCTGAGACCAAGAGAGATGATGAGTCGACCGACAAAGTTGCCTCCCAGGAGTGAGCGAGGTGGCTTCACCTTCTGAGTCTTCTAGCGGAATAAGCGTGCAAGCACCCATCCGGGATGAAGAGGATAACTCTCCCAGATGGCGCGAAGAAGAATGAGCTCCTCTCTGCTGATATGGTGGTGGTTCTTTTCTGGAGCAAACAGTAGTGATCTACGCCAAACCATATGAATGAATCGATAGAGAGGGTGAGAGAGGGTGAGAGAGGGACTTAACTGAGTTGTGCTTCGTGGTACGAGCATCAGGAACTCCGATCATGTGGCTCCAGAGCGCGTCGTACTCGTCTCCGTTGCCGGAGTTGTTCTCCCAGCCGAGGTGATGTCCCTCGTAGTGCTCGCGGGGGATCCCGAGATGAGCTGCAAACTCATCGTAGGTGAAGTCCTTGTACACCCCGCCAAGATAGAAAGAGACGACCTTCTTGTGCTCGTCCAGATCGAATGTCGCCTAAAACTCCTGGAGAGCGACGTCTGGGAAGTCAGCGGCTAGCATGGTCATCTCCAGCAGTCCTGGAGGTATCAATGCGTCGAGCACATTCCGGTGCCAGTCCTCATCGTGCTCGAAGAGTGACTCCATAGATAATGGGTGAACATCAGCTCCAGGAGCATGCTCGAGCCGCTGGTAGCGCTCGTAATAGTACATCGGTAGGCGGGCGACAGTAGGGTGGTAACCGACACAGCCAGGAAATGCTGGTGGGGGGCCCTGGACGACGGGTGTGACGAGAGCGGGAGCTCGGGAGCTAGAACCGGTGTCAAGTCATGCCTTAGTCCTGCGCTCATGAATGACATTCCTAAAACTAGAAACGAAACTTGATTAATTAACTAATTACCCACCCCACACTTAGTAGAAAAACTCAATTTCATAAAGAAATGAGGGAAACCGAGTGGGGGTAAGCAACGTAAGTAATCGGTAATCACACTAAATCAAAGAGCATGCATATGTCTAGCCGGAATGTTCAAATCATAATTAGAGATCGGAAGTCAAACCGACATTCAAAAAGTCAACATCATAGCACATTGAACCCTAATCATGGCAATTACTAGCTCAAAGCGGGAAACGACGGCATAATCAATAACTCAAATGGCAAGTACAGATATATGAACGTGAATGAACACACATGGCAGCCAAATGAACAAAGACAAGTCATGGTCAAACCGACATTTCATAAAAGTCAACACCGCATAGAATCGATCTTTAAGCATATCAACACATGATCAAATGGTATTACAATTCAGCACAATATTTCCTAAGCATGTTAGATCAGTCCAAAGCATTCAGCTAACCTAGTTCACACGAAATCAGTTGGCACGCAAATCGAGGTAAACCGACAAGTCAACCAAAAGTCAACCCCGACGAAATTCAGCATTCAACATGTCAAAAGATTCGGAATGAAAAGTTCTACAACTTACCTTGAAGCCATGGGTGCTGAAAATGAACAGAAAGAGAGAAATCGGTGAAAAATCAAAAAATTTAGGTTTTGGCTGAACGGGAGCTCTAGAGCTCCGATTCGACTGATCTATGGCTCAAAATGATTGGAAGAGGAAGGGGAGAGGTGCGGTGGCGGCGGCGACGGACGGCGACGGTGAAAGTGTGGCGGCGGCGGCTGGGTTTTAAACAGGGGGAAGGTTTTGGTTATTTTCGAAAATGAAGAAGTGAGGGGAGAGAGAGAAAAGAGACCGGAAATAGGGGGAAAATTGTTTGATTTGGTCTCAAATTTTCGGCGAAAATGTGTGCAAGTTTTCGCCGAAAACACAAGTGAAAAACGTCTGCCGGTTTTCAAAGGATTTATCGCCAAAAACTCATAGAGTTTTCGCCAAAAAGTTTAGTTAAAATCGACCAGAAAACACAGTGGGATTTTCAAGGAAGTTTTCGCCAAAAAATGGGTCAGTTTTCGCCGAAAAGTTTGACCTGTACGATTGAAAATATTTTCGCAATCCCGAGAAACTTCAAAAAATCACAATTAAATCCACAAAAATCGGAACAACCTCAAACAACTTGCGATTGAAACGATGACACACAGACTACACACAGAAAATAAGAAATCATGCAAACTGACACTTTTGTCTCCCCCGAACTGACTCTAAAACACTAAGTTTGACACAAATGAAAAAAACTGACTCTAGTCGTGGGTTGCCTTCCACGAAGCGCTCTTTTATTATCGTCCTTGAGCTGGACGATATCTGGACGGTATTAGGAGACATCACAACTCAGGATCTCCTTAACGCTAGCATCGGAGGTCATGAAGTAGAGCTTCGGGGTATCTCTGTCAAGCATAAATTTCTTCCCGTTAGCATGTATGATCTTGGTACGTTCATCGGGAAGGTGATCAGTGATCTTGAACGGACCAAAAAGTTCTTTCGAGGGATCATTCCCTACAAGGAAGACGGTGGACGGAATGAGAACGATCGGCTTTGTCTTCTCTTTAACCTCCGGCTTCGTATCACCAGGATCGGTGATCGTCGGTATTTCCTTAGGAGATGCTTTTGACTTCTCCTTCAATACTTGTTCCGGCGCTGGTAGCTCGGAACGAATTGGTGGTGCAGCTAGCTCGGTAGAAGGTGGTGGAACAACTGGTCTCCAGACCATTTGAGTCTTCGTCTTCTTCTGATTCCTTCTCCGCGACCTGCCAGGTTCCTTGCTCGGCGGTGAAGAAGAGGCTTTCAGTTCCTTCTTCTTTGGCGGCTTCGGAGCAGCAGATTTTAGTTTCTACTTGGGAATCTGTTCAACACCTGCAACAACAATTGATCGAGGAACACTAGAAGAAATGTCAGTAACGGAGTTGACCGGAGTCAACTCCACAGTTTCAACAGCTAGGCAATGAGATTCTTCATTCAAAGGAGTATATTTCATTCCGTCCTTAAGGCGGAACGTTATTGTGTCCTTACCAACCCTCAAAGTCAAGGAACCATTTGGAACGTTAATTTGCATTCCAGTTGTAGCCATGAAGGGTCGTCCTATGAGAATGGTAGAATCATCCTTACTAGTATCAATGATCACATAGTCAGCTAAGAACGTGAAAGGACCACATTTAGTAACAACGTCTTTTATCTCTCCTCTCGGAGTTTTCAGTGATCTATCAACAAAGACAAGTTGTATGCTAGTTGGTTCAAGTTCTCCTAGGTTCAATTTTTCAAATAAACTCATAGGCATAACATTGACAGACGCGCCTAGATCAACCAAACTACGTTCTATCTCAACATCATTAATAACTAGAGGAAGCGTGAAAGAACCAGGATCATAACACTTAGCTGGATATGGCGATGAAGGCTTCTTGCTACGAGCGGCAGGATATCCTTCTTTACCTCCCCACATGCCAGTCTCAATCCGTGCGTTCGACTGCAATGCTCTTGGAAAAGGAGGCTTCACGTAGTACGGAGCAAGAGGAGGATCATACTCCTTAGGCGCTTCCTTCGGTGCTTCCTTCTTCTCTGGAGCTTCATCGGTCCTGCATAAAATAGAAGAAGCATTAGTAGATGAGTTTGTCGGTTCTTGAACGGATACCATCTTAGCTTGCTCCTTTATCGGATTTGGCTCAGTCTGGCTCGGAAGTTGGCCAAATGGTCAACCAGAGGCTAGCATGCTAGAGATCTGGTTCACAGCCTGCTCAATTCTTTGACCAGATGCGATTTGTTCTTGGTTGAGAAGAGCTTGGGCCTTAAACTGACTGTCATGATCGTCAAGTCTGGTGATGATCTGACTAAGCTTCTTATCCAGTTCACTGACGTTGTTTTCCCTTTGATGTTGCTGCCCTGTATAGGTATTGTTCAGGTATTAATTCTGGCGATTGCCAGAAGTAGTTCCATAGTTACCCAGATTGCGGTGCGGTGGCTGGTAGACACCTACCGGCGGATGATTCAGCTTCTGATCCTGAGCTGGACCAGCTGGTCGGCTATTCTGGTTGGCACCGGCATTGTAGGGAGATCTATCTTGGTAATTCCCCTGTTGCCTGAAATTGCAGTAGCCAGCATAACCATTCTGATTGTTGCTGAAGCCCTGTTGAACGAAATTGACTTCTTCTGCAGACCAGACTTCTGTTTTACCAAAAGTCTGGCATCGGCCTCCATTATGCGCACAAGCTCCACACCACTCACAATCGGAAACGTAGACAGCGGCTGCCGGTGGCTTGATGGGTGTAGAAGACTTCTTCAGATGCTTCTCTACTTCTGCCTTGATATTTGCTTCGAGATCGAGCTTGCTTCTAGATCCTTCAGATTGTCGCTCCCAGTTCCTCGACTTGGAAGCACTGTTCGCGAAATGAAGAAGAGCAGCTTCAGGTGTAAGTGTAGTGCAATCCCCTTCAGCTAGGGAATTGACCCATTTGGCAGATTCTTCTCGAAGACCTCGAGCAAAGATTTCAGCTAACTGCCTCTGCTCAAAACCGTGATGAGTACAGTTGTAGAAAAGTTCTTGGAATTGATTCCAAGTTTCATATAAGCTTACTCCTTCCTTCTGAGAGAATCTGGCGATGCTATCCTTGAAGGCTGTTGTTCTGGCAGGAGGGAAGTACTCTTCGACGAAGTCTTGAGCAAGAGTCACCCAGTCGGTGTAGTAGCCAGGTGTTTTGCCAGTAAGCCACCTCTTGGTAGCACCTTTCAGAGAGAATGGGAAACCTCTCAAGCAAAGAGTGTTCTTGTCGAGATTTCCGTTCTTGAAAGTGCTGCAGAGATCAAGGAAATCCGCCAGATGCGTGCACGGATTGTGTAGTGGCCTGCCTTCAAACTGTAGATCCCTGGAGATCATAGTCAATAATGGAATCTTGATCTCATAGTCAAGATCTCCTTCAATGCGCGGCACGACGATAGAAGATCGAACGCTAGTCGCGCTCGGCTTGTTGTAGTCAGCTAGACTCTTCGGTGCAACTGGTGGTGGTGGTAACTGATCATTCATTGTAGGAGATGGAGGAGGTGAAAGTGACTCGGTGTATGAAGCGGATGAAGATGACGGTGAAGATGGAGATGAGGAACTCTCCTTCAGTTCCTCGATCTTGATCGGAGTGACGGATGGAGGTGGATTGGTTCTGCCTCTCTTCGGAATCTATGATTGTCTCGGTGGAGCAGAGCTTCCTGTCTCTCTACACTCTTAGCCTTGTCGTCCTTGGCAGTTTGAGAGCGCGTGAGCGGGCGGCGGTGCATACACCTGTGAACAACCTACAAGTAACAAAAACAAACAAAACCAGTGTAAAATCGAAGTGGATGGGAAGTCGAAAGATGGAAAGTAGAAGAATAAGATGCCAGTTCTTCTTTCGAACAATCAAAAGAAGTCCCGGCAACGGCGCCAATTTGATGAACCAGTCGTAGAGCGGTGATCAAATAACTACCAAGCTGGAAGCTAGGGTAGATCGTATTCCATGGGTCTTCTAATGATTGATTACTCAAATATAAAGGCAAATTACTCAGATTTAACACTTTTGTGCGTGGTGTGAGTTCCAGGACTTCTAATTCTAAGAAATGCACAGGGATTAAAAATTAAAACTGAAAACAGATTGAAAGATTGGTTGATTAAACAAAGATGACAGACAAGCTTAGACTTTGAATCCCCCTTCGTTCACGAGAGCATTGGCAATCAACAGATTAGCGGATTTCGATTCTCGTTCAATCAATTCTAAGACACCACCATAACTCCTCACCCTTAGGTTTAAGACTGGCGAACGTTCGCTCTATCCAATCTAGCTACCAAGATTAATTAGCCATCCGGGTACGGTGGCCTCTCGCAACGACTTAACTAATTGGTGGAATTACTAACGATTTATGAGTTACTCTTGCAGTGGATTAACCTTAACTGGTTCCTACGAAAGGTACACACCAATGATTAGGTTAATTGTTCGATTTGATGTTTTAAAGTAAGGCGAGCGTTCGCTTCTATCCTTAGCTTAACAAGAATCTAAGGTGATCAATCCAAACTAGAAACATGAACAATGAAAAACAAATCAAACATGAAAGAGGAACTGATTGAACTTTGAATCTAATCACCGCCGATCCGTGACCGCTTTAAAGCCCTGGGTCACTTAGGGTTCATCTAGTCTAAGCTCTACGAGTTTAGCTACTCATGTTCATAACAAAAGTATCAAAGGAAAAGACAGAGTTCATCTTGAACAGAGAAAGAACAGAAAAGGATCTGAAAAACCTAATTAAGACGACTCCGGCAGAACTTCGATCTCTGGTAATCTGCACTCCTAGCTCCGAGTCTTCGAGATGAAAGGGATGGCGTCATGATCTCTTCCTGGCTCTTTGAACTCTAAACTCTACTCTAGAACTCTTGAGAATCCTCGAAGTATTTGGTATTAGTTGGTATTCTGAGATATTATGAGGTATCCTTCTATTTTGGGCCGCCGGTTAAGTATTTATACTTAACCCTAATACCGCCGGATTTTGCCTGGAATTTTCGCTAAAAACTGAAGGAAATTTTCGCCAAAAATTCCTTTGTAAATGGGTTGACGGCTCGGCTGTATTCTCCTATGATTTTCGGACCGCCAGTTCTCGGTGAAAACTTGGTGTTTTCGCCGAAAAGTTCTTCTTGCAAGCTCTGCCGATTTCTTCATGAGTTTTCGCCGAAAACTCCAAGGGAATTTCGCCGAAAACTTCAGTGTAAATGGGAGCAGGATTTGGTTCGACTTGATTGACTCCTCAGATTCCGGTGCGATTTCTTGAGGTTCCAACGCCTTAGACACGTTCTTGGCTACTTTATTTGATGGCAAAAACCTGTGCTAACATGAAAACATTAAAAAACCATCAAATAGACTCGAAAAGGGCCAAAGTAAGACAAATGGCACGAGGTAGAGTAGTTGAGTGAATATTCGCTATTCTACCCTAAAAACCATGTCTTAATGAAGGAAATGTCGCTTAAATGAGGCTGATAATCACGTCAAATCGAGTGTCATCACTGGACATTCACAAGTCCAGACAGCACAAGAAGGTCATCTCCTTCTTCCTCGGTAGGGTGTACAGAGAGTTCACCTATGATGAGTTTGCGGACCACCTCGGCATCCTGCACGAGCACTATCACCGTCACCACCTTGGCTGGGGCGACAACAAGGCCAGAGGCCCGAGCTATGATGCACTCTAGAGACACATCTCAGGAGTGCCGGGTGCCCATACCACAGACCACAACTCCATCGGTTCGGTCTCTCACCCCCTCTTTCATTTTGTTCATATTGTATAGTGTAGATCTTTGTTGTTTGCTCCAGAGAAGGATCTCCATCATGTCAGCCGAGAGGAGCTTCTACTCCTCAGAGCTATTTACGAAGGGTACCGACTCCACCCAGGATGGGTTTTGTCTCGTGTGTTCCACAAGAAGATCACACCCGCGAGGCTCCCATCCTTCCTCCCCGGTGGACCCTTCCTTGGTCGCCTCATCACCAACCTTGGTCTCAACTAGGCTTGGGAGCCTGAGGTCCCGCGCCACCTAGTGCACACCGTTGATGCAGACCTGGCGGTGAGTATGATCTCCAGTTAGACTTCGGACCTCGAGAGACGGTACCTCCGCCTCTCTACCGGGAATCAAGTCAGAGGAGGAGGATGATTCCGAGGAGGATGAGCCCCAGCCGGATCCGGCATTTCACCACTAGATACCCCCACAACAGCTGCATATGGGGTTTGCACACCAGCAGCACCCTCACTTCCAGGAGCCTCAGCAGATGCCTTCTGGTGGTTATGGGGAGCTGCTCAGCCAGATCCGAGATTGGCAGATCGACCACACCACCACCCAAGATGCTCGTTGGCTAATCACTCTGGAGCACATGCGCCAGCAGAACACCAGACATGAGGTGCAGCTGGCGTGGCAGCAGCGGATCAAGGATTTCTGGCATATTCCCCATTACCTCCCCCACCTAAAGAGTGATCAGGTCGTATCCCCTTCCTTGTCCTTCTTTTTATTTATTCTTTTTGGATTTCGGTCCAATTTTGTTTTGTGTGGATCCGGGACACTTGTCTCAGTTTCCTTTTGATCTTTTGTTTGTTTTTTTTTGTAGGCACCTTTTGGCAGCTTCTCTCCACGTTCCGGATTCTCCTTGTTCATCCCCTACACCAACCATCTCGGTCCAGGTTCTTCTATTCCTATCTGCTCTAGTTTGGTCCTATGAGGACACAGAACGGTTTAAGTGTGGGGTAGGGTGTATAATTGTATGATCTTGACTTGCTTTCTGTATGATTTCGTGGTTTATCTAATTCCTATAGCTTAGAATTGCTCGATTCTTGACGTGTGATGTTAAGTTTGTTTTCAATTTTTCATAATGATGCTTAGACTACTTAACCGAGAACCGGTAATCAACTTGCTGCATTGATGCTAAATTTCCTAGTCAGAACAGAAAGCTCCATCACTCTTGTAGTAATTCACTTTGATTGCATGAAAATGACTGAATCCGACTAGCAAACCAACTGTGAGCTTTTGATCCATTGCACATAAACTTGCAATTCAATTCTTTTTGAGTGATTTTCTCGTACCTTGAATCAGTTAGAATTTGCATTAGACCAATTCGAGACCACACGATGACACAAGTTCTAGGAGGATAGAGGCATCTAGTTAAAGCTACTGAAGCCAGATAGCCAACCTAACGTTAAATCCATTAGGTGTAAACCCTTGACCTTGGTCCTTCTTTCGATACGTATACATTACAGCTAATCCCCATTTTTCATCACCCTGTTGATCCCTTGTGGTTGTAGTTCTAGATTAGCCTACAGGAAGTCGGCCTGCGGTAATTTTCCTATAGCCATTAAACAGGTGGTCTTAGCTATTATGTCCAAACGTGTAAACCCCTCTAAGCAACTAAAAGAAAAATCAGCACAAGAAAAAAAAATTCAAAAATATTCAAAATTTCAAAGTCAAGTAGTTTAGTTCAAATAACGTTCTTCTCCCTACATATTGAAGAACGAAGTCAAAGAAAATGTAAAGAAAAATTCTGAAAAAAAATAAAAATATGCAAAATAAAGTGCTAGGTTGCTTGAGGGTATCATAGGACGAGCGTACATCATTCCATTCCGTGTCTAGTTAAACGGTAGGGATCCATAGGTCCTGATTCGAGGGAAGTTATTCGACTGCTACTCCGCACCCAAGCCTTCATCATCATACATCCCTTCGTCCATTCATCATAAATCCATGTAGTATAGGATCGTTACAGTCCCTTGCAAAGCCCTTTTGACTAGTTTCTCGTGTTGTCGCAGTGGTGGAGATTTTGTCGAAATGCAAACTTATGACATAATTTAGTTTAGAAAGTGATTGAGAGCATAAACGCGTCCCTAAACACAGAGTGTGAGAGTTTCCCCATATACTAAATATTTTTCTGTGTGAGGAAGTCAGGTCGGTTAGGTCGGATTTGTGCATGATTGGTGATTGCTACTTGATTGTGTGCAGAGAACTAGTGAGACCGGGTTTTTTGGTTGATATGTATGCATGTTAGGTTACTTGTTTTAGGTGTATTAGTTTAATATTCATTACGAAGGCTTGAACCTCAATTTGATCGATCTTGTCATTTGTGAATCGGAGTGTGTTCTAGTTTAGTTTTCTTGAGGACAAGTAAAATCTTAATCTAGGGTGTTTTCGCTCTTTTGCACTATTTCCTACCGATTTGATTACTTTGACCCGTTTAGGGTCTATTTGATGTGTTTTCTAGTGTCTCGTTGAGTACATAGGTTTATGCCGTCAAATAAGGAGCGATTGGACATGTTCAGGAAGCGATGGAACCTCAAGAAATGACTCGGAATCAAAACCAGAATCAAACCGATCGAAGGAATAACATTCTCCTACCCAGCACCAAGTTCTCGGCGAGAATATGAACTTCTCGCCGAGAATGTATTGAAGAAGAAATATGGAATTTTAGTCGAGATTCAGCTGAAGATTTACACTAAAGTTCTCGGCGAGAACTTCCAAATTCTCAACGAGAACATATGAAGTAAAGGAACCATAATTCTCGTCGAGATTCGGAATTAGTTTACACACAAGTTCTCGGTGAGAACTCCCAATATTCTCGCCGAGAACTATCTTTTTTTCCAGCACTAAATTGGAAAACCTATTTAAGGAAGCTGCACATCATTCGGAAGATGGAGATACTTTTTACAATTAAAACTTCAGAGTTGAGAGAGCATCTGATGAACCTCGTCGTTGTGCAGGTTCAATCAAATACTACTAAGCTAGGAAAGTTAGGGTAGATCGTATTCAACGGGTCTTCTAATGATCGATTACTTAAATAAACTGGCAAATTACTCAGGTTAAACACTTCGTGCGTGGTGTGAGTTCCACGACTTCTAATTCTAAGAAATGCAGGGAAATTAAAAATTGAAACTGAAAACAGATTGGAAATTAGGGTTGAAAACAGAGATGACAGACGAACTTAGACTTCGAATCCCCCTTCGTTCACCAGAGCATAGGCAATCAACAGATTAGCGGATTTCAATTCTCATTCAATCAATTCTAAGACACCACCATAACTCCTGACCCTTAGGTTTAACACCGGCGAACGTTCGCTCTATCCGTTCTAGCTACCAAGATTAATTAGCTGCCCGGGTACGGTCGCCTCTCGCAACGACTTAACTTAACTGGTGGATTTACTAACGATTTATGAGTTACTCTTGCAGTGGATTAACCCTAACTGGTGGATTTACATCACTCTTGTAGTAAGGCACTCTCTAATTATAAGGTTAATTGTTCAATTTGATGTTTTAAAGTAAAGCGAGTGTTCGCTTCTATCCTTAGCTTAACAAGAATCTAATCTAGGTGATCAATCCAGATAAGAAACATGAACAATGAAGAACAAATCAAACATGAAAGAGAAACTGATTGAACTTTGAATCTAATCACCGCCGATCCGTGACCGCTTTAAAGCTCTGGGTCACTTAGGGTTCATCTAGTCTAAGCTCTAAGAGTTTAGCTACTCATGGTTTTCACAAAAGAATCAAAGACAAAGATAGAGTTCATCATCCAGAGGAAGAATAGAAAAGGATCTGAAAAACCTAATTGAGACGACTCCGGCAGAACTTCGATCTTCCGGTAAACTGCAATCCTAGCTCCGAGTCTTCGAGATGGAAGGGATGGCATCACGATCTCTTCCCGGCTCTTCGGACTCTAACTCTGCTCCAGAACTTGAGAGAATTCTGAAGTAATCGGTATTAGTTGGAAATTATGATTCTGAAAAAGTATATCTTGATTTGGGCCGCCGGTTAAGTATTTATACTTAACCCTAATATCGACGGTTTTTAACTGATATTTTCGCCGAAAATGTGAAGAGATTTTCGGCGAAAATCACTTTGTAAATGACTGAACGCCGGCTGCTTTTCTTCTGTGGTTTTGGTCCAACAGTTCTCGGCGAAAACTTAGTGTTTTCGCCGAAAACATCCTTCGGTTGACATCAGTGGATTTGTGCTAGGGTTTTCACCGAAAACACTAAGGGATTTTCGGCCAAAACTTTAGTGTAAACTGGGGCAAGAATTGGTTCGACTTGATTGGCTCCTTGGATCGATTCCGGTGCGATTCCTCGAGGTTCCATTGCCTTAGACACGTCCTTGGCTACTTATTTGACGGCAAAAACCTGTGCTAACATAGAAACACTAGAAAACCATCAAATAGACCCGAAACGGGCCAAAGTAACACAAATGGCACGAGATAGAGCAATTGATTGAATATTCGTTATTCTACCCTAAAAACCATGTCTTAAGCAAGGAAATGTCGCTTAAATGAGGCTGATAATCACGTCAAATCGAGTGTCATCAAAATATCCCACACTTAAGCTTTTGCTTGTCCTCAAGCAAACTGAATAGAAACGCTCATGTTCACAAATGAAAAGATCGATTAAATTGGAGCTCAATCAAACACAATGAATTATTAGACAGATAGTTCCTAGAACAAGAAACCTAACATGCATACAGATCAGCCAAACAACCTGGTCTCACTAATAAACTGCACACGACAAGTAATCGTAACCAATTATGCACGAATTTGACCTGACCGACCAGACTCCTCACACAGGAAATATATAGTACAATGGAAACTCTCACTCTCTGTGTTTAAGGATGTGCTTATGCTCTTAATCAGTTTCTGTTACTGAATTCTGTCATAAGTTTGCAATTCGACCACATCTCCCACTACAAAAAAAAAGCTGTTTGGCGTCGGTCATACACGCGTTTTAGCGTCGGTCATGACCGACGCCAAAATAAATAGCGTCGGTCGACTAAAACGACGCCAGATCTGGTGACGCTAAATTTTAGTGTCGGTCATTTGGTCGACCGACGCTAAAACGCGTGTCAACCGACGCTATAGTGTTCCGGTCGAACCACCAACCGACTCAGTGGTTAGAACATAGCGTCGGTCAAACGTTTGACCGACGCTAAATTGGAAAACCGACGCTAAACCGCGTGTGTCTGGTCAACCACGCGCTGACCTGAATTATAATTTAGTGTCGGTTGTGACCGACGCTATTACAGGTCCAACCGACGCTATTATAGGTTCCAGTGGGCAGAATTCTGCTTGCTTTTTTTGTTTTCTCATACTCTTCTAGTGCCAATACCTGCATAAATTACCCTGCATACATCAATTCCATTTTCACAATTCACTTTTCCAATCACTAAACATACTATATATAAATGTCAAAAACATCGTCCTAAAACATTGTACTCAAAACATTGTTCTAACACATGCACCTTAAACATCCCCCTAAAACATCTAAAAACACATGCTATCTACTCATCATCCTCCTCGTCATCGTACGAGTCCATGTCTGAGGGGGGCATACTCCCTTTTCCCTTAGAAGATGAACCCACCAACTGGCTGAGCCGCTGAACCTCCTCCTCCAGATGGCTCAAGCGCTGGACCTCTGCCTCCAACGCCCTCACTCGATCATCGGCGGGACAATGGCCGAAGATGTGAGTGGTAGTAGCTGAACTACTACCCTGGCTCGATCCACCAGCTGCTCCACCACGTCTCCTACTCATATTAACCTGAATAGACAAAGACAACAAATAATTAGAATTTGACTATTTTAAATTTACATATATCATATACTACATTACATTACCTGGGAGGGGGTTACGTCAGTTCCCATACCGCGAACTCTACCACTGTGCTCCTTCGGATAGACAAGTCCGAGTGCATCGTTCGCAGAAGGATATGTCGGGACTGTGGGATCCTGCATCAGCTCCAGAATCCGAGGCTGCACAGTGATGACACAAATGGGTTTCACAAACCAAAGTTAATTAAATAGACACTATTGGAGATTATTTTGTTAGATTGGAATAGGTGATCAAGTACTTACCACATTAGGATCAGTGTAAGTCTGATCCTTCTTTGTGTGAGTGATAGCATACAACTCACCTCTGCTGGGCGCATTTCCTCCCCTTTCAGCTGCCTACAAGTGTACGAACTAAACAATATGAATACACTTTCTAAAACGTACTAATACACAAAAAATTATTGGAAAGTTGAACTGGATTATTACCAACTCCAGTCCTCTAACTCGCAACTTCTTTGACCCTCCAGTGTGGGGTGAGGTGTAAGTCCTCCGGGCGATTGAATTCTTGCGAGATCTCGCCTACAAAATGTTATTCATTTCAATGATGTACGTTGATATAATATATTCACATAAGGCTTAATTTGTAAATGACTTACCACATTATCGGGTCTCAGCCTGATATCCACAAACTGTGCCCACATAGGCGAAGAGATCCTGCCCGGCTTGTGTTCTATTGCCCACGCCCTAGAGATATCCACAAACTCATCCCAGTCGAAGTCTTGGCCCGCTTCTGCAGCTTCCTTCTTCAATTTATTCTTGTATGTGTTAACCACATAATTTCTCCAAAGGCGGGTTTTGCAGTCCTTCCACTTCCTACCAATATCCTCCATGATGTACTTAGTCGCAGCGTCTGTCAACTGCTAGTGTCATTATCTTCGCTCATAGGAATTTCTTCATTCAATTGACCTTCCTCATTAACATCTTCATTAACAAGTACTTCAGTAGTAGTCTCGCGGACCTCCTCAGTAACGACACCAAAAACATCATTAACCATTGAACGAAGTGATCTATTATGATCACTTCCATGCACTATTGTACGTGCATTCCTAGAAGAAGATCCATACAGACGCTCTCCATGTCGATCCCAAACAGTATATCCTGGCGGAAATGGCTTGCGGAGTAAATGCTCATACACATCATCTCTACACAACCACTTCTTGAATCCACATTTTGGACATGGACAAACTATTTGCTCTCCGTCGTTGTTGTTGGAGAAAGCAAAATGTAGAAAGCTTTCTAAGCCAATCATGTACTCCGGTGATAATCTTGGGGTGTTAATCCAAGATTTATCCATTAGGAGATACCTGATTTAGTGTAGGGAATAGATTCTCAGTACTGGAGATCATAATCTATATATAAGTTAACTAAGGTAAAATGCTAAGATGTTATAACATTAATTTAGAATCATGTTGTAGCAAATAATATACTAGTAACTAGTGTTTGTACGAAATTACCATGAAGTAGTTAGCAATATGTTACTGAGTTTAGTTAACTTAAAAACAAACCATAACTCAACCAATGAATTCTAATATTAATCATATTCTAACAAATAATTAAAAATAACAAACAATTCTACTAATTAATCTCATTTTCAATATAAATTATAACTACCGCATAATTCATACAGAAAACACATAACACAGTAATCATATACTTTTACTCGCATTAAACCATAAAAACCAAATTATAACTGATCATAGTGAAAACATACATATTACTAGGAATTAGATTAATCTTGACGACATACATATTACTATACAAGTTTAATCATTTTTATGAGACATGCATATTACAATCAATTAATTTACGTGTAAAAAAAAGACAACAAATGCATACCTTACACCGGGGTGAGTGACAAAAAGGCAGAAGACAGAACCACGAGAAAAGCACTACTCGATACGGGCACTGAGAAAATAACCACACAACATGTACAATTAGAACTAATCATAATAACTATTTCAATCCACAACAATACTAATGACACATACAATCGAGAAACTAAACGAAATTTAAATTACAATCTACAATTCAATACTATTCTAGGAGTCACAACAATTTCAATTCACTACAAAACTAATCATAATAACTATTTCAATCCACAACAATACTAATGACACATACAATCTAGAAACTAAACGAAATTTAAATTATAATCTACAATTCAATACTATTCTAGGAGTCACAACAATTTCAATTCACTACAATTCTAATAATCACAAAGTATACAATTCTAATTCTCTACAATCCTAATAATCAGAACATATACAATTATAATTCTCTACAAAATAAACAAAATTTAAATTACAATCTAAAAATTAAATAACTTACCCCGAAACACAGGAGGAAATGTCAAGGAAGCACGGTGATGAGAACAGCGTAACAGCAGCTCCTAGCTCGAATGCTGGCAATTTCAGAGGATTTGGGAGTTGAGAGAATTTCAAGTTTTGGGGAGGAGTTGCATACTGATTTCTGGCGTCTGGGGGTTTTTATATGTTCGTGGTTTAGCGTCAGTCGATGACCGACGCTAAAACGTGTGTCAGCCGACATTAATTACACGCGTTTTAGCGTCGGTCATCGACCGACGCTAAATTGCTTCTTCTGACCGACGCTGAGCCAACCATCCGGTCAGACCAAAAAATCAACCCTGAACGGCTAATAGCGTCGGTTGCCGTGCTAATTTTAGCGTCGGTCGACTATCAACCGACGCTAAAACGCGAAGTCAACTACTTAGCATCGGTTGTTGACCGACCGACGCTATTTTGCTACGTTTCAACTGACGCTAAACAGCTGTTTTTTTGTAGTGTCCACCACTGTGACAACACGAGTAACCAGTCAAGAAGGACTTCCCTGCTAGGACTGTGACGAATTCTATACTACAAGGGTTTATAATGAAATGGATGATGGGAATGTATGATGATGGCTTTGGTGCGGTGTAGCTTTTCGACTAACTTCCCTCGAATCTAGCTTATGGCTTCCTACCGTCTAACCAGGCACGGGTGGAATAGTGAACGCTCGTCCTATGATACCCTCAAGCAACCTAGCACTTTATTATTTTTCTTACACAATTTTTTTTCTTTTCAACTTTTCTTTTGACTTCGTTCTTCCATGTATAGGGAGAAGAACGTTTTATTAAACTAAGAGTTTTTTGAAGCTTTTCTCCTTTTCTGCTTTTTTCAAAATTTTTTTCTTCTTTTCTTTCATTTTTTTCTTTTTTCTTTGTGCCGATTCTTTCTTTTAGTTGCTAGAGGGGTTTACACGTTTGGACATAACAGCTAAGACCACCTGTTTAATGGCTATAGGCAGGTTACCACAAACCGACTTCCGGTAGGTCAACCTAGAACTACAACCATAAGGGATCAACGGGGAATGAAAGACTGGGAAATGGCTGTAATGTATATCGAACCGAAAGAACAGGCCAAGCTCAAGGGTTTAAACCTAATGGATTTTATCGTTAGGTAGGCTATCTGGCTTAGTAGCTGAATCTAGGTGCCCCTATCATTCTAGAACTCGTGTTATCGTGTGGTCTCGAGTAGGTCTCATGCAAATTCTAACTCATTCAAGCAAACAAAAAATCCCTCAAAAAGAATTGAAACTGCAAGTTACGCGCAACGGATCAAAAGCTCACAGTTGGTTTGCTAGTCGGATTCGGTCATTTTCATGCAATCAAGGCTACAAACTACAAGTGTGATTTTAAAAATTCTGTTCTGACCAGGCAATTTAGCATCAAAGTAAATACGTTGGTTCTCAAGTTCTAGGTTAAGCAGTCTAAGCATCATTATGAAAGTTTGAACAGCAACTTAACATCAAAAATCAAGAACTGAGCCATTCTAATGCTAAAGAGACTGGAAAGGAATCATGAGGCACACAAAAATACAATCAAGGACAATCAAGTTCATGCAAGGTTCTCTAGCATCCTACCCCACACTTAAATCGGACTGTGTCCTCTCAGGACTAAAATTAGAGTTCAAAGTGAAGTAGAAGAACCTGGACCGAGATGGTTGGCGTAGGGGATGGGCATGGATCCTCGGAGCAGAGGCAATCTACCAAAGCGAAGCAAAGGGAATCTCCCAACTGCCTACAAAACAAAAACAAATGAAAGATAAAAAGGAAACCAGGACAAGTGTCCCGGATCCACACAGAAAAAGTTGGATCAAAATTCGAAAAGAAGAAATAAAAAAAGGGACAAGAAAGAGGATACAACCCGATCACTGCTCGTCAGGCGCGTCGGGAGGTGGAAAGTGGAGGAAGTCGCCGAGCTGACGTTGCCACGCCAGCTGTGTCTCATACCGCTCGTCGGAGCGGTGCATATGTTGCTGCATAATAGTCCACCTTGCCTCTTGAGTGGCGTTGTCGGTGATGCGCCACTCTTGAAGACACTCATACAGCTCTCCAACATCCGCGGGGTGCGGTCGGTGCGGCTGGTGAGGCGCCTGATATGGATCTGGAATAGGTGGCGGCGATCGGTGTGCATACTCTGCCTGATGATGTGGCGAGGGTATAGGATCATGAAATTCTGGCTCGTACTGAGGCTGAGGCTCCTCAGAATCATCTTCTTCCTCCGACTCATCCTCGTCTTGGAGAGGAGGATCTGCTGCTACCTGGGGGCTGAGGTCCAGCTCGAGGTTGTATTCGACCGCCAAATTGCCTCCAACAGTGCGTACTCTACGGCGTGGGATGTTCGGGCCATATTCTTGGCTGAGGCCGAAGGAGATGATGAGTCGTCTTACAAAGTTGCCTCCCAGGAGTGAGCGAGGTGGCTTCGACCTCTAAGTCTTCTTGCGGAGTAGTCGGGCAAGCACCCATCCGGGATGAAGAGGATAGCTCTCCCGGATGGCGCGATGAAGAAGAAGCTCCTCTCGGCTGATATGGTGGCGGTCCTTCTCTGGAGCATACAAAAGAGAACGACGCCAAACCATGTGAATGAATTTATAGAGAGGGTGAGAGAGAGACTTAACTGAATTATGCTTCGTAAGACGATCGCCGGGCATTCCAGTCATGTGGCTCCAGAGTGCATGGTACTCTTCTCCGTCGTCATCGTCGTTCTTCCAGCCGAGCAGATGACCCTCGTAGTGCTCGTGGGGAATCCCGAGACGAGCTGCAAACTCATCATATGTGAGTTTCATGTGCACCCCGCCTAGATAGAAGGTGACGACCTCCTTGTGCTGCCTCCTCTTGTGCTCGTCCAGATCGAACGTCACCCAAAACTCCTGAAGGGCGACGTCTGGAAAGTCGGCGACAATCGTGGTCAGCTCCAGCAAGCCAGCATGCGTCAATGCATCGAGCACGTTCCGGTGCCAGTCCTCATCATGATCGAAGAGCGACTCCATGGAAAGGGGGCGAACAGCAGCTCCAGGGATATCTCGCGTGGTAGCACTCGAAGTAGTACGGGGGTAGGCGAGCAACGGTGTGGTGGTACCCAACACGGCAAGGGAAAGCTGGGGGAGGGCCCTGGACGGCAGGTGTGACGGGAGCGGGAACTCGGGAGCTGGAGGCGGTGTCAAGTCTCTGCTTGGTCCTGCTCTCATGAGTTACGTTCCTAAGCATGAAAACAGACCAGATTAGTCAAACTAAAACCCTACCCCACACTTAGTAGAAAAACTCAATTTCACAAAGAAATGAGGAAAACCGAGTGGGAGTAAGCAAAGCAGATTAACCGGTAATCACAAATCATTAAAATACATGCTTAGGAACAGCCAGAATGGCATTATCACAATCAGAGTTCAGAAGTCAAACCGACATTCAAAAAGTCAACATGATAGAACATTGAACCCTAATCATGGCAATATTAGCAGAAAGCAGAAAATGACGGTATAATATGATCTCAGATGGCAAACACAATAATATGGACGTAATTGAGCACATCAGGCAGCCAAACGAGGATAAACAGTTCATGGTCAAACCGACATTTCTCAAAAGTCAACACCACAAAGAATCAATCTTATTTATAGCAACACATGATCAAACGATATTAAAATTAAGCACAATAGTCCCTAATCATGCTAGATCAGTCCAAAGAGTTCAGCTAACCTAGTTCACATGAAATCAGACGGCACGCAAATCGAGGTAAACCGAAAAGTCAACCAAAAGTCAACCCCGACGAAATTCAGCATTCAACATGTAAAAAGATTTGTAATGAAAAGTTCTACAACTTACCTTGAAGCCATGGGTGCTGAAAATGAACGGAGAAAGAGAAATCGGAGAAAAAACCGAAAATTTTAGGTTTTGGCTGAACGGGAGCTCTAGAGCTCCGATTCGGACGATCTACGTCTCAAAATGTTCGGAAAAGGGAGGGGAGATGTGCGGCGGCGGCGGTGACGGCGACGGCGGCTTGTTGGACGGCGGCGAAAAAAGAAAGGCGGGGCAGTTTGAGTTTTTAACAAAAGGGGAGGTTTTGATTTTCAAAAATAAGAAGTGAGGAGAGAGAGAAGAGATGACCGGATTTTTAAAATGAGGAATTGTTGATTTTCACTCAGATTTTCGGCGAAAATAAGAGCAAGTTTTCGCCAAAAAATATCAGTTAAAAAGTACTGCCGATTTTCAAAAATATTTTTGCCGAAAACTACAAGGAGTTTTCGCCGAAAACTCTAGTTAAAAAACGTCTGAAAACACAGTGAGATTTCAAAGGGCATTTTCGCCGAAAACATGGGTTATTTTTGCCGAAAATTTTGACCTGTACGATTGAAACTATTTTCGCAATCCCGGCAAACTTCAGAAAATCACAGTTAAATCCACAAAAATCGGAACAACCTCAAACAACTTGCGAAAGATACTATGACACACAGACTACACACGAAAAATAAGAAATCAAAAAAACTGACACTTTTGGCTCCCCCGAACTGACTCTAGAACACTAAGGTTGACACAAATGAAAAACTGACTCCAGCCGTGGGTTGCCTCCCACGAAGCACTCTAGATTAACGTCCTTGAGCTGGACGATACCTGGACGGTATTAGGAGACATCCCAACTCAGGTTCTCCTTAATGCTAGCATCGGAGTTCATGAAGTAGAGCTTCGGGGTATCTCCGTGAAGTATAAATTTCTTCCCGTTAGCGTGTAAGAGCTTGGTATGTCCGTCGGGAAGGTGCTCAGTGATCTTGAACGGTCCGAACAGTTCTCTTGAGAGTTCATCCTTCATGAGTGTTACAATGGAAGGAATGAGGACTGTCGGCTTCATCTTCTCCTTAACCTCCGGCTTTGCATCACCAGGATCCATAACCTTTGAAGCTTCTTTAGGAGATGATTTCGGCTTCTCCTTCAGTACTTGTTCCGGCGCCGGTAGCTCGGAACGAATTGGTGGCGCAGCTGGCTCGGATGAAGTTGGCAGCACAACTGGTCTCCAGACCATTTGAGTCTTCGTCTTCTTGTTCTTCCCCCGGGGCCTGCTAGGTTTCTTGCTTGGCGGTGAAGAAGAGGCTTTCAGTTCCTTCTTCTTTGGCAGCTTCTGAACAGCAAATTTTGGCTTCTGCTTGGTAAACTGTTCAGCACCTGCAGTAACAATTGAGCTAGGAACACTATAAGAGACGTCAGTGACGGAGTTGACCGGAGTCAACTCCATAGTTTCAACAGCTAAGCAATGAGATTCTTCATTCAAAGGGGTATATTTCATTCCGTCTTTAAGGCGGAATGTTATCGTTTCCCTACCAACCCTCAAAGTTAAAGAACCATTTGGAACGTTAATTTGCATTCCAGTAGTAGCCATGAAGGGTCGTCCTATGAGAATGGTAGAATCATCCTTACTAGTGTCTATGATCACGAAGTCAGCTAGGAAAGTGAAAGGAACACATTTTAGTAACAACGTCTTTGATTTGTCCCCTAGGGGTTTTCAATGATCTATCAGCGAAGACAAGTTGCATGCTAGTTGGTTCAAGTTCTCCTAGATTCAATTTTTCAAATAAGATCATAGGCATAACATTAACAGACGCGCCAAGATCAACCAAACAACGTTCTATCTCAACATCATTAATGACAAGAGGTAGAGTGAAAAAGCCAGGATCAGAACTATTAGCTGGATATGGAGAGGAAGGTTTCTTGCTACGAGCATCAGGGTATCCTTCTTTATTCCCCTTCATGCCAGTCTTGATCCTTGCGTTCGGCAGCAATGCTCTTGGAAAAGGAGGCTTCACATAGTACGGTGCAAGAGGAGGATCGTTCTCCTTAGGCGCCACTTCCTATGCTTCCTTCTTCTCTGGAGATTCAGTGATCCTGCGTAAAACAGAAGAAGCATCAGCAGATAAGCTTGAAAACTTTTGAACAGTTACCATCTTGGCTTGCTCCTTTCTTGGATTTGGCTCTGTCTGGCTTGGAAGTTGGCCAAATGGTCGACCAGATGCTAGCATGCTCGAGATGTGGTTGACAGCTTGCTCAATTCTTTGACCGGATGCGATCTGTTCTTGATTGAGAAGAGCTTGAGCTTTGAACTGACTGTCATGATCATCAAGTCTGGTAATGATCTGACTAAGCTTCTTGTCCAGGTCACTGACATTGTTCTCTCTCTGATGTTTCTGCCCTGGATAGGTGTTATTCAAATATTGATTCTGGTGATTGCCAGGAGCAGTTCCATAGTTACCCGGATTACGGTGTGGCGGCTGATAGACACCTCCCGGCGGATGGTTAGGCTTCTGATCCTGAGCTGGACCAGCTGGGCGGTTATTCTGGTTCTGGTTATGGTTGGCGCCAGCATTGTAGGGAGGTCTGTCTTGATAGTTCCCTTGCTGCCTGAAGTTGCGGTAGCCAGCATAACCATTTTGATTGTTCATGAAGCCTTGTTGAAAAAAATATACCTCTTCGGCGGACCAAACTTCTGTCTTACCAAAATTCTGGCATCGGCCTCCATTATGCGCACAAGCTCCACACCATTCGCAATCAGCAACATAGACAGAAGTTGCCAACGGTTTGATTGGTGTAAAAGACTTCTTCAGATGCTTCTCTACTTCTGCCTTGATAGTAGCTTCGAGATCGAGCTTGCTCCTTGATCCTTCAAATTGTCGTTCCCAGTTCCTCGCCTTGGAAGCACAGTTTGCGAAGTGAAGAAGAGCAGCTTCAGGTGTGCGTGTAGTGCAATCCCCTTCAGCTAGAGAATTGACCCACTTGGCAGATTCTTCTCGAAGACCTCGAGCAAAGATTTCAGCTAACTGCCTCTGCTCGAATCCGTGATGAGGACAGTTGTAGAGAAGTTCTTGGAATCGATTCCAAGTATCGTATAAGCTTTCTCTTTCTTTCTGGGAGAATCTGGTGATGATGTCCTTGATGGCTGTTGTTCTGGTAGGAGGGAAGTACTCTTCAACAAAGTCCTGAGCCAGAGTATCCCAATCAGTGTAATATCCAGGTGGTTTGCCAGTAAGCCACCTCTTAGCAGCGCCTTTCAGAGAGAACGGGAAAGCTCTGAAGCAAAGAGTGTTCTTGTCGAGGTTTCCATTCTTGAAAGTGCTACAGAGATCAAGGAAATCCGCCAGATGTGTGCACGGATTGTCTAGTGGCCTGCCTTCAAACTGTAGATCCCTAGAGATCATAGTCAAGAATGGAATCTTGATCTCATAGTCAGGATCTCCTTCAACGTGCGGCACGGCAATGGCAGATCGAACGCTAGTCGCGCTAGACTTGTTGTAGTCAGCTAGACTCTTCTGTGCAGGTGGTGGTGGTGGATTTCTGCCTGGTGGTGGTGGTGGTGGTAACTGATCATCCATAGTAGGAGATGGAGGATGTGAAAGTGACGCGGTGTATGAAACGGATGAAGATGACGGTGAAGATGGAGATGAGGAACTCTCCTTCAGTTCCTCGATCTTGATCAGAGTGACGGATGGAGGTGGATTGGTTCTGCTTCTCCTTGGAATCTGTGATTGTCGAGGTGGAGCAGAGCTGCCTGGTCTCTCTATGCTTTTAGCCTTGTCGGTTTGAGAGCGAGTCCAAGGGCGGCGATGCATACACCTGTGAGCAACCTACAAACAACAGAAACAAACAAAACCAGTGTAAAATCGAATACTACTAAGCTAGGAAAGCTAGGGTAGATCGTATTCCACGGGTCTTCTAATGATCGATTACTCAAATAAGCTGGCAAATTACTCAGGTTAAACACTTCGTGTGTGGTGTGAGTTCCACGACTTCTAATTCTAAGAAATGCAGGGAAATTAAAAATTGAAACTGAAAACAGATTGGAAATTAGGGTTGAAAACAGAGATGACAGATGAACTTAGACTTTGAATCCCCCTTCGTTCACCAGAGCATAGGCAATCAACAGATCAGCGGATTTCAATTCTCATTCAATCAATTCTAAGACACCACCATAACTCCTGACCCTTAGGTTTAAGACCGGCGAACGTTCGCTATATCCGTTCTAGCTACCAAGATTAATTAGCCGCCCGGGTACGGTCGCCTCTCACAACGACTTAACTTAACTAGTGGATTTACTAAAGATTTATAAGTTACTCTTGCAGTGGATTAACCCTAACCGGTTCCTACGAAAGGCACACTCCAATTATAAGGTTAATTGTTCAATTTGATGTTTTAAAGTAAGGCAAGCATTCGCTTCTATCCTTAGCTTAACAAGAATCTAATCTAGGTGATCAATCCAGACAAGAAACATGAACAATGAAGAACAAATCAAACATGAAAGAGAAACTGATTGAACTTTGAATCTAATCACCGCCGATCCGTGACCGCTTTAAAGCCCTGGGTCACTTAGGGTTCATCTAGTCTAAGCTCTAAGAGTTTAGCTACTCATATTTTTCACAAAAGAATCAAAGACAAAGATAGAGTTCATCATCCAGAGGAAGAACAGAAAAGGATCTGAAAAACCTAGTTGAGACGACTCCGGCAGAACTTCGATCTTCCAGTAAACTGCAATCCTAGCTCCGAGTCTTCGAGATGGAAGGGATGGCGTTACGATCTCTTCCCGGCTCTTCGGACTCAAAGCTCTGCTCCAGAACTTGAGAGAATTATGAAGTAATCGGTATTAGTTGGAAATTATGATTCTGAAAAAGTATATCTTGATTTGGGCCTCCGGTTAAGTATTTATACTTAACCCTAATACCGTCAGTTTTTAACTGATATTTTCACCAAAAATGTGAAGAGATTTTCGACGAAAATCTCTTTGTAAAATGACTGAACGCCGGCTGCTTTTCTTCTGTGGTTTTCGGTCCAACAGTTCTTGGCGAAAACTTAGTGTTTTCGCCGAAAACATCCTTCGGTTGACATCAGTGGATTTGTGATAGGGTTTTCGCCGAAAACACTAAGGGATTTTTGGCGAAAACTTTAGTGTAAACTGGGGCAGGAATTGGTTCGACTTGATTGGCTCCTTGGATCGATTTCGGTGCGATTCCTCGAGTTCCAATGCCTTAGACACGTCCTTGGCTACTTATTTGACGGCAAAAACCTGTGCTAACATAGAAACACTAGAAAACCATCAAATAGACCCGAAACGGGCCAAAGTAACACAAATGGCACGAGATAGAGCAATTGATTGAATATTTGTTATTCTACCCTAAAAACCATGTCTTAAGCAAGGAAATGTCGCTTAAATGAGGCTGATAATCACGTCAAATCAAGTGTCATCAGCATCAAAGAGTTATCGGAGAGATCTTTTCACCATCTTCCCACCTCGGAGTGCTCGGAGCTAGGAGTGAAGATTTCCAGAGTTTGTAGCTTCGTCAGAATTAGGTTTTACATTTTCTATCTGTTCTCCCTTTGTATGATGAACTCCTCTGTTGCTCAACCACTTCGTGTCGAACTTCTTGATGGACTCCATGGAGAGGGAGGCGATTTTGGTGCAGGGACGTCCCGGATCCTCCAATACTGCTCATGGTACAATGGTGGAAGTCTGGCGAGAAATGCGTGGACCCGGGGGTGGAGTGGGTTGGGAGCGGCAACGGCGGGAGTGACAGGAGCTCGGACACCTTCTCGGTGTCCATGGGGTCCGGGTGTGCGGATAAGGAGCCCAGACCACTGAGTCTCGATCTCTTACCCCTGTTCCTAAAAGAATAATAAACACGCACCCGAAATTAGTCAAACCTACATCTTACCCCACACTTGGTTGAAAAACTCAATTTCGCTAAGAAACGAGACAAGCCGAGTGGGGATAAGAGAATGTAACATTCAGCAACATTTATGAACTACGTGGAACAAATAGGCATTGACGAAACAACAAAATGACGTCTAGAGCACATGGTCAACCGATCGGTCAACAAAAGTTCAACACAATCGACAATTTAATCAATTCAGCAAGGCAAACGAGGTTCAATCAGCATGAAATCAAGGCACAACACTCCTAGAGCAATTTAGATCATCTATGTTCAATCACATCAGCAAAATTCACACCGAAACAGTAGGCACGCAAAACGAGGTAGACCAAAAAGTCAACCAAAATCAAACTCGTCAAAATTCAACATTCATCATGGAAAAAGATTCGAAATTGAAAGCTCAACAACTACCCTTGTAGGCATGACACGAGAAAATGAACGAAACTTGAAGAAATCGGTAAAAACTTGAGGAAAAGTGTTTTGGGTGAAACCAGAGCTATAGAGCTCCGATTTGGGTGATCTAGGTATGGGTAGACTCGGCTCGGGTAGGGGAACAGTGCGGCGGTGACGGCAAAAAATGGTAGGTGGACAATTTGATATACATGTTTTTAGCGTGTGGTCAAATAACTACCGAGCTAGAAGCAAGGTAGATCGAATCTCTCGAGGTTTCTTCTAATCGTTTACTAAAGAAGTTGGCAATTTACTTGGGTTTAAACACGTTGTGTGTGGTGTGAGTTCCACAACTTTTAAACTAGAATACAAGAAAAATGAAATGGAATTAAAAGACAGATTGATTGATTGGTTGAATAATAAATTTGAAAGACAAGCTTAGACTCGAATCTCCTAAGATCACCAGGACATTGGCAATCACAAGACTGGCGACTTTCAATCCTAATTCATTCAGTTCTCAGACACCACCATAACTCCTCACCCTTAGGTCTAAGTTCCCGTGAACGTTCGCTCTATCGGATCTAACTACCAATATTAATTAACCATCTGTGCGTTCACGTCTGCAATGGAGAACTAACTGGTGTAATTAATTAAGTTTAATGAGTTACTCTAGAAGCGGATTAACCCTAAATGGTTCTTATGAAAGGCACACTCCATTGAATAGGTTAATTGATTGATTTGATGTTCTAAGGTAAGGCGGACGTTCACCACTATCCTTATCTTAACACGAATCTAATCTAGGTGATCAAGATAGACAAGAAACACAGGAAACGAGGAAACGAAGGACAAATCAAACATGCAAGAAAAATTGTCTGAATTTGAATCTAATTACTGCCAATCTGTGACCGCTTTGAATCCCCGGGTCACTTAGGGTTCATCTAATCTAAGCTTAAACGAGTTTAGCTACTCATGTTGATAACAAAAGAATCGAAAGCAACAAAGGAGTTCATCATACAAAGGGAGAATAGATAGAAACTGTAAAACCTAATTCTGACGACTCAGGCGAAGCTCCAAACTCTGGCAATTTTCACTCCTAACTCCAAGCACTCCAAGGTGGGAAGATGGTATAAAGATCTCTCGGGAACTCTTAGATGCTCTCTAAACTGTCTCTCTCAGCTCTGAATTCTTGATTATTGAAAAGTGTATGAATGATATGAATGATTATTCACGCTTATATAGTCCTTTTCCTCGTGAGTGATAGAAAAGAAGATAGTTCTCAGCGAGAATATTGCGAGTTCTCCTGAGAACTTGTGTGTAAGTTGATTCCAAATCTCGACGAGAATTCTGGTTCCTTTCTTTCATATGTTCTTTACGAGAACTTGGAAGTTCTCCCCGAGAAATTCAGTGTAAATCTTTAGATGAATCTCAACAAAATTACATATTACTTCTTCAGTACATTCTCGGCGAGAAGTTGATATTCTCACCGAGAACTTGGAGCTGGGCAAGAGAATGTTATTCCTTTGATCGGTTTGATTCTGGTTTTTGATTCCGAGTCATTCCTTGAGGTTCCATCACTTCCCGAACACGTCTAATGGCTCCTTATTTGACGACATAAACCTGTGTACTCAACGAGATACTAGAAAACACATCAAATAGACCCTAAACAGGTCGAAGTAACCAAATTGGTAGGAAATAGTGCAAAACAGTGAAAACACCCTAAACTACCCCTAAAACAGTGTTTCAAGCAAGGAAATGTCGCTTAAACAGGGCTGATAATCACGTTAATTCTAGTGTCATCAGTTGTCTCTATCAAATACTTCTCATATTTATAGGAAAATATTAGTGGTAACTGCAAGTGGAGGAAGTAACTGCCATGGAGGTTACTTCTGATATCCTGAACGTCGCTATCATCATGGTGGTGGAGGTTTCCTCTCTTCAACTGTCTTGGTTAGGTAGACGTTGGTGGCTTCATGAAGATACCATAGGGCTTGATATTTCCACGTTGGCCCTTAGGGTTTTGTCATGATGAGGAGGTCGGCATGATGCTTCTCTCATGGTGAGGAGGTCGACATGGTGACATCATCACCATGGATTCGTCCTTAGGGTGTCCTTCTTAATGAGGAGGCTTCCCTCTTGATGGGCAGCCTTCATTCCTCCATGATGGGGAGGCTTCAAGGAGGCTTCCCTCCTTGATTGATGGAGAGCCTTCCTCCTTGATGGGGAGGCCTCCCTCTTTGATGGGCATCCTTTCTCCTTGATGGGGAGGTTTCCCTCTTTGATGGGGGGGGGCTTCCTCCTTGATGGGGAGGTTTCCCTCTTCGATGGGGAGCATTCGTGAGGACAAGATAGTAAATTCATGGCCTCACTTAATCACTTTAACCTAATAGAATGATTAAAGCTTAATAAAACCATGCAAACCTCCACAACCAATCAATGTGGTATTCTGTTCATCATCTTGCAGATGACATATCTCACGGTATAGTGGAAATGAGGTTTACCACTACATATGGATGGAAAGATAGACTTTGCATCAATCAGAGTTCAGATGGAAGAGTTATGGCCAAAATACTACACTAGACTGAATTAGCACAAAAATTGGCCAAAAAGATGACGTCATGGCTCCATTTATGTTATTTAGGGGTCGTTTTCCGTGCGAAAATGAATTGTGGTGGAATTAAAACCCGGAAGGGATTCGATTGCTGGGGAAGACCCTAATTCCTTCCGGATTTTAATTCCTTGTTTTCTACTGTACCATTACTATATGGATTTCAAACAAAGGACCACCTAACATGATTGAACTACTCGTCTTATCAATCCAAACAACCCCTACTTTCTTTCTGCATCTCATTTAAGCTATATTTTTACACAAAATACTCATAAAATTCAAGCTCACCATTATTAAAAAAATTATGTCGACCAAACATGAATATTCAAATAATCAAAATTATTCAAACATTCAAAGAAAGTGGAATAATATGGCACATTAGCTTCATAAAAAATTCTATGAGCTACATATCATGACAAATGGTGACTCAATGTTAGCTATTAAAATATAATAGAAGTGTTTTCCTTTAAAAAGGATGAACCAAAAAGTTATTCTCTCACATTAGAAAATATAGCATAAAGAGGTACTGTTGAAAAAAATCAAGGAAAAAATAGAAAACCTGCCATCTCCTTCCCTTTTCAAAGGGTTTTGAAAACCCAGCTGGAGCTCATTTGAAATCCTGCCCAGATTTAAAATCCGCCGATTTTGTGTACACTGATTTGCTCAGAAAACAAGGGAAATGGACCAAACAGGAATTCAGCAGAATTCCTGGCCCAATTACTGCGCGGAAAATGACCCCTTAATTACTAAGGCAATTAACGACCTAATAAAGCTGTTACAGACTAGTCACCTGGCCCAATAGAAGATGAAGACCCAATTGCTTGGTCCTTTGCCATGTGGGTACCTCGTAATCAAAGGGGGAAGTAGTAGTGAGTTCGGGGACTATTTAGGCGATTATATGGTAAGAATGGAGGTGAACGGAATAACGTACCGCAGATTATTGGTCCGCTGGGTAAAAGAGTGTCACTTTCTATAGTAAAGGGAGAGCTGTATTTATAGCTCTGACCCTCTATTTTGGTCACCAAGGCTTGATTCCAGCCGCTCATCGTGTCGCCCTACGATGCTGAACGTGTCCGTGCTCCTTTAGAAACCCCAGGGGCAATTGCATTGGGCTGCCGCTCTGGTCGCTTGCAATATTGGGTCTGTGTCAACAGATCGCCTGTTCTGTTGACTATTCTTCAATGGATATATCATGGGCCCTACCGAGGCCCATTATCGCCGAGCTAGGCCGATCATTTGCCCCCAAGCCTCTTAGCTGAGCTTCTGCTTAGGTAAGAGCTGATAATCGCCTTCTCTTGATCGCTGGGCTGGGCCCATCATTTGCCCCAAGCTCTTTAGCTGAACCTCTACTTAGGTAAGAGCTAATAATCACCCTGCCTCAGCCCCTTCTGAGAATTCATGATCACCTTGCTATTGCTCCTCCAATTGCCCCTAAGTTCTTTTGCTAAAGTTTACTTATGAAAAGTAACTCAAAAGATCACTTACTTTGACTCTTTACACATTACAATTTTTCGCACGTGTGGCTTTTCGCCTTCCGGGGCACTTTCATAACTCCCCACCAAGCTTGCGTGAGAAGCTGGGGAAGCTAGGTCACTTTATAGGCCGTCACGATTCACCTTGGGCCCGCGGCCCGTTTCCACCACGTGTGTAAGTCAATCCCCATTCAGCAACGATTCACTACCCCGCCATCCAGATCCTTCTTCTTCCTCAATAAAAAACTCCTCTTTTCTTCACTGCCCCTCTTTTCTTCACTGTCCCCTCTTTTACACTTTCCTACTTCTCTTGTTTCTTGCACACAAAGCTTTTCACTGTCATCAACCTCTGCATCGCTTTTCCATCACCGGTGCTCTTCCTTTTCTTTCCTTCCTCAGAATGTCTGGAGCCCCTCGCCGTCCTCCAGTTATGTAATCTCTCATCTCCTCCTTACTTCATTTTGACTAAAAATCCTTTCTACTATACGTTAGCCTTTCTTTCTCTCTCCTTTCACCATGAGCTCTTCCGTCGATAGCCAAAACGAGAGTTATTCATACTCTCTAGGAACCAATACTTCTTCTTCCTCCACCTCTACCACCATTTCGACCGAAATCGTAAACCGCCACCTCCAAATCCAAACTTAGTCACAACCCTCTCCTCCTCCGCCAAACGATGACGAAGACCACCCAGACGAATCATCTTCTGTCGAGCTTACTCTCCCCTTCTGGGGATCCCATCAAGTGGGTTTTTCCAAGGCTCTTCATGGTTTCGAGATAAGCCCTGACGCATATTGCCTCCAATGATGACTACATTGTTCATAACTGGATGCATATGTGGCAAGAGGCTTCATGCGACGAACGCCAGGTTATCGGGCCTGGTTATTTTCCCTCTAGCACTGCATTACGGATCACCAAGGTTTTACCGATCTCCCAACTACCTTCTAATTGGGAGTTTGCCGCCGCTTCCGATTGTCAACCATCAAAAATTGTCCTCCTGGGTGGCATCAAGTATGGACAGAATCCTTCTCTAACGGACTTCGTCTTCCACCGTCGCCCTTTGTCTGGTCCCTGTTGGAGTGCCTAAGAGCTTACCTCGATGCTTATAACAGCGTTTGTTGGTCCACCATCACCGCCTTCCAGTGTACATGTTCGTGCGTGGTGATTACGCCAACTCTACGACTGTTTTGACTTCTGCATAACGAGAAGGTGACCTCCAATAGGATAATCTTGTCTCAGTGAAAGGAGTATATGAAAGAGGGAATTCGTTATTCAGCCAAGCCTCACCCCACCTGGTACCACTCATTTTTTTACTTTAAACCAAACGACTTAGATCGCTCTTTGACCGACTTGCTTCCCGCCTCCTGATCCACTAATGATGTGGACCACTTTAACATCACTATCACCCCCATTAATCAAGAGGTTATCGAGCAGAGACAACTTCTTATTTGTTGCCATAACCTGGCTACCCGTGCTGGCTTAGTCGCCTCGCAAGAAGAGATCCACGGAGGTACTACCTTAGTTTAGATGATATTCTTTGATCATACCCGTTGCGTCTCTTCCATGCATTTTTGCCTAATCACTGATATCTTATTTCTTTCTTTGGTTTGTTCACTTACCATCTTATTTTGCTTCCCTTATTAGCAGGTTCCATAAACATTTCTAGCTGCCTAATAAAGACCACTACTTGTGGTGCTGTTGTTGACACTCGGCCCCAACTTGATGGAACACCACCCCTTGCTCCTCCGATCGCCCAAGATAAGAAATCATCCAAAAACCGATCGGATAAGTCAAAGATAACTTCTTCGACTGTAGACGATGAATCGCCAAGGAAACGAAGCCCTCCAGCGAAGGAGAAACCGTCGAGGCGGCCACGAAAAAGAAATCACGATCTTCTTCTGATAAGAACACTCTAGGTGAGTCCTCCGACGATCCGAAGGTCGCCCCTAATACATCGCCCATCGATGTGTTTGAGTTACCCGAACCCCAACAACCACGGCCACCCCCAGAAGTGAATGAGGATGACTTGTGTTTACGAGCTCTTCTCAATCAAGCTTCTCAGGGTGACGCCACCGCCTCTCATGCCAATGCCCCCAACGTTTGTCCTGTGTTTCTTTCTCTAACTCCATGGTCAAGCTCCGATCGTCCAGAGGCCATCCTAGAAGAGGAAGATCGCCCTACGGACCTGCCTCGCGACATGTCCAGGCCTCCTTCACCATTAAGCGATCACAAACGCCAAGCCTGTCTGTCAGAGCACACTAATTCTGTCTTCATTGTGCCGACTCCCGAGGGTCGCGAAGACGAGGGTCCATTCCGGCTCCCCTATTTTGCTATGGCTCATCCCGCCTCAACTCATATGTCGCCAGGGATGGCTAGTGACTTCGTAGAGCAGTACGCCTGTGGAGTTCATGGCCACACTACTCCAAGACAGGGCTCTGATTTGATGGAGCTTCATGCCTCGACTTCCTACTGTCTCCTCTAGGTTCATGTGTTTGGATTTCAACGTCCTTTTATTTGATTTTCGTGTATATGTATATATGCCTTATGCTTTTCTGAACTGTCATTTTCTTGGGTTGTCGCTGAGCTAGGCGATCTGGCTGCTACTTGCAAAAGCAACAAGGAGGAGACCAACAGCTTAAAGAAGGAAGTAAGCGATTTGCGCAAGCTACGTCTTCATCTCACCCACTATCACAACGAGGAGAAGGCATGTGACCACTTAGGTTGTATGATTGTGCTCAAATTGTCCATGTAACTGAAATTGTAATCAATGTCACCTGCTTCTCTTCGCAGCGTCCCGCAGGCTCACTAGAAGTAAGCGCCACGATGCATCAGGAAAATGTTGAGGAGGCCACAGCTCGAGTGGCTCAGCATGATTGAGGATTCTCGCAAGGACGGAGCCGATCGCCTGAGGGCAAAGCTTGGGATGACCAAGGAAAACATTGCCAAGCTTGAGTCCGAGCTTGCCCAAACCAAGGCTAAGGCTGCCGAACGGGAAGCCGCGATTTCCAAGAGGGATCGTACAAAGGATCTATTGAATGATTCTCTTGCCGCACAGGAGGTTGCTAAGAGGTCTCTCACCAAGTAGCGATCATTGTATGACCAGGCAGTTCATTATTGAAACCAGGCTGTTGGCGAGAGTATGCGTGTAGTGTTGCGAAGCTGTCGCAGGGAATTTCATAAATTCAGCCCCACTCATCGCTGGCCCACTCGTTGGTTATTTCTATCTGTGCTTCGCGGTCTCCACTATTAAAATGCTGAAGTTCTTGACCGCCCTTATTCTGACAAGGATGAAGCTTTCCATAATGCCAATGGCATGATGCGCGAGATCGTTACGAAAGAGGTGGGCTACATTGTGTCAGAGCGCCAGAGGCGCGGACTTCCTGACATTTTGACCGGGAATAACTTTGTCGCCCCAACTCTGGGTCCAGCTCCATGCCCCCTCTGAGTAATGAAGCCTCCACTTCCATTTTTACTCCGCCAAAGTCTGGCCCTAAATCCCTGATCATGACCCCCACACGTCCTAACCATGAATCAGGCGACAAAAGGAAGGATGCCTCTACCCAGTGATCAAGAGGTGTTAGGAGTTTTAAGTTTCACTTTGCTTTTGTATTTTGAACTGTCTTTTCCCCTTCTCTTCTGTTCCCATGTCCCGGCCCCTTCTTGGTCAGGGACTTCATTATATGGCAACCAGGCTTCGCATGTCGTTCCATATTTCAACTACAAGTAGTTTTGTTGTCATAGCTTCCTAGTCTATATTGATCGCCTCTTTATATTGACGACCCAGATTCTCCAGTCCCTTCAAGAAATGCTGTCGTAGTTGTCAATTTCTGAGGCGTTATGTCCCCTAGGAATTTTAGTGTAGTACCTTTGGCAATTTTAAATTTTCACAGGTCTGACGATCTCAATGCCTATACATCTTGCTTAGCGATTTTAATGCTCGCAGGTCTTACTCGGCGATTATAATGCCTGTAGGTCTTACTCAGTGATTTTAATGCCCGTAGGTCTTACTTAGCAACTTTAATGCCCGTAGGTCTTATTCAGAGATTTTAATGCCCGTAGGTCTTACTTGGCAATTTTAATGATTGTAGGTCTTACTCAGCGATTTTAATGCCTGTAGGTCTTACTTGGCGATTTTAATGCCCTTAGGTCTTATTTAGCAACTTTCATGCCTGTAGGTCTTACTCAGCAATTTCAATGCCCGTAGGTCTTACTTGGCAATTTTAATGCCCGTGGGTCTTACTTGACGCGTGCGATAGCTAATTTACGAAAAAGTTATGTCCAGTGATAATTGCTATCAGACCTTTATCTTCGATTTCATCATGAGCATTACAAAGGAAATTTAATTAATCATAATATCGACGCAGATGCATAGAATTCCATGTTTTTGAGATTTTCGTTCCGTCCATATCTACTAACTTGAAAGTTTTGGAGCCCACTACCCTTCAAACTCTGTATGGCCCCTGCTAACCAGGGTTCAGATTGGTTGCTCCCACTGCGAGGTGAAAGATCTTTCTAAGCACTAGATCATTGATCGATATGTGATGAGGACAGAGCTTCATATTATATATCTTAGCTAACTGTTCTTTTTCAGCAATCAATCGCAACTGCACTTTTTTCGCTTCTTTCTTTTATCATGTCGACGTTGTGCATTAGCTCTTGTTCATTCACCTCTTCTTTATAGTCTTGGATGCGAATGGAGGGAATAGATATCTTTACCGGCAACATTGCTTTTGTTCCATACGTAAGCGTGTATGGTGTTTCTCCCGTGGATGTTTTGTAGGCCGTTCGATGAGCCCATAGCACATGATCCAGCTCATCCACCCAAGTTCCTTTGCACCCTTCAACTCTCTTCTTGAGACCCTGCAAGATGAGCATATTGGTCGCCTCCAGTTGTTCGTTAGCTTGAGAGTAGGCGACTGAGGCGAACTTCAGGTTTATCTTTAAATCGTCGCAGAACTCTTTGAAGATTTGATAGTCGAATTGAGTGTCGTGATCACATATGATACTTTATGGTATCCCAAAGCTCGTGACGATAAACTTGAATGAGAATTTCTGTATTTGTCTGGATGTGATGTTGGAGACCACTTCTGCCTCTATCCATTTAGTGAAATAGTCCACCGCCACAATGAGGTATTTCCTCTTCCCAGATGCTTCGGGGAATGGGAATAGGATATCCATGCCCCACCTCGCAAATGGCCATAGGCTGATTATCTTTGGTAATGCGGTTGCTGGGAGCTTGTGATAGTTGGCAAATTCTTAGCACTTGTGACACTTTTTCACCAAATAATTTGCTTCTTTCCTCATTGTTGGACAATAGAAGCCTTGATAAATAAGGTTCTTCTCTAAACTTCGTGCTCCTGAGTGACTGCCACATACCCCTGCATGTACTTCTTCTAATGCGCATTCGGCATCTTCAGCACTAGGGCACCTTAAATAAGGACCCATTACCGATTTTCTATACAGCTCTCCTTCCAACAAGATGCATCTTCCCGCACGTCGCCGCATCTTAGTAGCTTCATTTTGATCATCCAAAACTTGGTCTGTCTCCAAGAATTGAATAATGGGAGTTCGCCAATCGCCAGGAAAATTATTCTAGGCAAGCAGTAGGCACTGCTTTGCTCTCACCTCGTTTTCTACCGTAACCATTCATCCTTCCTCGAAATCCATTGCTATACGAGTTTGGATAGAGCATCAGCGTGGCAATTTTCTTCTCGTGCTGAGTCGAGAATACTTTAATATTGACTACTCCCATACTCTTAGCGATCCTAAGTCCTGCCTCCATGGCTCCATATTCTGCCGCATTATTAGTTATGTTGGTTAAGAATCCAAGTGCTACTTCATGAAGGACTCATCCAGGTCACTTTAAAACTATGCCTTCTCCTGCACACTCCTTGGTAGATGCGCCATCTGTAAATAGTGTCCATTCTTCTCCCGGTTCAGGGTCTTCTTGGAGGTCTCCCTCAACTACGAAGTCCACCAGCACCTGCGCTTTTATCACCGTTCTGGGTTGGTACCTGATGTCATACTCACTAGGCTCTATTGCCCACTTTGCCAATCACCATGTGATGACACTCGATTTAACGTGATTATCAGCCTCATTTAAGCGACATTTCCTTGCTTAAGACAAGGTTTTTAGGGTAGAATAGTGAATATTCACTCAACTGCTCTATCTTGTGCCATTTGTGCTACCTTGGCCCGTTTTGGGTCTATTTGATGGTTTTCTAGTGTTTTCATGTTAGCATAGGTCTTTGCCGTCAAATAGTAGCCAAGGACGTGTCTAAGGCATTGGAACCCCAAAGAATCGCACCGGAACCAATCAAAGAAGTCAATCAAGTCAACCAAAATCCTGCCCCAATTTACACTTGAGTTTTCAGCGAAAACCCTTGGAGTTTTCGGCGAAAACTCCAGAAGAAATCGGCTGAGCATCACAAGAGGAAGTTTTCGGCAAAACCCCAAGTTCTTGGCGAAAAATCCCAGTCCGAAAATCACTGGAGACCATCAATAGCCAGCCATTTTACAAGGAAGTTTTCGGCAAAAAACTTCTTAAGTTTTCGGTGAAAACTTCTTAAGTTTTCGCCGAAAACTCCAGGCAAGTCCGGCAGAAATCAGTTTAGGTTTAAATACTAAAATCGGTCGGCTGAAAGGGGATATCTCATAACTTACATTTTTTGGACGAAAATTCCAAGACATAGATTAGGGAGAGAAAGAGTGAAAAGAGTTCGAGGAGCCAGAAAAGGATCGTGACGCCATCCTTCCATCTCGGAGAACCAGTGCTAGGAGTTGAAGATCCATCAGACTGAAGCTTCAGGGATTAGTCGAAATTAGGTTTTATAGTTCTTCTCTGTCTTTCCTACCTGAGATGTATTCTTTGTTCGTCTTCAATTCTCCTGTATTGAATATGAGTAGCTAAACTCGTAGAGCTTAGATTAGATGAACCCTAATTGACCCAGGGCTTTAAAGCGGTCACGGATCAGCGGTGATTAGATTCGAAATTCATTCAGTTTCTCTTTCATGTTTGATTTGTTCTTTGTTCTCTGTGTTTCTTGTCTAGTTTGGCCACCTAGATTAGATTCTTGTAAGCTAAGGATAGAAGCGAATGCTCTCCTTACTTTAAAACACCAAATCAAGCAATTAACCTATTCATTGGAGTGTGCCTTTCGTAGGAACCAGTTAGGGTTAATCCATTTCAAGGGTAAGTCATAAATCACTAGTAATCGCACCAGTTAGTTTAGTCATCGCAAGAGGCGACCGTACCCGGGCGACTAATTAATCGTGGTAGTTAGATCGGATAGAGCGAATGTTTGCCAGTCTTAAACCTAAGGGTAAGGAGTTATGATGGTGTCTGTGAACTGAATGACCTAGAATCGAAAATCGCTGGTCTGTTGACTGCCAATGCTCTGGTGATCTAAGGGGGATTTGAAGTCTAAGCTTACCTGTCGTCTATCTAAGTCAAACAACCAATTTTTCTGCTTTTAAATTTCATTTCATTTCACCGTGCATTTTAGTATAGAAGTCGTGGAGCTCACACCACGCACTACGTGTTCAACCTTGAGTAAAATTCCCAACATATTTGAGTAAGCAAGTAGAAGAGGCCCGTGGAATATGATCTGTCCTGCTCTGTGCTTGACAGTTATTTGATTGACCGCATTACAACGTTCATCAAATTAGCGCCGTTGCCGAGGAACTTCTTCTATTTCGTTGAAAGAAGAGCTGGCATTTTTATTCTTCTATCTTTTCATCTTTGTTTTCCATCACACTTCGATTTTACACCGGTTGTGTTTGTTTTTGTCTCTTGCAGTCATAGCAGATACAGAATCAAACTACTCCCATTCCATCCTTCCTTTCCGCAATGGGTGCTCCAAAGAGTCTTGCGGACTACAGTAAGCCGCGTGCATCTAACGTTCGGTCCCCCATCACCGTGCCTTATAATGACGACGATCCTGACTATGAAATGAAGATCCCTTTCCCGGGGATAATCTCTAAGGACGTGCAATTTGAAGGAAAGCGGATGATAACCCTTGCACACATCTATCTGACTTCCTGGCTGTCTGTGAAACTTTCAAGACTGGGAACCTCAACAAGAACGCTCTATGTCTTCGAGCCTTTCCATTCTCTCTCAGAGGTGCATCTAAGAGATGGCTTGGAAGCAAACCACCCGGTCATTACACCGATTGGGAAACTTTAGGTCAAGATTTTGTTGAGGAATATTTCCCTCCATCAAGGACAACTGCCTACAAGGACAACATCTCCAGGTTTACTCAGAGAGAAGATGCAAGCTTGTACGACACTTGGAATGAATTCCAAACCCTTCTCTTCAACATCCCTCATCATGGATTTGAAGAAAGGCAGCTGGCTGAATTCTTTGCTCGTGGTATGCGTCAGGAATCTGCAAAGTGGGTCAACTCCCTAGCTGTCGGAGATTGCACCGCTCTCACCCCTCATGATGCTCTTCTTCACTTTGCTAGTTGTGCTTTAAAGTCAAGAAACTGGGAGAGACAAAGAGAAAGCACCAAGAGTCAGATGAGCGTTGGAGAACAGGTCAAAGCAGAAGTTCAAAAGCATCTACAGACAATTGGCATCTCCCTCGATCCCCTATCAGCTACCATCTTTTTGGCTGACTGTGGATGGTGCGGAACCTGTTCTCATAACGGTGGAAGCTGCCTTAACTTCGGTAAAACAGATGACTGGTCTACAGAAGAGGTGAACTTCATCAGTCAAGGCTTTGCCAACAATCAGAAAGGCTAAAACAATTACAGGAACTACCAACCACATAATCAGATCAGCCGATTCTCAGACACATACCAAAGACCTCCTGGATTCATTAGAGGACAACAACAGCCTCGAGCAAAGCCGCTTTACAATAGAGACGAGAACTATGAGAAAAAGTTCAATCAAATCATGAGCAGACTCGATGAACATGACAACCAATTAAAAGCTCAAGCTGCACTCAATCAAGGACAAAAGGCTCAAAGCCAAAGGATAGAAGATGCAATAAGCAATATGACTAAAATTCTTACTAGCAATCATTTCCTTAATCAAGCATCATTTCAAGGTGACCTTGGTGTGAAGAGTGAACAAGCTCAAGCTATCACCACCAGGAGCGGCAAGAAGACAACCGATCCAAAGGCTCCAGAACCTGACATGATACCAGATACTGCTGCGTTGTATATGCCAGAGATTGAAGATATCAAAAAGAGGAAGAAGAAGCATCGGCTCCTTCTCCCAAGACAGCCCCTGAGCCCGTCTTAGCGCCATACATACCTCGGATCCCCTTCCCAAAAGCTGCGATGAGCAAAGCCAAGGATCACGACACCCAGTATAAGAAGTGGTATAACGTTCTCAAGAATGCAGAAATCAAGATACCAGTGACTGAAGCTGTAGAAATCATACCACCACTTGGGAAATTATTTAAGGATCTCGTGAAGAAGGTGAAGAACGGAGAGGCGTACTCTGTCACGCTTATTAACGAATGCGCTTCTCTCTTTGGTACTCCGTCTCCCATGCGCCAGCCACCACCACCGCCAGTTAAGTGTTCTGATCCCGGTACTTTTACATTACCGTGCATCATTAATGGTGTTAAAATTGACCGTAGTCTGGCTAATTCTGGTGCTTCTATTAATGTTATGCCTCTTTATCTTTATGAAAAGTTGAACCTAGGGAAACTAAAACCGCTTACTTTGCATCTCGTGCTAGCCGATAGGTCTGTCAAACTGCCTAGGGGTATAATAGAAGATGTAGCTGTTTGCTGTGGTCCTTTTACCATAATTGCAGATTTCGTTGTTCTGGATACCCGAGAGTTAGACGGAACACTTATCTTAGGTCGACCTTTCTTAACCACTGCTGGTGCGAATATCAACTGCAAACAAGGCCTGTTGACTTTAAGTGTAGGACAGGACAGTGTTACCTTCCCATTAAGGATAGCATAAGATATTCTGTTGCTCAAGATGATAATTGTTATACTGTTGATTCTATGGAGTTGGCCTTGGACAACTTCATCACTAACACCTTATCTAGTGATCCACTAGAGTTGTGCTTGATTTCAGGAATTGACAGTGCACTAGAAGATCCAGAACAGTGCCTGTGGCAGGACGAGTTAGACGATCGGAAAGTGACTTCCACAGCCACTTCTGCGCCTTCACACATTGAACCAGCATCAAGTCGGATCATTACTTCATATGAGAACCCGCCAGAACTCACCTTAAAGGAGCGGCCTGACCATCTAGAGTATGCATTCCTAGGGAAGGAATGCCCGCTGCCAGTCATCATCAATTCGAGTTTATCTCCCGAGCAGAAAGAACAACTGATCAGGCTACTCAAGAAGCATGTCCGAGCCATTGCCTGGCAGTTGGCCGACATCAGAGGCATCTCTGAAACCTTCTGCAAACATCAGATAGTTGTAGATGAAGAGTTCAAACTAGTTAGACAACCACAACTCCGATTAAACCCTCTGATGCAGAAAGTTGTAAAGAAAGAAGTCTGGTAGATCATATTTTACGGGTCTTCTATGATTGACAACTCAAATAAGCTGGCAAATTACTCGGATTTAAACACTTCGTGCGTGGTGTGAGTTCCACGACTTCTACTTCTAAGAAATGCAGAGAAATTAAAAATTTAAACTAAAGACAGATTGGAAATTGGTTGATTAAAACAGAGATGACAGACGAACTTAGACTTTCAATCCCCCTTCGTTCCCCAGAGCATAGGCAATCAACAGATCAGCGGATTTCAATTCTCATTCAATCAGTTCTAAGACACCACCATAACTCCTTACCCTTAGGTTTAAGACCGGCGAACGTTCGCTCTATCCATTCTAGCTACCAAGATTAATTAGTTGCCCGGGTACGGTCGCCTCTCGCAACGACTTAACTTAACTGTGTAATTACTAAAGATTATTGAGTTACTCTTGCAGTGGATTAACCCTAACTGGTTCCTACGAAAGGCACGCTCCAATTATAAGGTTAATTGTTCAATTTGATGTTCTAAAGTAAGGCGAGCGTTCGCTGCTTCTATCCTTAGCTTAACAAGAATCTAATCTAGGTGATCAATCCAGACAAGAAACATGAACAAAGAAGAACAAACCAAACATGAATGAGAAACTGATTGAATTTCGAATCTAATCACCGCCGATCCGTGACCGCTTTAAAGCCCTGGGTCACTTAGGGTTCATCTAGTCTAAGCTCTAAGAGTTTAGCTACTCATATTCATCACAAAAGAATCAAAGACAAAGAAAGAGTTCATCATACAAAGGAAGAACAGAAAAGTATCTGAAAAACCTAATTAAGATGACTCCGTCAGAACTTCGATCTTCCGGTAGGCTGCAATCCTAGCCCCGAGTCCTCGAGATGGAAGGGATGGCGTCACGATCTCTTTCCGGCTCTTCGAACTCTAAACTCTCTACTCCAGAACTCTTGAGAATCCTTCGAATTATGATTATGAAAAGTATTATCAGGTCTCCCCTTGTATTGGGCCGCCGGTTAAGTATTTATACTTAACCCTAACTCAGCCGGATTTTGACTAATATTTTTTGCCGAAAATCTTAAGGAATTTTCGGCAAAAATTCCTTTGTAATTGGATGGTCCGCCGGTTGATTTCTCCTGTAAATTTCGGTCCCATAGTTTTTGGTCGAAAACTTAACATTTTCGCCGAAAACTTCCTTCGGTCGGCATCAGTGATTTTGTGCTGATATTTTCGCCGAAAATGATAGGGTATTTTCGGCGAAAATTCCTTTGTAAACGCGCAGGAATTGTTTCAACTTGATTGGCTCCTTGGATCCATTCCGGTGCAATTCCTCGAGGTTCCAAGCCTTAGACACGTCCTTGGCTACTTTATTTGACGGCAAAAACATGTGATAACATAAAAATAGTAGAAAACCATCAAATAGACCCGAAACGGGCCCAGGTAAACAAATGGCACGAGATAGGGCAATTGATTGAATATTCGTTATTCTACCCTAAAAACCATGTCTTAAGCAAGGAAATGTCGCTTAAATGAGGCTGATAATCACGTCAAATCGAGTGTCATCAAAATACCCACACTTAAGCTTTTGCTTGTCCTCAAGCAAACTGAATAGAAATGCTCATGTTCACGAATGATAAGATCGATTAAATTGGAGTTCAATCAAACACAATGAATTATTAGACAGATAGATCCTAGAACAAGAAACCTAACATGCATACAGATCAACCAAACAACCTGGTCTCACTAATAAACTGCACACGACAAGTAGTAGCAACCAATTATGCGCGAATTTGCCCTGACCGACCAGACTCCTCACACACGATATATTTAGTACAATGGGAACTCTCACTCTATGTGTTTAAGGACGTGTTTCTGCTCTCAATTATTTTTTGTTACTGAATTCTGTCATAAGTTTGCAATTCAACCACATCTCCACCATTGTGACAACACGAGTATCCAGTCAAGAAGGACTTCCCTGCTAGGACTGTAACGAATTCTACACTACTTGGGTTTATGATGCGATGGATGATGGGAATGTATGATGATGCCTTTGTGCGGTGTAGCTTTCGACTAACTTCCCTCGAATCTAGCTTATGGCTTCCTACTGTCTAACCAGACACAGGTGGAATAATGAACGCTCGTCCTATGATACCCTCAAGCAACCTAGCACTTTTTATTTTTCTTTACACAATTTTTTTTCTGACTTTTCTTTTGACTTCGTTCTTCCATCTGTAGGGAGAAGAACGTTTTATTGAACTAAAAACTTTAAACCTTTTTGGCTTTCCTGATTTTCTTCTTTTCATTTTTTTCGATACTTGCTTCTTTTCTTCTTTTTTCTAATTTTTTTTTATTTTTGTGCCGATTTTTCTTTTAGTTGCTATAGGCAGGTTACCACAAACCGACTTCCGGTAGGTCAATCTAGAACTACAACCACATGGGATCAACGAGGAATGAAAGAATGGGAAATGGCTGTAATGTATTATCAAACCGAAAGAACAGGCCAAGCTCAAGGGTCTACACCTAATGGATTTTTTATCGTTAGGTAGGCTATATGGCTTAGTAGCTGAATCTAGGTGCCCCTATCATTCTAGAACTCGTGTCATTGTGTGGTCTCAAGTAGGTCTCATGCAAATTCTAACTCATTCAAGCAAATAGAAAACCACTCAAAAAGAATTGAAATTGCAAGTTACGTGCAATGGATCAAAAGCTCACAGTTGGTTTGCTAGTCGGATTCGGTCATTTTCATGCAATCAAGGCTACAAACTACAAGTGTGATTTTAAAAATTCTGTTCTGACCAGGAAATTTAGCATCAAAGTATACAAGTTGGTTCTCAAGTTCTAGGTTAAGCAGTCTAAGCATCATTATGAAAGTTTGAACAACAACTTAACATCAAAAATCAAGAACTGAGCCATTCTAATGCTAGAGAGACTGGAATGGAATCACGAGGCACATAGAAAACACAATCAAGGGCAATCAAGTTCATGCAAGGTTCTCTAGCATCCTACCCCACACTTAAATCGGACTGTGTCCTCACAGGACTAATTCTAGAGTTCAGAGTGAAGTAGAAGAACCCGGCCGAGATGGTTGGCGTAGGGGATGATCACGGGTCCTCGGAGCAGAGGGAATCTACCCAAGCGAAGCAAAGGGAATCTCCCCACTGCCTACAAAACAAAAACAAATGAAACATAAAAAAGGAAACCGGGACAAGTGCCCCGGATCCACACAGAAAAAAGTTGGATGGAAATCCGAAAAGAATAAATAAAAAGAAGGGACAAGAAAGAGGATACAACCCGGTCACTGCTGGTCAGGCGCGCCGGGAGGTGGAAAGTGGAGGAATTCGCCGAGCTGACGTTGCCACTCCATCTGTGCCTCATACCGCCTATCAGCACGGTGCATAAGCTGCTGCATAGTAGTCCATCTCGCCTCTTGTGTGGCGTTGTCGGTGATGCGCCACTCCTGCAGTCGCTTATACAGCTCACCAATGTCCGCGGGGTGCGGTCGGTGCTGAGGGTGAGGCGCCTGGTATGGATGTGGAATGTGCGGCGGCGGCTGGTGTGCATACCCTGCCTGATGTTGGGTGAGGGTATATGGTCATGAAACTCTAGCTGCGGCTGCGGCTGCTCCTGCTCAGAATCATCTTCTTCCTCTGACTCGTCCTCGAGAGGAGGATCCGCTGCTACCAGGGGGCTGATGTCCAGATCGAGGTTGTACTCGACCGCCAAATCTCCTCCAACGGTGCGTACTCTGCGGTGTGGGATGTTCGGGCCATATTCTTGGCTGAGGCCGAAGGAGATGATGAGTCGGCCCATAAAGTTGCCTCCCAGGAGTGAGCGGGGGCGACCTGATCTCTGAGTCTTCTTGCGGAGTAGGCGAGCAAGCACCCATCCGGGATGAAGTGGATATCTCTCCCTGATGGCGCGAAGAAGAAGTTCATCCTTGCTAATATGGTGGCGGTCTTCTCTAGAGCATATAAAAGCGATCTACGCCAAACCATATGAATGTATCTAGAGAAAGGGTGAGAGATCGACTTAACTGTGTTATGGTCCCCGAGGCGATCGCCGGGCACTCCAGTCATGTGGCTCCAGAGCGCATGGTACTCCTCTCCGTCGTCCTCGTCGTCCCCCAGCCAAGGTGATGTCTGTGGTAGTGCTCGTAGGGAATGCCTAGATGAGCTGCAAACTCATCATAGGTGAGGGACCTGTACACCCCGCTCAGGTAGAAGGAAACAACCTTCCTGTGCTGCCTCCTCTTGTGCTCGTCCAGCTCGAATGTCGCCCAAAACTCCTGGAGAGCGATGTCTGGGAAGTCGGCGGCGAGCGTGGTCAGCTCAGTAGGCCGACATGGGTCAGTGCATCAAGCACGTTCTGGTACCAGTCATCATCGTGCTCTGAGAGTGACTCCATGGAAAGAGGGCGAACATCAGCTCCACGGGTGTTCTCAAATCGCTGGTAGCGTGCAAAGTAGCGCTGGGGAAGGCGAGCAACGGTGCGGTGATACCCAACACGGTCAGGGAAAGCTGGTGGAGGGCCCTGAACGGCGGGTGTGAGGGAAGCGGGGGCTCCGGAGCTCGAGGCGCCATCAAGGTGTGCCTTGGTCCTGCGCTCATAAGTGGTGTTCCTAAACAAGAAAACAGACCCGATTAGTCAAACTAAAACCCTACCCCACACTTAGTCGAAAAACTCAATTTCACAAAGAAATGAGGAAAACCGAGTGGGGGTAAGCAAAGCAGATTAACCGGTAATCATGAACAATAAAATACATGCTCAGGAACAGCCTAAACGGATTAGCACAATCAGAGTTCAGAAGTCAAACCGACATTCAAAAAGTCAACATAATAGAACATTGAACCCTAATCATGGCAGGACTATCAAAAAGCAAGAAATGACGGTGTAATATGGTCTCAGATGGCAAACACGATAAACTGAACGAGAATGAGCACATAAGGCAGCCAAATGATCAAAAACAGTGCATGGTCAAACCGAAATTTCTCAAAAGTCAACATAATAAGGAATAGGACTTAGGCATAGCAACGCATGATCAAACGATATGAAAATTAAGCACAACACTCCATAAGCATGCTAGAATAGTTCAACAAGTTCAGCTAACCTAGTTCACACGAAATCAGTCAGCACGGAAATCGAGGCAAATCGAAAAGTCAACCGAAAGTCAACCCCGACAAAATTCAGCAATCAACATGTCAAAAGATTCGTAAAGAAAAGTTCTACAACTTACCTTGAAGCCATGGATGCTAAAAGTGAACGGATTGGGAGAAATCGGTGAAAAATCGAAAATTCTAGGGTTTGGGTGAACTAGAGCTGTAGAGCTCCGATTCGGCTGTTCTAGGGCTTAAAATGATCAAAAATGGGAGGGGAAGGGTGCGGCGACGGCGGCGGCGGTCGGCTTTGGTCGGCGGCGGCGATGTAAGGTGGCGGTCGGCGGGGTTTGATAAAACAGGGGGAAGTTTTTCAGTTGTTGCTTTGAAAATGAAGTGAGGAAAGAGAGGGCTGAAATCCGAATTTTAAAGTGAATAGTTGGTTGATTTTCAAAGAAATTTTTGGCGAAAATAAGTGCAAGTTTTCGCCGAAAATTCTAGTTAAAAAGTACTGCCGGTTTTCAAAAGAAATTTTCGCCGAAAACATTAAGAAATTTTCGCCGAAAATGTGAAACATGAGCGTTTGGAAAACTCTGTGGGATTTCAAAGAGAATTTTTGCCAAAAATATTGAACTCTACGATTGAAAATATTTTCGCAATCCCGGCAAACATCAGAAAATCACAGTTAAATCCACAAAAATTGGAAAAACCTCAAACGACTTGCAACTGCACTATGACACACAGAATACACACGAAAAATATGAAATCAAACAAACTGACACTTTTGGCTCCCCCGAACCGACTCTAAAACACTAAGGTTGACACAAATAAAAAATGGACTCCAGCCGTGGGTTGCCTCCCACGAAGCGCTCTTTTATTAACGTCCTTGAGCTGGACGATACCTGGACGGTATTAGGAGACATCCCAACTCAGATTCTCCTTAATGCTAGCATCAGAGTTCATAAAGTAGAATTCGGGGCTTCTCCAGTGAGCATGAATTTCTTCCCGTTCGCGTGTAAGAGCTTGGTACGTCCGTCGGGAAGGTGGTCAGTAATCTTGAATGGTCCGAACAGTTCTGTCAAAGGATCATCTTCTACAAGGAAGACAGTGGACGGAATGAGAACGATCGGCTCCTTCTTTTCTTTAATGTCCAGCTTGATATCACTAGGATCGGTGATCGTCAGTATTTCCTTAGGAGATGCTTTTGGCTTCTCCTTCCATACTTGTTCCGGCGCCGGTAGCTTGGAACGAAATGGTGGTGCAGCTGGCTCAGTAGAAAGTGGCGGCACAACTAGTCTCCAGACCATGTGAGTCTTCGTCTTCTTGTTCTTTCCCCGAGGTCTGCTAGGTTTTGTGCTCGGTGGCTTAGAAGAGGCTTTCAGTTCCTTCTTCTTTGGCGTCTGAAGAACAGATTTCGGTTTCTGCGTGGTAATCTGGCCAGCACCTGCAACAGCAATTGATCTAGGCACACTAGAAGAGACATCAGTAACGGAGTTGACTTAGTTTCAACAGCTAAACAACGAAATTCTTCATTCTTAGGATTATATTTCAATCCGTCTTTAAGGCGGAACGTGATAGTTTCTTTACCAACTCTCAAAGTTAAAGAACCATTTGGAATGTTAATTTGCATTCCAGTAGTAGCCATGAAAGGTCGTCCTATGAGAATGGTAGAATCATCCTTACTAGTGTCAATGATAACAAAGTCAGCTAAGAACGTGAAAGGACCACATTTAGTAACAACGTCTTTGAGTTCTCCCCTAGGAGTTTTAAATGATCTATCAGCAAAGATAAGTTGCATACTAGGCGGTTCAAGTTCTCCTAGGTTCAATTTTTCATATAGACTCATAGGCATAACATTAACAGACGCGCCAAGATCAACCAAACAACGTTCTATCTCAACATCATTAATAACAAGAGGTAGAGTGAAAGAACCAGGATCAGAGCACTTAGCTAGATATGGAGAGGACGGTTTCTTAATACGAGCATCAGGATATCCTTCTTTATTCCCCTTCATGCCAGTCTCGATCCTTGCATTCGGCAGCAATGCTTTAGGAAAAGGAGGCTTCACGACGTATGGTGCAAGGGGAGGATCTTCCTCCTTAGGCGCCACTTGTAGTGCTTCCTTCTTCTCCGGAGTTTCAGCGATCCTGCGTAAAATAGCACAAGCATCAGCAGATAAGCTTGGAAATTTTCTAACAGATACCATCTTGGCTTGCTCCTTTCTCAGATTCGGCTCTGTCTGGCTCGGAAGTTGGCCAAATGGTCGACCAGATGCTAGCATGCTCGAGATGTTGTTCACAGCTTGCTCAATTCTTTGACCGGCTGCGATCTGTTCTTGATTGAGAAGAGCTTGAGCTTTAAACTAACTGTCATGATCGTCGAGTCTGGTGATGATCTGACTAAGCTTCTTATCCAGGTCATTGACATTGTTTTCCTTCTGGTACTGCTGCCCTGGATAGGTGTTATTAAAGTACTGATTCTGGCGATTGCCAGGAGCAGTTCCATAGTTACCCGGATTGTGATGCGGCGGATGGTTAGGCTTCTGATCCTGAGCTGGACCAACTGGGCGGTTATTCTGGTTCTGGTTATGGTTGGCGCCAGCATTGTAGGGAGGTCTGTCTGGATAGTTCCCTTGCTGCCTGAAGTTGCGGTAGCCAGCATAACCATTCTGATTATTAACGAAGCCTTGTTGAACGAAATTTACCTCTTCGGCAGACCAGACTTCTGTCTTACCAAAATTCTGGCATCGGCCTCCGTTATGTGCGCAAGCTCCACACCATTCGCAATCGGCAACATAGATAGAAGCTGGCGGCGGTTTAACTGGTGTGGTAGACTTCTTCAAATGCTTCTCTACTTCTGCCTCGATAGCTGCTTCGAGATCGAGCTTGCTCCTTGATCCTTCAGATTGTCGTTCCCAGTTCCTTGACTTGGAAGCACAGTTTGCGAAGTGAAGAAGAGCAGCTTCAGGTGTGAGCGTAGTGCAATCCCCTTCAGCTAGGGAATTGACCCACTTGGCAGATTCTTCTCGAAGACCTCGAGCAAAGATTTCAGCTAACTACCTCTGCTCGAATCCATGATGAGGGCAGTTGTAGAGGAGTTCTTGGAATCGATTCCAAGTATCATATAAGCTTTCTCCTTCTTTCTGGGAGAACCTGGCAATGCTGTCCTTGATGCCTGTTGTTCTGGCAGGTGGAAAGTATTCTTCAACGAAGTCCTAAGCCAGAGTATCCCAGTTAGTGTAATATCCAGGTGGTTTGCCAGTAAGCCACCTCTTTAGCGGCGCCTTTCAGAGAGAACGGGAAAGCTCTCAAACAAAGAGTATTCTTGTCGAGGTTTCCGTTCTTGAAAGTGTTGCAGAGATCAAGGAAATCTGCAAGATGAGTGCACAGATTGTCTAGGGGCCTGCCTTCGAACTGTAGATCCCTAGAGATCATTGTCAAGAATGGAATCTTGATCTCATAGTCAGGATCTCCTTCAATGCGCGGTACGGCAATGGTAGATCGAACGCTAGTCACGCTCGGCTTGTTGTAATCGGCTAGACTTTTCTGTGCAGGCGGCGGTGGTGGTGGATTTCCGCCTGGTGGTGGTGGTGGTGGTAATTGATCAGCCATGGTAGGAGATGGAGGAGGTGAAAGTGACTCGGTGTATGAAACGGATGTAGGTGACGGTAACGATGAAGATGGAGATGAGGAACTCTCCTTCAGTTCCTCAATCTTAATCGGAGTGACGGATGGAGGTGGATTGGTTCTGCCTCTCCTTGGAATCTGTGATTGTCGAAGTGGAGCAGAACTGCTTGGTCTCTCTATACTCTTAGCCTTGTCGGTTTGAGAGCGATTCCAAGGGCGGCGATGCATACACCTGTGACAAACCTACAAATAACAAAAACAAACAAAAACCAGTGTAAAATCGAAGTGGGTGGAAAAGTGAAAGATGGAAAATAGAAGAATAAATTGCCAGTTCTTCTTTCAACAATCGAAAGAAGTCCCCGGCAACGACGCAATTTGGTGAACCTACCGATCATTGTTCGGACGTTCAACCAAATAACTAACAAAGCTAACAAGCTAGGGTAGATCGTATTCCACGGGTCTTCTATGATTGACTACTCAAATAAGCTGGCAAATTACTCGGATTTAAACACTTCGTGCGTGGTGTGAGTTCCACGACTTCTACTTCTAAGAAATGCAGAGAAATTAAAAATTTAAACTAAAGACAGATTGGAAATTGGTTGATTAAAACAGAGATGACAGACGAACTTAGACTTTGAATCCCCCTTCGTTCCCCAGAGCATAGGCAATCAACAGATCAGCGGATTTTGATTCTCATTCAATCAGTTCTAAGACACCACCATAACTCCTTACCCTTAGGTTTAAGATCGGCGAACGTTCGCTCTATCCGTTCTAGCTACCAAGATTAATTAGTCGTCCAGGTACGGTCGCCTCTCGCAATGACTTAACTTAACTGGTGGAATTACTAACGATTATTGAGTTACTCTTGCAGTGGATTAACCCTAACCGGTTCCTACGAAAGGCACGCTCCAATTATAAGGTTAATTGTTCAATTTGATGTTCTAAAGTAAGGCGAGCGTTCGCTTCTATCCTTAGCTTAACAAGAATCTAATCTAGGTGATCAATCCAGACAAGAAACATGAACAAAGAAGAACAAACCAAACATGAAAGAGAAACTAATTGAATTTCGAATCTAATCACCACCGATCCGTGACCGCTTTAAAGCCTTGGGTCACTTAGGGTTCATCTAGTCTAAGCTCTAAGAGTTTAGCTACTCATATTCATCGCAAAAGAATCAAAGACAAAGAAAGAGTTCATCATACAAAGGAAGAATAGAAAAGTATCTGAAAAACCTAATTAAGATGACTCCGGCAGAACTTCGATCTTCCGGTAGGCTGCAATCCTACCTCCAAGTCCTCGAGATGGAAGGGATGGCGTCACGATCTCTTTCCGGCTCTTCGAACTCTAAACTCTCTGCTCTAGAACTCTTGAGAATCCTTCGAATTATGATTATGAAAAGTATTATCAGGTCTCCCCTTGTATTGGGCCGCCGGTTAAGTATTTATACTTAACCCTAATTCAGCTGGATTTTGCCTGATATTTTCGCCGAAAATACTGAAGAATGTTCGGCGAAAATTCCTTTGTAATTGGATGGTCCGCCGGCTGATTTCTCCTGTAAATTTCGGTCCCATAGTTTTCGGTCGAAAACTTAACATTTTTCGCCGAAAACTTCCTTCAGTCGGCATCAGTGATTTTGTGCTGATATTTTCGTAAAAAATGCTAGGGTATTTTCGGCGAAAATTCCTTTGTAAACCGGGCAGGAATTGTTTCGACTTGATTGGCTCCTTGGATCGATTCCGGTGCAATTCCTTGAGGTTCCAACGCCTTAGACACGTCCTTGGCTACTTTATTTGATGGCAAAAACCTGTGCTAACATAAAAACACTAGAAAACCATCAAATAGACCCGAAACGGGCCAAGGTAACCCAAATGGCACGAGATAGGGCAATTGATTGAATATTCGTTATTCTACCCTAAAAACCATGTCTTAAGCAAGGAAATGTCGCTTAAATGAGGCTGATAATCACGTCAAATCGAGTGTCATCAAAGTCCTTAAGCTCTTGGATGCTGGTATCATTTACCCTATTGCCGACAGTCCTTGGGTCAGTCCAACTCAGGTTGTCCCAAGAAAGGAGGAATCACAGTCATCCCCAATCCGAAGGGTGAGCTCATTCCCACTCGCACGGTTACCGGATGGCGAGTTTGTATCGATTATCGACGACTTAATGACGCCACAAAGAAGGACCATTTCCCACTGCCGTTCATTGATCAGATGCTAGAACGGTTGGTTGGGCATGACTACTACTGCTTCTTAGATTGGATGTCCGACTACTTTCAGATTCCCATCTAGCTCGATGATCAAGAGAAGATGACTTTCACATGCCCGTTTGGTACGTTTGCTTATCGTCGTATTCCCTTTGGTTTATGTAATGCTCCCGCTACTTTTCAGAGATGCATGCTTGCTATATTCGGAGATCTAGTAGAGAATGTGGTGGATGTATTCATGGACCACTTCTCCGTCTATGGAGACTCATTTTCCAAGTGCCTGGCCAACCTGGACAAGGTGCTAGCTCATTGTTAGGAAACCAACTTGGCTCTTAGTTGGGAGAAATGTCACTTTATGGTTACCAAAGGCATTGTTCTTGGCCATAGGATCTCTAAGCTCGGAATAGAAGTAGACCGTGCCAAGCTCGAAACCATCGCCAGTATGCCACCGCCAACTTCGGTTAAGATAGTTCGAAGCTTCCTCGGTCATGCTGGATTCTACCGGAGATTTATCAAAGACTTCTCCAAGATCACTCTCCCTATGACCAAGCTTCTGGAGAAAGATGTTCCTTTTGTTTTTGATAAAGCTTGTCTTGCAGCCTTTGTGACCCTGAAGACTAGACTCACTACCACACCAATCCTTACAGCACCATATTTTAATCTTCCATTCAAGATTATGTGCGATGCTAGGGACTTTGCCGTTGGTGCAGTTCTTGGACAGAGAAAAGAAAAGAGGTTTCATCCCATCTACTTTGCTAGCAAGACGCTTAACGATGCTCAAAGGAACTACACTACTATAGAGAAAGAGCTCCTAGCTATCATCTTCTCCTTTGATAAGTTCAGACAGTACTTGATTCTTTAACACACCATCGTCTATACAGATCATGCTGCTCTGCGCCATCTGTTAGCCAAGCAGGATTCGAATCCACGTCTCATCCGGTGGATCCTCCTTCTCCAAGAGTTCGACATAGAGATTAAAGACAAGAAGGGAGCTGAGAACCTAGCAGCCGACCACCTCTCTCGACTTGAGGAATCACAGATAGGTAAGTGTACTACTACCCCGATCAATGATTCTTTCCCTGACGAATTGTTGCGTGTTGAAATTTATGAACAGGTCAACAACATAGCCATCGAGCCCTGGGCAATCACTCACGCTCAAGAGCTAAGTGACGCAACCGATTCAGATGAACCCTGATATGCCACCCTAGCTAATTATCTCTCTCACGGCATAATACCTCCTGAGCTAGACTATAATGCACGCAAGAAGCTCTTTAAAGAAGCCAAGTCATACTTCTGGGATGAGCCCTTTTTATACCGCATTAGTACCGACGGAATGATCCGAAGATGTGTCTCTTACAACGAAGCAGCTGGCATCATGCGTAAGTGCCATGAGGGCCAGTTTGGAGGACACTTCGGCGGCAACCGCACTGCAAGAAAGGTACTTGAAACTGGTTTTTACTGGCCTTCAATCTTCAGTGATTGTGACGCTTTTGCTCATCATTGTGATGCTTGCCAACGATCAGGTAACATCTCTAACCGTAATGAGATGCCCCAAGTTGTTTATCTAACTGTTTAAATTTTTGATGTATGGGGAATTGATTTTATGGGTCCGTTCACACCCTCCAACGGTAACAAGTACATTCTTGTGGCCGTTGATTATGTTTCTAAGTGGGCTGAAGCTGAAGCTCTACCCACTAACTATTCAAGAGTGGTGGGTCGGTTCTTTACACGTCTTTTCACGCATTTTGGTTCACCTCGCTTTATCATAAGCGATAGGGGTGCCCACTTCCATGGACATTTTGACCGGGGTGTGCAAACGCTTTGGCGTCACCCACCGAATGTCCACAGCTTACCATCCTCAAGCTAATGGTCAAGCAGAAGTGACGAACCGTGAGCTCAAGCGGATTCTTGATAGGAAAGTTGGCCAGTCCCGCAAGGACTGGTCATCTAAACTCAATGATGCCTTATGGGCTTATCGAACTGCCTACAAGACTCCCATCGGTACCTCACCGTATCAGCTGGTCTATGGTAAGGCATGCCATTTACCAATTGAGCTTGAGCACAAGGCGTTTTGGGCTAATAAAGAGTTGAATATGAGTTATGCAGTAGCAGGTAATAAGCGCCACGACCAGATCGCTGAGCGTGAAGAACACCGTCTCCACGCGTATGAGAGCACAAAGCTTTACAAGGAGTGCACCAAGAGAATTCATGACTCCCAATTGAAAACAATCAAGCAATTCTACCCCGGAGATGAAGTCCTCTTATATAACTCTCGGTTGAAGCTGTTCCCAGGTAAACTGAAATCCCGATGGTCCGGCCCCTATACCGTGGTTCGCCAATCGTCCCTGGGCAACGTCTTAATTAAAGGCCACGATCAAGAGCCATTCATGGTCACCGGTCACAGGCTCAAGAAATACCTACAGGGCTTAGCCGTTTCCCTCATCGATGTGCACTACTTTACGTCTCCCCCATAACGCCGATCCAGGTATCGTCCAGCTCACTAACGTTAAACAAGAGCGCTTTGTGGGAGGCAACCCACGGCTGGAGTTAGTTTGTTTTCGTTTCGAGTCGTTTTCTTTCAAAAAAAAAAAACTGCCGCCCGCCATTTTTCAAATGAGTTTTCGCCGAAAACTCTGGCCTTTAAATCCCTGATCCTCCTGTTTCTCGCCATCGACTTCTCACCGAAAAGTTTTTTTTTGATTTAAAACTGACTCGTTTTGTTCTGTGAGGGAATTTTTGCCGAAAAATCCTCACTTTTTCGTCGAAAATTTGTGTTTTCAAGAGGAATTTTCGCCGAAAATTCCACAGTTTTTCACCAAAAATTTTGGATTTTCCCGCCTGTTATAAAAACCCCGCGTCGTCCTTAATCTTTTCGCGACCCCACCCCCCGAAAACAATTTTCGTTCGTCTCTCTTCTTGTTCGGACAGTTCGCGCCGAGCCGATCCAGCCAGGGCCGCCGACCCGAACCCCCTCTTCCTTGGTTGTTTTCAGTCTAGAGCCCTAGAATCAGAGCTCCACAGCTCCGGGTCCACCCGAACGAGTTTTCAAGCTTTTTGTCGATTTCCCGGAGTTCTAATCGTTTTCTCGAGCCATGTCTTCCCGGTCAGTTGTTCAACCCTTATTTTTGAATCTTTTGGCATATTAACTTTCGGTTTTTGGCATGTTTGACTCTGGTTGACTTTTCGTTCTCCTAGAATTGCATGTTTTGCTATTTCGGTGTGTTCTGGCTCAGCTTTTTGGGGTTCATTTGATCTATTTTTCCCTCGTGGATGATTTTTGTTTGCTCTTGTGCTGGTGATTCTCTTTCGCTCTGTCTTCTGTCAATTGCGTGGTTTCTCATACTTGGTAATTGAATGTCATTTTTTCCACATGCATGCTGGCCGTTTCCTTTCTACCATGCTTTGCCATTGTGATTTCTTGACTTGTCTACCTACCCCCACTTGTTCGCTTTGTTCTTCCCAGAATAGTGGTTTCCATCTAAGTGTGGGGTAATATTTTTATCATCTAATCCGGGTCTGCTCTGAGTTACGTGTTACAGGAATCCGAAGCGTTTCAAGACCACCAGTGTAGATAGAGAGCAGCGATCCAAGGCTCGACAGAACATGGCTCATTCCTCTAGTCTTCCCACACCGTCTGCTTTAGTACCAGCGGTGGTGAATTTCATCCCGCAGGCTGCACCGGCCCCCGTGATCCCTATCCCCAGTGCTCTTACACCAGCCAGTGGCGCTCTGCATCCATTTACCGCTGCCCTAGAGCCGCACCAACTGGAGGTATATGAGAAAATTAAAGACATTCCTCCGCGCGAAGGTGGCAGTTCTCTATTTGGACAGCCTCAAGTAGCACGACCCGGCTTGGCACTCCAACGTCGACCACATCCTTGAACAAATCGGCCTGCGTTCTTTGACCACTTTCGGCTTCCCCTACACCGTGGTTTGCCCTCCAGGAGTTATGGAGTTCATTTGAGTGGACGACACGAAAACCCCATCGCCTCCTCAAGTGTATCCGCTTCCGTCTCAGGGGAGTCAAGTACGAGAAGACCCTTGATGAGTTGGCCCACATGCTCGACCCTCTTGCCATCACGCGTGAACCTTACCCCGCGATATGGAAGTTCGTCACCAATCAACCCGTGGTCAAGCCTATCATCAACCCCACGGTAGGCGACATTGTGCATCCTCTCTTTAAATTACTTCATTATGTTTGGACGCAATCTTTGTGTTATAGCAGCTGTCACCATGTCTCCCTAGAGGAACTCGTGTTGTTTCGTGCTCTAGAAGAGGAGCAACGTCTTCACCCTAGATGGTGGCTTGCGAGGTTCTTCCACAAGCGCACGACCACCAAGAAACTCCCCTCCGAACTTGCTGGCGGCACCTTTATTTCCTGTTTGATCAGCAACCTCAGGATCGGCGACAAATGGGGCCCTGATATTCCTCGCATCCAGATTGAGCACGTCGGAGCTGAGCTCGCCATAGCTCGGGGCCTCGACGAGTTTAGGATGGTGCAACGCCACCCAAAGAAGCAGACCCCACCACCAGTTGCCACTCCTGAGACCCCCGCCTCCCTTCTGGAGTCGCCTCCTCCGCCTCAGCCACGGATGACCAACGAGATTACTGAGCGGCTGTCGCGCATTGAGCAATGGCAGCTCGACTACTCTGCTGGTTCGCTTCAATGACAGAAGGACCGGGTGGCGCATGAGGAGACGCAGAATGCGCGATGGGCTGTTCTGCAACAGTTCATGACCTCGCTAGGCACAAAGATGCGCTCGCATGGCGACAGCAAATTGAGTAGCGACTTGGCATTTCCCCTATACCGGCCCCACCTTCACCCCCACCTGCGGAACAGTGATCAGGTTGTTTCTATCCTTTTCATTTCTTTTCTTTCTTCTTTTCGGATTTCGATCCAATTTTTTACGTGTGGATCCGGGACACTTGTCCCGGTTTCCTTTTGATCTTTTATTTGTTTTTGTGTTGTAGATGTCTTCTAGTAGCAACTCCTCTCCGACACCGTCCACTACACTCCCCCTTTCCAGGTTCCCCTGTTCCTTTCAATCTCTTTTTAGTTCTGTGAGGACACAGAACAGTCTAAGTGTGGGGTAGGATGTTAGAGAACCATGCATGATCTTGATTGCCCTTTCTTTATGTTTCGTGGTGCCTTGACCGATTCCTCTAGCATTAGAATTGCTCGGTTCTTGATTTTTATGTTAAGTTGTTGTTCAATCTTTCATAATGATGCTTAGACTGCTTAACCTAGAACCTGAAAACCAACGTGTATATTTTGATGCTAAATTGCCTGGTTAGAACAGATTTTGAAAATCACACTTGTAGTTTGTCGCCTTGATTGCATGAAAATGACCGAATCCGACTAGCAAACCAAATGTGAGCTTTTGATCCATTGCATGTAACTTGCAATTACAATTCTTTTTTGAGTGGTTTTATGTTTGCTTGAATGAGTTAGAATTTGTATGAGACCTACTCGAGCCTACACGATGACACGAGTTCTAGAATGATAGGGGCACCTAGATTCAGCTACTAAGCCATATAGCCTACCCAACGTTAAATCCATTAGGTGTAAACCCTTAAGCTTGGCATGTTCTTTCGGTTTGCTATACATTACAGCCAATTCCCATTCTTTCACTCCACGTTGATCCCTGTGGTTGTAGTTCTAGATTAGCCTATCGGAAATCGGTTTGTGGTAACCTGCCTATAGCCATTAAATAGGTGGTCTTAGCTATTATGTACAAACGTGTAAACCCCTCTAGCAACTAAAAGAAAGGATCGGCACATAGAAAAAAAAGAGAAGAAAAAAAAGAGAAATTTCGAAAAAGTAAGAAAAAGAAAAGTTCAAAATTTCAAAGTTCAATAACGTTCTTCTCCCTACATATGGAAGAATGAAGTCAAAAGAAAATTCAGAAAAAATGTGTAAAGAAAATTAAGTGCTAGGTTGCTGAGGGTATCATAGGACGATCGTACATTACTCCACCCGTGTCTGGTTAGACGGTAGGAAGCCATAGGCTAGATTCGAGGGAAGTTAGTCGAAAACTGCACCGCACCAAAGCCATCAACATACATCCCCTTCATCCATCTCATTATAAACCCTTGTAGTGTAGAATTCGTTACAGTCCTAGTAGGGAAGTCCTTCTTGACTAGTTCCTCGTGTTGTCACAGTGGTGGAGATGTGGTCGAATTGCAAACTTATGACAGAATTCAGTGGCAGAAAATTATTGAGAGCATAAACACGTCCTAAACACAGAGAGTGAGAGTTTTCCCTTTGTACTAAATACTTCCTGTGTGAGGAGTCTGGTCGGTCAGGTCAAATTTGTGCATAATTGGTTACTATTACTCGTCGTGTGCAGTTTTTAGTGAGACCAGGTTGTTTAGCTGATCAGTATGCATGCTATATTTCGTGTTCTAGGCACTATCTGTCTAATAATTCATTATGTGTGCTTGAACTTTGATTTAATCGATCTTATCATTTGTGAACGCGAGTGTGTTCTATTCAGTTTGCTTGAGGACAAGCAAAAGCTTAAGTGTGGGGTATTTTGATCACACTCGATTTAACGTGATTATCAGCCTCATTTAAGCTACATTTCCTTGCTTAAGACATGGTTTTTAGGGTAGAATAGCGAATATTCACTCAACTGCTCTATCTCGTGCCATTTGTGCTACCTTGGCCCGTTTCGGGTCTATTTGATGGTTTTCTAGTGTTTTCATGTTAGCACAGGTCTTTGTCGACAAATATAGTAGTCAAAGACGTGTCTAAAGCATTGGAACCCCAAAAAATCGCATCGGGACCAATCAAAGAAGTCAATCAAGTCAACCTAAATCCTGCCCCAATTTACACTTTAGTTTTTGGCGAAAACCCTTGGAGTTTTTGGCGAAAAGTCCAGAAGAAATCGGCTGAGCATCACAAGAGGAAGTTTTCGGCGAAAACTCCTAGTCCAAAAATCACAGGAGACCATCATCAATAGCCAGCCATTTTACGAGGAAGTTTTCGGCGAAAACTTCTTAAGTTTTCGCCGAAAACTTCTTAAGTTTTCGCCGAAAACTCCAGGCAAGTCCGACAAAAATCAGTTTAGGTTTAAATACTAAAATCGGCCGGCTGAAAGGGGATATCTCATAACTTACATTTTTTGGACGAAAATTCCATGACTTAGATTAGGGAGAGAAAGAGTGAAAAGAGTTCGAGGAGCCAGAAAAGGATCGTGATGCCATCCTTCCATCTCGGAGAATCAGTGTTAGGAGTTGAAGATCCAGCAGATTGACGCTTCAGGGATTCGTCGATATTAGGTTTTACAGTTCTTCTCTGCATTTCCTACCTGAGATGTATTCTTTGTTCGTCTTTGATTCTCCTGTATTGAATATGAGTAGCTAAACTCGTAGAGCTTAGATTAGATGAACCCTAAGTGACCCAGGGCTTTAAAGCGGTCACGGATCGGTGGTGATTAGATTCGAAATTCATTCAGTTTCTCTTTCATGTTTGATTTGTTCTTTGTTCTCTATGTTTCTTGTTTGGTTTGGCCACCTAGATTAGATTCTTGTTAAGCTAAGGATAGAAGCGAACGCTCGCCTTACTTTAAAACACCAAATCAAGCAATTAACCTATTCATTGGAGTGTGCCTTTCGTAGGAACCAGTTAGGGTTAATCCATTGCAAGAGTAACTCATAAATCACTAGTAATCGCACCAGTTAGTTTAGTCGTCACAAGAGGCGACCGTACCCGGGCGACTTAATCGTGGTAGTTAGATCGGATAGAGGGAATGTTTGCCAGTCTTAAACCTAAGGGTAAGGAGTTATGATGGTGTCTGTGAACTGAATGAACTAGAATCAAAAATCGCTGGTCTGTTGACTGCCAATTGTCTGGTGATCTAAGGGGTATTCGAAGTCTAAGCTTACCTGTCGTCTGTCTAAGTCAAACAACCAATCTTTCTGCATTTAAATTTCATTTCATTTCACCGTGCATTTTAGTATAGAAATCGTGGAGCTCACACCACGCACTACATGTTCAACTTTGAGTAAAATTCCCAACATATTTGAGTAAGCAAGTTGAAGAGGCCCGTGGAATACGATATGTCCTGCTCTGTGCTTGACAATTATTTGATTGACCGCATTACAACGTTCATCACCCTGCCACGCTCATGGATCGTAATGCATTTTTTATTGGAAATTTTGTGAGTACGTGGACAGTATGTGCTCGTAAGTAGGGCCTCAATTTTCTTGCCGCACAGACTACCGCGTATGTCATCTTTTCAATCGTCAGGTACCTTGTTTCGGCGTCTATCAGAGTTTTGCTAGTATAGAAGATAGGATATTCGCTCCTTTCTTCCCTACGGAAAAGAACAACACTCACTGCCCTAGTTGAGATAACGATATACAGAAATAGATCTTCATTCAATTTAGGTTATGCAAGTACAGGAGGTGTAACCAAAAACTGGTTTAACTCTTCAAACGTCTTGTCACACTTGTCATCCCATGCGAACTTGGATGCATTCTTGAGGGTTGCAAAGAATGGTGCACATCGTTCAACGATTCATGGGATGAAACGATTAATCACCATCAGTCTTCCAGACAGCACTTGGACTTCCTTAACCATTTTTGGAGGGTTCATGGATGTGATTGCTGCTATCTGGGATGGGTTAGCTTCTATTCCTCTCCCTGTTATGAGGTAACCCAAAAATTTCCCTGATGTCGCCCCGAAGACACATTTGAGCGGATTGAGTCTCAAAGAGTACTGTTGTAGGGTGTCAAAGGTTTCTCTTAAATTGCCCAAATGATCTCCCGATTTCTCGCTCTTCACTAACAAATCATCCACGTACACCTCTAGATTCTTCCTATTTGCTTTGCAAAGACTATGTCGATCATTCGTTGGTATGTAGCGCCGACATTTTTTAGCCCGAACGACATCACCCTATAGCAATAATTGGTTGTGGGTGTCATGAACGCCATCTTCTCTTGATCTTCCTCACTTAAAGGAATCCGGTGATAGCCAGAAAACATATCCAAGAAAGATAGCATCTCGTTGCTTGTTGTTGCATCCACTAGCTGTTCAATATTTGGTAGCAGATATGGGTCCTTTGGGCAAGCGTCATTTAAATTTGTGAAATCTACACACATCCTCCATGATCCTGACGATTTTTTAACAAAGACGACATTCGCCAACCATTCCGGATATCTAATTTCCTTGATGAAACCTGCTTTTAAAATCTTATCAACTTCGATCGCCACTGCTTGCTGCCTTTCCTGACAAATGTTTCCTCTCTTCTATTGCACCGGACGACTTCCTGGCTCGATCGCCAGGCAGTGCTTGATAATTTATGGGGTGATTCCTGGCATATTTCTAGGCGACCATGCAAATAAGTGCGCAAACTCCCTTATAAGCTCGATCATTTTATTCCGTGCTTTTTCCTCCAAGTATGATGATATTCAGATTGTGTTCGTTGGATCTTCCTCCCACAACGGTATTGGTATATCAGATTCAGCTGGAGTTAGCCTCTCATTTCCACTATCCGCCTCCAAGCTAATGTTATAGCATGTACTCTTGGTCGCCGCTCTATAACATTTCCTGGCGATCTCGGGATGCCCCCAAGCATTACAACAGAAAGGTTACTTTGTCGCAGGCCGTCTACGACAGAAGATTCAGGTTGCGATAAAGGCCGTCACAAGTATAGCGGTTTGTCGCAAACTGATGAATGACCCCCTCTTTCGACGCTGAGGTTTCAATTCTCATCCAAATTCGAACTAAGTCCTCTAAAATCCTCCTCCATTTCCATCTTCGAACTAAGTCCGACGTACTGCCGCCTTCTTCGATGCCTCCTCCTTGTTTCTGTCTTCTTTTGAATACTGGAGCCTCCTCCGCTTCTCTATTTGCTACTTTGAGTATCAAAGCTCGATTTTTAATTGTTTTGGATCGTAGGGGTTCTGGGTTTCTTACCCATCTGACTATTTCTTAGGTTGAAAATCAACTTGTTATCGTTTCTATATCATAGTTGTTCTAGATTTCTCTGAATTCGTATTTCTCCCATATTCATCGGGTGTCGAAGGCTGATTAGAGTTCTTGACAGAAGCATGGGGTGTTCGTACAACTGATCGATTTACTAAGGTAAGATCATCAGCTTTTTATTGTCTTTTTATTGTTTCTTGTTCTAGTTGATCGGTTTCCTCTGTTCTTAAATTTGGTAGAGATTTGCAGATTGTTTTTGTTCTTCCGGCAGTACATCGGACTTCTTTCGGTAGTTTGTTGGTGTATTTTTGCGGTAATTTTTTTCTTGTTCATAAATTTCCATAACTAATTTGAATAGTTTTGTACTCTAATAGATTATCTTAATTTTTTTGTATCAGGTTTTGTATTATAGTTGTTCTCGAGTGTTCGTTGGTCGTAGTTGCACATTTCTTTCTTCAATTTCCAGGTACGAAACTTATAACTATATTTCATTTATGCCAACTCCTAACATGATAATCATGATTATGGAAAATATTGTTAATGATTTAATCTATGCTGTAACGGTTTGATGTAATATAACAGTACTACAGACTTTGATTTAATCTATGCATGTAATGATTTGATATAAATTTGTGTTTATTATTTACAAATTTAGGTAGTTTTGTGTGTTTGTTATCAGTGTAAATATATGCATGTAACTTGAGCTGTATGTAATAATTACTATTTATGGAGTTTAACTTGGTGTTGTTAAAATAAATATATGCATGTAAAGGTTTTTTTTTTTTGTAATTAACATAAAATATAACCATGCAATTTATAAGTCAAATATTTCGTACTAACAAATTTATAAGTTATGTATTTACAACTATAAATTATACAAATTATATGCATAAAATTTATTATAATTTAATTACAACTAAAAATTAATTGGAATTTATAAGTGAAATATATGCATGTAACTTATTAGGTAGTTAATATATAACATATGTTGTTTGATTAACCACTTAACAATACTGTATATATTTACCAACTTATGTCAAACTAAGTTCGTAACTATAATATTTGAACGAGTTACTGTTATAATTAAGTAAACTTAGCATAAAGCTAAGTTGCTTACAATTATACTTTTTATTTTTTCATGACTCGTTAACAAATTCAAACTGACACTCATTAGTTCAACATAGATGGACAAGTCTTGGATTTGAAAGCCGCGTCATACTCATGAGTATTACGCTGGCGTTCAACAATTCCTCGACTTTGCAATCTCCAACGCAATTGATGGAGTGAATATACTCTGTTCTTGCCCAAAATGCAACTTCAAGAAGTGGAGGCCACGAAATGAAGTTAATCAACACTTGCTGGCAAAGGCGTTTCCATCTTCGTACGATGTATGGAATTTGCATGGAGAGTTAATCACCGACTTTGGAGCATCAACTTCCATAATTGAGCCTGAACTAATCATTCGTGATCAGGAAGCAATTCTGCCATTACTAGTTGAGGAACCACCAGTACTTGAGCCAGACTTGTTCCAGAACATGGTCAATGATGAATTTGAAATACGGAAAACACATGATAACCCCAACGTGCGTCTCGATGATGAATTCCCACAAGGAGGTGATGTACCAATGCGAGCTATACCCAACGTGCAACTAGAAGATGAGTTCTTCAGAATCTTGAAAGATGGAGAAGTACCATTATATGATGGTTATACAAGTCATACCAAGTTGTCTTTCATGATCAGCTTATACCATATCAAGTATTTACACAAAATCAATGATAAAGCAATGTCAAAGATATTGGGGTTGCTTCCCAAGCTTTGCATAATGCCAAAATTCCTGCATCTAGCTATAAATTTAAGAAGACAATAAGAAACTTGGGTTGTCCTACACTAGAATTGATGCATGTAAGAATGATTGCATACTATATACCAGAGAAGATAGTGAGGCTAAGGAATGTCGAGTGAGTGGGGTGCCTCGATACAAGAATGTGGGAAAGAATACAGGTGGAAAAAGGCAAAAACCTCGACCCAAAAAGGTATTTGGATATTTTCCATTAATACCTCGGTTAAAGAGGTTGTACATGTGCCCTTACACAACATAAGATATGACTTGGCATGTGACGGGAAACAGAACATATGATGGTATGGGTAGACATCCTAGAGACGCAGAAACATGGAAAAGTTTTGATTCCAAGTACCAAGAATTTGCTACTGATCCACTAAATGTGAGACTTGGGCTTGCAGCAGATGGCTTCAATCCATTTGGTACAATGAGCATAAGTCATAGCACTTGGCCGTTTGTGCTAATACCATATAACACTTCACCTTGGTTGTGTATGAAGCAGACATGTCTTATATTGTCTGGCATTGTTCCTGGTCCTAAGATGCCTGGAAATGAACTGGACATCTTTCTGCAGCCACTGATTGATGAGTTAAAAATTTTGTGGGTCGGCGTTGAAGCTTATGATTCGGTGAAGAAAGAATCTTTCACCTTGAGAGCAACAGTGATATGTACCATTACTGATTATCCTGGCATTTGCAACCTGTTGGGATGGAATACACACACTGCAATGCCGTGTCCGACTGTATGTATGATGCAGAACCATTTTGGGCTCCGGGAATAAACCATGTTTCATGAGTAGTAGGAGGTTTTTGCCAATGAATCATCGGTTTCGATCCCAAAAGTCAAAATTTAATGGGAAAGTCGACAAAAGGAATCCACTGAAGGTTTCAACTAGGACTGAGGTTTTGTCCCAAGTGGCTAATATTAATATCACATTCGGTAAGACACAACCAAAAGAATCGGGACCAGCACCATAGTTGAGGAAAAAAAGTATCTTCTTCAATCTTCCGTACTAGGAATTTAATTTGTTGCGTCACAATCTGGATGTGATGCACATAGAAAAAAATGTTCGTGATAACATTTTATTCACATTGCTCAACGATAAGAACAAAAGAAAAGACCACTTGGCTGCAAGACTAGACGTGAAAGAAATGAAGATAAGAAGCCAACTCTAGCCTTTGGGTGATGGTAAAACATGTCCTGCTGCCTCATTCACTCTCGATAAGAGGAAAATTGAACTAGTCTTGAAGTCATTGAAGGGAATGTCGTTTCCATATGGATATGTTAGCAATATCAAAAGGTGCATGGACCTGAATAATAGTAAGATGCTAGGGTTATAGAGTCATGACTCGCATATGCTAATACATGACTTGTTACTCCTTGTGATATGTAATGTCTTGCTTGTCTCCGTGGCAAGGGCCTTAGTTGAACTTGTCATCCGTACTACATCGCCAAAGCCTGAAAATGTATAGAGAAAACTCTGATAGACCACGAATTTGGCTCCAAAGTAGCTACCAGACAACAAAACCACACTTAGCACTGATGAACCTAAGATCGTTGTTCGGGTTCAAACAAATAACTAACAAAGCTAACAAGCTAGGGTAGATCGTATTCCACGGGTCTTCTATGATTGACTACTCAAATAAGCTGGCAAATTACTCGGATTTAAGCACTTCATGCGTGGTGTGAGTTCCAAGACTTCTACTTCTAAGAAATGCAGAGAAATTAAAAATTTGTACTAAAGACAAAATGGAAATTGGTTGATTAAAACAGAGATGACAGACGAACTTAGACTTTGAATCCCCCTTCGTTCCCCAGAGCATTGGCAATCAACAGATCAGCGGATTTTGATTCTCATTCAATCAATTCTAAGACACCACCATAACTCCTTACCCTTAGGTTTAAGACCGGCGAACGTTCGCTTTATCCGTTCTTGCTACCAAGATTAATTAGTCGCCCGGGTACGGTCGCCTCTCGCAACGACTTAACTTAACTGGTGGAATTACTAACGATTATTGAGTTACTCTTGCAGTGGATTAACCCTAACCGGTTCCTACGAAAGGCACGCTCCAATTATAAGGTTAATTGTTCAATTTGATGTTCTAAAGTAAGGCGAGCGTTCGCTTCTATCCTTAGCTTAACAAGAATCTAATCTAGGTGATCAATCCAGATAAGAAACATGAACAATGAAGAAGAAACCAAACATGAAAGAGAAACTGATTGAACTTCGAATCTAATCACCGCCGATCCGTGACCGCTTTAAAGCCCTGGGTCACTTAGGGTTCATCTAGTCTAAGCTCTAAGAGTTTAGCTACGCATATTCATCACAAAAGAATCAAAGACAAAGAAAGAGTTCATCATACAAAGGAAGAACAGAAAAGTATCTGAAAAACCTAATTAAGATGACTCCGGCAGAACTTCGATCTTCCTGTAGACTGCAGTCCTAGCTCCGAGTCTTCGAGATGGAAGGGATGGCGTCACGATCTCTTTCCGGCTCTTCGAACTCTAACTCATTGCTCCAGAAATCTTGAGAATCCTTGGAATTATGATTATGAAAAGTATTATGAGGTATATGGGCCGCCGGTTAAGTATTTATACTTAACCCTAATTCAGCTGGATTTTGCCTGATATTTTCGCCGAAAATACTGAAGAATGTTCGGCGAAAATTCCTTTGTAAATGGATGGTCCGCCGGCTGATTTCTCCTGTAAATTTTGGTCCCATAGTTTTTGGTCGAAAACTTAACATTTTCGCCGAAAACTTATGTTGATGAGCATCGCCGATTTGTACTGATATTTTCGCCGAAAAGGGTTCCATTCTTTATAAACCGGGCAGGAATTATTTCAACTTGATTGGCTCCTTGGATCGATTCCGATGCAATTCCTCGAGGTTCCAACGCCTTAGACACGTCCTTGGTTACTTTATTTGACTGCAAAAACCTGTGCTATCATAAAAACACTAGAAAACCATCAAATAGACCCGAAACGGGCCAAGGTAACACAAATGGCACGAGATAGGGCAATCGATGTAATATTCGTTATTCTACCCTAAAAACCATGTCTTAAGCAAGGAAATGTCGCTTAAATGAGGCTGATAATCACGTCAAATCGAGTGTCATCAAAATACTCCACACTTAAGCTTTTGCTTGTCCTCAAGCAAACTGAATAAAAACGTTGATGTTCACAAATGATAAATCGATTAAATTGGAGTTCAATCAAACACATTGAATTATTAGACAGATAGATCCTAGAACAAGAAACCTAACATGCATACAGATCAGCCAAACAACCTGGTCTCACTATTAAACTGCACACGACAAGTAGTAGCAACCAATTATGCACGAATTTGACCTGACCGACCAGACTCCTCACACAGGATATATTTAGTACAATAGGGAACTCTCACTCTCTATGTTTAAGGACGTGTTTCTGCTCTCAATCATTTTCTGTTACTGAATTCTGTCATAAGTCTGCAATTCAACCACATCTCCACCACTGTGACAACACGAGTAACTAGTCAAAAAGGACTTCCCTGCTAGGACTGTAACGAATTCTACACTACTTGGGTTTATGATGCGATGGATGATGGGAATGTATGATGATGGCTTTGTGCGGTGTAGCTTTCAACTAACTTCCCTCGAATCTAGCCTATGGCTTCCTACCGTCTAACCAGACACGGGTGGAATAATGAACGCTCGTCCTATGATACCCTCAAGCAACCTAGCACTTTTTATTTTTCTTTACACAATTTTTTTTCTGACTTTTCTTTTGACTTCGTTCTTCCATTTGTAGGGAGAAGAACGTTTTATTGAACTAAACTTGAAACCTTTTTGGCTTTTCTGATTTTTCTTCTTTTCATTTTTTTTGAAACTTGCTTCTTTTCTTCTTTTCATCTTCTTTTGTGCCGATTTTTCTTTTAGTTGCTAGAGGGGTTTACACGTCTGGACATAATAGCTAAGACCACCTATTTAATGGCTATAGGCAGGTTACCACAAACCGACTTCCGGTAGGTCAATCTAGAACTACAACCATAAGGGATCAACGGGGAATGAAAGAATGGGAAATGGTTGTAATGTATTATCGAACCGAAAGAACGGGCCAAGCTCAAGGGTCTACACCTAATGGATTTTTATCGTTAGGTAGGCTATCTGGCTTAGTAGCTGAATCTAGGTGCCCCTATCATTCTAGAACACGTGTCATCGTGTGGTTCGAGTAGCTGAATCTAGGTGCCCCTATCATTCTAACTCATTCAAGCAAACAGAAAACCACTCAAAAAGAATTGAAATTGCAAGTTACGTGCAATGGATCAAAAGCTCACAGTTGGTTTGCTAGTCGGACTCGGTCATTTTCATGCAATCAAGGCTACAAACTACAAGTGTGATTTTAAAAATTCTGTTCTGACCAGGCAATTTAGCATCAAAGTATACAAGTTGGTTCTCAAGTTCTAGGTTAAGCAGTCTAAGCATCATTATGAAAGTTTGAACAACAACTTAACATCAAAAATCAAGAACTGAGCCATTCTAATGCTAGAGAGACTGGAATGGAATCACGAGGCACACAGAAACACAATCAAGGGCAATCAAGTTCATGCAAGGTTCTCTAGCATCCTACCCACACTTAAATCGGATTGTGTCCTCACATGACTAATTCTAGAGTTCAGAGTGAGGTAGAAGAACCTGGACCGAGATGGTTGGCGTAGGGGATGAGCACGGGTCCTCAGAGCAGAAGGAATCTACCGAAGCAAAGCATAGGGAAACTCCCTACTGCCTACAAAATAAAAATAAATGAAACATAAAAAGGAAACCGGGACAAGTGTCCCGGATCCACACATAAAAAAGTTGGATGGAAATCCAAAAAGAATAAATAAAAAGAAGGGACAAGAAAGAGGATACAACCCAGTCACTGCTGGTCAGGCGCGCCGGGAGGTGGGAAGTGGAGGAAATCGCCGAGCTGACGTTGCCACTCCATCTGTGCCTCATACCGCCTATCAGCGCGGTGCATATGCTGCTGCATAATAGTCCATCTCGCCTCTTGAGTGGCATTGTCAGTGATGCGCCACTCCTGCAGTCGCTCATACAGCTCACCAATGTCCGTGGGGTGCGGTCGGGGCTGAGGGTGAGGCGCCTGGTATGGGTCTGGAATGTGCGGCGGCGGATGGTGTGCATACCCTGCCTGATGATGTGGCGAAGGGATTATGGTCATGAAACTTTGGTTGCGGCTGCGGCTGCTGCTGGTCATAATCATCTTCTTCCTCCGACTCGTCTTCGTCCTCGAGAGGAGGATCCGCTGCTACCAGGGGGCTGATGTCCAGATCGAGGTTGTACTCGACCGCCAAATCTCATCCAATGGTGCGTACTCTACGGCGTGGGATGTTCGGGCCATATTCTTGGCTGAGGCCGAAGGAGATGATGAGTCGGCCCACAAAGTTGCCTCCCAGGAGTGAGCGGGGGCAACCTGATCTCTGAGTCTTCTTGCGGAGTAGGCGAGCAAGCACCCATCCGGGATGAAGGGGATATCTCTCCCGGATGGCGCGAAGAAGAAGAAGCTCATCCTTGCTGATATGGTGGCGGTCCTTCTCTGGAGCATATAAAAGCGATCTACGCCAAACCATATGAATGTATCTAAAGAAAGGGTGAGAGATCGACTTAACTGAGTTATGGTCCCCGAGGCGATCGCCGGGCACTCCAGTCATGTGGCTCCAGAGCGCATGGTACTACTCTTCGTCGTCTTCGTCGTCCGCCCAGCCAAGGTGATGTCCGTAGTAGTGCTCATAGGGAATGCCTAGATGAGCTGCAAACTCATCATAGGTGAGGGACCTGTACACCCTGCCCAGGTAGAAGGAAACAACCTTGTGCTCGTCGAGCTCGAATGTCGCCCAAAACTCCTGGAGAGCGATGTCTGGGAAGTCGGCGACGAGAGTGGTCAGCTCCAGCAGGCAGGCATGGGTCAGTGCATCAAGCACATTCTGGTACCAATCATCATCGTGCTCTGAGAGCGACTCCATGGAAAGAGGGCGAACATCAGCACCACGGGTGCTCTCAAATCGCTAGTAGCGTGCAAAGTAGTGCTGGGGAAGGCGAGCAACGGTGCGGTGATACCCAGCACGGTCAGGGAAAGCTGGTGGAGGGCCCTGAACGGCGGGCGTGACGGGAGCGGGGGCTCCGGAGCTCGAGGCGCCATCAAGTCGTGCCTTGGTCCTGCGCTCATAAGTGGTGTTCCTAAACAAGAAAACAAACTAGATTAGTCAAACTAAATCCCTACCCCACACTTAGTCGAAAAACTCAATTTCACAAAGAAATGAGGAAAACCGAGTGGGGGTAAGCAAAGCAGATTAACCGGTAATCACGAACAATAAAATACATGCTTAGGAACAGCCAGAATGGAATTAGAACAATCAGAGTTCAGAAGTCAAACCGACATTTGAAAAGTCAACATTATAAAACACTGAACTCTAATCATGGCAAGACTATCACAAATCAGAGAATGACGGTATAATATGATCTCAGATGGCAAACACAATAAACTGAACGAGAATGAGCACATAAGGCAGCCAAATGATCAAAATAGTTCATGGTCAAACCGACATTTCTCAAAAGTCAACATCACAAGGAATAGGACTTAGGCATAGCAACACATGATCAAACGATATGAAAATTAAGCACAACACTCCCTAAGCATGCTAGAACAGTTCAACAAGTTCAGCTAACCTAGTTCACACGAAATCAGTCAGCACGCAAATCGAGGCAAACCGAAAAGTCAACCGAAAGTCAACCCCGACGAAATTCAGCATTCAATATGTCAAAACATTCACAATGAAAAGTTCTACAACTTACCTTGAAGCAATGGATGCTAAAAGTGAACGGATTGGGAGAAATCGGTGAAAAATAGAAAATTCTAGGGTTTGGGTGAACTAGAGCTGTAGAGCTCCGATTCGGCTGTTCTAGGGCTTAAAATGATCGGAAATGGGAGGGGAAGGGTGCGGCGGCGGCGGCGACGGCGGCGGCGGTCGGCTTTGGTCTACGGCGGCGATGTAAGGTGGCGGCGGTCGGGTTTAGTAAACAGGGGATGGGTTTTTCGGTTTCTGTTCGAAAATAGAAAGTGAGAGAGAGAGGGTGAAAATCCGGATTTAAAGTGAATAGTTGGTTGATTTTCAAAGAAATTTTCGGCGAAAATAAGTTCAAGTTTTCGCCGTAAATTCTAGTTAAAAAGTACTGCCGGTTTTCAAAAGAAATTGTTGCCGAAAACATTAAGAAATTTTCACCGAAAATGTGAAACAGGAACGTTTGGAAAACTCTGTGGGATTTCAAAGAGAATTTTCGCCGAAAATATGGGTAATTTTTGCCGAAAATATTGAACTCTACGATTGAAAATATTTTCACAATCCCGGCAAACTTCAGAAAATCACAGTTAAATCCATAAAAATCAGAAAGACCTCAAACGACTTGCAACTGACATTATGACACACAGACTACACACGAAAAATATGAAATCAAACAAACTGACACTTTTGGCTCCCCCCGAACCGTCTCTAGAACACTAAGGTTGACACAAATGAAAAAAACGGACTCCAGCCGTGGGTTGCCTCCCACGAAGCGCTCTTTTATTAACGTCCTTGAGCTGGACGATACCTGGACGGTATTAGGAGACATCTCAACTCAGATTCTCCTTAATGCTAGCATCGGAGTTCATAAAGTAGAGCTTCGGGGCTTCTCTAGTGAGCATGAATTTCTTCCCGTTCGCGTGTAAGAGCTTGGTACGTCCGTCGGGAAGGTGGTTAGTAATCTTGAATGGTCCGAACAGTTTTGTCAAAGGATCATCTTCTACAAGGAAGACAGTGGACGGAATGAGAACGATCGGCTCCTTCTTTTCTTTGACCTCCGGCTTAATATCACCAGGACCGGTGATCGTCAATATTTCCTTAGGAGATGCTTTTGGCTTCTCCTTCCATACTTGTTCCGGCGCCAGTGGCTTGGAACGAATTTGTGGTGCAGCTGGCTCGGTAGAAAGTGGCGGCACAATGGTCTCCAGACCATGTGAGTCTTTGTCTTCTTGTTATTTCCCAGAGGTCTGCTAGGTTTTGTGCTCGGTGGCTTAGAAGAGGCTTTCAGTTCCTTCTTCTTTGATGGCTTAAGAACAGATTTTGGTTTCTGCGTGGTAATCTGTCCAGCACCTGCAACAGCAATTGATCTAGGCACACTAGAAGAGACATCAGTAATGAAGTTGACCGAGGCCAACTCCACAGTTTCTACAGTTAAATAATGTAATTCTCCCTTAGGAATGTATTTCATATTGTCCTTGAGACGGAATGTTGCAGTATCCTTTCCAACCCTTAATGTTAATGAACCATTTGGAACATTAATGTTAATGCCGGCTGTCGCCATGAACGGTCGACCTAGGATAAGGGTAGAATATGTCTCTTGAGTATCCATCACTACATAATCAGCGAAAAACCGGAAAGGGCCACAACAAGTGATTACATCCTTGATTATTCCTCTAGGTTCTTTTAAAGTTTTGTCAGCGAACACTAAATCCATGCTAGCAGGTTGTAGTTCACCTAAGTTCAGTTTCTTATATAAACACATAGGCATAACATTGATAGATGCACCTAGATCAACCAAACTACGCTCAATTTCGATGCCATTAATGATTATAGGTAACGTAAAAGGGCCAGGATCAGAGCACTTAGCTGGGATAGGTATGGGCGGTGATCGAGAATCAATAGCTGAGCATTCTCCCGTAGAGGGAGTGGAAAGTGCTTCCTTCTTTTTCTCCATGTTGTTCTGCTCAATGCTCCTGGTTGTGATGACTTTCGCATGCTCGTTCTTCATGGTGGAGTTGTTTTGAGACGGTGCCTGTTTTAAGAGAGGAAGGTTGGCCAACATGTTAGCAACTTTATTTACCATGCTCTCTATTCTCTGTCCTTGTGCGATCTGTCCTTGGATAAAAGCATCTTGGGCCTTAAACCTTTCTTCGTGATCATCAAGCCTTGCCGCAATCAGATCAAACTTCTTGGCTATCTCCCTCTCCCAAATGTTCTCAGACGTAAAATTCTGAGGTTGCTGTGCTCCGACGAATCTGGAAGGATCTTGATAACTATTGTCCCAGCATTGATTCTGACTCCGGTTGAATCCAAAGTTGGAAAGAGGACGCTCAAGGAAACTTCCCTGTTGTTGAGGTGGTGTTCTGAACTGACGGTAGTCGGGGTAGCCTCTTTGATCATTGGTGAAGCCTTGATCAATGAAATTAACTTCCTCTCTAGACCAGTTATTAGCTGTACCGAAGATCTCCCCCATGTGTTTCTGCACTTCTATCTTGATCTGCTCTTCACTTGGTTGGCTCTTGGCTGCTCCAAACTGTCTCTCCCAATTTCTGGACTTAGATGCGCAGTCTGTGAAGTGAAGAAGAGCAGCTTCTGGTTCAAGTGCTGTGCAGTTGCCATTAGCTAAAGTGTTGACCCATTCAGCCGTTTCTTCATTCATACCTTGGGCAAAGATTTCGGCTAGCTGTCCCTGGTTGAATCCATGATGAGGGCATTCAGAGAGAAGCTCTTGGAATTCGTTCCAAGCATCGTATAAGCTTACTCCTTCCTTCTGAGAGAATCTAGCGATTTATCCTTGTAGAATGTCGTTCTTGAAGGGGGATAGTAGTCCTCTATGAAGTCCTGAGCTAGATTATCCCAGTCGGTGTAGTGGCCAGGTGGTTTCGAGCTGAGCCATATCTTGGCGTTGCCTTTAAGAGAGAATGGGAATACTCGTAAGCAAAGATTGTTCTTACCGAGATTCCCGCTCTTAAACGTCTCACACATGTCAAGGAAGTTCGCCAAATGTGTGCAGGGGTTTTCTTGCGGCTTCCCTTCAAATTGAAGATCCCTAGAGACCATATTCAGGAAGGAAATTGTGATCTCATAGTCAGGGTCGTCATCATTGTGCGGCACGACGATGCTAGCTCGAAAGTTAGCCGCACTTGGTCTACAGTAATCCGCCATGTTGCGTTGAGCAGCCTCTGTGGGAGGAGAAGGTGGTGGTAAATCTGAAGTAGTGGATGGAGCGGATGAAGATGAGGAGTTCTCCTTCAACTCCTCAATCTTATTAGGGATAGGTGATGTAGGCGGAATGATTATGACTTGCTTCTGAGCTCGCGGTTTCTTCGGCGGAGTAGAATTACCCGACTTAAACTGAGAATGAGCGATCGAGCGGTTCATATACCTGTAGAACAACCTACAAGCGACAAAAGCAAACATACCGGCGTAAAATCGAAGTGTGATGAAAAGGGGAAAGGTGGAAGGTAGAAGAATAAATTGCCAGTTCTTCTTTCAAACAATCAAAAGAAGTCCCCGGCAACAGCGCCAATTTGATGAACCTAAAATCGTTGTTCGGGTTCAAACAAATAACTAACAAAGCTAACAAGCTAGGGTAGTTTGTATTCCACGGGTCTTTTATGATTGACTTCTCAAATAAGCTGGCAAATTACTCGGATTTAAGCACTTCGTGCGTGGTGTGAGTTCCACGACTTCTACTTCTAAGAAATGCAGAGAAATTAAAAATTTAAACTAAAGACAGAATGGAAATTGGTTGATTAAAACAGAGATGACAGACGAACATAGACTTTGAATCCCCCTTCGTTCCCCAGAGCATTGGCAATCAACAGATCAGCTAATTTCGATTCTCATTCAATCAATTCTAAGACACCACCATAACTCCTTACCCTTAGGTTTAAGACCGGTGAACGTTCGCTCTATCCGTTCTAGCCACCAAGATTAATTAGTCGCCCGGGTACGGTCGCCTCTCGCAATGACTTAACTTAACTGGTGGAATTACTAATGATTATTGAGTTACTCTTGCAATGATTAACCCTAACCGGTTCCTACGAAAGGCACGCTCCAATTATAAGGTTAATTGTTCAATTTGATGTTCTAAAGTAAGGCGAGCGTTCGCTTCTATCCTCACCTTAACAAGAATCTAATCTAGGTGATCAATCCAGATAAGAAACATGAACAATGAAGAACAAACCAAACATGAAAGAGAAACTGATTGAACTTCGAATCTAATCACCGCCGATCCGTGATCGCTTTAAAGCCCTGGGTCACTTAGGGTTCATCTAGTCTAAGCTCTAAGAGTTTAGCTACGCATCATACAGAGGAAAGGAAGAAAGAGTTCATCACACAAAGGAAGAACAGAAAAGTATCTGAAAAACCTAATTAAGATGACTCCGGCAGAACTTTGATCTTCCGGTAGACTGCAATCCTAGCTCCGAGTCTTCGAGATGGAAGCGATGGCGTCACGATCTCTTTCCAGCTCTTCGAACTTTAACGCTTTGCTCCAGAACTCTTGAGAATCCTTGGAATTATGATTATGAAAAGTATTATGAGGTATATGGGCCGCCGGTTAAGTATTTATACTTAACCTAATTCAGCCGGATTTTGCCTGATATTTTTGGCGAAAATACTGAAGAATTTTTGGCGAAAATTCCTTTGTAAATGGATGGTCCGCCGACTCATTTCTCCTGTAAATTTTGGTCCCATAGTTTTTGGTCGAAAACTTAACATTTTCGCCGAAAACTTATGTTGATGAGCATCGCCGATTTGTACTGATATTTTCGCCGAAAATACTGAGGTATTTTCCACGAAAATTCCTTTATAAACTGGACAGGAATTGTTTCGACTTGATTGGCTCCTTGGATCGATTCTGATGCAATTCCTCGAGGTTTCAACGCCTTAGACACGTCCATGGCTACTTTATTTGACGGCAAAAACCTGTGCTATCATAAAAACACTAGAAAACCATCAAATAGACCCGAAACGGGCCAAGGTAACACAAATGGCACGAGATAGGGCAATCGATTGAATATTCGTTATTCTACCCTAAAAACCTTGTCTTAAGCAAGGAAATGTCGCTTAAATGAGGCTGATAATCACGTCAAATCGAGTGTCATCAAGCACAAAACATCCTAAAAGCATAAAAGTCATGACATTTCGAGATCAAACATGGGAGATTCTTAGGTTAATTGTAGGCTTAAAAATGAGTAATAACATCACATCAAACTTGTTGAACATTCCTCCGACTAACCCGAAGCTTGTCCTCAAGCAAGCAAACACTTACACTAACGCACTAACCATTTGAACAAGCCAAAAGATCTCTAAGATTGTTGAACCACATTTTGATAGGCCGAGTTTAAACAAGGTAAAGGATCCCAAAATCTCACCAAACAACCCTTAACATATTTTCACAACAACAACCAAACTAGTTCTTACTAAACATAAGGTCGAATAACTTGACAAAAGCATCGGTTACGGGACGGTTCACTTATTCTGTAGCCTACACATGAACGGAGGGAAAGTAAGGGGCTCGGTCGACATTGGACAACATGTGCCGAGGGGGTAGTACACTCATCCTCACACTTTTAAATTTTGTGGCTTTTGCGAAAGGAGTTTAGGCTATTACAAATTTCTACCCTCTTTTTCTTCCCACAACTCACTTTTTCTTCGTTTTGGTCTTTCTGTTGATAGCGACTTCAGAAAGCAAGTTTTTTACTAACACTTTTGTCTTACCAGTAGGAACATTGGGAGACCCGTGCAGGTATGGAGCAGCCAGCACCATTGGGGACCGCGTTATCCTAAACCTTGCCCACACCGAGAGGGGTTGAGAAGGAGAATGCCACACTGAGACTTCCCCTTTGGGGACTCAAGCAATGGGCGGGCAACGTATTGCCAGCTCGTGGTGGATCTCAACCAAGCGGCTCCTACGCACGTCTATCGCTCATTTAGACACAAAGGTCATCTTACTCACACATTGGAAACCTCACTTTCCTACCCTATGTCCTAGACTCCAGGAAACTTCGACCGACTCTGAACACTACACAAAACTGGTACCTATCAAAGATAAGAACACTTTGCCAAGTTACCAGACCTCATATTTAACAAAAACTAGTTTCAGACTTGTTGTGAAAAGGTTTAAAAGGCATTCGGAATAAAACCAGCTCACACTTTACATTGAAAACCCTAGCTATCATGCATGTTCTCATCATACAATCAAGTGGCTTGACAAACGAACAACTAGAATTTAAGCGAGTTAAGCATTTAACAAGCAAAAGAGGTGAAAGTGGAACAAACAACATGCTAAGGTAGAGTAACAAAGACACAAATAGGCATGCTACCTAGCACAAGACATCCACTATCAAGGAACACAATTATATTTCTACCACAAACAATCATACCAAACCTCAAATTCCCCCTACGACTAGCATTGTCCTCAATGGTCAAGAGAGAGAGAGAGTGTAAGGTAGAACGAGATTATCGTGTTGGTAGAGAAAGCATAGGAGGTAAGAGTGGTGAGAGAGTCCCATGAAGAGCCTTTGTAAAGATTGAATCCCAAATGCTTGGCCACGCATTATTCAAAGAGCTAAAACAACACAAGAACATATATAAAAGCGAAAAAGTAAAGATAACATGGGGTACCTCCCATGAAGCACTTCTTTAACGTCTCTAGCTAGACGATAGCACAAAGAGTAGGCTAAGTAAAACCATCCCAACTCATCACCTCATTGAAGTCGAATTCATTACCTTCGTGTGGCAAAAGAAACTTGAATTGGGTCTTACCAACATTAGGAGGTATGAGCTCGGGTCTCCCGGATGATGATGAGTGAGCGATGGAGAAGGGACCAAACCACTTGGGATGGCTCCTCTCATCGGGTGGCTTCTTAGTCTTGCTCGTCCATCAATCGGTGTAGCTTCCTTACCCTTCTCGGATGACTTCTTCACACCTTTCTTCTTAGCCTTAGGTGGTGTCTTTGGGAGCACGAACGGTGGAGTCTCCTTTACTTCATCATTTTTCTCTTGCACATCACTAAGTGCAAACAACTCCGCAAGACTATGACGGACAAGGTTAGTACTATTAGTAGCCGAAGTAAGCTCATGCGGATTCTTAGGATCATGGTGACTAGCATATGACAATGTGAAATCCATGCCATTGGAACGATCAAAGATCATGCATTCATTATCGACTCTAAGTGTAAGTCTACCACCATAGACATCAATCAAAGCACGAGAGGTCGCTAAGAAAGGTCGTCCTAGAATCAAAGGCACATCAGTATCACCCATAACATCTAGAATTACAAAATCCACAAGGAATTCAAAAGCACCAACTTTAACCAACACATCTTCAACAATACCACGAGGGGATGTCATAGATTTATCCGCCAAACATTCATAAGGGTTGGCTTTAGTTTCCCTAGGCCTAGCTTCTTAAACATGCAATATGGCATAACATTGATACTAGCACCTAAATAGGCTAAACCTCTACTTATTGAATGTTCACCAATAGTGTAAGGAATAGTAAAGCTACCTGGATCCTTGAGCTTTTCCGGTGGCCTCTTAGAGAAATTGGCGGAGCATTGTTCGTTGAGCTTTGCCGAAGTCACATCCGTAAGCTTACATTTGTTGGTGAAGATCTCTTTAATGAAGTTCGCATATTGAGGCATCTTAGTGATTGCGTCCCCATTAGGAATTGTGAATTGCACCTTGTCAAGAAGCTCAACAAACGTTTTGAAATCCTTCTCCATGGAATCCGGCTTCAAGCGAGACGGATAAGGTGGTTTAGGCTTGTACGGAGGCAAAACCGGTGCGGAAGGAGAGACCGGAGCAGCACTCGTCGTAGCCTCTTGAAAACCAACCTTATTGGTAGTCTTAGGAACTTCATTAGCCTTGTCTCCTTTGTCTATAACTTCAATCTTATCAGTGTCATCATCGGAGTCAACATCTTCTACCAAAACAAAATCATCATCTTGAGCACTTACCTCCTTAGGTGTGGCATCTTGGACTTGCTTACCACTCCTCAAAGTTACCATCATAAGCTCCTCGGGACCATTGGGTATGACCTCGGTTTTGGCAGTAGACTACCTTTAGGTCTCTCCGAAAGTTCCTTGGCAACATGACCCAATTGAGTCGTTAAGTTGGAGATGGAAGCTTGTTGATTCTTGAAAAGTTGAAAAATAGCCACATTGGTGTCTTCTTGAGATGTTGAAGATCCACCTTCTTTCTTTTGAGGGGTTTGTTGAAACCGGGTGGTCCATTACCCTTATGGCTATACATCTCCGGTGGATTAGAACCTTACTCACCACCTTGATTACCTTGATTTTGGTTACCACATTGATTCCATTGGTTTCCTTGGCTTTGATTTCCCCCTTGATTCCATTAGTTGCCTTTGTTATAGCCCTTGTTATAATAACCACTTTGATTACCTTGTCCTTGGTATCCTTGGTTAAACTTGTTGTAACCAGCACCTTGGTTCCAAGGACGGTTGTAGTTACCACCTTAGTAATTCCCTTGAGGGTTAAAGTTTCCATAGAATCCTTGGCCTTGCACAAAGCTTACTTCCTCAATGCTTTCACCTTGGTTAGGCTCAGAAGTAGCGGAAGGGCACACATTGACATCATGGCCTTGGCCTCCACAACACTCACAACAAAACACCGAAGCAACCGGTGGATTACCCAAATGAAATGACTTAGAGGGAGGCTTAGGCATACTAAGATTGCTTACTTGATAGGCCATGGCATCAATCTTTGACATAAGGAGAGCGATTATGGGATCATCTTCATCACGGTGCCCCGGTAGCTTCGGTTTCTTCCCATAGCTAGACGAATCCTTTGGTGCATCAACACTTACGGCTCGAGAATCATAGTGAGTGTCGCTTCCATACTTAGACTTAGGAGGTTGTTGCCGAGACCAACTCCTTGTCTTGTTGGCCAACTCCGCGAAGAGTTCTAGAGCATCTCCAGGAGTGAGCATCCTTAAGTCACCTCCGGTGGCTCGGTTGATCATCCTTGTATTGTCAAAATCAAGGGATCTAGCAAAGATGTCCACCACGGTCCATTCGGCGGTTTTGTGATGAGGACAATACCGAAGAAGGGCATGGAACTGATTTCAAGTCTCATGGAAGAGCTCTCCCTTATGTTGTGTGAAGTGGTTGATGCGGTCTCGGATTGCATCCGTCATATAAGGAGGGAAGAACTCTTCGAGGAAAGCTTCGGCTAAACCATCACATGTGGTGAAATCTCTACTCGGTTGGTTCTCCAACCATGTCTTAGCTCTACCATTGAGTGAGAAGGGAAAGAGCTGGAGTCTCACACAATCCGGGTGAACTTGATCATTCTTCACCGTGTCGCATATCTCTAAGAAGTCCTTGAGATGCCTAGATAGACATTCACCATCAATGCCATTGAACACCACTCCATTTGCACCATCTGGATCATATTAGGCTTGAGTTTGAAATTCCTTGCATTGACGGGTCTTCGAACTATACTCGAGGTTGCTCCTTCTAGAGTCGGACGGGCGTAATCCGCCAAAGTAGTCTAGCACCTCTTTCCCTATGGTCATCGTCATTGGTGTGGCGGGAGTGTTCCGAATGGTTGTCCTCGTCTTCGTGGTGAGACATGTTGTTGCGTGTGGCACTATGGATTTTTTTCTTCTTATTCCTTCTCTTCTTCTTCTTCTTCCTTCTTCCTCCTCTTATTCATCTTCTTCTTCTTCCTTCTCTTCCTTCCTTCTCCACACATCCACCATCGCCGCCTACAATCCACAGACTCACCATCGCCGCCTCCCCACAGATCCACCCTTGCCGCCACCCACAAATCTGAAACCAGAGGAGGAGTTTAGATCGATGGAGAATAGGGAGAAGAGGAAAGAAAAAGAGGGAGAAGAGGAGGCTCACCGGCGACTGGAGAAACAGAGGATGAGAAGAAGAGACTTACCGGTGACGACATAGTCACCGGAGAAGACAATAAACCTTAACGGATGACTAATTTGTTAACTACTGGATTTTCTGGACCAAGTTGCATAACTAGAAAATTGGAGTCACTTATTTGTCAAATGAAAGGAATAAAATTGGGACATTTTTGTTAACCTTATAGGTTTATGGATTAGTTTGCGTAACTGAAGAAGTTGAGGGTTTGATACTATAATTCGATGAAATTATAAATTCAGTCACTAAAAAGTTTAAACTTACACTTTGGTCACTAAAGTTTGTTACGGTTTCAGAATGAAACCGAGACCAATATTTGTCACGATTCTTGGACAAACCGTGACTAAATTTGGTCACAATTGCAATTTAAACCGTGACCAATTTTTGTCACGATTCCCAGACAAACTGTGACTAAATTTGGTCACGGTTTCATTATGAAGCCGTGACTAAGTTTATTAGTAAACCATGACAAAATAGGGTCAAAATAGTCACGATTTTAAGAACCGTGACTAAAATGGTAAAAAAAACCGTGACTAATCTGGCTTTTTCTTATAGTGGTTATTTGTGGTTAAGAGAGGGCTTCAGGGTTGCTCCACACGAAAGGAAACAAATGAGACTAGAAATTGCTAGACAATTTCGTTTCTCTAAATATTTTGATGAGAAGATCGTAATTTCATTAGTTATTGTAAGAGAACACTCATCGACAATATGAGAAATCTATAGTCTATACCATCAACTCAAAGAATAACATTGCAGAATGAGATTAAAATCACTAAAAATGTGACTATGTGAGTATGGGATTAACATTCTAGTAATTCATTAAATATCCCGAACATTCAAACTTATTCATTATCTTGGTTAGTCTTACCCACTAGAGAAAGTTCGATTTCCCCCTACACTTGCATCAATTCATTAAATATCCCGAACAGACGAAGTTATTCGTTGTCTCGATTAGTCTTAACCACTACAAAAATTTAGATTTTCACCTACTCTCGCATCAAGTTGTTATTGTGCCTTTGTTATGCTCAACATCTTAGAAGGGCAAAGTAGATGCATAATAATGCTCATTGGACCACTAGTGGGTGCATGCAAAAAGTACTATTCCAATTAATAATGCTCATCGTTTTGTTCTTGGGTATGCAGGGTTTAAAAGCGACTTTGATAAAGTGCTTGAGAATCTTGACTATAAAGAGAGTTTAGGTAGCTTGAATTGGCTGAAATATTATTTAGATAATGCTCTTGTAGACGTTGCAACTTTTGTGAGCATAGTCACTGATTTTGATGAAATATCAGGACTTTCTAAATGCTATGTTTTCTTCGGTGGTTTCAATTCTGAGGATGATTCAGAGTTGTAGGTGATTGCCAATAAACAATTGAAAAGGTGTAATCTGAACTATGTGCATGTTATTGTAGGTGTTGGTTATGGATATGCTATAGATCAACATAATTATTTTGTTGAGTCATGGAATGTTGTGCATTCTGAGCCAATGAGTGTTTACATGTCGCTTCAGAAAAAATGCTTGAAGTTTGAAAAGATTCATTATATTGGAAATAAGTTCGTGATTGGTGTAGTGGCCTCTGAAGAAGTGATGGATTCTCTTGGACGCTTAGCAAATAATGGTGAGTTTAGAGGCACATCGGAAGAAGCGTTAGATAGGGCTATTGTATTGATCAAAGGTGTGGTTTGTTGGAATTTTGGATTCCATGACATAAGTGTTGGAATTATTTGATTCCATGATATAAGTCACATAAGTGACTTGTTTGGTTAGAATACTTAGGTTATTAATATAAATTCATATCAACACTATATTTCTTATTGAAGGTTTGAATGACAAATTATATTAATAAACTAAGGTTTTGAAATTTTGAATTTTGAATTTTCAGATACAATTTCTGCGATTTGAAAATTCAGTTAGATTCGAAATCCAAATGAACTGATTCTTGATTCGGTTAAAAAAATGGTTTTGGGACTGATTTTTGGGTCAACTTTGGACTGCTTTTTGTTTAACAAATCTGGCCCAAAGCCTTCCCTTTTCTACCGCGTAAGTTGGGAAGGGGGAGATAACGAGGAGAAATCATAGTGGTCACTAACGTATTGGGTTTGTAACATAATGGTCATCAATGTTTCATGTGGTCATGAACGTATTGGGATTTGTACCGAGTTGGTCATTCCGTTAAGTCTCCATCCAAGTTTCCTGTTAAGTGCTGATATCAGCATGCCAACTCAACAATATTTAATGGTGAGTTGAATGTGGAGTTGATTGGGTGACGTGGCAGTAGGTGACATGGACAAAAATTGTAAGTTGGATTGCTGATATCATCAGTTAATGGAAAAAATGGATGGAGACTTGACGAAATGACCAACTCGTTACAAAACCCAATAGGTTAATGACTACATGAAACGTTGATGACCACTATGTTACAAACCCATCCATGGGTGAACCAACACACTCTTCTCCTACTTCTATGTCACACCAATTTACACAACTTCTTCTCATCTCAAAGGTTCTTCAATTTCATAAGCCTTGATTTTGAAGGTATTGGTAGTTTTATCCCATAAAGGAATTCCTTGTAACACTAGGCTTTGGAAAAGGGTAAGAATATTCTTTATGGAATGTGAGTTCGTTCATGACTCTACTAAAATCTGAGTCACAACTTGGTTCAAGTTGATTACAATTAGTCAAAGCCTCTACTTTTCGACTAGAGTGTCGTAAGAGAGCGAATTCTAAGGTTGAAGTGACTTAAGTGATCATGTGATCCCCCTTTCCAATTTGGGTACCCGAACTCATATCATGTAAATCGAAGTGTAGGTTCCAACATGGTTGCTCGTCTTGAGCAAGAAGTGAAGGATAGTATTATGGAGAGAAAGTTCCTAAGGTCGATTTTGAATGTCTGTTTGTTGGGGTAGATTATGGGCTACTTCTCATGTGGATTTATGCAAGTGGTCAAAAAAACGTGTTAGGGGATGAATCTTTAGTGAATCGATCTATTCGATCAGGCCGTAAAGCTGCACTAAATGAAGCTCAACATTTAATGAAAACCATATTTTTCGATCATCTTCCTTGTAATCAACAAAGATAAAAAGTTTTTTTTCATACATATCTCCCGCAGGAGAAAAGAAGACAACCATACACGATTAAAAATTAAGTGCACGCTCAAGTCGAAAGGTGTACAACTCCTTGGCTTGGGAGGCAACGAAGAGAATGGCGAGCCACATAGTGGGCTGCCTAATAAGTCTGATGCGGAGCCACTACCAGTCTGATTGAGGAAAGGAGTCCAGTAAGTTGCATAAAAGTAGCATCGCCTTCTTCAAGGGATAACAACCAACGCTTTGAGCCCTAATCCCACCAGGGAGCACCAATCTTGCTGTATAAAGCAAACATTCCTAGAAAGTAAAAAAATCCCAGGACAAAAGGGTTAGCAATGTATAGGTAAGAGATACCTTTCGCGAAGAGAAGAGAACCTGTCGCATTATAGACCACCAAACCAATAGCTCTGCTCATGAAAAGGTCGACAATTCCCTCCTTTGAACCCTCTTCAACTCGTCTCTCGACTGCTTTGAACGAACAACTAAGTTAATGCTGAAACCTCGCAATATCTCAAACATGCCAAATCTCCAACCTCCACCATCCCTCTAAACCATTTGGCTCTCTTGCCTCTCCTTCTGCTAGAATATGTTGATTGCAAACTTCAATGAATGCCCTTTTGCTAGTATGAAGGAGCACGTGTGTTCAAGGACAACAAGACTTGTAGCACCGTCGCAAAAGAATGGGCAGAGCGCGCCAGCCACATTGATCGTCTATTTTCCTCGGATAGGGGATACTAACGGTAGAGAGGGGTCGGTATAGTGGGGGTAGAGGGGAAGAGGAGAGAGTGATTTTATCGACATCATGGAGAAAGAGCCGTGTGTGCTCTCTCCTCGACATTATTGAATCGAATACTCTAAATCGACCAGAAATTTCCAAGATGCGGCATAGAGACGATTGCAGTTCTGCACATATCTTTCGAAGTTTGCTGGAAAAGCGTATTATTAAACTCAGGGAATTATGGATGATGCTGGCTGATAGTTGCAGTATTAGCAGTATCAAATAACTAATCTACCAAGGTAGACTAGATCGTATTCTACTCGAGGTCTCTTCTTCTTGACTACTCAACGAAGCTGGCAATTTATTCAGGTTTAAGCACTTAGTGCGTGGTGTGAGTTCCACGACTTCTAATCTAATGAACAAAGGAAAATAAAAGACAGAAAAGTAAAGGGTTGACTAACGAGAAGATAGACGAACTTAGATTTCGAATCCCCCTTATATCACCAGAGCAACGGAAATCACAAGATCAGCGATTTTCAATTCTAATTCAATCGGTTTCTATACACCACCATAACTCCTTACCCTTAGGTTTAAGACCGACGAACGTTCGCTCTATCCGTTCTAACTACCAAGATTAACTAGCCGCCCGGGTACGGTCGCCTCTCGCAACGACTTAATTAACTGGTGCAATTACTAATGATTAATGAGTTACTCTTGCAGTGGATTAACCCTAACCGGTTCCTACGAAAGGCACGCTCCAATTATAAGGTTAATTGTTCAATTCGATGTTCTAAAGTAAGGCAAGCGTTCGCTTCTATCCTTAGCTTAACAAGAATCTAATCTAGGTGATCAATCTAGACAAGAAACATAAACAATGAAGAACAAATCAAACATGAAAGAGAAACAGATTGAACTTCGAATCTAATCACCGCCGATCCGTGACCGCTTTAAAGCCCTGGGTCACTTAGGGTTCATCTAATCTAAGCTCTACAAGTTCAGATACTCATATCGGAAACAAGAGAATCAAAGGCAACAATGAAGATCATCATACAGAGGAAGAACAGATAAGAACTGAAAAACCTAATTCTGACGACTGCCCGCGAAGCTTCAGTCTCCTGGATCTTCAACTTTAAGCTCCGAGTTCTCCGATGTGGAAGGATGGTGTCACGATCTCTCCACGGATCTTCGAACTCTCTAAACTCTATCTATCGACCCTAGAGTCGGCTGACTCTCAAAAGTCAGATTTGTGAAAATATGAATAATGATTGATCCCTCCTTTGGGCCGTCGGTTTAAGTATTTATACTTAAATCCTAAGTCGCCGGATTTGTTCTATTATTTTCGCCGAAAATAAGGGATTATTTTCGCCGAAAATTCCTTCGTAAATTGCTGCTTCCGTCGGCTGATTTCTTCATAACTTTTCGGCGAAAACATTATAGTATTTTCGCCGAAAACTTCAGTGCAATTCAGCTCATTCCGTCTGTGGGTTTTCTGAAGGTATTTTCGCCGAAAACTGTGTAGTATTTTCGGCGAAAATATTGTGCTGGGCAGTTGGATCTTCGGTTCTGAATCCGGTTTGATTTCTGGTTCGATTCTGGTTCACTCCATGAGGTCTTGAATACGTCCGTGGCTACGTATTTGACGGCAGAAACCTGTGCTTTCACAAAAACACTAGAAAACCATCAAATAGACCCAAAAAGGGCCAAAGTAACCAAATCGGTAGGAAATAGGGTAGTTGAGTGAATATTCGCTATTTTACCCCTAAAACCACATTTCAAGCAAGGAAATGTCGCTTAAATGAGGCTAATAATCACGTCAAATCGAGTGTCATCAATACCCCACACTTAAGCTTTTGTTTGTCCTCAAGCAAACTGAACTAGAACACACTCAAATTCACAAATGACACGAGATTAAACTGAGATTCAATTCTAACAATTTGGTTTAGACTGTTCCACGTAGAAAAAGTGACCTACACATGCAAGAATATCAACCAAACAAGTTTTCGATCTCACTAATTTCTGCACAATTCAAGTAGTGGTTTTAACAAAGCTCGTTTCTTGGCAAAACAATGAATCATAATTAACCGACTACGATAACACCAATTCTAATGAGAAAAGACTTTAAGCTCTAGCCATGATGTGGATGCGGAGGTAGGAAAAGTGACGTGGCTATCGACTCGACTTCATCCGTTTCTAGATCTGTACGTTACATGTTCTAGCTAGGACCGATTTAAACAACGATTCATTTCAAGTTTCGACTTCTTCCATTTAACTTATTTACTGCATACTAGTGCTCGATACCAAACACTTCACTTAGGTGTTGGACCTGCCCAGCTCACAGTATTTGTGCCTTTGCTAGTGCTCAACCCGAACACTTCACTTAGGTGTCGGGCTTGCCTAGCTTTATTTTCAGCACTTTAAAGAACTTAACATTGATTCGATTAACTCAATTACTTGATTTAACCATTTAGCCACTTAATCCTAGCTAGTTATAACTTTTTACACAAGATTTCGAATTGGATTTCCGTCTAATCTCAAGCCACAATCACAGCTGAACAAATATGGAGTGAAAACATGGGAGAAGCTAGCATTTATCATCTTAGAACGGTGTTATCGAGCTTTGTTATTAACAAGTCAATCAATTCAATTAATTCAAGTTTCAACTACCGAAGTGATTTGTGATCTGTTTTGACCTAGACTCATTTAATATCAGTTTCGACACGTTGGTTACAGGTTCTAAGTGGAACAGTCTAGACGTCATTGTTTAAAATTGAAGTCAATTTAACATCAAAAGTCAAGAATTGAGCAATTCTATGCTAGAGAATTTTCAAATTTGAACCACAGAATCATAGATAACAAGCAAGATCATGCATAATCCTAGACTCCTACCCCACACTTAAACGGTTCTGTGTCCTCACAGGACTAAACTAGAGTAGAGAGATACGAAGAACCTGAAGGTGATGGTCGGTGTAGCGGATGAGCACGGAGAGTTCGCAGCGGAGCGGAGTAGCTACTCGAGTTCCTACAAAAATAAAAACAACAAAAAGATCAAAAGGATACCGGGACAAGTGTCCCGGATCCACACAGAATAAAAGTCGAACAAAGAAGGTTAAGGGGAATTTTGAAAATATTTTGACTCTTTTTTTTTCAAATTCACGGCACGACACTCCTAGAGCAATCTAGATCATCCAAGCTCAATTAGTTCAGAAAAAATCACACCGAAATAGCAGACACGCAAAACGAGGTAGACCGTATTAAACTCGTCGAAATTCAACAATCAATATGTCAAAAGATTCGAAATTAAAAACCCAACAACTAACCTTTTAGACATGACTCAAGAAAATGGACGGAAAGCGACGAAGTTGGCAAAAAATGTGAAAAACTTGTTTCGGGCATAACTGGAGCTACAGAGCTCCGATTTGGACGATCAAGTATGCGTTGGAATCGGGCCGAAAAAATCTAACTGATTTTCAAAACAACACAAGTTTTCGGCGAAAACTTTAGGAGTTTTCGCCGAAAACATCTTCAGAAAACACACAAAAATAAAGGGACGCTCCTGTGACTTGTTTTCGTCGAGAATTTTCAATTCTCGTCGAAAATTTATTTTAAAATCCTTTTTTTTCAAAAACTAACGAAAAAAAAATTAAAACGAAAGAAAATTAAACTGACACTTTGGCTCCCCCAAACCTGACTCGAACGACGAAAAGACTGACTCAAAAATTAAAAAAATGGGCTCCAGTCGTGGGTTGCCTCCCACGAAGCGCTCTCTTTTAACGTCCTTGAGCCGGACGGTACCTGTTAGGGACCCCAACTTAGGAGTTCCTTGAAGTCAATCGTCTTCTTCAAGGTGTGCGGTTGAGTGCCATGTAGCACTCCAGAAGGGTGATGTAACCAGTAGTGCTCCAATAGATCGCGATTCTGGTTGGATGACCAGTTCTTCATGAATTCTCCTACTAGATGAGGGAGGAGGTAGTATGGCGCGACATGATCAATGAGCTCCATCTTCTCTACAGGTTGACTCGGCGGAAGTGTAGGTGAGGGTATCTCCTCAATCTCTATGTGCTCCTCTTCGGCTTCAACTTCAAGATGGATTGGCTCTATGTCTTCATCAACCGCCACCGCCAAGGATTCTTCTAGCTCATGATAGTCATGGACGGGCTCATCTTCTTCTTCGAACATCTCCTGAGCGTGTTCTTCAATTAATTGATTTGGTTTCTCGAGCTTGATGTCCGTCGTGAGACGAGCTTGTAGTATTGCAAAGATATCATCCAAGGCGGATTGGGTTCCCGACGAGCATTATTGATGTTCATGAACTTGAAGAAGGATCTCTTGGTTATCTCTAGCGCCACTTTGATGCTCTTGTTGGTGTATCTCTTGGTGAGCTTGTAGCACTGAAAAGATATTATCAAAGAAGGAGTCAATTCTCGCTGTTTGTTGTTGTTGATGATGTAACAACTCTTGATAATCTTCGGGATATGGTGCTTCATTGATGTACCACTCTTGGTACCGGTCATCCCACCTGTAATCCTGCATAATCAAAACTCAAAAGCACTACCCAGGTAAATCATGGAAATATGCAGGAAAAATAAATGGTAGGCGGAAAGGTAGAAGAATAATTTGCCAACTCTCCTTTCAAACAATTAGAAGAGTCCCCGGCAACGGCGCCAATTTGATAGCTGCAGTATTAGCGGTATCAAATAACTAATCTACCAAGGTAGACTAGATCGTATTCTACTCGAGGTCTCTTCTTCTTGACTACTCAAAGAAGCTGGCAATTTATTCAGGTTTAAGCACTTAGTGCGTGGTGTGAGTTCCACGACTTCTAATCTAATGAACAAAGGAAAATAAAAGACAGAAAAGTAAAGGGTTGACTAACGAGAAGATAGACGAACTTAGATTTTAAATCCCCCTTAGATCACCCAGAGCAACGGAAATCACAAGATCAACGGTTTTCAATTCTAATTCAATCGGTTTCTATACACCACCATAACTCCTTACCCTTAGGTTTAAGACCGGCGAACGTTCGCTCTATCCGTTCTAACTACCAAGATTAACTAGCCGCCCGGTACGGTCGCCTCTCGCAACAACTTAATTAACTGGTGCAATTACTAATGATTAATGAGTTACTCTTGTAGTGGATTAACCCTAACCGGTTCCTACGAAAGGCACACTCCAATTATAAGGTTAATTGTACAATTCGATGTTCTAAAGTAAGGCGAGCGTTCGCTTCTATCCTTAGCTTAACAAGAATCTAATCTAGGTGATCAATCCAGACAAGAAACAAACAATGAAGAACAAATCAAACATGAAAGAGAAACAAATTGAACTTTGAATCTAATCACCGCCGATCCGTGACCGCTTTAAAGCCCTGGGTCACTTAGGGTTCATCTAATCTAAGCTCTACAAGTTCAGTTACTCATATCGGAAACAAGAGAATCAAAGGCAACAATGAAGATCATCATACAGAGGAAGAACAGATAAGAACTGAAAAACCTAATTCTGACGACTCCCGCGAAGCTTCAGTCTCCTGGATCTTCAACTTTAAGCTCCGAGTTCTCCGATGTGGAAGGATGGCATCACGATCTCTCCACGGATCTTCGAACTCTCTAAACTCTATCTATCGACCCTAGAGTCGGCTGACTCTCAAAAGTCTGATTTGTGAAAATATGAATAATGATTGATCCCTCCTTTGGGCCGTCGGATTAAGTATTTATACTTAAATCCTAAGTCGCCGGATTTGTTCTATTATTTTCGCCGAAAATAAGGGATTATTTTCGCCGAAAATTCCTTCGTAAATTGCTGCTTCCGTCGGCTGATTTCTTCATAACTTTTCGGTGAAAACATTATAGTATTTTCGCTGAAAACTTCAGTGCAATTCAGCACATTCCGTCTGTGGGTTTTCTGAAGGTATTTTCGCCGAAAACTGTGTAGTATTTTCGGCGAAAATATTGTGCTGGGCAGTTGGATCTTCGGTTCTGAATCCGGTTTGATTTCTGGTTTGATTCTGGTTCACTCCATCAGGTCTTGAATACGTCCGTGGCTACGTATTTGACGGCAGAAACCTGTGCTTTCACAAAAACACTAGAAAACCATCAAATAGACCCAAAAAGGGCCAAAGTAACCAAATCGGTAGGAAATAGGGTAGTTTAGTGAATATTCGCTATTTTACCCCTAAAACCACATTTCAAGCAAGGAAATGTCGCTTAAATGAGGCTAATAATCACGTCAAATCGAGTGTCATCAATACCCCACACTTAAGCTTTTGCTTGTCCTCAAGCAAACTGAACTAGAACACACTCAAATTCACAAATGACACGAGATTAAACCGAGATTCAATTCTAAAAATTTGGTTTAGACTGTTCCACGTAGAAAAAGTGACCTACACATGCAAGAATATCAACCAAACAAGTTTTCGTCTCACTAATTTCTGCACAATTCAAGTAGTGGTTTTAACAAAGCTCGTTTCTTGGCAAAACAATGAATCATAATTAACCGACTACGATAACACCAATTCTAATGAGAAAAGACTTTAAGCTCTAGCCATGATGTGGATGCGGAGGTAGGAAAAGTGACGTGGCTATCGACTCGACTTCATCCGTTTCTAGATCTGTACGTTACATGTTCTAGCTAGGACCGATTTAAACAACGATTCATTTCAAGTTTCGACTTCTTCCATTTAACTTATTTACTGCATACTAGTGCTCGATACCAAACACTTCACTTAGGTGTTGGACCTGCCCAGCTCACAGTATTTGTGCCTTTGCTAGTGCTTAACCCGAACACTTCACTTAGGTGTCGGGCTTGCCTAGCTTTATTTTCAGCACTTTAAAGAACTTAACATTGATTCGATTAACTCAATTACTTGATTTAACCATTTAGCCACTTAATCCTAGCTAGTTATAACTTTTTACACAAGATTTCGAATTGGATTTCCGTCTAATCTCAAGCCACAATCACAGCTGAACAAATATGGAGTGAAAACATGGGAGAAGCTAGCATTTATCATCTTAGAACGGTGTTATCGAGCTTTGTTATTAACAAGTCAATCAATTCAATTAATTCAAGTTTCAACTACCGAAGTGATTTGTGATCTGTTTTGACCTAGACTCATTTAATATCAGTTTCGACACGTTGGTTACAGGTTCTAAGTGGAACAGTCTAGACGTCATTGTTTAAAATTGAAGTCAATTTAACATCAAAAGTCAAGAATTGAGCAATTCTATGCTAGAGAATTTTCAAATTTGAACCACAGAATCATAGATAGCAAGCAAGATCATGCATAATCCTAGACTCCTACCCCACACTTAAACGGTTATGTGTCCTCACAGGACTAAACTAGAGTAGAGAGATACGAAGAACCTGGAAGGTGATGGTCGGTGTAGCGGATGAGCACGGAGAGTTCGCAGCGGAGCGGAGTAGCTACTCGAGTTCCTACAAAAATAAAAACAACAAAAAGATCAAAAGGATACCGGGACAAGTGTCCCGGATCCACACAGAATAAAAGTCGAACAAAGAAGGTTAAGGGGAATTTTGAAAATATTTTGACTCTTTTTTTTTTCAAATTCACGGCACGACACTCCTAGAGCAATCTAGATCATCCAAGCTCAATTAGTTCAGAAAAAGTCACACCGAAATAGCAGACACGCAAAACGAGGTAGACCGGTATTAAACTCGTCGAAATTCAACAATCAATATGTCAAAAGATTCGAAATTGAAAACCCAACAACTAACCTTTTAGACACGACTCAAGAAAATGGACGGAAAGCGATGAAGTTGGCCAAAAACATGAAAAACTTGTTTCGGGCATAACTGGAGCTACAGAGCTCCGATTTGGATGATCAAGTATGCGTTGGAATCGGGCCGAAAAAATCTAACTGATTTTCAAAACAACACAAGTTTTCGGCGAAAACTTTAGGAGTTTTCGCCGAAAACATCTTCGGAAAACACACAAAAATAAAGGGACGCTCCTGTGACTTGTTTTCGGTCGAGAATTTTCAATTCTCGTTGAAAAATTTATTTTAAAACCCTTTTTTTTCAAAAACTAACGAAAAACAAATTAAAACGAAAGAAAATTAAACTGACACTTTGGCTCCCCCAAACCTGACTCGAACGACGAAAAGACTGACTCAAAAATTCAAAAAACGGGCTCCAGTCGTGGGTTGCCTCCCACGAAGCGCTCTCTTTTAACGTCCTTGAGCCGGACGGTACCTGTTAGGGACCCCAACTTAAGAGTTCCTTGAAGTCAATCGTCTTCTTCAAGGTGTGCGGTTGAGTGCCATGTAGCACTCCAGAAGGGTGATGTAACCAGTAGTGCTCCAATAGATCGCGGTTCTGGTTGGATAACCAGTTCTTCATGAATTCTCCTACTAGATGAGGGAGGAGGTAGTATGGCGCGACATGATCAATGAGCTCCATCTTCTCTACAGGTTGACTCGGCGGAAGTGTAGGTGAGGGTATCTCCTCAATCTCTATGTGCTCCTCTTCGGCTTCAACTTCAAGATGGATTGGCTCTATGTCTTCATCAACCGCCACCGCCAAGGATTCTTCTAGCTCATGATAGTCATGGACGGGCTCATCTTCTTCTTCGAACATCTCCTGAGCGTGTTCTTCAATTAATTGATTTGGTTTCTCGAGCTTGATGTCCGTCGTGAGACGAGCTTGTAGTATTGCAGAGATATCATCCAAGGGGGATTGGGTTCCCGACGAGCATTATCGATGTTCATGAACTTGAAGAAGGATCTCTTGGTTATCTCTAGCGCCACTTTGATGCTCTTGTTGGTGTATCTCTTGGTGAGCTTGTAGCACTGAAAAGATATTATCAAAGAAGGAGTCAATTCTCGCTGTTTGTTGTTGTTGATGATGTAACAACTCTTGATAATCTTCGGGATATGGTGCTTCATTGGTGTACCGCTCTCGGTACCGGTCATCCCACCTGTAATCCTGCATAATCAAAACTCAAAAGCACTACCCAGGTAAATCATGGAAATATGGAGGAAAAATAAATGGTAGGCGGAAAGGTAGAAGAATAATTTGCCAACTCTCCTTTCAAACAATTAGAAGATTCCCCGGCAACGGCGCCAATTTGATAGCTGCAGTATTAGCGGTATCAAATAACTAATCTACCAAGGTAGACTAGATCGTATTCTACTCGAGGTCTCTTCTTCTTGACTACTCAAAGAAGCTGGCAATTTATTCAGGTTTAAGCACTTAGTGCGTGGTGTGAGTTCCACGACTTCTAATCTAATGAACAAAGGAAAATAAAAGACAGAAAAGTAAAGGGTTGACTAACGAGAATATAGACGAACTTAGATTTCGAATCCCCGTTAGATCACAAGAGCAACGAAAATCACAAGATCAACGGTTTTCAATTCTAATTCAATCAGTTTCTATACACCACCATAACTTCTTACCCTTAGGTTTAAGACCGGCGAACGTTCGCTCTATCCGTTCTAACTACCAAGATTAACTAGCCGCCCGGGTACGGTCGCCTCTCGCAACGACTTAATTAACTGGTGCAATTACTAATGATTAATGAGTTACTCTTGTAGTGGATTAACCCTAACCGGTTCCTACGAAAGGCACGCTCCAATTATAAGGTTAATTGTTCAATTCGATGTTCTAAAGTAAGGCGAGCGTTCGCTTCTATCCTTAGCTTAACAAGAATCTAATCTAGGTGATCAATCCAGACAAGAAACATAAACAATGAAGAACAAATCAAACATGAAAGAGAAACAGATTGAACTTCGAATCTAATCACCGCTGATCCGTGACCGCTTTAAAGCCCTGGGTCACTTAGGGTTCATCTAATCTAAGCTCTACAAGTTCAGTTACTCATATCGGAAACAAGAGAATCAAAGGTAACAATGAAGATCATCATACAGAGGAAAAACAGATAAGAACTGAAAAACCTAATTCTGACGACTCCCGCGAAGCTTCAGTCTCCTGGATCTTCAACTTTAAGCTCCGAGTTCTCCGATGTGGAAGGATGGCATCACGATCTCTCCACGGATCTTCGAACTCTCTAAACTCTATCTATCGACCCTAGAGTCGGCTGACTCTCAAAAGTCTGATTTGTGAAAATATGAATAATGATTGATCCCTCCTTTGGGCCGCCGATTTAAGTATTTATACTTAAACCCTAAGTCGCCGGATTTGTTCTATTATTTTCGCCGAAAATAAGGGATTATTTTCGCCGAAAATTCCTTCGTAAATTGCTGCTTCCGTCGGCTGATTTCTTCATAACTTTTCGGTGAAAACATTATAGTATTTTCGCCGAAAACTTCAGTGCAATTCAGCACATTCCGTCTGTGGGTTTTCTGAAGGTATTTTCGCCGAAAACTGTGTAGTATTTTCGGCGAAAATATTGTGCTGGGCAGTTGGATCTTCGGTTCTGAATCCGGTTTGATTTCTGGTTTGATTCTGGTTCACTCCATCAGGTCTTGAATACGTCCGTGGCTACGTATTTGACGGCAGAAACCTGTGCTTTCACAAAAACACTAGAAAACTATCAAATAGACCCAAAAAGGGCCAAAGTAACCAAATCGGTAAGAAATAGGGTAGTTGAGTGAATATTCGCTATTTTACCCCTAAAACCACATTTCAAGCAAGGAAATGTCGCTTAAATGAGGCTGATAATCACGTCAAATCGAGTGTCATCACTGGCTGCAATCTTAGTAGAAATATTTTTTCCGACTATAAAGGAAGTCGACCAAGCTAACTGGCCTTGATAGCGGAATAAATCACATTGAACTTATTGAATTAATTAACCCCACGAGATCCGGACAGCAACGGAGGAATGAACTCAGAAATGAGACCCGACAATGGCAAAAAGAGTAGTTGAAGGGAGAGGAGAAGAGTAACTGATGAACCGCTGCAGAGCGGTAATCAAATACTACAAAGCTAAAAAGAGCTAAGCAGATCGTATTCCAGGGGTCTTCTAAGATTGACTACTTCAAAACTGGCAAAATACTCGAATGCAAGCAAGTTGTGCGTGGTTGTGAGTTCCACGACTTCTAATTCTAAGAAATGCAGAGAAATTAAAAATTAAACTAAAGCAGATTGGAAATTAGGGTTTGAAAACAGAGATGACAAACGAACTTAGACTTTGAATCCCCCTTCGTTCCCCAGAGCATTGGCAATCAACAGATCAGCGGATTTCGATTCTCATTCAATAAATTACTAAGACACCACCATAACTCCTTACCCTTAGGTTTAAGACCGGCGAACGTTCGCTCTATCCGTTCTAACTACCAAGATTAACTAGCCGCCCGGGTACGGTCGCCTCTCGCAACGACTTAGTTAACTGGTGCAATTACTAATGATTAATGAGTTACTCTTGCAGTGGATTAACCTAACCGGTTCCTACGAAAGGCACGCTCCAATTATAAGGTTAATTGTTCAATTTGATGTTCTAAAGCAAGGCGAGCGTTCCCTTCTATCCTTAGCTTAACCAGAATCTAATCTAGGTGATCAATCCAGACAAGAAACATGAACAAGGAAGAACAAATCAAACATGAAAAAGAACTGATTGAATTTCGAATCTAATCACCGCCGATCCGTGACCGCTTTAAAGCCCTGTGTCACTTAGGGTTCATCTAGTCTAAGCTCTAACGAGTTTAGCTACTCATGTTTATCACAAAAGAAACAAAGACAAAGAAAGAGTTCATCATCCAGATGAAGAACAGAAAAGAATCTGAAAAACCTAATTTAGACGACTCCGGCAGACTTCAATCTTCGGTAAACTACACTCCTAGCTCCGGTTCTCCGAGATGAAAGGGATGGCGTCACGATCTCTTTCCGGCTCTTCGAACTCTAACTCTTCGCTCCAGAACTTCAGAGAAAATCGTCGGATACTGATTCGAAAAGTATTTTCTGATGTAAATTATGATCTCCTCTCTCTAGTGGGCCGCCTGTTAAGTATTTATACTTAACCTAGCCCAGCCGAATTTCTTCTAATATTTTCGCCAAAAATAGTGAATTATTTTCGCCGAAAATATGCTTGTGAATGGAAGTCCCGCCGGCTGATTCTCCTGTGATTTTCGTTTCGGTCCGAAACCCAATGGTTTCGCCGAAAACTTCTTTGGCTGAGCATCAGTGAATTGTTCTTGCATTTTCGTCGAAAACCATAGGTCATTTTCACCGAAAATGTAAGTGTGAACGGGCAGACTTTTGGTTTGACTTGGTCAGCTCCTTGGATCGATTCCGGTTTGATTCCTCGAGGTTCCAACGCCTTAGACACGTCCTTGGTTACTTATTCGATGGCAAAAACCTGTGCTAACATAAAAACACTTGAAAACCATCAAATAGACCCGAAACGGGCCAAGGTAACACAAATGGCACGAGATAGGGCAATCGATTGAATATTCGTTATTCTACCCTAAAAACCATGTCTTAAGCAAAGAAATGTCGCTTAAATGAGGCTGACAATCACGTCAAATCGAGTGTCATCAAATACCCCACACTTAAGCTTTTGCTTGTCCTCAAGCAAACTGAATAGAAACGCTCATGTTCATAAATGATAAGATCGATTAAATTGGAGCTCAATCCAACACAATGAATTATTAGACAGATCGATCCTAGAACAAGAAACCTAACATGCATACAGATCAGCAAAACTACCTGGTCTCACTAATAAACTACACACGACAAGTAATTAGCAACAATTCTGCACGAATTTGACCTGACCGACAAGACTCCTCACACAGGATATATATAATACAATGGGGACTCTCACTTTCTGTGTTTAAGGACGTGTTTCTGTTACCGAATTCTGTCATAAGTTTGCATTTCGACCACATCTCCACCACTGTGACAACACGAGTATCTAGCCAAGAAGGACTTCCCTGCTAGGACCGTAATGAATTCTACACTACTCGGGTTTATAATGAGATGGATGATGGGAATGTATGATGATGGCTTGGTGCGGTTTAGCTTTCAACTAACTTCCCTCGAATCTAATCTATGGCTTCCTACCGTCTAACCAAACACGGGTGGAATGATGAATGCTCGTCCTATGATACCCTCAAGCAACCTAGCACTTATTCTTTTTCTTTACACGATTTTTTTCTTCTTTTCTTACTTTTGCACTTTTCTTTTGACTTCGTTCTTCCATTTGTAGGGAGAAGAACGTTTTATTGAACTAAAACTTTGAACTTTTTCTGATTTTTCTTTTCTTCATTTTTTTTCGAAATTTTCTTCTTTTCTTACTTTACTTTTTTTTCTTCTTTTGTGCCGATTTTCTTTTAGTTGCTAGAGGGGTTTACACGTCTGGACATATTAGCTAAGACCACCTATTTAATGGCTATAGGCAGGTTACCACAAACCGACTTCCGGTAAGTCAATCTAGAACTACAACCACAGGGGATCAACGGGGAATGAAAGAAATGGGAAATGGTTGTAATGTATTATCGAACCGAAAGAACAGGCCAAGCTCAAGGGTCTAAACTTAGTGGATTTATCGTTTGGTAGGCTATCTGGCTTAGTAGCTGAATCTAGGTGCCCCTATCCTTCTAGAACTCGTGTCATCGTGTGGTCTCGAGTAGGTCTCATGCAAATTCTAACTCATTCAAGCAAACAGAAAACCACTCAGAAAGAATTAAAATTGCGAGTTACGTGCAATGGATCAAAAGCTCACAGCTGGGTTGCTAGTCGGATTCGGTCATTTTCATGCAATCAAGGCTACAAACTACAAGTGTGATTTTCAAATTCTGTTCTGACCAGGCAATTTAGCATCAAAGTATACAAGTTGGTTCTCAAGTTCTAGGTTAAGCAGTCTAAGCATATCATTATGAAGGTTTGAATACGAACACACAAAACTTAACATCAACTTACTCCTCACACTTAAATCGGACTGTGTCCTCACAGGACTAATTCTAGAGGTCAGAGTGAAGTAGAAGAGCCTGGACCGAGATGATTGGCGTAGGGGTGAGCACGGGTCCTCGGAGCGGAGGGAATCTACCCAAGCGAAGCAAAGGGAATCTCCCAACTGCCTACAAAACAAAAACAAATGAAACATAAAAAGGAAACCGAGACAAGTGTCCCGGATCCACACAGAAAAAAGTTGGACCGAAATCCGAAAAGAATAAATAAAAAGAAAGGACCAGAAAAGGAATACAACCCGATCACTGCTGGTCCGGTGAGCCGGGAGGTGGAAAGTGGAGGTACTCGCCGAGCTGACGTTGCCACGCCAGCTGTGCCTCATACCGCCTGTCGGCGCGGCGCATATGTTGCTGCATAATAGTCCGTCGCGCCTCTTGAGTGGCGTTGTCGGTGATGCGCCACTCCTGCAGTCGCTCGTACAACTCTCCAACATCCGCGGGGTGGTGTCGGGGCTGTTGGGGAGGCGCCTGGTGTAGATCAGGAATGTGCGATGGCGACTGGTGAACATACCCTGCCTGATGATGCGGCGAGGGTATATAGTCTTGGAACTCTGGCGGCGGCTGGGGCTGCTGCTCCTCAGCATCATCTTCTTCCTCCGACTCGACCATAGGCTGGAGTGGGGATCTGCTGCTACATGGGGACTGAGGTCGAGTTCTAAGTCGTACTCAACCGCTAAGTCTCCTCCAACAGTCCTAACTCGGTGTCGTGGAATGTTCGGGCCATATTCATGGCTGATGCCGAAGGAGAGGATGAGCTGCCCTATGAAGTTACCCCCCAAGAGTCTGCGAGGTGGCGTCTTCCTCCTGGTCTTCTGGCGGAAGATGCGAGCCAGTACCCAGCCGGGTGTAGAGGGTAGCTCTCTCGGATGGCTCGGAGAAGCATAAGCTCCTCCTTCAGGATATGGTGGCGATCCTTATCTGGAACATATAAAAGCGACCTACTCCAAACCATATGAATAAATTTAAAGAGAGGGTGGGAGAGCGACTTAACTGAGTTATGCTCCCCAAGGCGATCGCCAGGCACTCCTGTCATGTGGCTCCAGAGCGCGTGGTACTCCATGTCGTCATCATCGTCGCCCCAGCCTAGATGATGATCGTGATAATGCTCGTAGGGGATGCCGAGATGAGCAGCAAACTCATCGTAGGTGAGATGCCTGTACACCCCACCAAGATAGAAGGTCACAACCTTCTGGCGCTGCTTCCTCTTGTGCTCATCCAGATCAAAGGATGCCCAGAACTCCTGGAGGGCAATGTCTGGGAACTCGGCAGCGATGGTGGTCAGCTCGAGGAGACCTGCCGGTGCTAGGGCGTCATGCACATTCCGGTGGTAATCCTCATCATGATCATGGAGGGACTCCATGGAGAGAGGGCGCACGTCAGCTCCCCGAATGTGCTCGATCTTCTGGAAGCACTCGAAGTACAAGTCTGGTAGACGAGCTATAGTGCGATGGTATCCAGCCCGGCGAGGGAGTGCGGGTGGAGGACCCAGAACGGCAGGTGTGACGGGAGCGGCAGCTCCTGAGCTCGAGGCGCCATCAAGTCGCGCCTTAGTCCTGCGCTCATAAGTGGTGTTCCTAAAACCAGAATGAAACCAGATTAGTCAACTAAAACCCTACCCCACACTTAGTAGAAAAAACTCAATTTCACAAAGAAATGAGGAAAAACCGAGTGGGGGGTAAGCAAATCGGAGTAACCGGTAATCATAGACAGTAAAATACATACTTAGGAACAGCCAGAATCGGTTAAGCACAATCAGAGTTCAAAAAGTCAAACCGACATTCAGAAAGTAATCATTATAGCATACTGAACCCTAATCATGGCAAGACTATCACAACTTGCTTAACGACGGTAAAATATGATCTCAGATGGCAAACACGATAATCTGAACGAGAATGAACACGTACGGCAGCCAAGTGATCAAAAACAGTTCATGGTCAAACCGACATTTCTCATAAGTCAACATAACAAGGAATTAATCGTATGCAAAGCAACACATGATCAAATGATATGGAAATTAAGCACGGAACTCCCTAAGCATGCTAGAACAGTTCTATAAGTTCAGCTAACCTAGTTCACACGAAAACAGTCGGCACACAAATCGAGGCAAACTGAAAAGTCAACCCCGACGAAATTCAGCAATCCATATGTCAAAAGATTCGTATTGAAAAGCTCTACAACTTACCTTAAGCCATGAATGCTAAAAATGAACGGTTTGGGAGGAATCGGTGAAAAACTCTGAAAACAAGGGTTTCGGTGAACTGGAGCTGTAGAGCTCCGATTTGAACGTTCTAGGGCTCCAATCGATCGGAATTGAGAGGGGAGTTGAGTGGCTGTGGTCGGCGATGGCAGCGGCGATGGAAAACAGTGGTGGCGGTGGTTTAAAAAGAAGTGGCGGTCGGCGGTTTGAAAACAAAGAAGGGGGGGTTTCGGCGTTTAAAACGAAAATGGCAAGTGAGAGAGAGAGGGTCTGAAACTCGAATTTTAAATGGTGAATTTTCGGATTTTCAAAAGAATTTTCGGCGAAACCAATAGGTTGTTTTCGCCGAAAATTGGAGTTAAAATGACCACCGGATTTCAAAAGGATTTTCGCCGAAAACACACAACTTTTCGAACCGAAAATATGAAACAGGAGACCGGGTTCGAAAATCAAAGGGCGATTTCGCCGAAAATAAGGGGTGATTTCGCCAAAAATTTTAAACTACTCGGGTGAAAATATTTTCGCAAATCCGGCCAACTTCAGAAAATCACCGTTAAATCCACAAAAATCGGAACGACTTCAATCAACTTGCGACTGACTCTATGACACACAGACTCTACACGAAAAAATAATAAATCAAACAAACTGACACTTTTGGCTCCCCCGAACCGACAATAAAACACTAAGGTTGACACAAAACAAAAACAGACTCCAGCCGTGGGTTGCCTCCCACGAAGCGCTCTTTTATTAACGTCCTTGAGCTGGACGATACCTGGACGGTATTAGGAGACATCCCAACTTAGATTCTCCTTAACGCTCGCGTCGGAGTTCATGAAATACAGCTTCGGGACTTCTCCGGTAAGCGTGAATCTCTTCCCGTTTGCATGCAAAAGCTTGGTACGTCCATCGGGAAGATGATCAATGATCTTGAAGGGCCCGAACAGCTCTCTGGAGGGGTCATCCTTCTTGATTGTTACGATGGAAGGAATGAGGACTATCAGCTTCTTTTCTTTTATCTCCGGCTTGTTATCACCAGGATCGGTGATCGTCAGTACTTCCTTAGGAGATGCTTTCGGCTTCTCCCTCCATACTTGTTCCGGTGCCGGTTTCTCGGAACTAATTGGTGGTGCAGCTAGCTCGGTGGAAGACGGCGGAATTTTTGGCCTCTAGACCATTTGGGTCTTCGTCTCCTTGTTCTTTCCCCGAGGCCTGCTCGGTTTAGCTCTCGGTGGCTTAGAAGAGGCTTGCAGTTCCTTCTTCTTCTTGGGCAGCTTCTGAACCGAAGTCTCTGGCTTCTTCTTAATAACTTGTTTAATATCTGCAGCAACAACTGATTTAGAGACACTGGAAGAAGCATTAGTAACGGAGTTGACCGGAGTCAACTCCATAGTTTCAACAGCTAGGCAGTGAGATTCTTCATTCCTAGAGTCATATTTCATGCCATCTTTAAGACGGAACGTTTTCGTTTCTTTACCGACCCTTAGAGTTAAAGAACCATTTGGAACATTAACATTCATTCCAGTAGTAGCCATGAAAGGTCGACCTATGAGAATGGTAGAATCATCTGTACTAGTATCCATAATCACATAGTCAGCTAAGAACGTGAACGGACCACATTTAGTAACAACGTCTTTAATCTCTCCGCAAAGACAAGTTGCATACTAGGCGGTTCAAGTTCTCCTAGGTTTAACTTTTCAAACAGGCTCATAGGCATGACATTAACAGACGCTCCTAGATCAACTAAACAACGTTCAATCTCAACATCATTAATGACCAAAGGTAAAGTAAAAGAACCAGGATCAGATAACTTAGCTGGATATGGAGAGGCAGGTTTCTTAATACGAATGTCAGGATATCCTTCCTTGTTCCCCTTCATGCCACTCTCGATCCATGCATTTGGCAGCAATGATCTTGGAAAAGGAGGCTTCACGACGTACGGTGCAAGAGGAGGATCATCCTCCTTAGGCGCCGGTTCCTGTTCTTCTTCTTCCTCCGGAGTTTCAGCGATCCTGCGTAAGACAGAACAAGCATCAGCAATTAAGTTTGGGAGTTTTCGAGCGGTTACCATCTTGGCTTGCTCCTTTCTCGGATTCGGCTCTGTCTGGCTTGGAAGTTGGCCAAATGGTCGACCGGATGCTAGCATGCTCGAGATGTTGTTCACGGCTTGCTCAATTCTTTGTCCAGATGCTATCTGTTCTTGATTGAGAAGAGCTTGAGCCTTGAACTGACTGTCATGATCATCGAGTCTGGTGATGATCTGGCTGAGCTTCTTATCCAGGTCACTGACATTGTTCTTTTTTTGATGCTGCTGCCCTGGATAGGTATTGTTAAGATATTGATTCTGGCGATTGCGAGGAGCAGTTCCATAATTACCCGGATTGCGATGCGGCGGATGGTTAGGCTTCTGATCCTGAGCTGGACCAGCCGGGCGGTTCTTCTGGTTCTGGTTATGGTTGGCGCCGGCATTGTAGGGAGGTCTGTCTTGATAGTTCCCTTGCTGTCTGAAGTTACGGTAGCCAGCATAACCATTCTGATTATTAACGAAGCCTTGTTGAATGAAATTTACCTCTTCGGCAGACCAGACTTCTGCCTTACCAAAATTCTGACAACGGCCTCCGTTATGTGCGCAAGCTCCACACCACTCGCAATCGGCAACGTAGACAGAGGCTGCCGACGGCTTGATCGGTGTGGTAGACTTCTTCAAATGCTTCTCTACCTCTGCTTTGATTGTAGCTTCGAGATCCAACTTGCTCCTTGATCCTTCAGATTGTCGTTCCCAGTTCCTTGACTTAGAAGCACAGTTTGCGAAGTAAAGAAGAGCAGCTTCAGGTGTTAGTGTAGTGCAATCCCCTTCAGCTAGAGAATTGACCCACTTGGCGGATTCTTCTCGAAGTCCTCGAGAAAAGATTTCAGCTAACTGCCTCTGCTCGAATCCATGATGAGGGCAGGTGTAGAGAAATTCATGGAATCGATTCCAAGTATCATACAAGCTTTCTCCTTCTTTCTGGGAGAATCTGGCGATGCTGTCCTTGATGGCGGTTGTTCTGGCCGGAGGGGAGTATTCTTCAACGAAGTCCTGGGCCAGAGTATCCCAATCAGTGTAATAGCCAGGTGGTTTGCCAGTAAGCCACCTCTTAGCAGGGCCTTTCAGAGAGAACGGGAAAGCTCTCAGACAAAGAGTGTTTTTGTCGAGGTTTCCGCTCTTGAAAGTGCTGCAGAGATCAAGGAATTCTGCAAGATGAGTGCACGGATTGTCTAGAGGCCTGCCTTCAAACTGTAAATCCCTAGAGATCATAGTCAAGAATGGAATCTTGATCTCATAGTCAGGATCTCCTTCAATGCGCGGAACGGCAATGGCAGATCGAACGCTAGTTGCGCTCAGCTTGTTATAGTCTGCTAGACTCTTATGTGCAGGTGGTGGTGGTAATCTATCGTCCATGGCGGGAGATGGAGGAGGTGAGAGTGACTCAGTGTATGAAGCGGATGAAGATGACGGTACAGGTGAAGATGGAGATGAGTTACTCTCCTTCAGTTCCTCGATCTTGATCGGAGTGATGAATGGATTGGATCTGCCTTTCTTCAGAATCTATGATCGTAGAGGTGGAGCGGAACTGCCTGGTCTCTCTGCACTCTTAGCCTATTCGGTTTGAGAGCGAGTCCAAGGACGGTGAGGCATACACCTGTAAACCTACAGATAACAAAGACAAACAAAACCAGTGTAAAATCGAAGTGGATGGTAGGGTGAAAGATAGAAAGTAGAAGAATAAATTGCCAGTTCTTCTTTCGAACAATCAAAAGAAGTCCCCGGCAACGGCGCCAATTTGATGAACCGCTGCAGAGCGGTAATCAAATACTACAAAGCTAAAAAGAGCTAAGCAGATCGTATTCCAGGGGTCTTCTAAGATTGACTACTTCAAAACTGGCAAAATACTCGAATGCAAGCAAGTTGTGCGTGGTGTGAGTTCCACGACTTCTAATTCTAAGAAATGCAGAGAAATTAAAAATTAAACTAAAGCAGATTGGAAATTAGGGTTTGAAAACAGAGATGACAAACGAACTTAGACTTTGAATCCCCCTTCGTTCCCCAGAGCATTGGCAATCAACAGATCAGCGGATTTCGATTCTCATTCAATCAATTACTAAGACACCACCATAACTCCTTACCCTTAGGTTTAAGACCGGCGAACGTTCGCTCTATCCGTTCTAACTACCAAGATTAACTAGCCGCCCGGGTACGGTCGCCTCTCGCAACGACTTAGTTAACTGGTGCAATTACTAATGATTAATGAGTTACTCTTGCAGTGGATTAACCCTAACCGGTTCCTACGAAAGGCACGCTCCAATTATAAGGTTAATTGTTCAATTTGATGTTCTAAAGTAAGGCGAGCGTTCGCTTCTATCCTTAGCTTAACCAGAATCTAATCTAGGTGATCAATCAAGACAAGAAACATGAACAAGGAAGAACAAATCAAACATGAAAAAGAACTGATTGAATTTCGAATCTAATCACCGCCGATCCGTGATCGCTTTAAAGCCCTGGGTCACTTAGGGTTCATCTAGTCTAAGCTCTAAGGAGTTTAGCTACTCATGTTTATCACAAAAGAAACAAAGACAAAGAAAAAGTTCATCATCCAGAGGAAGAACAGAAAAGAATCTGAAAAACCTAATTTAAACGACTCCGGCAGACTTCGATCTTCGGTAAACTACACTCCTAGCTCCGGTTCTCCGAGATGAAAGGGATGGCGTCACGATCTCTTTCCGGCTCTTCGAACTCTAACTCTTCGCTCCAGAACTTCAGAGAAAATCGTCGGATACTGATTCGAAAAGTATTTTCTGATGTAAATTATGATCTCCTCTCTCTAGTGGGCCGCCGGTTAAGTATTTATACTTAACCTAGCCCAGCCGGATTTTTTCTAATATTTTCGCCAAAAATAGTGAATTATTTTTGCCGAAAATATGCTTGTGAATGGAAGTCCCGCCGGCTGATTCTCCTGTGATTTTCGTTTCAGTCCGAAAACCCAACGGTTTCGCCGAAAACTTCTTTGGCTGAGCATCAGTGAATTGTTCTTACATTTTCGCCGAAAACCATAGGTCATTTTCGCCGAAAATGTAAGTGTGAACGGGCAGACTTTTGGTTTGACTTGGTCGGCTCCTTGGATCGATTCCGGTTTGATTCCTCGAGGTTCCAACGCCTTAGACACGTCCTTGGTTACTTATTCGATGGCAAAAACCTGTGCTAACATAAAAACACTAGAAAACCATCAAATAGACCCGAAACGGGCCAAGGTAACACAAATGGCACGAGATAGGGCAATCGATTGAATATTCGTTATTCTACCCTAAAAACCATGTCTTAAGCAAAGAAATGTCGCTTAAATGAGGCTGATAATCACGTCAAATCGAGTGTCATCAGTAACCTTTGCTTAATTTCATACTAAAGATAACAAATAAGATACAAATCAATCATAATACACAATTATGAATACTTACCTTCTATGTCGGTGGATGCATCATCATCACCATCAAAATCACCATCAAACCCATAAACAAAATCTGGGTTGAAATCACTATCATCGTGCCAATTTTAAAATAATAGTGTTAGAATATAATAATCTCCTCTCCAACCATTTAAAATAAAATAAAAATTTCTTTAGAATTTTACAATTAAATTCTTGTAATCAACAAAAATATTTTCACAAAAACCTAAAGAAAAAAACAACAAAATGTTTATGGAAAAGGTGGGTTCACAAGACTTGCAGTTACGTATCAAACCGTCACATTCTAAACACACTACATTACATGATTGTTATGGAATTTGGGTAACATTGTAACAAACTTTTTTTACGGATCCACATGTCGGATGACATCAACCACACTAGTTGGGAAGAAGCTTTAAATAGAGCTATTGTATTGATCAAATGTGTGGTTGCTCCTCTTGAGCAAGAAGGGAATGATAAGTATGGAGAGAAAGCTCCTAAGGTCGATTTTGAATGTTTGTTTGCTGGGATAGATTAGCGGCTACCTCTCATGTGGATTTATGCAAGTGGTAAAAAAACCATGTTATTACATTAGAGAATGAATCTTTAGTGATTGGATCTATTGGATCAGGTCGTAAAGCTGCACTAAATCAAGCTCAATATTTTAATGAAAACCGTATTTTTCTATCATCTTCCCTGCAATCAACAAAGATAAAAAAAAATTATCTACAGAATTTTACAATTAAATTCTTGTAATAAACAAAAACATTTATTAAAAAACTTAAAGAGAAAAAAAGTTAACAAAATGTTTATGGAGAAATGGTTTCACAAGACTTTTAAACCAAGCTCAACATTTTAATGAAAATCCTATTTTTCTATCATCTTCCCTACAATCAACAAAGATAAAATGTTTTATCTTTAATATTTTACAATAAAATTCTTTTAATCAACAAAAACGTTTTCGTAAAAACCTAAAGAGAAAAAAATTAACCAAATAATTATGAAGACGTGGCTTCACAAGACTTGCAGTTAGGTATTAAACCGCCACTTTCTAAACACTCTACTTTACATGGTTGTTGTGGAATTTGGGTAACATTGTAACAAACTTTTTTTATGGACTCACATGTCGATTAGTCATATTAACTCCGAAAAGTGTAGCCAAATCTTGCATGGAAGCTTCATATTCATCATACCTGAAATTCTCCTTTAGATGACAAGCAACAATACCTCCACTCGTGTCGATTGAATGTATAGCAGAATAGAGTATACCACCAAAAAATACCTATAAAGACATGTATACACCCAACGATGGTGGATGTTTATGTATTGCCTCCCATGATTCGATAAAATGTTTCTGTTGACGCATTGTATGATTATCACCAGCACAATCAATAATGTGCATATAGGACGGATCACACCTTTCCTTTTTAAAGTCTACAATCAACCATAACTCCTGATTCTCTTGATTGAAGCCTCCAACGTAAAAAATAACTAAAAGTATGCCCTCCAACGTAAGTAGTGACATTGGCCACACAAGCCATAATCTCTCGAAGAACATCTCTCGTAGAAGAGTCTAACCAATTCTTCCCACTACTCTCTAAATGGTTAAGATAAGTAATCACTTTTAAGTAGTCACATTTAAACCCAACACATCCAAGTGCAAAACGGTTGCCAAAAGTTTGCACTTTCGCAAAGCCATCCATAATCTCAAGCTTACGTTTCTTTTTCTTACCAATTTCATGAGTTGATATAGTAACCGGTGCAATGATCACCGAAGAAAATTGGGAATGAGAAACACAACAAGCCCTATCATTGTGGTACCATGCCAACCACGTAAATCGTCAGACAAATCAGATTTTGCAATGCTCAGATCATTAGTCATCATACCTTCAGCAAATACAACAAACTCAATTAGCTCGAGATGCAAAGACCATTAGGTGTAAGTTAAAATCTTAGATAACAAAGAGTTGAAATTTGAAAATTTAGCTATGGAATCACATCTTAATATCAATCTTACCTATCGACAGCTTCTGGATCCGTTTCAGCAAGAGGATTACCATACACTCAATAACTGCAACATCCCAACCTTTTCTGACAAGATATTGTCCGCATTGGGCCCAGCTCTCACGGATTTGTTTTTGGATGTTGTTGGTGGGGGTTTGATCTTGAGAAGAGGAGGTCATAAATTTGAATCTCACCAACACTCAAAAACAAATCCGTGAGGGATGGGCCCAAAGCGGACAATCACTACAACAAACATGTCATCTAACGACGGCAAAATTGAAGTTTAACAGCGGCCAACGCCACTGTTAAATAATTTTTATCACGGCCCCATCTCATTGTTAAACCATCCAATGCTAAATTAATTTAACAGCGGCTTCTTGTCCGCTGTTAAACCAAATATAGCCGCTGTTAAATTATTTTGTCTGGAAAAATTAATCACCGGAGCTCTGGCTATCGCCAGAGCTTCGGCAACACCCAACCGACACACTTCTTGCAGAAATCAAACACTCTTCTAAGTTCATCTTCTCAATTCATCTTCTAAGTTCATCTGCTCAGTTCATATTCTCAGGTCATCCTCTAGGATTCCAATACAATCACTCCACAATCGATCGCCTCACCTTCTCAATCGCTTCAATCGAATTGATCCTTGTTTCCTGAACCAGCCAAACAGATCCAGTTCGTTCATCCACATAAACCTAACTTAACTTCACTAACAAACGACTAGCATGAAGTGAGAAGAAACTTACACTTGCGTTAGGACTACAATCGAGGCATCTCCTTGGAGTTTCTCCTCTTCGATGTCAACGATTCTTGTCCTGATTAAGAAGAAGTTGATGTCGCTGTTGTATCCATATTTGGAATAGAAGAAGAAGGAAGAGGAAGAAGGAAGAAGAAGATCGGAGGAAAGAAAAAGAAGGAAAAGGAAGAAGAAGAAGATCGACAGAAAAAGAAGAAGGAAGAGGAAGAGGAAGAGGAAGAAGATCGGCGGAAAGAAGAAGAAAGAAGAAGAAGAATTACGGCGGAAAGAAGAAGGAAAAGAGGGGAGAGGAAGAACTAGGCTTCAGCAATCCGTGTGAGATAAAAGCAGCCAATCAGATTACGTTATTTTAACAGCGGTGGCCGTTGTTAAATTATCACAGTCACTGTTAAACTGTTCAATTTAACACCGGCCACAGAGTCGCTGTTAAATTGCCACAGTTAAATAAATTTAACAGCAGCCGCGTAGTGGCCGTTGTTAAGATTCCGCCGTTAAATGTACTATTTCTTGTAGTGAATATCTTGTCAGAAAAGGTTGGGATGTTACAAGTGGTATCAGAGCCTCTCCTAGTCCCTCTTGAACGATGGTGGGGCAAACCTCAACGAGGACGTTGAATCCTTGTGGGGTGGTGTGTGTGACATTGTAGGCAAATCCCACATCGACAAAGCATGGGGGAGATCCATGGGCTATGTGGAATGGTTAAACCTTAACTAACATGACGCGTTTTGGGGCGTAGTGGTGGGGGTTTGATCTGTAGAGGAGGAGGTCATGGGTTTGAATCCCACCAATACCCAAAAACAAATCCTCTTGAACAATGGTGGGGCAAACCTCAACGAGGACGTTGAATCCCTGTGGAGTGGTGTATGTGTCATCCTAGGCAAATCTCACATCGACAAAGCACGAGGGAGATCCATGGGCTATGTGGAATAGTTCAACCTTGACTAACATGACGCATTTTGTGATGTAGTGGTGGAGGTTTGATCTTGAGAGGAGGATGTCATGGGATCAAATCCCAGCAACACCCAAAAACAAATCTGCGAGGGCTGGGCCCAAATCGGATAATATCTTGTCAGAAAAGGTTGTGATGTTACAATAACCCCTAATAATTTGTCAATTTTGCAGTCTAGTTTCCGTGCAGCTATAAACCGGACAATTCCCTGAAAAAAACAAAACACAACTTAGCTAAAAAAAAGTAGAAAAAAAGAATGAAAAAAATCTTATTACTAATTTCTCTATTTTTTGGTTAATTACTAATCATTGTAACATTTTTACGAATAAAAAAATATACTGAAGTGTGATCCACGACGATAAAAGTATATTGTTATAACAAAAACATAAAAAAATTGTAAAGATAGAACCTTTTTTCTTTAGACTTTTCATTAGTTAGAGTGGATAATAAAGGTGCTATTGATGAAGGCAGTCATTTTCCTGCCACAAAACAAGGTAAAACGAGGTTTGACAATAACTAAACATAGTTGGTGCATACAAGTTTGCAAAATACTTCAATTTATGTCGGCTACCACTAAAAGCAATAAAAGCTCTTCCTCATCAAATGAATCAAGTTTGCAAAATACAAGTTCCATTTAATGTCATTGTAAAGTTGATGTGGATTATTCATATCATTGGTCCACGATGATCATGTTGCAGTTGTTATATTTGCTGACAGTCGCACTACATATACCCACATTCTAACAGGAGAAAAGACCTATAAAGATGATGGATTCAACAAGTTGGCTCGTATTAGTAGCCGGTTTCTTATGGGAACATCAGGGGATGTGGACGACTGCTATATGATTTCACAAACTTGGAAGAAACATCATCATCAACTATATCATGATGTCTTTCCAATCTTATGCCAAGAAACTGCAGCAAAGTAAGAAAAATAACCAATCGTGGATTAGTAATTGTTATAGAATTTCACAAAACATGAACATGCATTTTATTTGTGGACGTATATACCCTTAAAAATAAAAATAAGTTGTTAATATGACTTAACTACAAGCTTAGTAACACAAACATGCCCGGACCAAAACTTGACCAAGACAAAATATGTCAAGCCGTGTAGATTCAACTCGGGTTTTAGTAAGGATAGGGTTCAATTGCACCCAGGTTTCACAAAAATAAAAAAGGGGTTTCCACATATCCCCTTTAATTGGCTTTTTTTTATATTGATCGAACTTATGAGTTGAGTTTTGATCGATCTATGATGAACCCGCATTTTCACGCGCGTGTAGTCAAATAACTACCCAGCTAAGAGCTAAGTAGATCGTATTCCACGGGTCTTCTAATAACTGTCTACTCAAATGTAAAGGCAGATTACTCAGGTTTAACACGTTGTGCATGGTGTGAGTTCCACGACTTCTATTCTAGAAAATGCAAGGAAATTAAAAACTAAACTGAAAGAAGATTGGAAGATTGGTTGGCTTAACAAAGACGACAGACAAGCTTAGACTTCAAATCCCCCTTTGTTCACCAGAGCATTAGCAATCAACAGATCAGCGGATTTCAATTCTCGTTCAATCAATTCTAAGACACCACCATAACTCCTGACCCTTAGGTTTAAGACTGGCGAACGTTCGCTCTATCCGATCTAGCTACCAAGATTAATTAGTCACCCGGGTATGGTCGCCTCTTGCGACGACTGAACTAATTGGTGGAATTACTAACGATTTATGAGTTACTCTTGCAGTGGATTAACCATAACTGGTTCCTACGAAAGGCACACTCCAATGAATAGGTTAATTGTTGATTTGGTGTTTTAAAGTAAGGCGAGTGATCGCTTCTATCCTTAGCTTAACAAGAATCTAATCTAGGTGATCAATCTAGACAAGAAACATAAACAACGAAGAACAAACCAAACATGAAAGAGAAACTGATTGAACTTTGAATCTAATCACCGCCGATCCGTGACCGCTTTAAAGCCCTGGGTCACTTAGGGTTCATCTAGTCTAGGCTGTACGAGTTTAGCTACTCATGTTCATAACGACAGAATCAAAGACAGAAACAGAGTTCATCATGAAAATATAGAACAGACAGAAATTGTAAAACTTAATTAAGATGATTCTGGCAAAGCTTCGTTCTCCGGTAATCTTCAATCTTAGCTCCGAGTCTCTAAGGTGAAGGGATGGCGTCACGATCTCTTCCTGGCTCTTCGAACTCTAAAACTCTGCTCTCTCGAACTCCTTAGATCTTGAACTCGTGAGAGTTCTGAAATTATGAGATGATATTATCAGGTATGAAGTGTATCTCCTTTTTATGGGCCGCCGGTTTAAGTATTTATACTTAAACCTAAATCACCGGATTTTGCCTAGATTTTTCAGCGAAAACTTGATGAGTTTTCGCCGAAAACTTCTTTGTAAATGGAGGCTTCCGTCGGCTGATTCTCCTGTGTTTGTGAAGTCCAGAGTTTTCGGCGAGAACTTTGACTTTTCGCCGAAAACTTCTTATTGTAAAGCTCTGCCGATTTCTTCTGGAGTTTTCGCGAAACTGAGGACCAAAACCTGAGGAGTTTTCGCCGAATAAACCTGAGGAGTTTTCGCCGAAAACTGTAGTGTAAATCGGGGCAGGATTTGAGTTGACTTGATCGACTCCTTGGACTGGTTCCGGTTCGGTTCCTCGAGGTTCCAACACCTTAGACACGTCCTTGGCCACTTTATTTGACGGCAAAAACCTGTGCTATCATGAAAACACTAGAAAACCATCAAATAGACCCGAAACGGGCCAAAGTAACACAAATGGCACGAGATAGAGCAGTTGAGTGAATATTCGCTATTCTACCCTAAAAACCATGTCTTAAGCAAGGAAATGTCGCTTAAATGAGGTTGATAATCACGTCAAATCGAGTGTTATCAATCTGAAAGCAACAATTATGATAATTAAACTTTCATCTTCCATAGCTACATGTAAATCCTAGTAAAAGAAATCAAACGGGTTTGACCCGAATATTGCGATCGCAAAATGTCTTTCCATATGGATATATGGATGATGGTTATGTGGATCATACTAAACCGCTTAAATATCATAAATCCCATAGCTTGAAAAGATTCCTTAAGCAAATCAAATTCAATAGCAACCTTCCAAAAGGGAATGATGAAAAGCATTCAAGTTGGTGGACTTCTCGAAATGGCTTGCATTTCAAAGTCACTGGGAGCACTTATTCAAGGATAACAATCTGGTTAGTCGGAAGATTCTACTTTGAAGCATGTTTTAATGTTTATTTGGAGTTTCAGTTTTCATTTTTATATTTTTACTCAATCTAATATTCATTTAGGTGGTTGGTGGAGATCCCATTTTGGAACTCATAGGAGTTGATTGGGAAAGTGTCGTGGATGGGGATGTACTGTATCCAAAGTGTTCATTATTGGAGACTGCAACTAGGAAGAAGCTCTCATTTGTGTTAGTTATCAACTTATAGGTAGTTGATTTATTGATATTTTACCTTTTTAAAGCTTCAGTAAGTAACTTTGAGCATTCTATTCCAGTTTCCAGCAAATCCCAACAAGAGTTTGGTACACTACTTTGCTACTGATAGACCTGTAAACATGGAGTCAACTTTTGGAAAATTTGTCTATGGAGCAAACCTGCATCCAGATTTGATATTCAATTTGAATCTCAAAATTGTTGAGGTAGTAATGAGATCCCAAAAAATCTTATCGTTTGGCACACGCTTTATATGTAATGCTGATTTTTTTCTAGGGAAAATTGGTGGTTAAACGTTCTGTTGTAACAAAAATAGAGTAGTGAAAAATAGAGTTGTTCATTGTCGTTTTCTTTTGTGCGCTTGCCAAAAATATTTTGTTTTCACTATTCTATTTTTCTATCATCTTCATTCAATAAAAAGGATAAAATAGTTCGATTCAATATTAGTGTTACCACTATATTTGGTGTTGTTGTTGAACACCTTGTTATCATGGTACAATTACAATTAGGTATGTTTGTACTCACCCTCAGTGTTGTTCATTGATCATCACATCGGATAATAGGTTAACTAGTACAACTGGAGAGAAATTTTAAGGTATGGCGCCGTTGTTTGAAACGCTATATCTTGAAGTGATTGAGAAAGATCGGAGCATAGCAGATGATTTATATGGTTATCATGGTACGACTACGGTTGGGTATATTTATACTCACCTTCAGTGTCGTACATTGATAATTGCATCAAATAGTAGGTTAAGTCATAAAGTTGGAGGAAATTTTTGAGAAAAAAGATGGCTACATGGAAGTTGTTTTTCTTGGCCAATGTTTTGTACTGGGGATGGGTGGGTTTAAAAGAGACTTCGATAATGTGCTGGAGGATTTTCGCTCTAAACAAAATTTAGATATGCTGAATTGACTACTATATTTTTTTGATGAAGCTATGGTAGAGGTGGCAGCTACTACTATGGAGATGGTAACTGATTGTGGTAAACAGTAATTAAGCAGAACCCACTTTATCAAACACAAACACTCTCTAAAGTAACCATTTTTACCCTCAAAAGCCCCATAAGAAACTGGGCAAGCTGCTCCATACCTATACAACCAATAGATCTACCCATGAAAAGGAAAACTAAAAGAAATGCAGTTATTTCACAATCTATTTCCTCAGTGTACAGCTCTTAGTAAAACAGGATACTAACAGCCATCAAATCAGGGTTTCCCATACAATACTCAATCTAGTCGATCTTCAACCTAGAGCATCGAATGAGGAACATTATTAGCCATTCACGCCACCCAACATTACAACTACCAAGCACCACTCAAGTAAGGATCCAGTTGGAGAAAAATTTCAACTTTCCAAACTGCAGTATACTAAAAAGCAGAAACCAAGATAGAAGGACACTACACAAATCTTTCACAGAGTCATTGCTAAGTGAGAACTCATAAGAAATCATAGGCTTATATCCTTTCGCAACAACCTGAGAACATGAAATGTATCCAACAAATGAAACATGATCATTTATGACTATATGAAGTTAAGACTATGTAACCTGTGATTTCTACAGATGGGAGCATTTCTATATTTTCAACAGCAGCAGCTGACTACATAATAATTAGTAGAATTTTATGCTGGTTCTTCTACTCAATGACAGTCAAGTAGCAAGCGTTACATCATCAAGGACACTAGTAACGAATTTCCAAAATCCAAAAGGGGAAATAACAAAATATTGAAACCAGCGGATGCCTTCAGTAAACAATGCATTGCTAGAACCCTAGTCACAACTTATCGACTGGTTTGCAATTCATTCAAAAAAAATTATTTGTTGTCAAAACAAAAGGCAAGAAGATGGTACATTGAACAAAAATATGAAAGAAATGCACCAAAACTTGCAAGTAAAAGAGTCTATCAATAAGGTTCAGAAAATTTTTACTAACGCAGTCCGTTTTTTACTAATGCAGTCCATTTTTACTAACGCAATCCGTTTTTACTAACGCAGTCCGTTTTTACTAACGCAATTCGTTTTTACTAACGTGATTCGTTTTTAACGAATATCCTTATTCATAATATATTAGAAAAAACGGGCATAAAATACAAATATCACTTTAAACATTTAAAAATTTTAATAATTTTTTTGGATGAATAGGATAATTTTTAAAAATATTGATAAAAATACTGATGGGAAATTATAAATGTTAAAATTAAATTAGTGATTAATAAAAATTATTGCAGATGGAAAATTTATAAATGTTTAAATAAATTAATAATAATTATGCAATATTATATACGTATAAAAAACTTGATGGAAAATTATAAAAATTCAAATAAATTAATAATAATGATTAAAAATCATATACTTCTTAAAATTAATATTTTTTAGAGAAATTATTGCTAAGAAATTATATAATTAAAAATGGACTGTGTTAGTAAAAACGGACTACGTTAGTAAAAAATGGACTGCGTTAGTAAAAACGGACTGCGTTAGTAGAAAATGGATTGCGTTAGTAAAAACGGACTGTGTTAGTAAAAAATGGACTGCGTTAGTAAAAACGGAATGCGTTAGTAAAAAACGGACTGCGTTAGTAAAAAACGGACTGCGTTAGTAAAAATGGAATGCATTAGTAAATACGGCCTGCAAGGACATAATTGCCCATTTATATTAAAAACACAGACTGCATTAGTAAAACGCGGACTGCAAATAGCAGCACCCAGCGAATATGGAGGTGGGGAAACAGTATTGTCAAATATCCTTCCCTTCTTCTTTGTTCTTCACTCTAGGCAATGACAGTACAAGCCACTGATTTAGGCAAAAATCTTCAGTTTCAAGTACCAACCCAACGAATTAAAGATGGATTGGAAGGAAGTGCACATCTGATTTTGAGGTTGCGATGGAAAGCAAGCTTTGTTCTGTGAGGGAAGAACCCAAGTTCTGCAATTCAGATTGTTTAAATGTTGTAATTTTAACTTAAGTGAGGTGACACTCTAGATTTCCTTCAATCGCTGATGTGGCAACACCCAACACCCAACCCCCAAACAACCATAGTTTTTTAAAGATTTTCTACCATCATGACACATGATTTTTCACTAATATGATAACACTAATCCTCACCATCTAAAGGTCAATATTTAATGGATATAAGAGTCATTGTGCTTTATGTATAAATTTTTATTAATTGTTTTTATTTTCTTTTTGATAATCATCACATTTAATGATTGATTTGGTAGTCCATATTCTTTAATGGAAATTAATTACTTGCAGATTTTTAAATTTTTATTAATTATTTTTATTTCCTTTTCTATAATCATCTCATTTAATTATTGATTAGTAATATTTTCCTTCATTCTTTATATGAAATTAATTACTTGCAGTTTTAAGTTTAATAGTACCTTTTATTACTTGATTAGGCGGCGTGATTTAATTATAATTCCAAGTGATTCCTTTCTTATTTTTCAGAACTATTCTTTTTTTTCTTCGGAACAGTTCCTCGTTTATTTATCAACAGTTAGTTTAAGACGATGATTTTAAGGAGATAATGACAACGATTTTTCCGGAGTTACGCAGACGTTGTTCCATATCGATGTGGCTACCAATCCATTATGATGTTTTAGAACAAGTATTATAATCGAATAAAACTCGTTCAAATTGGAGAGAACGGAAACATAATCATACACCGGGTTCCGATCACCTAAAATGGAACCATATTACCGAACCTTGTTTCGAATTAGGAATTCGGAACACAACCCAAAAGAAGAAGATGAAGTCTTTGTTCCTTTTAGGAAACCGGAAGAAAACCTTCTTCCTAATGAAGAAATCGAAACACAACCCGAAAGAAAACCTTGTTCCTAATAAAGAACTTCAATCTTCTTCAAGTGTGCATAAGTATAGGGCACTTATCAAGTCATTTCTGAGCAACAAAGCTGATGTTGTACTTTACCCCATGAATACAAATTACCCAATGCAACGACCTTTAAATTCAGATCGAACGAGAATACATCAGATGATTAAATTGAGGCGGTTGGCGAGAGGCGCACGATGGCTGTGTGGGGGCCGTTTGGAGATGGGCGTCTAGTCGTTTGGAGATGGGTGTGACGACTGTTTGGATATGGGCGACGGTGAGTTGGAGAGAGTGTGACGGCCGGTTGGGAGCGACACTGATTAGGGTTTTCGGCGATAAGAAAGGGAATGGCGGCGGTTTTTGTAAAATAAGGTGTGAGATGGGTTTGTGGTGAAACACTAATTTGTTTACTATATATATTGATGACTATTTTGTCCAATTTTATTCTAGTCCATTGGATTTGTTCCTTAATCTTACGATTCTAGGATGTGTCTTGATATAAGGACACTAAGGGTTGTCGTGATGGTAGTAGATCCCTATATATTAGTTGTGTAACTTATCGTTCCATTTCTTTAACTATGAGGTGATTTTGAAGCGTCAAGATGGTGCAATCTCGTTGGTCGAGGCTACGAGTTGAGGTTACAATTTGGGATCTAGATGGCTTCTTCTTCTTCTTCTTGATTTTATTCCAGTTTTCTATTCGGAACATCTTCATCTGCATGAACCACGTTGTTCTAGTTGTCGATTTAGGAACACGTTATTCCAGTTTATGATTTGGAACAAGGTGCGTGTGTGGAATTCCTAGATGTGTTCAGTTTTCTTATTTTGATTCCATGTAAGATATTCATTCTTAGGAACATGTAGGTCTAGGTGATGATTTAGGAATAGTGAATATACTATGATTCATTTTCAAAAATTAATTAATTTCCATACATTGATTAATGTTTTTTTTAAATAAGAAAACTAAAAAAGGGAATAAAAAACCTTACAATTGTCATAAATTAATTATAATGATATGCTAGTAATATTTAATGATAAAGTAAATTATCCTAATACCAATTCTAATTTTAACCATTAGATCTTCATTAAAAAAATGAAGGGGTAGATTGATGTCCTCATATAAGGACACTAAGAGGAGTGCTCATATTAGAAATTGTCGGGGAGAGTAGTTTGCCATCAAGAATCAAGAAATCTTGTTTCTTGATGAATCAAGGAATAATGTCATTTTTTTCGTAGCAATTCCTAGGCGGTAGTGAGCTTTAGATCATGAACCACATAAGAGATAGAAAAAAAATTAGAAGGGAAAAGAAGGAAAAGGGAAGACTTAGAATGGGAGGGGTGGGTGGTGAGAGCAAAAATGTTCTAAAACTATGCCACCTTGATGGTTAATAATTCGTTCATTTTAGTTATGGATGATGTGGCAATGTACTGCCATTAATTATGGATGACTCATATTGGTGATTCATCGCTTAACTGAAATTTGGATGGAAATTTGGCTGGAAGATTCTGTTTGTTAGGTTGGCTATAGTAGGAAGGGGTAAATTGATCATTGCATAGTAAACGGGCTGTTTGTTAAATTGACAAAGTAGAGGGGGGCAAAATACCATTTTCCCTTTAATATTTGTTAGAAGTTTTGGGATGAATAAATAGCCAATTATTAAAATATAATTTTTTCAAGGAGATAATCACGGAGGTGAGGTAAAAAATGGAAACTTAAATATTGTGGACAATCATTAAGAAAAGATAATTATTACAATATTAGTTCATATGATATAATTAAAGACAACAATAAATGCTAGGATTATATATCTATTTCATCAACCGTCAGATTGAATTTAATAAGATCTAATAGCTCATATCTAATTTTGTCATGGTGATACGTGATACGGATGGTGGAGGGTGACAAAACTTTAATTATGTCTAGGTGACATAATCTATAAGGACCCTTAGATCTCCTTATAACACATCCAATGGTGGATGAATTATATGAATAAAATAATGAGATCCCCTTATTTATTACCCCAAAATAAATGTAATTATTACCAATATTCCATATAATAACCTACCTTAACCAATTTACTAGCTTTTATTACCATTGAACCAAAAAAATTAACTCACTGCAAGAAATTGCATTATCCGAGACCGTAGTTGATTTTATTAGGGATCGTAACTTAAAATAGTCCTAAATTATATTGAATTAAACTACTAATCTTATCAATAAATAAATAATTAAATAATCCGGTCCCCAATTAACTTCTCAGCGTTGGCGGGGGGAAATAATAAATTGGCTCCAAAATAAAAACGGTCTCCGGTACTTCCATATGCTGTCGCGATGTGTGTATAAAAAAAATTTGGCTGAGCCACGAATACTGAAAACTCAGATCTCCGATCTCCGATTCCACAGGTAAGGCAAATTGAAGCTCCTGTCGATTAGGATTAGCCTCTTCGGAGATTGAACTCCCGCCGGTAAGGATCCCTCTGCTCCTGTCCTGCCGATTAGGATTGGCGTCTCCAGACACTAAACTACCGCCAGTTAGGATCCCTTTGCTCCTGTCTCCCGCCGGTTAGGAGGCAAATCAGAGCTCCCGGCGATTTCGGAGAACAGAGGCACTCCACCGAAGGGAATTGATCAACCGGATTCATCGACAGCGTGACCCGACACCAGGTTTGCTCCAGGGATCAAAGAATCGTAACCCTATAAATCTGTGTTTGAATGTCAATTTTTTCCTCTTCCTCTCTGTTAGAAGTTCAGTTTAAACCTAGCGAACTTCTATTTCAACCTCTTCTCAGTTAAACGATGTTAAATTTCACTTACTAGTTTTTTGTGTGGGAGCTGTTGATATAGTCAATGTTCTTTACTACTTCTAAAGCATTTAACTCCATTGATTTGATTGGTGTTTTAAACTTGAGGATATTCATTGAATCGAACTAGTTTTATTTATTTATTTATTTATTTTTATTGGGCGATCTTCAGCATCATGCGTTGTTGCTGCTTCAATGTATCAAATTGGTTGAGTTTTGAACTAGGTAGATGCTTTGGTGCTTGAATGATGTGTTCATTTTCTACAACGGGTTGCGATATATAATCGAGTTTTGGAAGAGGTAATGATGCCTTCTACTCTAGTAAATCTGAACTTATTGAACTGCAACTTTGAGATTTTATTTTAATGTTAAATGCAACAATAGTAGCGACTTAGCGTCTCAAGTATCCAAGTAGATCGTCAAGGACTTCAGTGTTTCTGAAATAGAATGGATTAGGTAGTTGACTGATCAACAACGATATTTTATGCGGTACCTAGAACTATCATGCAGAACACAGTTGATATGGAGCTATTCAAGCAATAGTTCTGAACTATTATGAATTCTCCGGGAACACTGGTTCGATAGTCTTTTAGGGCTTTGGCCGCTTCGTTGGAAGAAAGCACTAGGTTGAGAACCATAGGCCCTGATAACTGTTGCAGATAGGTTCGCTCAATCCTTGCTCATTAATTTCTGTTGATCACTATTTGACATTCTGACACATTTTATTTACCATGCCCAATGTTTGCTGTTCTCAAGAGTTCTATGTGACTAGATTATAAGAGAAAGGTCACCTAGGTACTTTGAATATGAGATCCTATTCCTAAGTGACAATCTAGTCTGGTTGATAAGTTGGGTGAAAATCTTTGAGTTATCTGGTAGCTTCAAAAGCGTAATTAGTTTGTCAAATGGGCCATAGATCATGCTAGGAAACCTATTGACTTTGATCAGAAAATGTTGAGAAGTGATCTTATAGAATCATGTTGATTGGCTGGCTTAGGTCTCTGATTTCATTACTTCCAACATGGTAGGGAACTGCAAAATTTTGTATTTTCCCTATAAGCTGGCATAATACTAGCACTGCCCATTCCTTTGGGACGGAAGTGGGTTCTGCAGTTGGAAACCTGAGTTGCTTATGCTCTCCTGTTCAGTGCCTAATTGGGCAGCTACTTATATCCTGGTGGAATTGTTTTGTACCTTTACGTTCGGCAGAGACAGAAGTAGGTTTGAGGTTAGTAAGTGAAAGCAATGTGTAGTGATTTTTCAGTCTAGAATTGGTAATGAACTTGGGTTAGTTATGTCTTAGATGCTAAATTATTGTCTTTTCAGGCATTGTTGAATTATTGTCTTGATTTGGCAGCGGGAGAAAGCAAATACTTAATAAAGCCATCAAGAAGGCATCAACTACAATCGTGCAACTGCAGTTATTGCAGTAGCAGAAGTAACACTACAGAGAACTGAAGTTACAATGCTGAATGTTTTATTTCTTAAAGTTTTTGTGTTTCCAATCAAGTATGGCATCTTGCTTTAGGTTTTATTTCTTGCTAACTTGTATGCTATGGTGTGGGCAGGTAGTTCAAGTATAGGGTGTCCTGAGAATGAGTATGGATAGCCCTCAATAATGCTACTTGAAGAAACATTTCTCATAAAACCTGAATATTTTGCCTAATGGGGGGAAAACAGAGGATGAATGTACTTTAAGAAGGAAGTTGACCAAGTAGATGAGGTAGCAGTAGCCCGGGATGATTATTGCGCGAATTTCGCCAGGATTTTATCTCGCAAATCGAACAAGAAAGACGTTGATGTGTCTAGCTTGGCCGCCCAACGAATCTACGGAAGGTAGTAATTCATGAACCATGGAATCAAAACTTAATTATTTATTTTGTCGTTTTGCTGGAGAAAGTTGAGAAACTGAGTTTTGTGTTTCTGTTACTCTGTTTTCTTCATTCGGCAGGCCACCATTGACGCCATTGGAAATGGTGATAGATTTTTACCATAACGACTATGAAGATGCAGAGCCACCCAAAGTGACAAGCTTGAAACACACTTACTCTCGAACCGAGTTCGAGGAACATGGCGAGGATCTTCATTTCGTAACCGATCCTAGAGGGTTTGGTGTTCTGGTTCAGTATCTAGCCAGTCAGATTCTTAAGAAAGGAAGCCCCGTCAGTCTTAAGCTTAACAAGGTCTATATATATCTAACAATTTATCACTTGGGTTTGTGACCATATTATTAAAGATTAATTGTTTCCTTTCCTAATCTGCCATTGGCCCATTGCTCTGCTTTGTTTGTCTCAGGTGGTGACAGAGATAGTTTACCCCAAGAACAGCGTGAGTGTGAAAACTGAAGATGGTTCCACATACTCAGCAAACTACGCCATTGTCTCAGCAAGTGTGGGTGTTCTTCAAACTGACCTCATCAAGTTCAAGCCAAAGCTACCGGTATTATTATTATTATTATTAACTTTTTGTGTCCATGTTAACCACTGGATACTCCAACCTTGATAATTGTCCTCCCCTGAATTCAGATGTGGAAAAGAATAGAAATATCAGACATGACGATGACGATCTACACAAAGATATTCATGAAGTTTCTCACAAGTTCTGGCCAAGTGGGAATGGAACAGAGTTCTTCCTCTACTCGCATGTTCAGCGTGGATATTACCCTCTTTGGCAGCATCTGGAGAATGAGTATCCAGGGTCGAACATCTTGATGGTAACGGTAACAGCGGATGAGTCAAGAAGGCTAGAACAAACATCTTGATGGTTGTTTTAAAGAAAATGTTTGGTGAAAAGATTCTAAATTGAAGTTGAATTAAATTCATGGATATGTAGAAGAATTATTATTTTTAATGAATGACATTTATTTATCTATTTTGGACGTCTTTATTGCTTTCGAAAATTGTTGGGGATTAATTGTTAAATGGTTTGGTATTCAATATGTTATTGTTACTATGCATGTTCTTCAGTATTACGGTCTCGGATTAAACAATTAGAGACCATTTTTAAATACTTTCCCTAATCACCATCAACATAATTACGGTCCCAAAAATAAAATTCGTTGACTGTATAAGCATCCGGTCCCCAGAAAAATTGGGGACCGTTTACCATTTTACGGTCCCTAGAAACTTTGGGGACCGTCTACCATTTTACGGTCCCCAATACAATCTGGGACCATCAAGTTTGAGACCAATTTGGTAAACGGTCCCCAATACATTTGGAGACCGTTTATTGACTTTCAGGGGCCGTTTTATAATTTTCTGAGACCGTTTTTTACGGTCTCAGATAATGCAATTTCTTGTAGTGACTGCAACCTCTTTCCCGATTCTTGTCTTCGTCAAATTTTTTCCTCTACTGGTAATCGCCAATCGGCCTCCGGTTGAAGGAGTATTCTCCGTCGACGAATCCGACAACTCACTCCATTCATTCAGGTAAGCACTCCCGGAAGCCATCCCCACTGGCGTTTCATCATTACTCCTTTCGATTGTTGATTGTGTTCCCTTTGTTAGGTAAATCCGCCGTCGGCTTGAGAATCACGAAGAACCCATACCCAGGTTCGGATAATAGTATTGGTTGGATACTATTATTAGTATTGGCTGGATACTATTATTAGCTTCATAAGTGTCCTTGCATAATTTCGAGATTGTCTGAAGATGGTACATTATTCTCAGTCGTTTCTGAATCATTTTCGTCGATTTGATCATCTGGTATGAGATTAAGATCAAAACCTCCACTCTTAGGCTGCTGGTTGGCCTCGTCGATTACAACATGAGACTCCATGAGACAAGCAAACAGCCGCGGGCTAGGAAAATGTGATTATGGACTGAATAATGAAAAAAAGGAAGCATGAGAGAGGTTATATCTCGAATTTGACTGAGAATAATATTAGTGATAATTTGGTAACTGATATAAATGATTGATTGCAAAGAATAAGTATAAAATATCCTAATATAAATGCAGCCCCTAATAAATCAAAGCAAATAAATGCAATTAATTCCAAATCATTCCATATCTTAATCCATCCAAGATCCTGGGTTGTGGGTTAATTTTGTTCAGGTGACATAATTGAAATTATGTCACCATCCTTTGGCCGATGGTGATATATTCTTATTTTGTCACACACGGCAGTTCCAACAGTTTAAGACTAATGGTTAAAACTTAAAACTAATTAACCTACCTAAATCGGCTAATCATTTATCAACCACTTGGTCGGTTGGTCAAGAAGCGGTTAACCATTTTTAGCAAGTCGGTCAATGATATAATACGGTTAACCAACCGACTTTGATCGAACAAATAATGGAATGTTGAGTTCTAATGTAATTTTGCAGGTGCTTATTTACATGATATATAATTTATTTTATTATTCAATATACAAGGAATTTTAAGGTTAAAAGTAGGTTAAACCGATCAGTTCGATCATAGATCGTTAAATCGGCCTAAATTGGTTAAATCTGCCAAAATATGAAAAAAAAAATTGTAAAAAATGGTTGGTTAAATCATGTGTTAAATTTAATAAATTTGTGTCCGTTAGTCATTGGTAAAAAAAAATTGGAAATCGGTTAACCAAAATTTATTGGTTAATGAACAAATTAACCGACTCCCACCCCTAATATTAAAGACTGGTCGGTTAAATCATGTGTTAAATTTACCAATTTTTTGTTTGTCGGTCATTCATCAAACCTTCTTTAAAATTGGTTCACCACAAATGTTATCGGTTACTGGAAAAATTAATAGACTCCCCACCCCTAATATTAAGACTCTAAGATTTCCTATTTACGGTCCACATTTCCCAATTTTTTCAAGTATTTTCCGGTGCACATGTATAATTTAAGAAATAAAGAGCAGATCATCACTTTACTGTTCATTATTATTCATCAAGATTCAAAAAATAGTGCTCCAGTTTGTTTTGTCCGTTACTGTACATTCGAGTATTTTGTCTTTTTTTTTCTTTTCTTTTTCTTCATGGGTCTACTTCTAGGCTTGACAATTGGTATTCGGAAATTGCGTATTCATATGAAATTCGGCTTACTTGATTGAGAAATACTCATTGATGGGTAAGGACAACCTCAATACCTAGTTCCAATGGGCAACAAGTGGGGACGAGTTTGAAAGTATCTGTCTCATGCCCAACTCGATGAGTACTCTTGAGAAACGATGTGGTATTAGTCACAATATAATACAATGTTATCAATATTTATAGCTTTATCTACGAGTAAGTTGTGTCATGTCATGCCAACTTTTATATAAGTCTTCACGGCATCGTGCGGCTACGATAATCTAGTCTGCAATAAATAAACAACCAGTCCCAATTGTCGCCATCTCTTGAACTCAATGTGTAATGTAGAAGGAGGTTTGCAGTGTGGAGTAAATGACAATGCCAACTTGAATAGTACTGTACGTTGTTTGGAGTGAAGAGGAAAAGAAATTAACAGATTTGGAATGATAATTTAAACCCAACTCTTTCAATACTAAAATAATGTACAGACACGCAAACCCAGAAGAAGCAGGAAGTTAAACAAGCAGACAAAAAAAATGAAAAACTGAATAATATAACAGACTAATTGCGGCAGTTATATAAATATTATATTATATGTATTGAGCTCACAAGAAACAGCGCCAGAAGAAGCTACAGTTGTCCCTCTTGGCGCAGTTGAGAACAGTTTCGAAAATGGAGTGTGTGCAAGGAATATGAAGAGGAGGACTTGATGAACAAGCTGCTGGTAACCTGAAATCCGTATCATCATGATCATGTTCAAGGAGTGTCCTGAAGAGTGGATGATTAATAAAAGCAACCTTAATAACATATCTCTTCCAGTCTTCTCCAACGTACACTGCCATATGCCCTCTCGGAACGTCTTTGGGTATATGGCTTTTTCTTCTTCTGTACTTCACCAATACCTTTCTTCCTCCTTCCATGCATCGACTTACGTACCCTTTCTTCTTCAACTTCATCATTTTTTTTTTGTTTGTGTATGTGTTCTGTTTATCAACTATTATAAATCACTACTACTCTCTCGCACACTCGTGTATATATACAAACACATACAATATTTTTTTGATTTTTTAAATAGAGGGTTGTCATGGTTAGTTGGAATTTAATAGTAATGGATTCATTTGATTATATTACAACTCCATGAAGAATAGTCTACAAAGCTTGTTGACACTTTGCCAACTTAACAAATAGCCCATTATAAATCATTCTTTTTACCCCCTACTAATTCTTCCACTTTGTCGTTTGGGTCCTTTCGTTTTAACTTTCATCTTCATTATGTTATTGATGTGCATTCAGTAAACCATGTTAGCTCCAATAGCCATGCATTAGCTTACTATGCATTTTTATTGGAAAAATAGGTTAAAATCGACGAATAAAATAAAATGTGTGATTTTAAATCCTTTGTATTTTAACATACTCTGCATGATACCTCCCCAATTTGCTTCACTACCAAACTCTTTATCACCTATCACCGATATCTCTCTCCGTTGGTGTATAGATATGTCCAGATTTAATGTTAAGAAGACAGTAGTTGAAACGGAAGAACCTAAAAGGTAAGGTGGCCGAAGTAAGAGGGGTAAAAGGAGCGATTTATAGTATAGGAGGGGGGCAATTTGTTAAGTTTGCAAAGTAGAGGTGGGAAAAGGCTATTTTCCCTATAAAATATAATATGACATTAGAGTGATAAGATGTAACACATGTCAGACTTAGAGAGAAAAGTAACACACAGGAAAATGATGAATAACATTACAGTTCATTTCCTTGATTCTTTTATGGGAGGTGGTGAATGGTTAAATATTAATTAAATATATCCCAATAATAATTAAATGTGGGTATTGAGATACTTACAACTTCATAGTACCTGTCAGAATAATTCCTACTGTCAATTTAGTTTAGTTACAATGTTTGATTCTTTTTTGGTACTAATGAAGGTACAAATTTATTAAGAGAGAATATATGAATTATGATAGGGTTGATCTTGGAATGGAATAAAATAAGTTACAAGTAACAAGCTGTAGTGGGAAGGGGGAAGCATTGGGGGGGATTGAGATTTTGTATCTCAAATCTCTGACAAAACAAAATGTGTTATTATTATCTTAATTATATTACTTAATTGTGGGAAACACAAGAGAATATTGAATTATTGTAAAGTGTGTGTTTCAAAAGAATAATATCTGTTTTAGGTATATACAGTCAGTATACAAACATGCACAGATTGGGATTTTTCCTTTTGTCTTTTAAACCCTATAATAGAAAAAACAAACACTGCTAAATGTTCATAGATAAAAACAAAACAAATAAGTGTTGGTCTGAATTTAGTCCAACTTACTCTTTAGATCAATTCGAGTAAACACAATATATGGCTGGTTCAGTGGTTTATTCCATGTATCATTTGTACTTACTCCCTTGAAATCCAAAGTCATAGCTTACTCCACCACCACCTAAGATGAATCAACTATGATGTCATTTATAAAATTCTGATTATTTTGGCAAAATATTGTCCATTGTATTGTTGTTAGATTCGATTCTCATAGATCTTCTTTGGAGTATATGATGGTGACTTCTTAGTAGGTAATTCATCTTTGTAGCATTCCAACATAAACACACTTGATTTTACAATTTTTACTATAACTCTTTCATTACACCTCATAACATGTCTGCATGTGGCTAAGGGCACATGCTCAGATCGTGCAGCTCGAATTTGAATTGTGGATGAGACAATTAATGGCTATTTAGTTTTGTCTCGTTTCGGCGCTGTTTGGGTTTCCCTTTCTGCTGATTGGGTTTGTTGTGCTGGTCGGATTTGAATCCGGCTTCTTTTGTACAAAGTAACAGAGGTTTTTATTTTCCTCTGTTTACTTACTCATCTTTTATTTATTTATATGACATCAATTATCAAAAAAACATGTTTTGTCTTTTTATGTTAGATTATTTCTTTATACCATTGTTATAGTCATGACGAGTCATGCTAAGATCTTCAAACTGAATAAGATTGCACGTCGAGCAAGAATTTCATGGTTCGATTATCTATTATGTCAACTATTTATATTATCAAAATAGTAAGTTAGAGAGTTTGAACATAGATAATATGTGAGTTACTTTACGCAAGGATACCTGCGAGTTGAGTTGAATTTTATTCGGTCTCGAACTTAGCTAATAATATTCTTCATGAGCCAAGGTCAAATTCAACTTGAGCTTTGCCCATTAACAATAATTGGTGAGCACTCTTAAAGTTTAATTATAGTTTGGTTAGTTATAGACTGCATACATTTTGTATGATTATGGTTATTTTCTCTTTACCCTAATACTATAAATACTAAGTTAGGATTGTGGACATGTACTCTTTTTCTCCAAACACAATAATATATCGACTACTACTCTTCTTCTCTAAGCAACGTAATTCGGTTGTTGGGTTTGGATCCTCTTAGAACTAAGCTCGTTGTTCATGTTACTATCACCGTGGAGCTCAGGTTATAATATACTAATAATTTGGTTGGGAAATATAATTTTATTGGGTTATTTGGCTAATAGTTCTTCATTTGGGGGTTCACATGGGAATTCAAGTGCCTATTTTACTAGAAATACGAATCAAACCACATAACATGTGTACCGAAGGATATTCGACTACTTCTACTTCTTCTGGTATCAAGGGTCTAGTTCATGATGCTCTAAAAAAAGTGGTTCGTACAACTTTGAATGCGACATTGAGTAGCTTCGGGGTCTCACGTAACTCTATGAATATATGGGATTTAGATTTTTCATTAATCAGTTGACAGACAAGCCCGAGGGGGGGGGGGGGGGGGGGGGGGGGGTTAAGGTTGTTTAGATAGATAATGGGAAACAACTTGAGGTTGTTGGGATTGGGGAGGATATACACACACCTTAGATTACTCTTCGTGATACTTTACATGTGCCCTCTTTGGTTCCACATTTAGTTTATGTTGGACACTTGACTTATGATGGTTGTGTGGTTTCCTTCTCTCCCTCTGGATGTTCTATACAGGATCATAGGACAAGGATGTCCATAGGAGTAGGTCATAAAGTTGGTCATTCATTTTAATTTCTTGAAGACATTGTAGTATGGTGGAAGAGGTGTGACATTGTCGAATGGTGATTTGTATTGATCATGGAAGGCTAGCTAGCTTTGTATCAGATAGTTTTGGTGTTATTCATCTCATTTGTCTTTGGTTAATAAGTGGAAATTTGTGGCATTATCGTCAAGGCCACTCACATATTGGTAAACATAAGTTGATGATCAAGCACAATTTATTACAAGTAAAGTTGGATTTGAAAGATTTTAATGATTCTATGTTTTCTTGTGGGCCTTGTATTGAGGCTAAGGAATGTAAGTAATCTTTTGGCACAAGTGAGACAATAGTTACTAGCCCTTTAGCTCTCATTCATAGTGACTTATTGGATCCTACACCCGTTACTTCTCGATTGGGGTTCCATTACTTTGCTATTTGTTGATCATGCTACCCATTATGGATATATATGTTGTGTTCTAAACCTGATCTCCTCCAAGTTTTCAAAGATTTCGCTGCTATGGTAAAACCGCAATTTACCAAAGTGGTTACGATGATTAGATCCGATCCTGGAGGTGAATATAGTTCAAATTCTCTCAAGCAGTTTTATACGGAGATGAGCATATTATTTTAGCAGACGTGTCTTGGAGTGTCTCAGCAGAATGGTTTAGTGGAACGAAGGAATATACATGTTTTTTAGCTTGCATGAGCTATCCTTCTTTAGTCACAGGTTCCTGTGAGCTTTTGGTCGGAGGTAGTACATACTGTTGTTTATCTCATTAATCGACATGTCACTTCTACTATTAGTTATCAAATGACGTTTTTTAACCTATATGGTTGATCAACTTCATATTCACTATTTTGAGTGTTTGGTCGTGTCTGCTTCGTACTCCTACTCGAACAGAATGCACCAAGATCACATCTAAAATAGTTAAGTGTGTTTTTATGGGTTATTCCAATCATCATAAGGGTTATATGTGTTATGATAGCATTCATAAACGTATACGGATTGGTTATCATGTAATAGTTCTCGAAAACCAATTTTACTATCCCATTTTGTCTTAGTGTTTAAGGATACATCTCGGAGGCATAAATTTATTCAACCTTGACTTGTTTGGATACTAATTAACCTCCTCACCAATCCATGTGTTGCAAGGCCATGAAATGCCGACCGAGATGTCATCCCGCACACCCTCATCAATTCCGTCACCGAGTGGGTCCCTGAAAACTTTTTAATCATTGGCTTCTCATGCTACGACACCTAACTTGGAATATGCTCCTTCCAGTTCAACTATGATTATAAGGAATGCTGCCCCCCACCTCATCGTTCATCACATGCCAATATGGGCAATCTTCCATACAAATTATGTGACATACCAAGCAGGCTCTTCAATACGTGATATTGAAAAACAAAGCGTTAGATATGAATTCGAAGAATGGAAAGAAGCTTTACCTTTCGTTGAAACGAAATGATGAAGAGAGGCGGAGAGAATGACTTTTAGAGGAAGTGATCAGTGTTTGGGCTTATGACACAGTTAAGCCGAAACAAATGAATCGAAGAACAGGCAGCGACTGTTAGAAAGGCCTTTATGCATGTGGTGTATATTTGAACTACAGAAGTGAGGTTCTTCAGCCTTCGTTGACGTAGAACGAGAACATGAAACTGAAAATGAAGGAGATGAAAGAGATAGAGAGAGAATGAGATGAAGACACATGATTTACGTGGTTCGGGATGATCCCTACTCCACGCCCATACAAGCTTGGGATAGTCACTCTTATGACGATTCACACAAACACAACCCTTGAGTTATACCACTCAAGTAATCACTCTGTTTTTTAACTCTCATGAAATAACATAACACTCAAGACACCAGCAGTTGATTTTGCACAACCTTCACGCTCACCGTCTTGTCGCCCTCTATCTTCTTCTTGAATATTCTGTGTAAAGCCACTAGCACTAATTATATCCAAGATAACTAGTTGTTGCTTGATTCTATGAAAATCATTCTCCTTAATTGATTTGATGATTTCTTGACATTGATTGGTCTTCTTTCCTTTCTTTGCACCAAAGAATCGCTACAAAATAAAGAATACCAATCTCGATTCTTTTGGTGAAGGAGATGTAACGGAAGTGTGCGTATGGTTGAAACTTGTTATCCGAAAGATATTCCCACTACATATAAACAAGCTCGTAAGTATCTTGATTGGTGAAAGGCAACGGATGATGAACTTCAGGATCTTCATGAAAATCAAATGTGGAGTGTTGTTTCTCGTCCCTCTAACTCGTCTTAGAAGTAAATGGGCGTACACTACTAAATATAGATTGGACGAGACAATTGAACGATACAATGCTCGATTAAATGCTCAGGGCTTTAGTCAAGAATATGGGGTTGACTACGATGAGAATTTTGCTCCGGTAGCTAAGATGCAATAAGTTCAAACTCTTATAGCTGTTACTTCTCATAAGTGATGGCCTCTATTGCAGTTGGATGTGAAAAAAACTTTTCTTCATGGTCATTTAAAAGAAAAAGTTTATATTGTGTGTCTTCTTGGATATGATAACGCCAACCATGATGTTGTGTGTCATTTCCATTGATCTCTTTATGGTGTCAAACAGGCACCACATACTTGGTTTGAAAAATTCTTGAACACTGTTTGAGCTAGTGGCTTTAAACAAAATAGTAAAAATTCGTCTCTCTTCACCCGAACAATGGAAGGTAGGATTACCATTCTACTTATCTATGTTGATGATATGATTCTTATAGGAGATGATGTGATGATGTCGACGTCATAAAGGAACTTAATCAGCTTATGCAACAACATTTTAAGCTTAAGGAGCTTGGAGAGCTCTCTTATTTTTTGGGTCGTGAAATCCAGAGGTCCCAGAAAGGCATATTTGTTAATCAAAAGAAATATATTACAGACCTCTTTGAAACTGCTAGACACGTAGATTGTATTCCGGCAAGTACTCCCATGGAGGTTAATATTAAGTTGCATCGAGAAGAAGGGGAATTAGAAAGAGACTCATCACTATACTGAAGGTTAGTAGGCATCGAGTCAACTAGATTTAGCTTATGTTGTCCAAATGGTTAACTAGTTTATGGTGAAACTTTGGAAACCTCACATACAAGTTTGTCTACAACGTACTACGTTATCTTCAGGGTTCACAAAATGTGGGGATCTTCTTTCCATCTGTGGGTATAACTACAGTATATCAGCATATGCAGATGTAGACTTAGCAGGGTGCCTTGACACAAAAAGATCCACATCATATCGGTGTGTGATGGTTGGTAATTCTTGTATTATGTGGTGGTGTAATAAACAAGACCGGGTAACGAAGTCGTCGACATAAGCTGACTATAGATCAATGTCAGAAATTGTTTGACTAATTTAGCTCCTAAAGAAGCTTGATATGACTATTGCATTATCAACTCTTCTTCATGTGAGTAACACGAGTGCTAAAACTATTGCTTCTAACCCAATATTGCATGATCGCACCAAACACATCGAGGTACATATTCACTACATCAAGGAATTAATTATAAATGATGATATCCATGTTCAATACCTCAATACAGAAGAATAGATTGCAGACTTACTCAGTAAAACAGTGTGTACGAGCATGCATTAGTATGTAGATGGTAAATTCATGTGTCAAGACCAACACCAAATTGAGGGAGGGTATAGTCCACATACATTATATTAGTATATTATATAGGATTATTTTCTCTTTACCCTAATACTATCAATACTAAATTAGGGTTGTGAACATGTAATACCTTTTTTTCTCCCACACAATAATATATCAATTGTTGTTCTTCTTCTTCGAGGATTAGTAGTTGACACAACGTCGATAAACCTCGTTCATCAGTTGTGTTTTTATTTTCATACTTTGCATGCTAAAATCCTTCTTAATTCTCAATCTCATGTTATCCTAAAAGTTACGAGTTGTTATTTTTTATTTATGTTTATAATTAAATAATTATACTTACATAATATTGCAAGATATATATTTATACATTAAATATATTTTCTTCTATTTTGTGTCAAATAACTTAACTTGATCTTGTAAGGAAATTTGTTGGATAATTTTTATTCTTTATGGGTTTGGATTAAGATGTTAATCATAATTAATAACTCAAACCTTGATGGATAGTTGACAAATCATTAAGGTTTGCTTCTCTCTTTACCTATAAATATAACTCTTATTCCGTCATAAGGGTTATGTCGTACTTGAGCCGTAAAAAAATATACTAAGAGTTTATAGGAAAGAGAGAGAAGGTGAAACTCTCATATATAGTTCGAGATCAAGACTGGTGGCTACGCTCCACTCTTGCACACATTTTAGAAATTCATCGTTATTCCTCTTCTGCTCATCGACCCCTGTCAACCTCCATATTTATGGATATGCCGAATAAAATTTATGTAACTAAATCACATGATTAATATATTTTATATTTACAAATGAAATCACTAAAACATTTACTATTTTGACATTGTGTACGTCCGTTAGCGCATTACTTGCACAAGTTGAACTATTTGTGTTTTATGTCAAAATTTATACTAATGACATGTATTTATTAATCATACCAACCCATGTCATCACCCAAATCAAAATATTTAGACTGTATGGTATTTGAGAAAATCAGAAATTGCACTATTTAACATATTAATGGGCGATATGGTTAATCTAGTAATGAACTTAGAACATGAAATAGGGTACTGGCCACATAGTGAAACATCATATGAAGTCAACTTGCAAACATACCTTGGATCAAACTTAACTTGATCATTTAAATTCAAACCGAATCTTAAAAAGATATATTTAGAATTGAAAACCAGTTTACTAACATTCGTAGTAGTCCAAAAAAAAAGTATATAGTAAAAACAATTGATGTGGTTTTTTTTAATGCAAAAGCTGTGAAGTTGATTAGGAAGTTTTAGTTTTTGAATTATATGGTTAGGAAATTAGGAAAACGTAAATTGGATGAACTTTGGATAGAATGTGAATTATTATGTTAATAATAATAGTATAATAAAAAAATCCACTGAAAACCCTAAGGCGAATGCAGTCTCCTCGGTGGAAAACCCTAAGGCGAATGCAGTCTCCTCGACGGCGCATCTGCGGCCTCCGGATCCTGACCCTGGGGCTCCTACGCTGGGAGTGTTCCCGCCTGAGACAACAACCGTGCCAAGGAAGAGGGCACGAGAAAACCTGGTCAACCCCATCTGCCATCTCTCGGACCTGGATAGGCCCCAGGTCAGCGTTTGTCCTCTGACTAATCAAGAGTTTGCTCGATTGGAGAAGCCGGCAGTGGGCCAGCCCTCGATGTCCTATAGCGGGGCAATTAGCTCCTCGGGTTGGCTCGTTGACGAGGACGTTGGAAGGTTGGAGAAACATCCCATGGCCATGCAGGAAGACGGCGCGGTTAACCCTAGATGTCCCAGGATTGTTTTTTCTGAAAAAGAGATTCTCAGCTTCTATAAGCCCTGGTCAAAGGCCCTTGTGGTGAAAGTCCTTGAACGTTCTTTCTCGTTCTTAACAATCAAGAAACGCCTGGAGTCCCTTTGGGCTAAGGCAGGAAGAATCCAAGTTTCAGACATGGCCAACTCCTTTTTTCTTGTGCGATTCTCGGAGAATGATGATTACCAACGGGCAGCCTTTGGTGGCCCTTGGAAGATATATGATTACCTTATCTCGGTCTCTCGTTGGTCACCATCTTTCAATGAGAATGAGCCAATCAAGAAGATCTTGACTTGGGTCCACCTCCCGAAACTCCCCATTCATTACTTTAATCAGGTGGCGGTGAATCGTATTGGGAATTACATTGGACGGACTGTCCGGATGGATTTGGCGACTTCCGAGGGTGCTAGGGGCCGTTATGCTAGGCTATGTGTGGAAGTCGATGTTACCAAACCGCTGCTCGGAAAGTACATGATTGAGGATAAAGAACTCTCCATTGAGTATGAGAGTCTTGCTAACATCTGCTTCTCTTGCGGGGTCTATGGTCACAAAGAGGAGCTTTGTCCTCTCAAGACCCCGAGCCACCCCGAAACGAGTCAGGCTCATTCGGCTGATTCGGAGGCTAAGACTACGGATGGGGATGCAGGGAGTTGGATGACGGTGAGCCGCCGTAATAAGAAGCATCCTCCAAAGAAGGCGAGTACCTCGGATATTGTTGTTGATACGGGTTCTCGCTTTGGGGTCCTGACCACCTCGGCGGAGTCCCCTGATGAGGTTGAGGTTGAGGTGGTGGAGCCTGCGAAGGCACCCAAGACTGTCCCTTCCTCACCTGAAGCTGATGCGCTTAAAGCTATCTTGGATACAGCTCTGGCTTCTGATAACGCCTCTAAAGGGAAGGTGCAGGTTCAGCCTGATGCTCTGCCTCTCAAGGACGTGACCAATAAAGCTTTGGGAAAGAATGGTAACAAGAAGTTAGGCAAGGGAGCGGGAGGCAAACAGAATTCGAATGATGGGACCATCGAAGGCCTGATTTCCATTCCAGTGGCATATCACAACCCTATCTTTCAGATTATCCCTAATCAGCAGAATTCCCATTCGGCGGCCCCTGCTCATAATGTCGGTCAATTGAAAACAAAGCCGAGTTCATCTAAGCCTCGTGCTGTGAAAAATGCTAAGAAGGTGGATGTTCCAGTCAAGAAGCCTATGGCTAAGACCACTAAAAAGTTTTTACCAAAACCATCAGTGGTGAATACAATCCAATCGCCGATTGCTGTGCCCAATGAGAATGAACCACCAGACCCTTCAGCTCAATGAAGGGATGCCTCTCCTTTTGTTAATTCCAATGTCAGTGTTCTTCTGGAATTGTAGAGGGGCGAGCCATGTTGAGTTCGTCCCAACTCTCAGGTTCTACATGGATTCGGTTAAGCCTTTGATAACCATTATAGTCAAACCGCGAATTAGTGGTGGTGAAGCAGATACGTTCTCAGGAAGCTGAATTTTGCTCATAGTCTTATCGTCGACGCACAAGGTTTTTCAGGTGGTATTTGGGTGTTATGGAATGACCTCAGTGTTCGTATCACGGAGGAAGGTCGATCATCCCAAGCGATCCATTTTAAACTTATTATGGACAAAGAACCCCCTTGTTTGATCTCTGCCATCTATGCCAGGCCCTATCTGACTGGTCTGGCTCTGTTATGGGATGAACTTCGGGAGTGGTCAGGTAGAGTGTCTATGCCTTGGGTTCTGATTGGAGATTTCAACTGCATTGTCAAGGCTTCGGAAAAGAAACGTGGGGCTCCTTTCTCACCGTACAGAGCAGATTCTTTTAAACAGTGCATTGAAGATTGTAGTCTCGTGGATTTTGGTTCTGTTGGTCCTAGGTTTACTTGGTTTCGAGGCTCCTTACGGGAAAGGCTTGATCGTGCCCTTTCCACAGTCGACTGGCGTAGCACTTTCCCCGAAGGCTTCGTGAAACACCTCCCGAGGCTCCGTTCGGACCACCGACCAATCCTGTTACATTTCAGAGGTCTTGAGGTCCCGCAGCGAATTCGTCGCCCGTTCAGGTTTATTGTTCCTTGGATGGAACATGCGGATTTCCCTAGGGTTCTGTCGGTTGCCTGGCGCGGTGGGCGAGAAGCGACGACCAATCTGAAGAGGTTGGCTGCGGATTTGCGTGTCTGGAATAGATTAGTTTTTGGGGACATAACTGCAAAGAAGCAAGCCTTAACTCAACACCTTGCAGAGTTAGAGGAAGCGGCGAATTCGTCTCCCTCATCCGAGCTGACCCGTGATGAAGAGCGGACGAGACGTGATTTAGAGCATACCCTTTGGGAGGAGGCGATGCTTTGGGCTCAAAAATATCGTACGCAATGGATCAATGATGGTGATTATAACACCAAGTTCTTCCATCTGTCAACGATCCGGAGAAGATGCTTTAACAAGGTATCAAGCCTTCGTCTGGACGACGGCAGGTGGGAAGACGATCCGGTTGCTCTTAGGACCCTGGCTGTTAACTTCTTCCGTAACCTGTACAGTGAGGACCCGACCCAGCAGAATCCCTCGGTTTCAATCGCTAATAGATTTGTTCCCCTAGATTATCGGCAGTCTCTGGGAGTGGGTTCTCCGGCGGAGAGGATGAAGTGTTGCGGGTTGTTCGAAGCATGGAGGGTCTTAAAGCTCCGGGTATCGATGGTTTTCAGCCAATCTTCTTCCAGAAACAGTGGAAGACGGTAGGCAATTCGGTTACCAAGCTGATCAGGGATTGTTTCAGGAAGCATGAGGAGGTTCGTTCCCTCAATGACACGATCATTGTCCTCATCCCGAAGCAAGCCAATACTACTGTGATGAGTCAGTTTCGGCCTATCTCACTTTGTAACGTCACTTATAAGATCCTTACCAAGTGCTTGGCAATGAGATTACGACCTTTGATGAAGAAACTGATTCGATCGAATCAATCCAGCTTTGTCCCTGGCAGGCAGATTGCAGAAAATATTATTGTGCTGCAAGAGGTTGTACATTCAATGGAACATGATAAGGGCCGAGTCAAAAGGATGGTGTTGAAAGTTGATCTGATGAAAGCTTACGACAGGATTCGCTGGTCCTTTCTTGCGGAAACTCTTACAGCGGCTGGTTTGGATGACCAACTAGTCGGCTTAATCATGGTTTGTGTTACCTCTGTTCGATTCCAAATCCTTTGGAATGAAGGGTTAACAGAGTCCTTTAATCCGCAGAGAGGCATTCGCCAGGGCTGTCCTCTTTCTCCGTTCCTGTTTACCCTGTGTATGGAACGTCTGAGTCATGTTATTGAGGATGCTGTGAGAGACAAGAAATGGCAGCCAATTTCTCTCTCACGCGATGGCCCCCTGATTTCACACCTCTTCTACGCGGACGATCTGATACTCTTTGCTTCAGCGTCAACGGAACAAGCTGTTGTGATTGCAGATTGCTTGGCGCGATTTTGTTCTGCATCCGGACAAGCTATTAGTCATAGAAAATCAGCCATCTTTTGTTCGAAGAACACGAATCGGCAAGTCTCTCAAGCTATCTCGGCATCTCTTGGTATTCCCCTTACCCAAGATCTTGGACGGTATCTTGGAGTTCCGGTGCTCCATGGACGTACCTCTCAATCAACTTACCAAGGTATTATTGACCGTATTGATAATAAGCTACTAGGGTGGAAGGCGAAGGCTCTTTCGTTGGCTGGACGTGTGACCCTTGCTCAGTCCGTGCTGTCAGCAATCCCGGCATATGCGATGCAATCCTCTGTTCTACCTATCTCGACCTGCACAGAAATTGACAAGCGAATTAGAAATTTTGTCTGGAGATCCTCGGAATCTGAACATAAAACTCATCTTATCTCTTGGGAGCAAGTTTGCCTCCCTAAGGAGGCGGGAGGTTTGGGGTTGAGATCGGCCAGAACTCTGAATCGTGCATTCATGACGAAGCTGGCTTTCTTATTCTTTCAAGATCAATCTCCGCTTTGGGTGAGGGTTCTTCAAGGTAAATACTTCAAACCTTCTGCTAATGGAATTACTCAACGCCTGCGTAAGTCCAAGTCTGCTGTCTGGAAAGGTCTTTCTGCAGAATGGGAAACTATGTTGGCTGGTAGCCACGCCGTGGGTAGAAACGGCCGAGAAACCAGTTTTTGGTCTTCGTGCTGGGTGGATGGCGGTGTGAAACTCTTGGATCTTTCGAACCGCGATCTCGCAGACATTAACCGCGAGGAGACAGTCGCGGATTTCGGGGACGGAGGGGGAGGCTGGAACTTAACCAAGCTGCGCCTCTGGCTTTCTGATACAGGCGTTGAAACAGTAATGGGAATGGCCCCTCCCAATGACGAGCGGGGCTATGACGATTGGGCTTGGGGAGGCAGTAAAGATGGGAAATTTTCGATCAAGACGGCTTACGCCCTTATTGCAGAGTTCGACAATCGGGCTTTGGACGAGCTGTGGAAGGTGGTTTGGCTTTGGCGGGGCCCCAATCAAATCCGGCACTTCCTTTGGTTGGCTGGTCATAACCGTCTTCTTACTAATGACCAAAGGTTCCGGAGGAAATTCACAAATGATCCTATGTGCCCCCTCTGCCCAGATCAAATTGAAGATTCGATACATGTTTTGTGGGACTGTGTTTTTGCTAGGGAAGTGTGGCGTCGCTCAGGGGCTTTGATCAGAGTGATCCAGTCTGGTCGGGGTCGGAAAGGCTTGGATGCAGTTCCACCTTTCTTCAGAGACTAGTTCAAATTCGGGGTGGCTTGCTGGTCTCTGTGGAAACAGCGTAATGCTCGTGTTTTCTCTAACTCTTCGGATTCTGCAGGTTCTGTGGCTATTCGGGCTTGCTCTTGGGCTAAGACGATTACTGAAGCGATGAGACGCGATGCCAGGGTGATTGGTGATCCTCTGATTCGAGAAAGAGTTGATGTTGCTTGGAACCCAGGGCGAACAGGCTGGTGGACGATCAACACGGATGGTGCTGTGAGGTTGGACTCGGGCAGAGCTTCGGCGGGGGGTCTAGTTCGAAATGAGCTCTGTCATTGTATTGTTGCGTTCACTATGAATATTGGGAGATGCTCTATCACTCGAGCAGAGCTTCGTGGGGCGATCAGGGGCTTACAACTTGCTTGGGATTGCGGGATTAGGAGGGTGGAGTTACAAGTCGATTCACGTGTCATTATTTACTTGATTGAGGCTGAGGGGGAACCCCGTCATCAACACGCAATGGAAGTTTTGGATTTCAGAGATCTCGTGGCTCGAGATTGGGAGGTTCGACTGAGACATGTTTACAGAGAGGGAAATCGCTCCGCTGATTTCCTGGCAAGTATCAGCTTCAATCATCCTTTTGGATGTCACCCTGTTTCGCCTTCTGATGTTAACCTTGGATATCACCTGAGATACAATTGTATGGGTCTTTCAGAACCACGTTTGATTATTGTTAATGATTAAGGCGCTAGCCGCCGTTTCCTACCCAAAAAAAATGAGAGAAACATGAGAAAGTAGTTAAGAGGCCATGTATATGTATGTACATTGCTCTCCGCCATCGGTTTTGTACAGAATGATTAGTAGTTAGCACACAGAAATGAGTTCACGGTCACGGACAAAGTTATAGTGCAAATTGGCACAATTCACAAGCTAAGCTTAAAGCCTCGAGTGGGGTCTTTTTCACATGTACGTGCTCTAATATTTTGTCTGCCTTTTATCCAATATCGATCTTCTTTTATTTGTTTTCTTTGGCAAGTTGCAGTTTATGATATTCATACTCCTTTTTGTTATCTACGTCGTGTAATACATGTCCGACAACTAGCTAGCTAATTGGAGTCCCCTCAAATCCCATATCATCAATTTATTTGTTATAGATAACGGGCCATGGAGGGTGGGATCATGATATTAATATGTTATACTGATTTCAAATTAAATAATATTTAAGTAGAATATAATATAATTACTACAAATAAAATAATAATTTGTAGTCACAAATGTTCATAATTAATTAAAATAGTTTTTCCTCACCTGTGATAACCATCGTAGTATAATACGAGATAGCAATGAAGTAAAAGTAATGTGTCAATCTACGCCGAGAGGTTTACCAATCTTTGGCTTGGAAGACATCCAAGGGTGTGTCGTGGGCAGCCCTATTAGCATGTCGGGGAACGGCACAGAGTGAGTGCAAGGATTGTCGGCCTTCCTTCAAACTGCACGTCCCTAGAGATCATTCCCAGGAAGGGGATCTTAATCTCATAGTCGGGATCATCGTCATTGCTCGGCACAGAGATAGAGGATCGAACGCTAGTCGCGCTCGGTTTATTATAATCAGCAAGACTTCTCTGAGCCGGCGGCGGCGGTGGAGGAGGCGGTAGATGGTCGTCCATTCCAGGAGAAGGTGGTCGTGAAAGTGATGCGGTGGATGAAGCGGATGAGGATGAAGATGAGGAGCTCTCCTTCGGCTCCTCGATCTTGATTGGAGTAAAAGATGAAGGCGGGACGGTGGTAGATTGCTTCGGAACTCGCGGTTGCCTAGGTGAAGCAGAACTACCCGGCTTGTCGGAAGTAGAAGACTTGATAGACTTAGACTGAGAACGAGTATACGGGCGGTTCATAAACCTGAAAACAATCTGCGAAGAACAAAAACAAACACAACCGGTGTAAAATCGAAGTGTGATAGAAAAATGAAATATGGAAAGGTAGAAGAATAAAATGCCGATTCTTCTTTCAAACAATTAGAAGAGTCCCCGGCAACGGCGCCAATTTGATGAACGCGTTTTCACGCGCGTGTAGTCAAATAACTATCAACCACAAAGAAAGATAGATCGTATTCCACAGGGTTTCTTCTAATCGTCTACTCAAATGAACATGCAAATTACTCAGCGCGTGGTGTGAGTTCCACGACTTCTAAACTATGGAGCAGACAAATTAAAAAGGAAATAAGACAAGAGACAAATTAAAAGATTGTTTGGCTTAACAAGACAACAGACAAGCTTATATTTCGAATCCCCCTAAGATCACCAGAACATTGGCGATCACAAGACTGGCGGTTTTCAATCCTGATTCTTTCAGTTCTCAGACACCACCATAACTCTGGACCCTTAGGTTTAAGACTGGCGAACGTTCGCTCTATCCGATCTAACTACCAAGATTAATTGACCGCCCGTGCGTTCGCTTCTGCATCGAAAAACTAACTGGTGCGATTACTAGTTATTAATGAGTTACTCTAGTAGCGAATTAACCCTAATTGGTTCCTACAAAGAGAAATTGTTCCAATGAATAGGTTAACTGTTGATTTGGTGGTTTAAAGTGAGGCGAACGTTCGCTACTATCCTCAGCTTAACTAGAATCTTAACTAGGTGATCAAGCTAGAAAAGAAACACAAAAGCAATTAAGAACAAACCAAACATGCAAGAGAAAATGATTGAAACTAGATTTAATTACCGCCGATCCGCTGACCGCTTTAAAGCCCCGGGTCACTTAGAGTTCATCTAATCTAAGCTCTATGAGTTTAGCTACTTATATCCAATACAAAAGAATCAAAGACAAACAAAGAATACATCTTCAAACAGGGAGAGAGAAGAACTGTAAAACCTAATTTTAGATGAATCTGTGAAGCTTCAATCTCTTAGATCTTCAACTCCTAGCACCGAGCTCTTTGAGATGGAAGGATGGCGTCACGATCTCTTCCCGGCTCCTCAAACTCTTTAAACTCTCTCTCGAACTTTTAAGTCTGGAATTTAATCCAAGGACTAGGTATATTTCTTTTGTGGCCGCCGGTTTAGTATTTATACGGTTTCAGAATCCGAGCCGGAAAAGGAAGTAGTTTTCGGTGAAAACTTGATAGTTTTCGTTGAAGACTTCAGTGGAAACCTCGGCTGGATCTCCTGTCTTCGACTATGCAATTTTTGCAATAGTTTTCGGCGAAGACTTTGAACTTCTCGCTGAAAACTCTAGTTACCACCGGGGAAATGCTTTCTTCTGACTTGGTTGACTTCTGGATTGATCTCGGGCCATTCCTTGATGTTTCCTTTACTTACCGAGCTCGTCTGTGGCTACGAATTTGACGGCAAAAACTTGTGTAATCTCAAAAACACTAGAAAACCATCAAGTAGACCCATAACGGGCCAAAGTAACCAAAACGGCAAGAACTAGAGCAATTAGGTGAAAACAACCTAAACTACCCTAAAACCCGAGATTCAAGCAAGGAAATGTAGCTTAAATGAGGCTGATAATCACGTAAAATCGAGTGTCATCAAATACCCCACACTTAAGCCTTTGCATGTCCTCAAGCAAGCTAAACTAGAACGCACTCAGATTCACAAATGACGAGATCAATCATGGTAAGGTTCAAGCAATCACAATGAATTATTAAACCGCTACCTCTAGAACGAGTGACCTACATACTTACACGTCAACCAAACAACTTGGCATCACTAATTATCTGGACACAACAAGTAGTAAACACAAATCATGCATGAATCCGACCTAACCGACCATACTTCTCACACAAACAATATTTGGTACAAGGGAACTCTCGCACTCTGTGTTTAGGGACATGTTTATGCTCTCAATCACTTTCTCAACCGAAGTATGTCATATGTTTGTAGTTCGACCACAATCTCTACCACTTTGACAACACGAGTAACTAGTTAAAATGACTTTTGCAAGGGACTGTAACGATTCCTACACTACAAGGGTTTATAATGAGATGGATGAAGGGATGAATGATGGAATTGGCTTTAGTACGGTGTAGCTTTAGACTAACTTCCCTCGAATCTAGTCTATGACTTCCTACCGTCTAACCAAACACGGGCGGAATAGTGTACGCTTGTCCTATGATACCCTCAAGCTACCTAGCACTTTATCATTGTATTTTTTTTTTTGAAATTTGCATTTTCTGATTTTTCTCGTTTTGACTTCGTTCTTCCATTTGTAGGGAGAAGAACATTATTGAACTATACTACTAACTTTTGCACTTTGACTTATTTTCAAATTTTCTGCTTTCTCTTTTTTTTCTTGTGCCGATTTTGTTTTAGTTGCTAGAGGGGTTTACACGTTTGGACATAATAGCTAAGACCACCTGTTTAATGGCTATAGGCAAGTTATCACAGACCAACTTCCGGTGGGCTAATCTAGAACTACAACCACAAGGGATCAACGGGGTGATGAAAACTGGGAATTAGCTGTAATGTAAAATGAACCGAAAGAAGGGCCAAGCTCAAGGGTTTACACCTAAGGGATTTAGCGTTAGGTTGGCTATCTGGCTTAAGTAGCTTCCATTAGGTGCATTTGTCCTCCTAGAACTTATGTCATCGTGTGGTCTCGAATTGGTCTAATACAAATTCTAACTCATTCAAGGTACGAGAAAGCCACTCAAAAAGAATTGAACTTGCAAGTTTATGTGCAATGGATCAAAATCTCACAGCTAGTTTGCTAGTCGGATTCAGTCATTTTCATGCAATCAAAGTGAAATACTACAAGTGTGATAAATTTTTCTGTTCTGACCAAGAAATTTAGCATCAATATAGCAAGTTGGTTACCGGTTCTAGGTTAAGCAGTCTAAGCATCATTATGAAAAATTGATAACTAAATTAACATCACACGTCAAGAATCGAGCAATTCTAAGCTAGAGGAATTAGATAAGCCACGAAATCAGAATATTCACACAAGATCATGCAATTTATACACCCTACCCCATACTTAAACCGTTATGTGTCCTCACAGGACCAAACTAGAGTAGAGAGGAATAGAAGAACCTAGACCGAGATGGTTGGTGTAGGGGATGATCAAGGAGCGGACGACGCGTGGAGAGAAGCTGCCAAAAGGTGTCTACAAAATAAAAACAAATAAAAGATCAAAAGGAAACCGGGACAAGTGTCCCGGATCCACACAAAACAAAATTGGACCGACATTCGAAAAGAATAAATAAAAAGAAGGACAAGGAAGAGGATATGATCAGATCACTCCTCAGGTGGGGGAGGGGGTGGGGGGAATGTGCCAGAAATCCTTGATCCGCTGCTGCCATGCCAATTGCACCTCGTATCTAGTGTTCTGCTGGCGCATGTGTTCCTGAGTGATTAGCCAACGGGCGTCTTGGGTGGTGGTGTGGTCGATCTGCCAACCTCGGATCTGGCTGAGCAGCTCCCCATAACCACCGGGAGGCATCTATAGAGGCTCTTGGAAGTGAGGGTGTTGCTGGTGTGCAAACCTCGTAGGCGGGTGCTGCGGGGGTATCTGGGGGTGAAATGCCGGATCTGGCTGGGGCTCATCCTCCTCAGAATCATCCTCTTCCTCTAACTCGAGTCCTCGGTAGAGAGGCGGAGGTACCATCTCTCGAGGTCCAAAGTCTAACTGTAGATCATACTCTACCGCCAGGTCTGTACCAACGGTGTGCACTCGGTGGCATGGGACCTCAGGCTCCCAAGCCTGGTTGAGGCCAAGGTTGGTGATGAGGCGACCAATGAAGGATCCACCGGGGAGGAAGGATGAAAGCCTCGCGGGTGCGATCTTCTTGTGGAACAAGCGAGCCAGAACCCAACCTGGGTGAAGTCAGTACCCCTTGTAGATAACTCTGAGCAGTAGAAGCTCCTCTCGGCTGACATGATGGCGATCCATCTCTGGAGCAAACAACAAGGATCTACGCCAGACAATATGAGCAAAACAAAAGAGGGGGTGAGAGACCGAACCAATGGAGTTGTGGTCCGTGGTCTGGGCACCCGACACTCCTGTGATGTGGCTCCAGAGTGCATCATAGCTCGGGCCCCTGGCCTTGTTGTCGCCCCAGCCGAGGTGGTGGTAGTGATAGTGGTCGGCAAACTCGTCATAAGTGAACTCCCTGTACACCCCACCAAGAAAGAATGAGATGACCTTCTTGTGTTGTCTGGACTTGTGAGTGTCCAGCTTGAAGGTGGCCCAGCACTCCTGGAGCACGAGAACAAGAAAGTCATCTACAATGGTGGTCAGCTCAAGAAGTCATGCAACTGCAAGAGAATCGGAGACGTTCTCGAACCATGTCTCCTCAAATTCCTGGATAGACTCAAGGGAGAGCGGGCGCACGTCAGCCACAGGTATGTGTTGGATCCTCTGGTAGCGCTCGAAGTGGTGCTCCGGCAACCTGGCAATGAAAGGGTGGAACCCCTGGCGATTCGGGAAAGCCGGTGGAGGACGGTGGATGGGAGGAGTTACGGGAGCGGGTGCTCTGGAACTAGCTCCGGCGTCGGGAGCGGCAGAGGTGGATCCTGGACCACTGGGTGCGACTCTCGGCCTCTTACCCCTGTTCTTAAAAGATATCAAAAATTCAAACCACATTAATCAAACCAATCTTAATCCACACTTGGTAAAAAAAACTCAGTTTCACAAGGAAACGGGAGAAACTGAGTGGGGATAAGCTAATCTAACAACCAGAACCAAAAGTTATCATGAGGGAAACAAATGGGTAAATAGGGCAGCCAATGCACATCATGTAGTCAAAGTCAAACCGACATTCATGAAAAAGTCAACACCTCGCGAAATTTGGCAATGACGCATGGCTAAACACGATCAACGATATCACAAGGCACAATCTTAGGCTCAGCAGCAATCAAACATCAATAGGCACGCATAGAAATGGATCGGGAAACCATATAAGCTCTAACAATTCATGGTCAAACCGAATGTCCACAAAAGTCAACACCATTATAGAATCATCAATTAAGCTTAGCAATTCTCGTTCAAATATCATCAAATCATGGCACAATATTCCCTGAGCATACTACATCATCTAGGTTCAAACAATTGTGCAAAAATCACATTGATACAGTAGGCATGCAAATCGAGGTAGACTGTAAAAGTCAACTGATGTCAAACTCGATGAAATTTAGCAATCTACACGGAAAAAGATTCGCAATGAAAAACCCAACAACTAACCTTGAAGACATGTTGGCTGAAAATGAACGTATGAAAAAGAATCAGCGAAAAACTAAAAAATGGAGTTTCGGGTGGCATCGGGGCTAGAGAGCTCATATTCGGATGATCTAGGTGTCAAAACGTTCAGGGGAACGAGGGAAATGGTGTGGCAGTGGCGGTGGCGGGCGGCAGCGGTCAGAAAACGACAGCGGGGGGAATTTAAAGCAGCGGCGACGAAAATGGGAGAGGGGAGGTGCTGTCGGCTATTTTCGAAAATGAGGAGAGAGAATCTGGAAAAATGAAAAGATAAGGAAAAAGAGTTTTTGGATTTTCTGGAAATTTTAGGCGAAAAGAGTGAAAGTTTTAGCCGAAGAAAAATTTGAAAAACTGTCTGCCGATTTTGAGAAAAGTTTTTGCCGAAAAGTATAAACTTTTCACCGGGAAGTAATTGGAAAACTGGTCAGAAATTTACAAGGGATTTCAAAAAGAAGTTTTCACCAAGAAGTAGTACAATTTTCGGTGAAAACTAAGACCTGCAGTTTTAAAATATTTTCTGAAATTCTGGCAAACTTTCAAAATCAAAACAAAATCAACAGAGGTCGGAACAATCCCAACAGAATTGGAACTGAACCGAGGACACACGACACACACAAGGAAAATAAAAGACCACATAAAGGACACTTTTGGCTCCCCCGAACCGACTCTAAAAATGAGACTGACTCAAGAATTCAAAAACTGACTCGAGCTGTGGGTTGCCTCCCACGAAGTGCTCTTGCTTAAAGTCCTTGAGCTGGACTATACCTGGATGGTGTTAGGAGACATCCCAACTCAGGATCTCCTTCAAGCTTGCGCCGATATTGACGAAATACAACTTCGGTTTACCGCCAGTGAGTAAGAAGCGCTTCCCATTAATGAGGTAGTTGGGTTCGTCTGTTGGGAAGGTGGCTGGTTACTTCGAAGGGTCCGAACAGATCTTGCGGCTGCAAGTCTTTCTCTGGTGGTTTGGTAGAAGAAGGCGGAGCGATCGACTCGGGAGGAGGCGGTTTGATGATTGGCCTCCACACCTCTTTGGTCTTCCCTTTGTTCTTCTTCTTCGCCTTGCCAGGATTCTTAGCTTGAGGTAATTTAGAAGAGGAGGCTTTCAGTTCCTCCTTCTTCTTTGGCTTCCCCGCTGGCATCTTCTTCTTTTGTTTGATAACCTGTTCAGCACCTAGGACAGCTATCTTTAGAGAAACACTAGGGACGACATTAGTAACGGAGTTAACCGAGGCCAACTCCACAGTCTCGACAGAAAGACAATGAGCTTCTCCTTTGGGAATGTACTTTAGTGTCTTTCCCGACCCTTAATGTCAGCGATCCGTTAGGCACATTGATTGTCATGCCTGATGTTGCCATGAAAGGTCGACCTATCAGGAGGGTATCATCATCTTCTCGAGTATCCATTACTACGTACTCCGCTAAGAAGGTGAAGGGGCCACACTTAGTGATGACGTTCTTAATTATCCCCCTAGGCGTCTTTAAAGATTTGTCCGCGAATACTAAATGCATGCTAGTAGGTTTTAGTTCTCCTAGGTTGAGTTTCTCATACAAACACATAGGCATGACATTTATAGACGCACCTAGATCAACCAGACTACGCTCGACTTCAATATCATTAATGATTAAAAGTACAGTAAAGGAACCAGTATCAGAGCACTTAGATGGGATTGGTATGGAGAGCTTCTGGTCATGAACAGCGGAGCATTCTTCCTTGGAAAGCATGGAGGATGCTTCTTTCTTCTTCAACGAACTGAGCTGCTCGATTCTCCCACCTTGCAATGCGTTGGGGAATGTGATTCTTGGTTGATACGGAGCAATAGGGGGCTCAGGTGCGCGTTTAGGCTTTGGCGAAGGAGTCTTCTCTTCGTCTTCCTTGATCTTTGGTGTATCAACCACTGCAACATCAGGAATCATGGCCGGATTGGAAGAGGTAGTGGCGGTCGAACTCTTGCAGCTCCGAGTTGAAACAGTCTTCACGTCATTCTTTGGATTTGTTTCTGTTTGGCTTGGTAGCTTACCGAAGGGGCGACCACTAGAGAGCATGTTAGCGATGTTGTTCACTTGGCTCTCCACTCTACGGCCTTGCATGATCTGTTCTTGATTTAGGAGGGCTTGAGCCTTGAATTGGCTATCATGATCATCGAAGTTGGTCTCTGCGGCGGTGGTCTCTGAGGCTGACCCTGATAGCTATTGTTCATATACTGGTTCAGGCGATTGCCAGGAGCTGTACCGTAGTTGCCTTTGTTTCGATGAGGCGGTCCGATTTGATTGTTAGGCTTGTGATCTTGAAACGACACAGGTGGTCGGTTATTCTGCTTTTGGTTTGCTCCAGAGTTGTAGGAAGGTTGCTCTTAAAAGCTTCCTTGTTGTCGGAATTGATGGTAGCCAGTATAACCTTGTTGGTTGTTGGCGAAGCCTTGACCAACGAAGTCGACTTCCTCGGAAGACCAGACTTCTACTCTACCAAAATTCTAACAATGACTTCCGTTGTGAGCACAGGCGCCACACCATTGGCAGTCAGCAACAAAAACAGAGGCGGATGGAGGGTTGATAGGCGTGGTAGACTTCTTCAAGTGCTTCTCGATTTCCGCATTAACTTGCTCTTCAATGTTGAGCTTACTTCGAGCTCCTTCTGTCTGTCTCTCCCAATTCCTTGACTTGGAAGCGCAATCAACAAAGTGAAGCATAACCGCTTCTGGTGTAAGAGCACTGATATCTCCCTCAGCTAAGGAGTTGACCCATTTGGATGACTCCGTTCATTCCTCGAGCAAAAGTCTAAACTAGTTGCATTTGATCGAAACCGTGATGGGGCAGCTGTAAAGGAGGTCCTGGAATTCATTCCAAGCGTCGTATAAGCTTACTCCTTCCTCCTGAGATACTATCTTTGTAGGCAGTTGTTCTGGAAGGGGGAAAGTATTCTTTAACGAAATCTTGATCCAGCTTGTCCCAGTCGGTGTAGTAACCGAGAGGCTTGCTATTTAACCATCTCTTGGCGGGTCCTCGAAGAGAGAATGGAAAGGCCCACAAGCACAAGGTGTTCTTGTCGAGATTCCCATTCTTGAATGTCTTGCAAAGAGCAATGAAGTCCGCCAAGTGAGTGCAAGGATTGTTGTGCGGCCTTCCTTCAAACTGCACGTCCCTAGAGATCATTCCCAGGAAGAGGATCTTAATATCATAGTCGAGATCATCATCATTGCGCGGCACAGAGATAGAGGATCAAACGCTAGTCGCGCTTGGTTTGTTATGATCGGCAAGACTTCTCTGAGCCGGCGGTGGCGGTGGAGGAGGCGGTAGATGGTCGTCCATTCTAGGAGAAGGTGGTGGTGAAAGTGATGCGGTGGATGAAGCGGATGAGGATGAAGATGAGGAGCTCTCCTTCGGCTCCTCGATCTTGGCTGGAGTAAAAGATGAAGGCAGGACGGTGGTAGATTGCTTCGGAACTCGTGGTTGCCTAGGTGAAGCAGAACTACCCGACTTGTCTGAAGTAGAAGACTTGATAGACTTAGACTGAGAACGAGTATACATGCGGTTAATAAACCTGAAAACAACCTGCAAAGAACAAAAACAAACACAACCGGTTTAAAATCGAAGTATGATGGAAAAATGAAAGATGGAAAGGTAGAAGAATAAAATGCCGACTCTTCTTTCAAACAATTAGAAGAATCCCCGGCAACGACAACAACTTAATGAACGCGTTTTCACGCACGTGTAGTCAAATAACTAGCAAGCACAAAGCAAGATAGATCGTATTCCACAGGGTTTCTTCTAATCGTCTACTCAAATGAACTGGCAAATTAATCAGGTTTGAACAAATTGTGTGTGATGTGAGTTCCACGACTTCTAAACTATGGAGCAGAGAAATTAAAAAGGAAATAAGACAAAAGACAAATTAAAAGATTGTTTGACTTAACAAGACGACAGACAAGCTTAGATTTCAAATCCCCCTAAAATCACCAGAACATTGGCGATCACAATACCAACGGTTTTCAACCCTGATTCTTTCTGTTCTCAGACACCACCATAACTCCTGACCCTTAGGTTTAAGGCTGGTGAACGTTCACTCTATCCAATCTAACTACCAAGATTAATTGACCACCCGTGCGTTCGCTTCTGCAACGAAAAACTAACTGGTGCGATTACTAGTGATTAATGAGTTACTCTAGCAGTGGATTAACCCTAACTAGTTCCTACAAAGATAAATTGTTCCAATGAATAGGTTAACTGTTAATTTGGTTTTTTGAAGTGAGGCGAACGTTCGCTATTATCCTCAGCTTAACTAGAATCTTAAATAGGTGATCAAGCTAGAAAAGAAACACAAAAGCAATTAAGAACAAACCAAACATGCAAGAGAAACTGATTCAAACTGGATTTAATTACCGTCGATCATTGACCGCTTTAAAGCCTCGGGTCACTTAGAGTTCATCTCATCTAAGCTCTATGAGTTTAGCTACTCATATTCAATAAAAAAGAATCGAAGACAAACAAAGAATACATCTGTCTGCATACAGGGAGAATAAAGAAGAACTGTAAAACCTAATTTCAGATGAATATGTGAAGCTTCAATCTCCTGGATCTTCAACTCCTAGCACCGAGCTCTCTGAGATGGAAGGATGGCATCACGATCTCTTCCCGGCTCCTCGAACTCTTTAAACTCTCTCTCGAACTTTTAAGTCTGGAATTTAATCCAATGAATAGGTATATTTCTTTTGTGGCCGCCGGTTTTAGTATTTATAGGGTTTCAGAATCCTAGACGAAAAAGGAAGTAGTTTTCGGCGAAAACTTTATATTTTTCGCCGAAGACATCAGTGAAACCTCGGCTGGATCTCTTGTCTTCCAGTGTGCAATTTTTGCGATAGTTTTTTGCGAAGACTTTGGACTTCTCGCCGAAAACTCTAGTTACCACCGGGGCAATGCTTTCTTCTGACTTGGTAGACTTCTGATTGATCTCGGGCCATTCCTTGAGGTTTCCTTCGCTTCCCGAGCTCATCTTTGGATACGTATTTGAAGGTAAAAACCTGTGAAATCTCAAAAACACTAGAAAACCATCAAATAGACCCATAATGGGCCAAAGTAACCAAAACGGCAAGAATTAGAGCAATTAGGTGAAAACAACCTAAACTACCCTAAAACCTGAGATTGAAGCAAGAAAATGTAGCTTAAATGAGGCTGATAATCACGTAAAATCGAGTGTCATCAAACGTCCCAAGAAAGTACGGAGAATGCTACCCGCCGCCGCTTGGGAGTGGGGTTGGAGAATAGAGCCATCTGTATTAATCGTAATACAGTCACTCGGCCCTGCCTTCCATCCGATGTGAGTGTTGATGCACCGTGTAGCCACCTTTGAGATAATTTGCGAGTCTACTCTAATTGTCTATCGAACCCCGACGATCCAGTGAAAGACTCGTAGGCAGAGCTTATCGCATATCGCAAGTGTATTCTCAAAGATTTCCTAGTCACGCGCCTTCCAAAGAATCCAAATGGTGATACCAAATGAAAGACCGAAATCTTTGTGTTGGAGGCCATTCTGAAGCCAAACCTACAAGCTGTCAGAGAAGAAATGTGAAACGAGTTCAGGTGGGATAAACATGGACCAAACCTCTCTCGCCACCCAGCAATCCCGGATAGCATTGAGCGTGTCCTCAATGCAGCTTCCACATATTTAGCAATCGTCCACATCCGTCAGATGCCTTCTACGTCGTTCCACATCCGTCAGATGCCTTCTAAGTCGTTCCACATTCGTCTAGATCCTATCATGAGTAACCAGCCAGAGGAAGTGCCTGACCCAACTTGGGCCCGCCCAGTGCCAAACTGTCATCCAAATGGCCTGCTCAGTGTGGTGACCTGTACTGGCTAGAATCTCGTAAGTTGTCTTCAGAGTGAATCTTTCGCGAGGGTCCGGGCCCCAGATGATGTCGTCCTCGCCAAGGGTGTTGCTCGGCGACTCCATGCCCGCGACAAGGCCAATGATGTGGTGGGGGAGGGTCCATCTCAGGAGATCCCAATTCCACTTGTCGTCAACGCTCTTAGCCTCCACAACCATAAGTTGTAAATCCTTGCCTGAAAGGTCAACAATGGAATGATCAGCAAGGATAATCTCAGAATCCAACCAGTGGGATGACCAGAAGAGAGTGTCCTTCCCATTTCGAACATTTTGCTGATATGCTCCTCTCAGCAGCTCATGCCAGACAGCGCGGATGCCTCTCTAGAGCGAATAACCTCCGGATTTTATGCGAAGTTGTGGACCTGCATCAGTCTCCTTCAGGTACTTGCCCATAACAACTTACACCAAAAGCTTGTTAGGATGATTGAGGATCTCCCATCCCAGCTTCATGAGGTACGCTTGATTAAGCTCTCTAGCCTTTCTAAACCCCAATCTGCCTTGGTCTTTAGGCCTGCAAATACTGTCCCAATCAAGTAAGTGAACTTTAGACTTACCCAGTGATCCTCCCCTAATAAAATTACAAATAATGGCATCAATATTGTTAGCGACAGAAATTGGGAGGACCGAAGACTGCATCGGATAGGAGTGAATCGAGTTGAGAACGGATAGAGCAAGTGTAACTCGTCCCGCCAAGGAAAGTGTGTTACATTTCCACCCATCTAATTTTCACCTCAATCTTTCCAGGATTAACCCTAGGTATCCTTGAGATCCTACCGTGCAAGATAGGAACTCCAAGGTACCTCCTAAGATCATGTGTCTCCCTAAACCCAAAAAGATCACACAACCTGTGGCGTAGGGTGGTGCTCGTGTTCTTTGACAAAAATGCTAAGTCTCTTTCGTAAGACAGATATTCTTTCACCCATTGGCACAAACAACGTTATTAATCAGAATACTAAGTCTCTTGATGCATAAAGGAAAGAGGGGACATCCCTAACGCAGACCGCAACCCGGGCTGAAGTTGGGAGTAAGACTTCTATGCTAGGAGATCTGAGTAGAGGCTGTAGAGATACAGGCCATGACCAGAGAGACGAGACTCCAAGGGAAATTAGCAAGGACGAGGGTCTCCTCAACGAAACTCCACTCAAGGCGGTCGTAAGCTTTGGCCAGGTTCAGCTTAATCACCATGGAACTGATAACTGTAAAAATAATGGTCAAATACTACCCTACTGATACTATCTAGACCACCAGCCCTGGTGCAAATGCTTATTCTTACACCCTCACCTGGGTCACCAACTAGGGGCAGAAGCCTAGGGCCTTACAATAAGCGTTTGGGGCCGGGAAGTAATCCTCCATAAAGTCTTGGGCGAGATCGTCCCCATTGGTGTAGTGACCGGGTGGCTTGCTGTTAAGCTACCTCTTGGCGGCGCCTCAGAGTGAGAATGGGAATGCTCGCAAGCATTGAGTGTTCTTGTCGAGGTTCCCATTCTTGAAGGTCTCGCACATGGAAAGGAAGTCTTCCAGATGAGTGCATCGATTTTCATACGGCTTCCCTTCAAATTGTATATCCCTAGAGATCATACCCAGTAATGGGATTTGATCTTATAGTCAGGACCTGCATCATTGACTGGCAGAGTGATGTTTGACCTAACACTAGTCACATTTAGCTTATTGTAATCCGCCATGGTTCGTGGAGCATCCATTGCAGGAGGAGTGGGTGGTGGCAAATTTGAAGAAGTGGATGACGTGGAAGAAGAAGAGGAGTTCTCCTTCAACTCCTCAACCTTTATGGGGGAGAATGGATCGGTTGGCACTTGCTTTCTTCTTTGCTGTTGCTTGGTCGGTACGGAACTACCAGGAATGTCTGAGCTCTTAGTCTTGATAGGCTTAAGCTGAGAACGAGTGAGTGGACGGTTAATATACCGGCATTCAAACCTGCAATTAACAAAAACAAGAACAACCGGTGTAAAATCAAAGTGTGATGGAAAATGATAAGATGGAAAGTAGAAGAATAAATACCAACTCTTCTTTCCAACAATAGAAAAGACTCCCCGGCAACGGCGCCAATTTGATAACTATAAAAATAGTGGCCAAATACTACCCTACCAAAACTAAGATAGATCAAATTCCAGAGGCCTCTTCCAATTGTTTACTCAAAGAAGTAAGCAAGAAATCAGGTTTAAAATCAAGTTGTGTGGTGTGAGTTCCACGACTTCTAATCTATTAAGCGAGGAAATTGAAATTAAGAAAGATTGATTGATTAAGGTTGATTAACGAATGACAAACGAAAGCTTAGACTTGAATCCCCCTAATATTACCAGAACATTAGCGATCACTAGACCGGCGACTTTCAATCCTAATTCATTCAGTTCTTAGACACCGCCATAACTCCTTACCCTTAGGTCTAAGTCCACGAACGTTCGCTCTATCGTAACTAACTACCAAGATTAATTAACTGTCTGTGCGTTCACTTCTGCAACGGATAACTAACTAGTGCACCTAATTGATTTTAGTGAGTTATTCTAGAAGCGGATTAACCCAAAACGGTTCCTACGAAAGGCATACTCCGTTGAATAGGTTAATTAATTGATTTGAGATTCTAAAACAAGACGGACGTTTGCCAACTATCCTTATTTTAAAAAGAATCTAATCTAGGTGATCAAACTAGAAAAGAAACACAGAATTAAGAACAAACCAATTATGAATAAGAAACTGTCTGAATTAAAATTTAATTACCGCCGATCCGTGACCTCTTTAAAACCACGGGTCACTTAGGGTTCATCTAATCTAATCTACAAGAATTTAGCTACGCATATTTGATACAAGAGAATCAAAGACAACAAGGGAGTTTATCTTAACAAGGAAGAATAAAGAAGAATTGTAAAACCTAATTGCGATGACTCCGGCGAAGCTTCGAACTGGAGAAATCTTCATTCCTAGCTCCGAGCACTCCGGGGAGGAAAGATGGTGTCAGGATCTCTCTGAGAACTCCAAGAATCGCTTTAAACTCTCTGCTATGGGTGTATAAGGTCTAAAATTTTGTCGCCCCTTAATTGCGGTTGAACCGTTGCTTAAATAGGCTTATTTACTCATCCCAGCCGAAAAAGGCCAACGTTTTCAGCGAGACCACTTAAAGTTCTCGCCAAAATATTTTGTACAATTATATCTCAAATCGGTGATGAGGATTTTGATTTATTTCTTCACAAGTTCTCGGCGAGAACTTGGAAGTTCTCGATTGGTTCTACTTCTCTGATGATTCCAGATCATATCTTGAGGTTCCATTGCGTCCTTAACACGTCCGACGGCTACATATTTGATGGCAAAAACCTATGTACTCAAAGAGACATTAGAAAACACATCAAATAGACCCGAAACAGGCCAAAGTAATCAATTCGGTAGGAAATAGCGTTAATGAAAACCCACTAAACTACCCCAAAAGTCATGCTACGAGCAATGAAATGTCACTTAAACGGGGCTAATAATCACTATAAATATAGTGTCATCAGGAACCCGCCTTCCCTGCCTGTGACCGCATGGTATGGATCACTTCCTGCAGAATGATGATATTCTCAGAGATCTGGCGACCGGGGACAAAGCTAGTTTGGTTAGCACCAACAAGCTTTGTCATCTGCTTCCTAAGCCGATCAACAATGCACTTGGTGATTGCTTTGTAGGAGATGTTGTAAAGACTGATTGGGTGGAACAAGGCGATCGACTCTAGCTTCTAGATCTTGGGGATGAGGATGATGATCGTCTAATTTGCCTTCTCGATGAGTCCTGGATCCCTGAAACAGTGAGTAATAAAGTCAGCAGTATCCCTACCTACAAAATCCCAACAATTCTGATAAAAATTTGGGTGAAAACCATCACTCTCTGTTGCTTTTTTAACTCAATAATGTAATCCCTTCCCATCATAAAATAGTGTAGTTTAATTAATATCTAACATTAAACGGTAGAGTCAACAATACCATGTCAGTAGATATAACGGTGTTAGATGAAGTAACAAAAGGGTAACTTTGTAAATCATAATAATAAGAGGGTTTAATTTGATCAAAACATTGTAAATTGGCTTATTTGTTATTTTATTACAGTGGAAGGCTTTCCAACCTTATTATCCCTTTAAACAATATTGTTCCAGACGGATCGCTTGGCCCAATAATTGTTGGAAGCCCAGTCGCCTAGTCTTCAGTGGTGTGGGGTACCTCGTATGTGAAAAGGGGGAATGATAGTAAGTTCAAGGACGATCTGGGCGCTTGCTAGGAATAAGATAGGTCACTACAAAAAAAATGTTCTTTAGCGTCGGTTGAAACGTAGGAACTTAGCGTCGGTCGATCTAACGACCGACGCCAAAAAAATAACGCATTTTAGCGTCGGTCAAACGTCGACCGACGCTAAATTGGGTAGTTATGAACCCTAAACATTAGATCTCCCACTCATTCTTCTCTCTCACTTTCCCTATCTTCTTCTTCGAACCCTAAACGTCAGACCGTCGCCGCTCCATCTCTTCCAAAGCCGCCACCGCTCCATCTCTTCCAAAGCCGCCACCGCTCCATCTCTTCCAAAGCCGCCGCTGCTCCATCTCTTCCAAAGCCGCCGCCGCTCCATCTCTACCAAAGCCGCCGCCGCTCCATCTCTTCCAAAGCTGACGCCGCTCTATCTCTTCCACCGATCCCAGCCCATTCGCCGTTGTTCATCTTCGATTCGCCTTCATCTCGCTCAAATCTGGTTAGCCGCCGTCATCTCTTCCTAAACTTAAGGTACTTCGTCTCCTCAAATCTAGACTTCAATTTATGGATTTAGAGTTTTTGCTTTCCTCCTCACAAGGTTTTTGCTGTATCTGCAGAAGAAGAAGAAGAAGAAGAAGGGAAGAAGAAGAAGTAGCTGTATCTGCAGAAGAAGAAAAAGGAGGGAAGAAGAAGAAGCAGTTATATCTATAGAAGAAGAAGAAGGAGGGAAGAAGAAGAAGCAGCTGCATCTGAAGAAGACGGAGGGAAGAAGAAGAAAGAGGGAAGAAGAAGAAGCAGCTGCATCAGCAGCTATTTTTTTGTGATGTAAATGCCTATTTAGCGTCGGTCGGTCTGTGCCTTAGCGTTGGTCGATCGAAAACCGACGCTAAAGTTTAACGTCACCACATCTGGCATCAGTTTGGTAGACCGATGTTATTCAAATTAGCGTCGGTCGATGACCGACGCCATAATGCGCGTCTGACCGACGCTAAACCACTTTTTTTGTAGTGGGTGAACGGGAATAATGTACCGAGGGGTTATCCCCTATGTAAATGGTCTGTCTGTATACAAGGAAGTCAGTGCCGTATTTATAGTCTGTCTTAGTACCGTGTTATCCAAGGTTCAATCGCGACCATCCATGGTGGCCTCTGCGATGATGACACGTGTCCATGGTCTCCCCGAAGTCCTAAGGCCGCTAGAGCACAAAGGGATGGGCTTCGCTTCATTCTACTAGGCAGTTTTCCAGTAGCCTACAAGCGTTGGCCAGGTCAAAAAATCATCCGATCGTTGACTGCCTTTCTGTGGGCTTCTTTGTTGGCCTTTCTAGGGCCCATGATTGCCACGGCTGGGTCCCATCAATTACCCTCAAGTCCATTGCTTAGCTTCTTGCTTAGGAATGGGCTGATGGTCGCCAAGTTAGGTCCCATCAATTGCCCCCAAGTCCATTGACTATCTTTTGCTTAGGAATGGGTTGACGATTACCACCTTTTAGGCGATTTTCATTTCCTAATCTCCCATAGGGCGGCGATTTATGGATCATTACCTTGAAACCCCCTGCTTTACTCTATCCGTGCTTTCCAACGTGCTTTAGTCTTTTATGCGCGTGATCTTTTTCTAGGGTATTCTTGTAACTTCTTTTAACAAAGCGTGTCTGATACGCTGGGGGAACTCTTCTCTAGGCAGCTTTATGAGTAGTCATGATTCGCTTAGGTCAAGTAGACCATCACCTCTGCCGCGCGTCGACCCAATCATCTTTCAGCGCTGGCTGAGTGCTCCCTACTTCCAGATCCTTCTTCTTCCTCTATATAATCTCTCTTCCCCTCCTTCCTTCTTATTTTACGCTCCCTTACTCTCTCCTGCTAAAAAACCTTTGTCTTTGCCTGCTCTCTCCCGTCGTTGTCTCTTTTCCTCTAGCCCTCTTCTACTTATCTTCAGAATGGCAGAGCCCCTCATCGGCCTCCTGATATGTGATCTCTCTCTTAAATCCTTCTCATTTTTTACACGAATTCTCTCTACGTCTACCAGCCTGTCCGTCGCCTCTTGTTGTGTACACTATGAGCGTTACCAGTGACAATCAAAATCAAGAGTACTCCTTTTCTCAAGGCTCCAGCCCCTCTACTTCCTCTTCCCTAGTCTCAAGGCTCCACCAAAATAGTAACCATGCCTCCTCCAGATGAGACTTTATCCGACCAAATGGCCATTAAAGAAGATGTCACGCTGGACGACACTTCTTTTGAGGCTACCCTGCCTTATTGGGGGTCTCACCAAGTAGGATTTACCCTGGGTTTCAACCTCTTTGAGATAAATCCTGACGAAACTGCCAGGAAAGGTTCTACACGATCCGAAATTGGATGTATATGTTGAATGGAGCACCCTGTGACGATCGTCATGTTGTCGGTCCTAGTTACTTTCCTTCTAGAACTGCGTCTCAGATCGCCAAAGTCTTGCTGAAAGCTCTTCTTCCTGCTTCCTAGGAATTCGTTGTTGCAAGTCGACTCTCGACGATCGGAAACTGTCCTGCTGGCTGGCAAGGGATTTGGACGGAATCCTTCAGCAACAGAGTCCGCCTACCTCCTTCTCCCTTTGTGTGCTCCATTCTGGAGTGCATTGGAGCTTCGCTGGGTGCCTATAACGCGGTTTCCTCGTCTATGGTAGCCGCTTTTGGGTACTTGTACATATATGACAATTACCCCACACTGAGGCTATGTCGTTTTTTGTATAATGCTAAAATGACTCCAAACGGGGTGAGCTTCTCCCGGTGAAATGAATCTAAAATATGTTTGGTGAATCTAAAATAATCAAAGACATTGCTTTTAAAGCTTTGATGAAGGTTACATCTAGTGATGATGAAGGAGATGAAAAGTTAAACTTAGAAGTGGCCTTTATGACTAAGAAATCTAGACAGTTTCTCAAGACTGAATGTGATAGGACTAGAAATAAGTCACAAGGTAGTTCTTTTTCTAAGCAACAGCCTAGAGGTAAAACTAATGATGATAAATACCGTGAGGAGAAAGATGTTATTACTTGTTTTTAGTGTGGAAGACCAAGTCATATTCATCAGAATGTACAAATAAAGGATATGCAAGGGAAAAAGCTGTGCAAGTTTTCTGGAGTCACTCGGACTTAGATGATGAACAAACTCTAACGTACATGGCACTCACTAACAATGGAGCTGATGAGGAATCGGAAGATGAGATCTGTTCACTACAAGAAAAATGGGGATTAGTCACGGTTTTTTTCAGGTTTTAGTCACGGTTTTTGATAACCGTGACAAATTAGTCACGGTTTACAAAAACCGTGACTAATTTGTCACAATTTTTAATAAACCGTGACTAATTTGTCACGGTTTTGAAAAACCATTTAGTCACGATTTCTAATGAACCGTGACTAATTTAGTCACGGTTTTTATAAAAACTGTGACTAATTATTGTAGGAGCTGAACTAATCAATGCGTGCCACGCTGGCAATCCGGACTTTATTGTTTAACCAATCCGTGCGTGCCAACATGGCAATTCCATCCCCTTTTTTGTGAACCAATCCCTCCCATTCTTCTCTTCTCTCTTCATTAATCTCCTCTCTCCTCCCAACCCTAAACTAAACCCAACCCTCCTCCAAATCCGCCGCCACAACCCCTCTTCAACCTCCACCATTTTCCTCTCATCTCTCATCTCTTCATTTTCCTCTCCTCTCAGCCGCCACAGCTCCTCCGACGACACTGCTCCTCCGCCGGCCCACAGCCTCCTCCACGCCATCCTCTCCTCAAGCCCTCCTCCACCACCTCCTTTTGCCCCAAGCTCCGCCGCTTTTTTCTTCTTCCGCCACCAAAATCGAACCTCTCCTCTCTTCAAGCTCTCCGGCGAGTTTGAGCCCTGGAGCTCCGCCGCTTCTTTCTTCACAATCTGCCTCATCAAAGCCAACGATCGATTGCGGCTGAGGAGAAGCTCTCCTCTCTTCAAGCTCTCTGGTGTGTCTGGAGATGGCGACAAGATTGTGGCGGAGGTGAAGGGGGTCTGTGCAAATCCAGATCTAGAATGAAATCTAGATCCAGAAACGGTTGTCGCCATGGTGTTCTGGCTGGGGGATACGGGGACAAGCTTTGGCCGGAGAAGACCTTTGACAGCGACGGAGATACAGTCGGAGAAGACCACCCGATAGCGGCGGAGAAGAAAAGGGGGTATGTGCAATTTTTGTAAAGTTTGGGGGTCTCTATGTAAATTTTGGAAAGTTTGAGGGTCTATGTTATAAAAAATTGAAATTATTTTATTGTTTTAATTAATTAAAATTGTAATTTTTGTTAATTGAAACCAATAAATAAATTAATGACCAATTAGAAATATGGTAGAATGGACTGACTAGTTTGCATAACGGAAGAAGTTTTAATGGGACCTTTTGTTAACTTTATAAGTTTTTGGATCAGTGTGCATAACAGAAGGAATTGAGGGTTTGGTTCTATAATTCGAGAAAATTACAAATTGAGTCACTGAAAATTGCTCTTTGGTCACTACATTTAGCCACGGTTTTTGTATTGAAACCGTGACTAAAATGGCCATACTTTGTCAGGGTTTACTTGTAAACCGTGACTAATATTAGTCACGGTTTACATATAAACCGTGACTAATATTGGTCACGGTTTCTATAAAAACCGTGACAAATATTAGTCACGGTTTCTATAAAAATCGTGACAAAAAAATTAGTCACAGTTTATTTAAAAACCGTGACAAAATATGATCGATTTAGTCACGATTTTCAAAACCGTGACTAATTTTTTTTGTCACAGTTTTTAGGCAAAAAAAACCGTGACTAATATGCTATTTTCTATTAGTGGTTCTCTAAACTCACTTGATATGGATACTGAAGAAACTATGTCTGCATATCTATTACTTGCTGATAAAGTTGATACTTTGAATAGAGAAAATAGAACACATAAAAGTTGATACTTTGAATAGGAAAAATTGAATGATCACTGTCATATAAGCGATCTACAAAAACATAACTAGAATCTTGAATTACATGGTAAAAAACAAAGAAGACAAATCGGTGGTCTTCAAAGACAAAAAATTTTTTTTTCATGAATTAGCGGTTTCATTTCATCAAAAAAACAGTTAAGTACAAAACTGAAGAGGAAAACTATAAACTATAGCTACACAAAAATGAAGCTACTATATACAACTAAGGAATTCTACTTCCTCTTTTTTACCCTTAGCAAAATGCCTCAAATCCCCCTCAATTTGATCAATGCTACTCTCTATATTCAAACTGAGACCCCCATAAAACACTGCACATTTGGATCTCCATATACAGTTCAGCAGCATAACAATCTTCAGTCGTTTAAGTTTAACATTGACCGACGATCTGATGTAACTCTTTATTAGCTGAACACTTGCACACTTGAGATTTGGAACTCAGTGTGATGCAGTTTGCAGCTTATTCTCGTTAGCAAATTAAACAGCAGAAAATGTAAAGGGAACACAAGGATTTTTAATGTGGTTCGACAAATAAAGCCTACTCCACGTCCCAAGGGAAGTGATCCCTTGAGAGTTATGTGATTCGAATCCACGAATCTGAGAGCCTAGAACAATGAGTGTTAAACCTTAGATTTCTCCCTGAAATCTACCCGTTGTACTAACTCAGTTCCCCACTGAATTACAAGCTAACCAACAACTCAAGTTCTAGTCTATCGAGCACTTAATCTCTCTGATTACAAGTGTATTCTCTAACTCTGATGAAGAGCAAGGCAGGAGCAGTTTAAATACAAAGGTTTTCTGAAGGAGACTTGGCGAAGACTCCAGAGAGAGTATCAATCTTCCAGGTACCAGAATCAATCTTCCAGCTGCCAAAGATCTTCTTCTAGCTGTAAGAGATTCTTCAGAGATTCTCTGGAGGCTTGGGATCAAGACCTTCTACTTCAGGAGATATTCCTTCCATGTTTGAACCGAAGGTTTACTTGGGCAATCTTCAGTAATGCAAAGGAGCCCTGATTGATAGGATCTTCAGAACAAAGATCATCCAAGTACAAACACGTCTGTAAATAAACCTGCAAGTCAAGGAAATAAATAGTGAGTGAAGTGTGTCATGATCAACTAGACAATGTGATCACAACAATCTCCCCTTTAGTCTGGCAATGACACAACTTCATAAGTTTCCTGTTAAAAAGACAATAAAACAAATCACTCCAGAGTTCAAAACAGAGATATCACAAACATATCTCTCCAGAGTTCAGACAACATCCAAATAAAACCTCCAGATCAAAAGATCATATCAGAGAAAAAAAATAACTAGAAAAAGAATCTCAGTTTTTCTGCTCCCCCTCAACAAAATCACAGTTTTTCTGCTCCTGCAATTAGAAACTAATATCAGGGTATGCTTCAAAATCGGAAGCAGCACCATGTGTGCACCAGGGAAGACCAGGTGCACCATGAGTAACCTCGCCATCACTGTTTGTACTGGAAACTTCCTCGTCACCTTCTCCCCCTGTGTCAATGCCAGTTGCAAAGAACCACTCATGCGGGCGCTAGTGAATGGTTCTGAGAACATGTTGTGCACGCAGATCCAGGACAGGAGCAGTCTTGGTGAGTTTGAGCTTGAAACTTACGCCGAGACGCTGCAGGAGAGTGGTGATATGAACACCGAATGGTAAATTCCCGAGTGCAAAGTCCGTGGCAGCATCAATCATGTGGGCAGACATCAAGTGAGCATAGCTCAGAGGAGTTCGGGCAGCAACATTATGAAGAATCCATGCGTCCATGGGAGTAACCACAGTACGAAATTGAGACCTGTGAAAAAGCACACGAGTGATAGCAAAATGAAGAAGTCTAGATTTTTCAGGAAGTTGCCATACGCTGGGGGTGGAACGAGAGTTCCGAGGACCGCTGGAGAGAATGTTCATGGTAGCAACAGAATTAAAGTGGTATTGAGGGAACTCCGACTCCTTGGAAAGCGGGCAGCCACGGTCTGGAACTGAGAGAATCAGATTGAGCATCTCTATGGTGACAAAGATGAGATGCCCATTCACATATGTAGAAAAGCAGCCAGAAGGATAGTGACTCTCAGTCTTCAGATTAGCATAGAATTGAAAAACACCATCAAGATAAATCAGATTTCCAGGAGAAGCAGAGATGTTTTCCCAGCCAAGACCTCGAAGCACCGAGTAGAGGTCAAGACCATACTTGTTGAAATCATCCACTAGGATGTGAACAGAGGGAATGATCTTCTTATCAGCAACCATGAGAGTGTACTTTCCTCTGCTTTCCATGTCTCGAAAGCAAAGGTTGGTATCAAACACATGTTGAGCCATGAAATTTGATCGGAGGGGAGGAAAGAACATACGATTAGCCATCTCTATGAGGAAGATTGCTAATAGAGGAATGAGGCTGCGTGCTTGAGGAAGGATGTCACCACATCATTAAATAGGAACAGCTAAACAGGAAGATGAACCAAGAGGGAAAGTAATGATTTCTCAAGAGATATGCATGCACGCAAAAGGAAGGAAAAACCAATGAATGAGCAAGGGTACTGACACACACAAAGAGATTTGGGCGGGAAAATCTTACTAATGGGGATATGCAGAGACTTATCCACAACCTATTGAGGACTGTCTAGGGAATCTGCATCAGTAGATTAAATTATTCCAATTTCCCTCCAAAGCTTTGAGAATCGGTCCGCATGCAAAGGTTTGGTAAGAATATCAGCCAGCTGGTCTTCTGTAGATACATAGTTGAGAACAATATCACCCTTCATAATTAACTCTCGAATAAAGTGGTGTCTAATATCAATGTGCTTAGTCCGTGAATGTAGTATAGGATTTCTTGTCATGTTTATGGCGCTTGTATTATCTCACAGAAGTTTAATGCTAGTGAGTGTGATTCCATAATTCTTACGCTGAGCTTTCATCCATAAAAGTTGAGTGCAGGCACTCCCTACAGCTAAGTATTCTGCTTTAGCAGTAGAAAGTGCAATGCAGGATTGCTTCTTGCTGAACCAAGAAACAAGTGCATTACCAATAAATTGACAGGTTTCAGATGTGCTCTTTCTGTCAGTTAGGCTTCCAGCATAATCTGAATCTGAGAAACCATATAAAGAAGCATCTGAAAACTTTGAATACCATAGACCAAGGTCAGTCGTGCCAGTCAAGTAACGGAAAATCCTTTTGATAGCAACCATATGACTGTTTTTAGGAGAACATTGAAATCTAGCACATACTCCCACACTGAAGGATATATTTGGATGGCTAGCTGTGAGATAGAGCAAAGAGCCAATCATTCCTCTGTATTTCTTTGCATCAACTTCACTGCCAGAGGGATCTGTGTCAAGTTTACAGGTTGTGCTCATAGGAGTTGGACTAGACTTTAAGTTGTCCATTTTGAACTTAGCCAACATGTTTCTGCAGTACTTAGCTTGACATATGAATGTGCCTGTAGTGTATTGCTTGATTTGAAGGCCAACAAAATAGCTTAACTCACCCATAAGGCTCATTTCAAAGCTAGATTGCATCTTTAAGCTGAAATCAGCACACAACGCGGGATTTCTTGAACCAAAAATGATGTCATCAACATAAATTTGAACAAGAAGTAAATCTGAGTTCAACGTTCTGCAAAAAAGAGTTTTGTCAACACTTCCTTGAGAGAATCCCTGATCAAGCAGAAAACTGCTCAACTTATCATACCAGACCCTAGGAGCTTGTTTTAAGCCTTATAGAGCTTTATTGAGCTTGCAAACATGTGAAGGAAAGTCACTATCTTCGAATCCGGGAGGTTGAGCAACATAAACTTCTTCCTTGAGATCACCATTCAGATATGCACTTTTCACATCCATCTGATAAAGTTTGAACTCATTTACACTGGCAAAAGCACACAACATTCTTATTGCCTCTAGCCTTGCAACAGGAGCAAAAGTCTCGTCAAAATCGATTCCTTCCTCTTGACAGTAACCTTGTGCTACTAGTCTTGCTTTATTTCTGGTGATGTTACCATGTTCATCAGTCTTGTTCCTGAAGACCCATTTAGTACCAATAATTGATATGTCTGGTGGAGCAGGAACAAGGGACCACACATTGGTTCTTTCAAACTGATTAAGCTCCTCATTCATGGCAAGTAACCAGTTTTCGTCCTGAAGAGCTTCTTTTACATTCCTTGGTTCAATAAGGGAGACAAAAGCACTCAGAGAAGACTTAAACCTTGTAACAAGACGAGTATTAGGGTCTCCTATTACTTGAGCAGGAGGGTGTCTTCGAATAATATGTAAGGGAGCCTGAGTATCAGTTCCTTTATCAACATCCTGATTGTCAGTTGATTCGTTATCCGAATCTCCTTGTGTATCATCAATGGTTTGAGTCGGTTGAGGACCAAGGTTGAGCTCTTCTTCATCTTCATCCTGAGTACTGTTAGTCTGATCAACATGAAAAGACTCATAAAAAATGACATTAATTGATTCTTCTACCTTAAGAGTTCTCTTGTTATAAACTCTATAAGCTTTGTTGTTACTTGCATAACCAATGAAGATCCCTTCATCTGACTTAGCATCAAATTTTCCAAGGTGATCTTTTGAATTCAGGATGAAACACTTACACCCAAAAGCTCTAAAGTATCCAATGTTGGGAGGACGTTTCTTCAATAATTCGTATGGAGTCTTCTTCAATCCAGTCCGGATAAGAGCCCTACTGGTGATATAACAGGCAGTATTGACAGCTTCTCCCCAGAATTTCTTGGGAAGTTTGTAATCATTCAGCATAGTCCGAGCAATTTCAATCAGGGTTCTATTCTTTCTTTCAGCTACTCCATTCTGCTGTGGAGTTCTTGCTGCTGAGAAAGTATGTTGAATTCCTTCAGAATCAGTAAATTGACTGAACCTTTCATTCACAAACTCACCACCATTATCACTTCTGATAGTCTTAACCGGTAAGTTAAGTTCACGTTGAGCTTTAGCAACAAAGGATTTGAATTTTTTAGCTGCTTCATCCTTTGAGGCAAGGAGGAAAATCCAGCAGAATCTGGAGAAGTCATCGACAAGAACAAAGCAGTAGTACTTTCCTCCTATAGTGCCAACATTCGCAGGAAACAAATCCATATGAATTAATTCAAGAGGTTCAGTAGTAGAAATAATTGACTTAGCTTTAAATGAGGTTCTTGTTTGCTTTCCCTGTGCACAGGCATCACAAAAGAAGTCTTTATTTGAACTAATCTTGGGCAGTCCTCGAACAAGATTTTTACTGCTCAGTTTGCTGAGAACTCCATTGCTTACATGTCCAAGTTTCTTGTGCCAGTTCATCTGACTTTCTCCTTTCACAGAATGTAAGCACATTTCAGACATATTAGAAATATTGCTGAAATTTACCAGATAGATGTTACCTTTACGATAACCTGTGAAGAGTACTTCTTTGGTGGTTATATTTTCAATATAACAGATGGAAACCTTCAAAAATAACTCGATTCACATTTCCACATAGTTGACTAATCGAGATGAGATTATGTTTGAGACCTTTAACTAGCATTACTTTTCTGAGATAAATCTTTTCTTCAAAACCAATGTTTCCAATCCCTATAATCTCACAAGTGATGTTATCACCAAGTGAAACAGATCCCTGATTGCAGGTAGTTATGTTTGTAAAGAGAGACTGATTACCAGACATGTGATGGAAGCATCCGCTGTCTAGAACCCATTCCTCTTCTGAGATTTCAATTTTATAACATACCTGCAAACATAATTGCTATTTGGCTTTCTGCACCCAGACTCTTCTTTGGACAGTAGGTCTGGTTGTCCTTTGATTGTATGATGAGTTAGTGAAGCAGTTCTTTCTTAGGTGCCCAGTCTGATGACATTTATAGCAGGTAGGTGGCATATTTCTTTGAAGTGGAAATGATGAGTTTGGTTTACTGATCATACCGTTTCTGTGTAGAAATTTTAGCCATTTTCTGAACCTCCAGTTGTCAACCACTAAGTTCCTTATCTTTCTTGATTGAATTTCTATACCTTCTTTCAACTCCATAACTTCTTTGATCAAGTTTTTGTTTTCTGTTTTGATGTGGTCACATTCTTGATTCAGAAGATGATGTTTCATACTGACTTTTGAAAATTCAAGCTGAAACTCCTCAATAGCTGCATCCAATTCCTCATCAGACTCACTTCCTTCAGTCTGTTGTTCAGAATCTTTCTCACAATTAGAGTCAGAAGAGTAGTTCCTGACAATTACCTGATCTTTATCAATAGAAGTAGCATCTTGTTGAGCAAGGGCCATAAAGGCTCTATCTTCTTTTTCTCCATCACTTTCTTCACCTTCCTCATCACTGCAGCTCCAGGTTGCTTGCATAGCTCTTTATTTTCTTAGTTGAGGGCATTCAGCCTTTACATGCCCTAGTTTTCCACATTTGAAACAACCTAGTTGGCTGCCTGGATTGCTGCTGTTGCTGCTGCTTCCTTGGTCCTTCTTTGATTTTGATGACCTGTAGGATCCCTTTTCTGAACTTCTTTCACTTTCTGACTCTCTAGACTTTCCTTGATGATTTAGCCGTTTCTTATCTCTTCTAAGTTTGAGCAGCCTGCTAACTTGCTTACTGAGAAGAGCAAGCTCAGTTTCATCATAATTGTTGATATCTTCTTCAACAGAGTCAGTCTCCATTTTTAAAGCAATAGATTTCTTCTTTGCATCATCAGCTTCATCTTCTCTTTTCAAGACTTCTTCATGAGTAATGAGGGAGCCAATGAGATCATCAATATTCATTGTTGCTAAGTCTTTTGATTCCTCAATGGCAGTGATCTTTGGTCTCCACTGTCTAGGTAAGGACCATAAAATCTTCCTTATAAGATCTTCATTCTCATAATTTTTGTCAAGGCCATCCAGCTTGTTAACAATGTTTTGAAATCTGTTATATATAGATGAAATCGACTCACCTTGATTCATTTGGAACATTTCAAACTCATCCTTGAGCATGTTGATTCTGGATGTCTTTACCAAGGAAGTACCTTCATAAGTAACCAGCAATTTATCCCGGATCTCCTTTGCTGACTTGCATCCAGATACACGTCCAAATTATTCATGACCAAGTGCACAGAACATAATATTCATAGCTTGGGAATTTAGCTGAACCTTTTTTATATCTTCATCAGTCCATTTGTCCACATCTGACTTGATGTCAAGGGGACCCTTGGTGACAATTCTCCATAGTCTGGGATTGACTGTTTTAATAAAAGTTCCATTCTGTTCTTCCAATACCCATAGTGAGTTCCTTCAAAGGTTGATTCTGTGAGAATCCATCTGCAAGAAACACTAAATTTTCTTGACTAGTACTCATGTGGCGAAGACTTGAGGGAACCTTAAGGATAGAAGAGAGTTAGCTTCCTGAAATCAGTCACTAAAAATCGTTGGATTGGTTGGATTAGTGTCTGGCTCTGATACCACGTGATGTAACTCTCTTATTAGTTGAACACTGCACACTTGAGATTTGGAACTCAGTGTGATGTAGTTTGCAGCTTATTCTCGTTAGCAAATTAAACAGCAGAAAATGTAAAGGGAACACAAGGATTTTTAATGTGGTTCGGCAAATAAAGCCTACTCCACGTCCCAAGGGAAGTGATCCCTTGAGAGTTATGTGATTCGAATCCATAAATCTGAGAGCCTAGAACAATGAGTGTTACACCTTAGATTTCTCCCCGAAATCTACCCGTTATACTAACTCAGTTCCCCACTGAATTACAAGCTAACCAACAACTCAAGTTCTAGTCTATAGAGCACTTAATCTCTCTGATTACAAGTGTATTCTCTAACTCTGATGAAGAGCAAGGCAGGAGCAGTTTAAATACAAAGGTCTTCTGAAGGAGACTTGGCGAAGACTCTTGAGAGAGTATCAATCTTCCAGCTACCAGAATCAATCTTCCAGCTGCCAAAGATCTTCTTCCTGCTGTAAGAGATTCTTCAAAGATTCTCTAGAGGCTTGGGATCAAGACCTTCTACTTCAGGAGATATTCCTTCCATGTTTGAACCGAAGGTTTACTTGGGCAATCTTCAGTAATGCAAAGGAGCCTTGATTGATAGGATCTTCAGAACAAAGATCATCCAAGTACAAACACGTCTGTAAATAAATCTGCAAGTCAAGGAAACAAATTGGGAGTGAAGTGTGTCATGATCAACTAGACAATGTGATCACAACACGATCCACCCCAAATCAAGCTATCATTAACCACTTCATCCCAGCTCTTGCTTGCAATTTCAGAGAGAATAGCATCAATTAATCCCTGAGAGAATCTGCACTCAAAGAAAAGATGACCTCGAGTCTCCAGATGATCAGCACAAAGAGGGCAACTCAAGTTAGAGATAGCACACCAAACACTTAGCTTATCTTTTGTCATGATCCGATTTAAAAAGACAAAATTATTACTGGAATTGTGGAAAAAAATTCGAGGACTTAGGAAAGAGATTGGCCCAACTTGAACATGTTGATATCCGACCCAATTCTATGGTAAGTGCTATTTTTATAAGGGTGACTCAGTTCAATTTCATATCTCTAATGATTTGGTCTGATCCAAACAATCAGTCGGAAAGAATGCTCCCCCAAAACCCACTCATTTGTTGTCAAACATAACTTAACAAATGAAACTTGTATAACAGAATAAGTCAACATCACAAATCATGTGAACCATAATGGCTCCCACCGTTGCAACCATAATACAAAAACACCACAATTTTTCAAGATTCAACCTCTTATGTTGTGTAATTATCATTAACCCTAAACTTACTCATAACCACGAAAAATTCACATGAGCCGATCGAGGCACTTAAGAAGAAATTAATTGATAAGAATATAACAAAAACAATAGCAATAATACATTATATGATCATGATGAACAGGAAAATAAATGCATGGACATTAAGTATTGTGGTGGCGATAATGATATTAATGATGAGACTCGGAGAAGGAATGACAACAACGTGTGTTTTGGAATGCATGCCTCAATGTGAGGCGGAGACCCGCGCCCCTCCTACGGAGTGTGCCAATGCATGTGCTGCTTTTTGCGATGTCCCCGTCGCCAGTATATCCATTGTCACTACAAAGACACCGGTGGTATCTCCGTCTATGGCCCCTTCGGCTCCCTGAAGTATATATAATAGATGATGATGAGAAACTTGTATTTTTATGTATTCATTCTGTTCATAATTAGTTTAAGGCCTATAGAGAAAATATGAAAAATATTCAAAAATTTGTAATTACATTCTTGGGTTTATAGAACTTTTTTCGTAACAGTTAGTAACGTGTATCTATTGGCATAGTTATAATTTTTCATAAATACGTCTTCATTTTTTTTCAAATAGTTTATGGCTTTCATAATAATTCTCTTGACTCATGTTTGGTATGTTTTTTAAAAATTGTTTGGTGTTTTTGTATTTTTACTTTGTGATTTTAGTTTTATCTTTTCTTGCATATTATGTTTGAGTCTATTTTCAAACAACTGAATATTAAATATGTTTTTGCGAATTATTAGCTACACTTCCTCTGGATTAGCTTCGACTAGGGTTCTTGCTTGGTGGTGAGTTAGGAAGTCTCATAACTAGGTAGTCTTTAACCAGTTTCAACAGGGCCGTACCTGAGGGTGTGCTGGTATGCTCTACAGCACAGGGCCTCAAAATTTCGGGGGCCTAAAATTTCCGGGTTACTTAGAAACACCTAAGACATATATTATAAGCAAATCCTGAAAAAGTGAACATAAATGTAATGGTGGTCTAGTGGCTTAACTAGTTGTTTTGGTTTAGGTGGTCAAGGGTTCAACTCTCATCTTTGGCAAAATAAAACTAAGATTTTTGTTCTAATCAATATTGTTTTTTACGTGATATTTCTATTTTTATGATCATTATTTTTCTCTAAATTAATTATTAAATATATAAATATGAGTTTTTATACTTTATATATTATTTCACTTTTTCATATTTTTTTAATTGTTAATAAATTTCATATAGTCTAGTAATGACAATGAGTCTGAGTCAAGGTACCTCAACACCCAAAGCCCACTTCATGAAAGATCGGGTGTAAAGAGAGTATATTTTTACGGGCATAAGGTTAGACGTATATACCATCATAAATGGGTATTATTATTGCCCCCAATCAATGGGTATACCTCCCCAATCAAGGCACGTTAGATACTTAGGTTAACACAAACAAATTGAGTTTAAACTATCATTTTTAATAGGGCCACATAGTAAATTTAGAACAGGGCCTCCAAAATTTCAGGAATGGCCCTGAGTTTCAATACTCTAGCGCCGCTCTATAAAAACATTTTTTACGCGACCTTGTTAACATTAACCTCCTTGAACCTTTCACTCCCCTCCTGTTGATCCACTACCTCGAAGCTCAGACTAGCTCCCACCTATCTTTCCTCTGCTAAAAATAAATGCTGATGGGGCGTCCAAACCCTCTACTGGCGGTACTACTGGTTTGGTAATTAGAGATTCAATACACCGTTTTCTTTTAATAGTATCAAGGTATCCTTAGCCATTTTTTAAAACTATTCACTACAACAAAACAAGAATTTAGTTGGGGTCTTTCCGGAAATTTTAAAGGGTTGGCCCCCGACTAAATCAAGTATTTAGTTGGGGGATAAATCGTGTAGTTGGTCAGTGGCCGACCCCCGACTATATTTGTCTAGGGCTCTATTGTTGGGGTTCGAGCCCTGACTAAATTGAGTATTTGGTCGGGGATTGGCCGCCAACTATATTTGTGACGAGCTCGCCCTCGACAGTACATGTGATTGACCTATAAATAATCTTCCTACACAACTCATTATTTACCTCACACTCTTTTTTCACCTTCCTACTTTCTTAGTTTAACTCTCTTCCACACCCTTATTTCAAAACTCACATAAATCCAAAGTGAATTTGTGTATGTATTGAATACCATTTCATGGATTAGGTTACACGTATGTCATATATTAAACTACGTTGGTACCTACTGATTTATGGAATAAGAGGACAAGGTGGGACTTGAAATTACTTAGTTTAACTCTCTTAAAACATAAAGACGTAGTAATTATATAATGAAAAAATTTCTCGTAACATATATTCAAAATAGTACTTTATTGATTACTGGATCATCCATTGAAAATCCAATATCTCTACTATTTAATTGATTTGCTTAAATAACATATGTATGAAAGTATAATGAATATAGATTCATGGAAAAAATAATTGAATGCGGTAGGGATTGTCCCCTACCAAATTTAGTCGGGGTCGGCCCCACTAAACTGCCCCGACCTAAATTTAGTTGGGGCCCCCGACTAAGGATCGCTTGTTATCCATAGATTGGTCGATGGCCAAACTGAAAATAGGGGAGGGGCACTACAAGAAAAAGCCAAATTGGTCACGGTTTGTACGATTTTAACCGTGACTAAAAAAAGTAGTCACGGTTCTTAAAATCGTGACCATTTTTACCCTATTTTGTCACGGTTTACTAATGAACCGTGATTTCATTATTAAACCGTGACCAAATTTAGTCACGGTTTGTCCAGGAATCGTGACAAATATTGGTCACGGTTTCATTCTGAAACCATGACAAACTTTAGTGACTAAAGTGTAAGTTCAAACTTTCCAGTGACTGAATTTATAATTTCATAGAATTATAATATCAAACCCTCAACTCCTTCAGTTACACAAACTAATCCATAAACTTATAAGGTTAACAAAAATGTCCCAATTTTATTCCTTTCATTTTACAAATAAGTCACTCTAGTTTTCTAGTTATGCAACTTGGTCCAGAGACTCCATTAGTTAACAAATCAATCCTCCGTTAAGGTTTATTGTCTTCTCTGGTGACTATGTCGTCGCCGGCGAGTCTCTTCTCCTCCTCCTCTATTTCTCTAGTCGCCAACGAGCCTCCTTTGTTTCTCCAGTCGCCAACGAGCCTCCTCTTCTCCCGCTTTTTCTTTCCTCTTCTCCCTATTCTCCGTCGATCTAAACTCCTCCTCTGGTTTCATATCTGAGGGTGGCTGCGACGGTGAGTGTGTGGATTGGAGACAGCGACGGTGGATGTGTGGGCGGCGGCGATGGTGAGAGGAGAAGGAAGAAGAAGAAGAAGGAAATCATCGAAGTTTGTGGTTGAAGGAAGAAGAAGAAGAAGAGACGTCGGATTGCCAGAGTGGACAAATTAATCACGGTTCCTTAAAACCGTAATTAATTTGTCACGATTTTAAGGAACCATGACAAATTAGTCACGGTTTATATAAAAATCGTGACAAATTAGTCACGGATTACATAGAAACTGTGACTAACTAGTCATAGTTTCTAAAATCGTGACTAAAAATCCGTGACTAATTTGGCTTGTTCTTGTAGTGGGGGTTCATGGCCCCCGACCAAATATTTGGCCGGAGGAATGGCCTCCCCTTCTATTTTTAGTTCAGCCCCCGACAACCGAATATCTTTATTGTAGTGGTTGGCTTTCAGGAATGCCTGCGTTGGGTGCTACCAGCTCGGCTTGATGGAGGTTTACATTAACGGAGATGCATCTAATGTGATTACCAAGGTTTCGCAACAAGAAGTGCTTACGTTGGATAGGGGCTCCATCGTAGTTGATATTTGTAGCTTCCTTGATGCGATGTCGAGCATGCGAATCTCTGTGATTCCCAATTCGACAAACAGAGCTTCTCATTCTAGGGCTCGACAAACTCTTATATGTCGCTATGGCCAACGCGTGCTAAATCTTTCGACTTGTTCAGATGCTTAGGGTGATCTACTTAACTATTTGGTTCTCTCTATAGGAGCTACCTATGACGAAAAAATGAATGTTAAATAGCTTTTCAACTTTATGGTATTCGGTTGAATGAAAATTTCCCTACAATCCCTAGTCTTATGTATGTAGATGATATTATTTATTTCTGCGCCTGACTTCTGGTGTAATTCCAAGCATGACTTTTTTTTTTTTTTTTCGAGGGAATTCCAAGCATGACTTATTTACTCTCTATCATCATTTTAGTGGACAAATGATTAATCAATTGTTTGGATCTTCTATCATTTTTATAATTAATATATTCGTTCATTTTTACATGATGTACTCTTCCGACCTTAGTATTCTGGCCCAACCCATAGGATGTGTCGATTTGTTCCCAACACATGACCTCAAAATTTAGGGGCATCCAGTTCACGTTTCATTAAAAGAATTAACTTAAGCTCTTCACTAAACAAAACTTACGACTATCCACTGCCCAATTATTGTTAAAAAAAGTAACACCGTCAATGGCCGAATTATAACAAAACTTTTGTTTGGAAGGACATTTGTTTTAGTTATGTTGGAATTGAGAATTATGTTTTGTAGAATACAAACATTATAAGCTTTTAAAGTACTTATATAACTAAGGGGTTGTTTGGGTGTGAGAATTGGGATGGAGATTGTGAGTGATTTGGGGTTCAAATCCCTACCTTAGAGATTTGGAGAAAATACTTTGTTTGGATGCAAAATAATGTTGGAGATTGTGGGTGATTTGGAAACCTAATGATGGGCCCGGAGTGATTTGGGGGAGATTTTAAAATATCCATTAAAGGATAGAGATTTGGAGATGGAGGAAGAGATTTTGAGGACATTTTTACTCATTTGCCCCCAATTAAAAATAGAATATTGGTATGAGAATTAATTATAGGCCTATTTTGGTCGTTAATGAAATAAATTTTAATTTTAATTTTTTTATTTTATAAATTCCCTACTCAACAATCTCTCCAAATCACCCATCCAAACCTTCTATTTTTCAAACAGCAAGGATACCCAATTCTCATGCTATTTGAATTCTCTAGGTATTTGAAATCACATTCTCCCAAATCACTCACCCAAACAGCCCCTAATAATAAAAATTTAGGTAACATTATAATATTAAAAATATCGCCTACAAAATTTATTGAACAAAGCCTAGGAATAAGGTCACCGAATCGATTGGATTTATTGTAAGGGGGGATTTATTTCACAACTGATGCTTGGACTTCATTGTCTAATCTGAATTTCATGTGTGTCATTGGTCACTTCATTAACAAAGACTAGAAACTGTGCTAGAAAATTATTGAATTCATAAAAGTTACCAATAAATAACAATGATTTTTAAAAAAGATGATCAACTCATTAGTATTGATTGGCTTTATATACAAGGAATAAAAATGAAAACTAATATAAGAAAATAAAATAAATAATTACAAATATCGATCAACATTTGCATCTAGATGATCAACTCCCATTCAAGTAAGAACATGAAAGTTATGAATGTCAATCTTGATTAATAGCGAACAAAATCGATCAGCTCCCAGTAAGAGTTGGCAACTGGTTGGATGATTGGGCATCTTAGGGATGATGTGGCAGCCCAATTGGTGAGTCCACATAGGCAGACAAAGGAAATTATGGATGTTTGTAGCTAACAGTGATCGTTCGGTTAAATCATCGAAGTTTACTGATGGCGGAGAAATTATTTAAAGTTTAATGACCATAGGGTTATTCGGCCAAGGTTCAATGACCTTTTAAGTAACCAACCCCTAGCGTTGTTCATGTTGATAATCTAGATGCAAATATTGCTCATGTTGAAAATCTTGATGTTAATGTTGGTAATGTTGATAATTCAGATGCCAGTGTTGTTCATGTTGAACATTTTGATGCTAATTTTGTGATTCAAACTAATGTTGATGATGGTTTCCAAGAAATTGAAATTTTTTATCCTAGGTTTTGGGATTCCCTTGATTCTAAAATTATTGATATTTTGGTTGCAAATGGTCCAAAAGGAGATTTATCCATTGAAAAGGTCATAAAGATAAGTTTTCAAAAAAAAATTGTGCAAGTTGGTATACTAGAGTTTTACTAAATGGTGAGAAGTGTGATAGAGATTGGCTTGTGTATTCAAAAGAACTTGATAAGATATTTTGATTTTGTTGTAAAATTTTCAAAAAAAGTGTTAGAGGCCAATTGGCCCATGAAGGTTGTTGTGATTGGTTGCATATTATTAGTTGGTTTAAAGAGCATGAAACAAGTCTAGAAAATGTTAGAAATATGGCAACTTGGTATGATTTGCATTTGGGACTCCAAAAGAACCAAACAATAGATAACGTAGCTCAAAAACAAATTGAGAAAGCAAAGGATCATTAGAGGTATGTTTTATTGAGAATTATTTCAATTGTGAAGTTTCTTGCTAAACATAATCTTACATTTCGTGCTAGTAATGAGAAATTGTATGCAAGTAGCAATGAAAATTTCTTAGGTTTGGTTGAAATGTTGGCTGAGTTTGATCTGGTTGTTCAAGATCATGTTTATCGCATTACAAATGATGAGATACATATTCACTATCTTGGTCATAGAATTCAAAATGAAATTATACATTTGCTTGCATCTACTATTAAATCTCAAATTATTGGAAAAATAAAGCAAACTAAGTATTTTCTGTGATTCTTGATTGCACACCTAATATAAGTCATCAAGAACAAATGTCCATGATACTAAGGTCTGTTGATATCTCTTCCAAATCTATTTCTATTGACGAATCTTTTTGGGTATTTTGGATGTGAATTGTACTATTGGTCTTGGATTATTGAGGTTGTTAGAGATGAACTGAACTCTCTCAATCTTGATATTGATAATATTAGAGAGCAATCTTATGTCAGTGGCTCGCATATGAAAGGAGAACACATAGTGGTGTACAAAGAAGACTATTATCCATAAATCCTAGAGCTTTTCAAACATCGTGTGCTTCTCATAGTCTTAATTTGATATTATGTGACATGGCTATTCTTGTGGTAAAGCTAAGGATTTTTTCGGGATTGATCAATGAATTTATACAATATTTTCAAATTCCAACAAAAGACGACAAATTTTTCTAGATACTGTGAAAGGTTTGACTTTGAAACCATTAACATCTACTCATTGGGAAAGTCGTGTTGAAAGTGTAAAAGCGATTAGGTTTCAAATTGTAGAAGTGAGAGAAACATTACTTCAAGTTGGTGAAGAAGATAATGATTCAAAAATAAGGAGAGGCTAAATCTTTGGCACAAAATGAACTTGGTGAGTTTTAGTTTATTGTTTCATTAGTTATTTGGTATGAAATATTGCTTGTGGTGAATTTGGTTAGTAAACATTTACAATCCAAGTATACGCTTATTGATGGTGTCATTATGGAAGTAGGGGGATTGATTTCTTTTTGTAAAAGATATAGAGAAAATGGTTTTCAAAATATTTTAGAGCAAGCAAAATAAGTTTCCACTGAAATGGAAGTTGATCCTATTTTCCCCCAAAGGCGTGAGATTCGAAAAAAAAATATTTTGATGAGGCTCCCTCTACCGATGCATCTTTATCTACAGAGGAACAGTTTAGGGTTAATTATTTCTTGTATGTGGTCGACCAATCAATTTCTTCACTTACTAAGAGATTTGAGCAATACAAGAATTTCGAATCTATTTTTTGGGTTCTTTTTTAGCTCTAATAAGTTGTATTCTTTGGATGATGCGTGTTTAAAGTCTTCATGCATGCATATTGAAACAATACTTGCGGATAATGATCATTTTGATATTGACGATAATGATTTATAAGGTGAGCTTAAGTTATTACAAGATTTTTTGCCAAAGGAACTTCTCCATCCGCTTGACATTTTAAACTATTTGAAACGTGTTGATTATTTTCCTAATGCAACTATATATAGTATATAGCATTTTATTAACTATTCCTATGACTGTTGCTACTACATAGAGAAGTTTTTCTAAGTTGAAGTTGTTAAAGTCTTATATGCGTTCTACAATGACACAATAGGCTTAATGGATTAGCTATGGTGGTGATTGGGAATAATTTCTTGGTGGACATGAAGATTGAAGAGCTCGTAGATAATCTTACTGCCAACAATACTAGAAGAGTATGGCTTCGTTCACTATATATTATAATTATCAAAATTACATAATCAAATTAATTAATTTCAAAATATACCTAAAATGGTGTTTAGTTGTAAATTAAAAATTTCAAATTAATAATTATTACATAATTTCTGCCATATTAAAAAAGTATAAAAAGGTTACTTATCAAAATTTTAAAATTGAGATTGTATAATTTGGAGACCGGGAATTATGAACTTTTCCTTAAAAGTGACCTAATATTCAAGCCCCACTTCCAACAACTTATTCCACAAAATCCTAACTAGCCAACAATAAAATATTTTGAACTTCAATCCATCAGCTACCCCTACTGATTTATCGCCTAACTTCAAAGTCAATGGTTCGGTAATCAAAAGTCATCACAATCGGCATAAACGACAATTTGACTAGGTAAACGATATCCAACCGACACAAAATCATAGCACAACACTCCTAGCATGGTCTAGAGCATGTATGTTCAACCGGAATCACAAAAATTACACTGAATCAGCAGGCACGCAAAATAAGGAAAGTCAAAAAGTCAACCTAAATGAAACTCGACGAAATGAAGCAAACTCTATACCCATAGATTCGTACTGAAAACCCCAAAAACTAACCTTGAAGACATAGAGCCAAAAATTTGACGGAAATGTACAGAAACTTCAAAACTCGAAAAATGTTTTGCTGGTGAAACTGGGGATAGAGAGCTCCGATTTGGGTGATTCAAGGCTTGGGAGACTTAGAAATTGTTGGGGGACTGAGCGGAGGCAGTCGACGGCGGCTAGGAGACGCGCTTGCGGCTAGGAGAGGAGCCGGCGACAAAGAGAAGAAAAAACGGGTAGGGGGCTGTTTCGGCGAGAAGTTGTTGGGAGGGGGGGCAATTTTGTTTCAGATAAGGTTCTAAAAAGGGGTATATTCAGAAATTTACCCCTAAGTTCTTGTAAAAAAAACCTTAAGGTTCTCGGCGAGACCATCTTCAGAAAAATTAAAAAAAAACTTGACGCATGTTTTAATTGAAAAGACCCAACCTTCTCGTCGAGAACCTCTTTGAAGATTCTAAAACTATGGATAATTAATTTTCAACTCCAAATTAATGAACACAATTATTATTTTAAAATTATATAATTTCAAATTTTACAAAACAACAAGTAAATAGAATTTCTTTTTTTTTTGGATGAATAGGTTAATTTCATTCCAAAAAATGAAGGCGATCAATGATCAACCTTAGAGTACAGCTTACAATCGAAAGAGAAACCAAAGAAACTGCATTTACAACTGAAGAGAAAATCCAAAACTGGAAACTGCAGAAGAGATATAACAATTCCCAACTGCCTGTTGATGAGAACCGTCGTTGTGATGAGCTGGTTCTATCAAATAACTATCAAGCTCAAGAGCTAGGATAGATCGTATTCCACGGGCCTTCAATTGATTGGCTACTTCAGAACTAACAAATTACTCAAGGAAAACACGTTGTGCGTGGTGTGAGTTCCACGACTTCTAATTCTAAGGAATGCAGGAAAATTAAAACAAATTAAGCTAAAGCAGATTGAGAATTAGGGTTTGGAAACAAGAATGGCAGACGAACTTAGACTTTGAATCCCCCTTCGTTCCCCAGAACATTGGCAATCAACAGATCAGCGGATTTCGATTCTTATTCAATCAATTACTAAAACACCACCATAACCCCTTACCCTTAGGTTTAAGACCGGCGAATGTTCGCTCTATCCATTCTAACTACCAAGATTAACTAGCCGCCCGGGTACGGTCGCCTCTCGCAACAACTTAGCTAACTGGCGTAATTACTAGTGATTAATGAGTTACTCTTGCAGTGGATTAACCCTAACCGGTTCCTACGAAAGGCACACTCCAATTATAAGGTTAATTGTTCAATTCGATGTTCTAAAGTAAGGCGAGCGTTCGCTTCTATCCTTAGCTTAACAAGAATCTAATCTAGGTGATCAATCCAGACAAGAAACATGAACAATGAAGAACGAATCAAACATGAAAAAGAACTGATTGAATTTCGAATCTAATCACCGCCGATCCGTGACCGCTTTAAAGCCCTGGGTCACTTAGGGTTCATCTAGTCTAAGCTCTGACGAGTTTAGCTACTCATGATCATTACAAAAGAAACAAAGACAAAGAAAGAGTTCATCATTCAAAGGAAGAACAGAAAAGGATCTGAAAAACCTAATTCGGACGACTCTGACAGACTCCAATCTTCGATAAGTTACACTCCTAGCTCCGGTTCTCCGAGATGGAAGGGATGGCGTCACGATCTCTATCCGGCTCTTCGAACTCCAACTCTTCGCTCCAGAACTTCAGAGAAATCTGATCTCGAAAAGTTGTGTTTTTCGAATTATGAATTGTATCTCCTATATTGGCCGCCGGGTTAAGTATAAATACTTAACCCTAGTTGGGCCGGGCTGAGATGGTATTTTCGCCGAAACCATAGGGGTAGTTTCGGCGAAAACTCTTGTGTGAATGGACGTCCGCCGACTGATCCTTCTGTTCATCCTTTTCGGTCCGAAAACTCGAAGTTTTCGGCGAAAACTTTCTTCACTTGACATCAGCCGGTTTGCACTAATGTTTTCGCCGAAAACATATACTTAGTTTCGGCGAAATCTCCTTTGTCTTGGCACCAGTCTGAATGCACTAATATTTTCGCCGAAATCCATAGGACATTTTCGGCGAAAGTGTCTTTGTAATCGGGCAGGATTTTGGTTGGACTTTGATTGGTTCCTTTGATCGATTCCGGTTCAGTTCCTCGATGTTCCTATGCCTTAGACACGTCCATGGCTACTTTATTTGACGGCAAAAACCTGTGCTTACGCAAAAACACTAGAAAACCATCAAATAGACCCGAAAAGGGCCAAGGTAACACAAATGGCACGAGATAGGGCAATTGATTGAATATTCGTCATTCTACCCTAAAAACCATGTCTTAAGCAAAGAAATGTCGCTTAAATGAGGCTGATAATCACGTCAAATGGAGTGTCATCAAATACCCCACACTTAAGCTTTTGCTTGTCCTCAAGCAAACTGAATAGAAACGCTCATGTTCATAAATGATAAGATAGATTAAATTAGAGCTCAATCAAACACAATGAATTATTAGACAGATCGATCCTAGAACAAGAAACCTAACATGCATACAGATCAGCCAAATTACCTGGTCTCACTAATAAACTGCACACGACAAGTAATTAGCAACCAATTATGCACGAATTTGATCTGACCGACCAGACTCCTCACACAGGATATATATATAGTACAATGGGAACTCTCACTCTTTGTGTTTAAGGACGTTTTTCTGCTCTCGATCATTTTCTGTTACCGAATTCTGTCATAGGTTTGTATTTCGACCACATCTCCACCACTGTGACAACACGAGTATCTAGTCAAGAAGGACTTCCCTGCTAGGACCGTAATGAAATCTACACTACTCGGGTTTATAATGAGATGGATGATGGGAATGAATGATGATGGCTTGGTGCGGTGTAGCTTTCGACTAACTTCCCTTGAATCTAATCTATGGCTTCCTACCGTCTAACCAAACACTGGTGGAATGATGAACGCTCGTCCTATGATACCCTCAAGCAACCTAGCACTTATTCTTTTTCTTTTGCATACATTTTTCTTTTCAACTTTTCTTACGACTTCGTTCTTCCATTTGTAGGGAGAAGAACGTTTTATTTGAACTAAACTTTGAACTTTTTCTGATTTTTCTTCTTTTCTCTTTTTTCGAAAATTTTCTTTTTTCTTTCTTTTTGTACATTTTTTTCTTTTGTGCCGATTTCTTTTAGTTGCTAGAGGGGTTTACACGTCTGGACATCATAGCTAAGACCACCTGTTTAATGGCTATATGCAGGTTACCACAAACCGACTTCCGGTAGGTCAATCTAGAACTACAACCACAGGGGATCAACGGCGAATGAAAGAAATGGGAAATGGTTGTAATGTATTATCGAACCGAAAGAACAGGCCAAGCTCAAGGGTCTAAACCTAGTGGATTTTATCGTTAAGGTAGGCTATCTGGCTTAGTAGCTGAATCTAGGTGCCCCTATCCTTCTAGAACTTGTGTCATCGTGTGGTCTCGAGTAGGTCTCATGCAAATTCTAACTCATTCAAGTAAACAGAAAACCACTCAGAAAGAATTTAAATTGCAAGTCACGTGCAATGGATCAAAAGCTCACAGTTGGTTTGCTAGTCGGATTCGGTCATTTTCATGCAATCAAGGCTACAAACTACAAGTGTGATTTTAAAATTCTGTTCTGACCAGGCAATTTAGCATCAAAGCATACAGGTTGGTTCTCAAGTTCTAGGTTAAGCAGTCTAAGCATCATTATGAAAGGTTGAACAACAACTTAACATCAAAAATCAAGAACTGAGCCATTCTAATGCTAGAGAGACTGGAATGGAATCACGAGGCACACAAAACACAATCAAGGGCAATCAAGTTCATGCAAGGTTCTCTAGCATCCTACCCCACACTTAAATGGGACTGTGTCCTCACAGGACTAATTCTAGAGTTCAGAGTGGAATGGAAGAACCTGGACCGAGATGATTGGCGTAGTGGATGAGCACGGATCCTCGGAGCGGAGGTAATCTACCCAAGTGAAGCAAAGGGAACCTCCCAACTGCCTACAAAACAAAAATAAATAAAACATAAAAAGGAAACCGGGACAAGTGCCCCGGATCCACACAGAAAAAAGTTGGACCGAAGTCCGAAAAGAATAAATAAAAAGAAAGGATAAGGAAAAGGACACCACCTGATCATCACTGGTCAGAGGTGTCAGGGTGGGGGAAGTGGAAGTAATCGCCGAGCTGTCGCTGCCACTCCAGCTGTCGCTCATATCGCCGGTCGGCTCGGCGCATGTGTTGTTGCATAATAGTCCACCTAGCCTCTTGAGTGGCGTTGTCGGTGATGCGCCACTCCTGCAGTCGCTCGTACAGCTCACCAATGTCTGCGGGATGCGGTCGAGGCTGAGGCTGCTATGCCTGGTATGGATCTGGAATGTATGGCGGCGACTGGTGGATGTACCCTGCCTCATGGTGTGGCGAGGGTATGTAATCTTGAAACTCGGGCGGCGGCTGCGGCTGCTGCTCCTCAGCATCATCGTCGTCCTCCGACTCGACCGCAGGTTGGAGTGGAGGATCTGCTGCTACATGGGGACTGAGGTCGAGTTCTAAGTCGTACTCGACCGCCAAGTCTCCTCCAACGGTCTGAACTGGATGTCGTGGAATGTGAGGACCATATTCATGGCCGATGTCGAAGGAGAGGATGAGCTGTCCTATGAAGTTGCCTCCCAAGAGTTTGCGTGGTTGCTTCTTTCTCTTGGTCCTCTGACTGAAGATGTGAGCTAGCACCCAGCCGGGGTGGAGAGGGTAGCTCTCTCGGATGGCTCGATGAAGCACGAGCTTCTCTTTAAGGATATGGTGGCGATCCTTGTCTCTGACATATAAAAGTGACCTCCGCCAAACCATATGAATAAACTTATAGAGCGGGTGAGGGAGGGACTTAACTGAGTTGTTCTTCCTGAGGCGATCGCCAGGCACGCCTGTCATGTGGCTCCAGAGGGCGTGCAATGCCTCGTCGTCATCATCCTCGCCCCAACCGAGGTGGTGATCGTGATAGTGCTCGTAGGGGATGCCCAGATGAGCGGCAAACTCATCGTAAGTGAGCTGCCTGTACACCCCACCAAGAAAGAAAGTGTCACCTTCTGGCCCCGTCTCTTCTTATGCTCGTCCAAGTCAAATGTCGCCCAGAACTCCTGGAGAGCAATGTCTGGGAACTCGGCGGCTATGGTGGTCAGCTCTAGGAGACCGGCCGGTGCTAAGGCGTCATGCACGTTCCGGTAGGAATCCTCGTCATGCTCCTGGAGCGACTCCATGGATAAAGGACGCACGTCAGCTCCCCGGATGTGCGCGATCTTCTAGAAGTTCTCAAAGTAGAAGTCCGGAAGACGGGCGATGGTGGGATGGTATCCAGCATGGCGAGGGAGTGCAGGTGGGGGACCTAGAATGGCGGGTGTGACGGGAGCGACAGCTCCTGAGCTCGAGGCGCCATCAAGGCGTGCCTTAGTCCTGCGCTCAAAAGTGTTCCTAAAACCAGAATGAAACCAGATTAGTCAACTAAGATCCTACCCCACACTTAGTAGAAAAACTCAATTTCACAAGGAAACGAGGGAAACTAAGTGGGGTAAGTAAAGCGGAGTAACCGGTAATCATAGACAATAGAGCACATGTCTTAAGAACAGCTATAATCAGGGAAGCGCAATCAGAGTTCAAAAATTCAAACCGACATTTTTAGAAAGTCAACATTAAGTCATATTGAACCCTAATCATGGCAAGACTATCACAACTTGGAAATTGACGGCATCATACGATTTCAAATGGCGGCACGATAATATGAACAAGAATAAACACTGATGACAGCCAAACGATCAATAACAAGTCAACGGCAAACCGGTATATCTCACAAGTCAACAAAACAACGAATCAATCATATGCATAGCAACACATGACCAAATGATGTGGAAATTAAGCACGGAACTCCCTAAGCATCCTGGAACAGTTCTATAAGTTCAGTCAGTCCTAGTTCACACGAAACAGTCGGCACGCAAAACGAGGTAAACTGAAAAGTCAACCGAAAGTCAACCCCGACGAAATTCAGCAATCCATATGTCAAAAGATTCGTATTGAAAAGTTATGCACGTTACCTTGAAGCCATGGAAGCAAAAACTGAACGGATTGGGAGGAATCGGTGAAAAACGTTGAAAACTAGGTTTTCGGTGAACTGGAGCTGCAAAGCTCCGATTTGGTTGTTCTAGGGCTTGGTGGGATCGGAATGAGGAGGGCGAGTGAGCGGCGGTGGTCGGCGATGGCGGCGGTGGGTGAAACGGCGGCGACGGCGGGTTTTAGTGGAGGGTCGGCGGCGATTTTAAACAGATAAGGGGGGGTTTCAGTGATATGAGCGAAAGTGAGATAAGGTGAGAGAGGAGTTGGTCCGAATTTTTAAGGATAATTAGGCGAAATTTCAAATCAGTTTCGGCGAAAATAGGGCAGTGGTTTCGCCAAAACTACAGGTTAACAAGAATTGGCTGATTTGAACTGGCGGTTTCGCCGAAAATTTAAGCTTGGTTTCGCCGAAAATCTTGGTTGAAGTGGTTTCGCCGAAATCATAAAGTTTTCGAACCAAAAAAGAGAAACAGGAGAAACAGGTTCGAATTTTGAAAATCGGTTTCGCCGAAAACACTGGTAGTTTCGCCGAAAATTTTGAACTGTTCGGGTTTAAAATATTTTCGCAAATCAGGCCAACTTCAGAAAATCACCGTTAAATCCAGAAAAATCGGAACGACCTCAATCAACTTGCTACTGACTCTATGACACACAGACTACACACGAAAAATAATAACTCAAACAAACTGACACTTTTGGCTCTCCCAACCGACTCTAAAATACCAAGGTTGAAACAAAACAAAACTGACTCCAGCCGTGGGTTGCCTCCCACGAAGCGCTCTTTTATTAACGTCCTTGAGCTGGACGATACCTGGACGGTATTAGGAGACATCCCAACTAAGATCTCTTCACGCTCGCGTCGGAGTTCATGAAGTACAGCTTCGGGACTTCTCCGGTAAACGTCAATTTCTTCCCGTTTGCATGCAAAAGCTTGGTACGTCCGTCGGGAAGATGATCAACGAACTTGAATGGTCCAAACAGCTCTCTAGAGAGATCATCCTTCTTAAGTATGACGATGGAAGGAATGAGGACTGTCGGCTTCTTCTTAACTTCATTCTTCGGCTTGGTATCACCAGGATCGGTGATCGTTAGTACTTCCTTAGGAGACGCTTTCGGCTTCTCCCTCCATACTTGTTCCGGCGCCGATTTCTCGAAACGAATTGGTGGTGCAGCTGGCTTGGTGGAAGACAGCAGAATTTTTGGTCTCCAGACCATTTGAGCTTGCTTCTCCTTGTGATTCTTCCTCCTCGATCTACCAGATTCCTTGCGTGGCGGTTTCGAAGAGGCTTGCAGTTGCTTCTTCTTTTGTGGCTTCTGAACCAAGGCTTCTGGCTTCTTCCTTATAACCTGCTTAATACCTGCAGCAACAACTGATCTAGAGACACTGGAAGAAGCATTAGTAACGGAGTTGACCGGAGTCAACTCCACAGTTTCAACAGCAAGGCAGTGAGATTCTTCATTCCTAAAGTCATGTTTCATGTCATCTTTAAGACGGAACGTTTTTGTTTCTTTACCAATTCTTAAAGTCAAAGAACCATTAGGAACATTAATATTCATTCCAGTAGTAGCCATGAACGGTCGACCTATAAGAATGGTTGAATCTTCTGTACCGGTATCCATAATCACATAGTCGGCTAGAAATGTGAACGGACCACATTTTGTAACAACATCTTTGATTTCTCCCTTAGGGGTTTTAAGCGATCTATCAGCAAAGACAAGTTGCATACTAGGTGGTTCAAGTTCTCCTAGGTTTAACTTTTTAAACAAGCTCACAGGCATGACATTAATAGATGCTCCTAGGTCAACTAAGCAACGTTCAATTTCAACATCATTGATGACCAAGGGTAAAGTAAAAGAACCAGGATCAGATAACTTAGCTGGATATGGAGAAACGGGTTTCTTAGCACGAATGTCAGGGTATCCTTCCTTGTTCCCCTTCATGCCAGTCTCGATCCTTGCGTTTGGCAGCAATGCTCTAGGAAAAGGAGGCTTCACGACGTATGGTGCAAGACGAGGATCATCCTTAGGCGCTGGTTCCCGCTCCTCTTCTTCTTCTTCTTCCGGCGTTTCAGCGATCCTGCGTAAAACAGAAAAAGCATCAGCAATTAAGTTCGGAAGTTTTCGAGCAGTTACCATTTTAGCCTGTTCTTTTCTCGGGTTTGGCTCTGTTTGGCTTGGAAGCTGGCCAAATGGTCGACCAGATGCTAGCATGCTCGAGATGTTGTTCACGACTTGCTCAATCCGTTGTCCAGATGCTATTTGTTCTTGATTGAGAAGAGCTTGAGCCTTGAACTGACTATCGTGATCATCGAGTCTGGTGATAATCTGTTTGAGCTTCTTATCCAGGTCACTGACATTGTTCTCTCTTTGCTGCTGCTGTCCTGGATAGGTATTATTGAAGTATTGGTTCTGGCGATTGCCAGGAGCAGTTCCATAGTTACCCGGATTGCGATGCGGCGGCTGGTAGACACCTGCCGGCGGATGATTAGGCTTCTGATCCTGAGCTGGAACAGTCGGCGGTTGTTCTGGTTCTGGTTATGATTGGCGCCAGCATTGTAGGGAGGTCTGTCTTGATAGGTCCCTTGCTGTCTGAAGTTACGGTAACCAGCATAACCGTTCTGATTATTGACGAAGCCTTGTTGAATGAAATTTACCTCTTCGGCAGACCAGATTTCTGCTTTACCAAAATTCTGACAACGGCCTCCGTTATGTGCGCAAGCTCCACACCACTCGCAATCGGCAACATAGACAGAAGCTGCCGGTGGCTTGATTGGTGTGGTAGACTTCTTCAAATGCTTCTCTACCTCTGCCTTGATAGCTGCTTCGAAATCTAGCTTGCTCCTCGACCCATCATATTGTCGCTCCCAGTTCCTTGACTTGGAGGCACAGTTTGCGAAGTGCAGAAGAGCAGCTTCAGGGGTGAGTGTAGTGCAATCCCCTTCAACTAGAGAATTGACCCACTTGGCAGATTCTTCTCTAAGTCCTCGAGAGAAGATTTCAGCTAACTGCCTCTGCTCGAATCCATGATGAGGGCAGGTGTAGAGGAGTTTTTGGAAATGATTCCAAGTATCATATAAACTTTCTCCTTCTTTCTGGGAGAATCTGGCGATGCTTCCTTGATGGCGGTCATTCTGGCCGGAGGGAAGTATTCTTCAACAAAGTCCTGAGCCAGAGTATCCCAGTTAGTGTAGTAGCCAGGTGGTTTGCCAGTAAGCCACCTCTTAGCAGCGCCTTTCAAAGAGAACGGGAAAGCTCTCAGACAAAGAGTGTTTTTGTCGTGGTTTTCCGTTTTTAAAAGTACTGCAGAGATCAAGGAAGTCTGCAAGATGAATGCACGGATTGTCTAGGGGCCTGCCTTCAAACTGTAAATCCCTAGAGATCATGGTCAAGAATGGAATTTTGATCTCATAGTCAGGATCTCCTTCAATGCGCGGAACGGCAATGGCAGATCGAACGCTAGTCGCGCTCGGCTTGTTATAGTCTGCTAGACTCTTCTGTGCAGGTGGGAGTGGCGGCGGTTGATCGCCATTTGGTGGTAATCTATCGGTCATGGTGGGAGATGGAGGCGGTGAAAGTGACTCGGTGTATGAAGCGGATGAAGAGTGTGGTGAAGACGGAGATGAGGAACTCTCCTTCGGTTCCTCGATCTTGATCGGAGTGATGAATGGATTGGATCTGCCTTCCTTCAGAATCTGTGATCGTAGAGGTGTAGCAAAACTGCCTGGATTCCCTGCAATCTTAGCCTGTTCGGTCTGAGAGCGAGTCCAAGGACGGTGAGGCATACACCTGTAAACCTACAGATAACAAAGACAAACAAAACCAGTGTAAAATCGAAGTGGATGGAAAAATGAAAGATGGAAAATAGAAGAATAAATTGCCAGATCTTCTTTCAACAATCAAAAGAAGTCCCCGGCAACGGCGCCAATTTGATGAGAACCGTCGTTGTGATGAGCTGGTTCTATCAAATAACTATCAAGCTCAAGAGCTAGGATAGATCGTATTCCACGGGCCTTCAATTGATTGGCTACTTCAGAACTAACAAATTACTCAAGGAAAACACGTTGTGCGTGGTGTGAGTTCCACGACTTCTAATTCTAAGGAATGCAGGAAAATTAAAACAAATTAAGCTAAAGCAGATTGAGAATTAGGGTTTGGAAACAAGAATGGCAGACGAACTTAGACTTTGAATCCCCCTTCGTTCCCCAGAGCATTGGCAATCAACATATCAGCGAATTTCGATTCTTATTCAATCAATTACTAAAACACCACCATAACCCCTTACCCTTAGGTTTAAGACCGGCGAACGTTCGCTCTATCCGTTCTAACTACCAAGATTAACTAGCCTCCCGGGTACGGTCGCCTCTCGCAACGACTTAGCTAACTGGCGTAATTACTAGTGATTAATGAGTTACTCTTGCAGTGGATTAACCCTAACCGGTTCCTACGAAAGGCACACTCCAATTATAAGGTTAATTGTTCAATTCGATGTTCTAAAGTAAGGCGAGCGTTCGCTTCTATCCTTAGCTTAACAAGAATCTAATCTAGGTGATCAATCCAGACAAGAAACATGAACAATGAAGAACGAATCAAACATGAAAAAGAACTGATTGAATTTCGAATCTAATCACTGCCGATCCGTGACCGCTTTAAAGCCCTGGGTCACTTAGGGTTCATCTAGTCTAAGCTCTGACGAGTTTAGCTACTCATGATCATTACAAAAGAAACAAAGACAAAGAAAGAGTTCATCATTCAAAGGAAGAACAGAAAAGGATCTGGAAAACCTAATTTGGACGACTCTGACAGACTCCGATCTTCGGTAAGTTACACTCCTAGCTCCGGTTCTCCGAGATGGAAGGGATGGCGTCACGATCTCTATCCGGCTCTTTGAACTCCAACTCTTCGCTCCAGAACTTAAGAGAAATCTGATCTCGAGAAGTTGTGTTTTTCGAATTATGAATTGTATCTCCTATATTGGCCGCCGGGTTAAGTATAAATACTTAACCCTAGTTGGGCCGGGCTGAGATGGTATTTTCGCCGAAACCATAGGGGTAGTTTCGGCGAAAACTCTTGTGTGAATGGACGTCCGCCGACTGATCCTTCTGTTCATCCTTTTCGGTCCGAAAACTCAAAGTTTTCGGCGAAAACTTTCTTCACTTGACATCAGCCGGTTTGCACTAATGTTTTCGCCGAAAACATATACTTAGTTTTGGCGAAATCTCCTTTGTCTTGGCACCAGTCTGAATGCACTAATATTTTCGCCGAAATCCATAGGACATTTTCGGCGAAAGTGTCTTTGTAATCGGGCAGGATTTTGGTTGGACTTTGATTGGTTCCTTTGATCGATTCCGGTTCAGTTCCTCGATGTTCCTATGCCTTAGACACGTCCATGGCTACTTTATTTGATGGCAAAAACCTGTGCTTACGCAAAAACACTAGAAAACCATCAAATAGACCCGAAAAGGGCCAAGGTAACACAAATGGCACGAGATAGGGCAATTGATTGAATATTCGTCATTCTACCCTAAAAACCATGTCTTAAGCAAAGAAATGTCGCTTAAATGAGGCTGATAATCACGTCAAATCGAGTGTCATCACCTGTAAACCAAGTTCCTGCAAGATTTGCTTAGCAAGAACCACCGCCGAATTAGGAACTGAACCATGTGTTCTGGAGCATCGCTCCTTCCAAATTCTAGCAATCACTGCAGTCCAAATGATCCTTGCAAGAATGCTCCTAGCAGCTTTACCCTTAGCCAAAACAGAAAACTTACTACTGAGCAGAGCACCATCAAAGGAAGGAATTGCAGCAATTCTACCGAATAGAGTTGAACAAAGTTCTTTAAAGAAGTCATAGTTGAAGTATAAATGCTCATGGGTTTCAGGGTCACCTGTAGAGCACAAAACACAACTGGGATCACAAGGAATACCCCATCTAATCAGCCGGTCTTTGGTGGAAAGTCGTCGTAAGGAGTAGAGCCAGGCGAAGAAGCTATTCCTTGGGCGACAGCCTGAGCCCCAAACCAAATGATACCAGCTTACCCGAGGCTTCACATTACGAATAGAGTTCCAAATGACAGAAAATTGAATACCGTCATGTGGAATGTTATCCCATTTGTGAAACTCACCATCTGTGGATTAATGTGAAAGGAACGCTTGCCTATGCTTGATCAGCGGCCTCCATACCCACGAGCCAGAGCCAAGGGAAAGAGAAGACAAATCACGACCCTTAACCCTATAGGATCGGAGCCAAGCCACCCAAATGGAACCTTGGCTGGCAAAGACCTCCCACAAGAGTCTGAAAACATGTGCTCGATTCCACAATTTCAAATCTTTTAGCCCTAGTCCACCCTCTTTTTTAGGGAAAGTGACCTCGGACCACGAAACCTTAGCTTTACCACCAGAGTGACCTTCATTCCTCCCCGAAGATAACCAGCACAAATTTGCTGAATCCGTTTAATAACACCGAGAGGTAAAGAGAAGACTCTCATCCAGAAATGGGCAAGGCTCATTAAGACAGAGTTGACTAACTGCAGCCTCCCAGAAAAAGTGAGCGTTTTGGAGCTACAACCTGTGACACGCTTAGTAACTTTGCTAATCAAGACCTCACAGTCTTTCATTGACAATTTACTAGCAATAAGAGGAGTCCTAGTTATTTTACCGGAAGAAGACCCAAACGGAATCCAGAAATTTTTTGCATTGCTGCAAGGGTAATATCTGGTATACCAGCACCAAACAATTCACATTTAGAAGGGTTAACCCTCAATCCAGACTAGGAGGCGAATTTATGCAGAATAGAAACGATAACCTCAATACCATAATAACTACCATTCGAGAAAACCATCGTGTCATCCGCAAAAGCTAGATGAGTGAGCTTGATTTTGAGGCACTGAGGATGATACGATAACTGTCTGGAGGATCCTGCAATGTCCAACAGCCTAGACAAACCCTCAATAGCAATAACAAATAAATAGGGCGACAACAGATCACCCTGGCGAACTCCTTTCTTAGCCGGGAAGAAGCCATGCAAACTACCATTAAGAGTAATACTATAAGAAGCTGAGTAGATGCATGCTTTCAGCCAGCCAATAAGCTGTGCAGGGAATTTCATTGCAGCTAGCATATTCAAAAGATAATCCCAATTAACTGAATCAAAGGCTTTCATGAGATCCACCTTGAGAGTGCATCAAGGAGAAACCGAAGAGTGATTATACATTCTGACCAGCTCTTGAGCAAGCAGCACATTATCAATAATGTTTCTATCTTTAATGAAACCAGATTGTGAAGGACTAATTATATCATGCAGCACTCTTTGCATACGGGAAGCTAGAATTTTAGCTACACATTTATAAAACAAATAGCAGCAAGAGATCGGACGGTATTCACTCACCTGAATTGGACTTTTAACTTTTGGAATGAGGGTAAGAGATGTTGCATTTAACTCTTGCAGCATATTTGATGAATCAAAAAATTCCAGCACTGCATCAATAAAGTCAGATTCAATGATACCCCAGGCAGACATATAGAAATTGGCGTTGAACCCGTCTGGGCCAGGAGCTCTCTTACCATCCATGTGGAACATGACTCTCTTCACCTCTTCACGAGTAACCTTTCCCAGCAAGACCTCAGAATGTTCAGCAGTGACAAAGTATTTAAGTATGCCAGAAAGAGTGTCAACTGTAGGAGGAGTAACTGAGGTATCAACAGTTCCTAGAAGATTTTTGTAAAATGAAACAAATTCCTCAATAATAGCAGTAGGATCATTGACAACCACCCCTGCTGCAGTAGTGATTTGTCTAACTGTATTGTATGAATTCCTAACCGTAACTGACCTGTGAAAAAACTGAGTGTTTGAATCACCGTCAAGAACCTCACGAATACATGATTTCTGCTTAAAGAATTTTTCCTCTGCCTTTTCAAGGTCCATCAACAGAACAGTAGCCTCTTTTTCTTTAATAATCAGCTCCTTGGTAGGGAATAATAAGAGGTCACGCTGAACATCAGGAAGAGCAATAGCAGCCTGCTTAACTCTAGTTGTCAGATCACAAAAATTCACAGAATTAAACTTCTTCAGAGCATATTTGAGAGCCTTTTGCTTACGAAAGAGCTTCATCATAGGCAACCCGGAGACTTGCTTCTCCCAACTAACTTTAACACAGTCAAGGAAACCATGCTTCTCGATCCAAAAGTCGAAAAATGAAAAGGCTTAGGAAATGACTGAACGTGAGAATCAAATTGAACTAGCAGCCCTGAGTGATCTCAAAGCGTAGGTGGGAGGATAGAGACCTTCGAATGAGGAAAACTGGAGAACCAATCCTCATTGCCAAGAACTCTGTCTAACCGTCGAGCAATAGGATTGTCATCTTGCTTGTTTGTCCAAGTGAAAGTTGAGCCATAGTAAGGCATCTCTGATAGAAAGCTTCTATCAATAAACTCATTAAAGTTATTAGAAGCATCACCAGGCCCCCTAATAGCATTAAAGTCACCCAAAACTAACTAGGGAGAGCCTTTGATCACCCGTCGCAGACGAGTCTTATAGCAATCATCCCTTTCAACATCTTTGTTAGAGCCATAAACAAAGGTAATGAAGACAGTAATCCCCTTATACAACACTGTGCAACAAACAAACTGATCAGAGCAGAACTTAACATCCAAACTTAAGTCTGGTTTCCAAAGTATCCAGATCTTCCCAAGCTTTGAATGAATATAATTGCCAAAGAATCTTAAATGACTAAAACGGTCACTTAAGATAGCTCCTTCATTACCAAATCAAACACGAGTTTCCAAAACACCTAGTATATCCAAGCTATGCAATCTGAAATGATCCAGGAGCATATCTTGCTTGCGGGAGTCATTGAGACCCCGCACATTCCATACTAGGATGTTCATGACTGTGGTGGGGTTTTACCCCCGCCTCCACCCTTACCACGTTTCCTCCGAGCTTTACGCTTAAGGACCGAAATTGGCTAAACAGAATTTCAATTATGAATTAAAATTTTAAAATTCCCTCAATTATAAAATTTAATACAATTGTTAGTGAACATAGCCTATTACTTTTTAAGGAGTGGTGTGATAGGCCATATTATTATCTTTTGTAATTATTTTATGAATTTATAGTTTTATATAATAAAAAAAATTGGATGAAAAAGTTAGGGCTACAATATTTTTTTGGAACAGGGCCTCCAAAAATGATTGGACGGCCCTGGGACCGGCGACTGACTCTAAGACTGAGGATCGTGGGATCGACGACGCGATGAGTAGATAACTCAATGTTCATGGCGGCTTCGAATCGAGCTCCAATAAGTTTGGAGTTGTCAGCTTCTACCGGGAGTAGAGTGACAATTGGAGAGGAAGGGAGACCGTCGGGGGGGGGGGGTTTATGGGAAGGTCAATGATGATTCAGGAATTTTCAGAAAGCAAAGTGACCAACCTATAAACTCAGTTAATTTGTGGTTTGTTTTGGAAATTCGGTTAAGGATCGAGGATCGTTTGCAAGTCGGTTAGGAGGCTTGGGTTGGCAATAAATGTTTGGGGCCTAACTTCTTCATTAGAGCTCCGATCAACGAACCGTCAGAACCGGTGGAATCAGGATAACAAGGAGGATCATCTTATAAAGAAACTAGAGGTGTCAAATCAGTTCAGAGGTGAGGGTTTTATGATTTATAATTCCTCAAGCTCGAGGGTTATTAGTAAAGGTTCAGGCAATGGTTTAGTTCTTTTTTTTTCACTTTCTTATGACGGGTAACCGAGTCTAGCCACTAGATGTCTGGACGGGATAAGGATAAGGGAAACTAACGGGTATTAAGGGTTCGGTTCATGTCAATGCTAGAGGTTGGGGACCACCCTTGGATTATGCAATCCCTTAGGTAACAAAAGTAGTAAAGGTTCTGGTGGTTTGTATTTAACGACCATTCAGAGAGGTCATTAGTGGCCGGAAGGTCCTTAGAGACCGGGATCTACTAGAATGATAAGGTAGGGGCTGATGGCACTTCTAATAGATAAATTAGGGGTGGTGATCTCTTACCTTGTCATGGTAAGGATCTCCAGGTTCGTCTTTATGATGGGTACTTCAAGTATTTTGGCTTTTGAGCTTGCAGGTTAGATACTCAGTGATTAGCAGTGACCCTCTTCTTTCTACTTTCTATTTGTGGTTACAGGATAGTGGAGCTAAAGCTGGAGAGCGAGCAGGCAGGGTTATAAGGGTTATTTACTAGTTTCCTTGTATTTTAACCTAGTTTTGTACAAGCAGCATTGTAATGATACTTATTTGGTGTTGATTGCGCTAGTTGGGTTTGTAATGACTTAATAAAGGTTTATTCCATTTGTTCAGTTACTTGCTTCCATTCTCTTGGTTGAATTTGCGTAATTGTATGCTTGTTTTGAGTTAGTAACCCCCGAGTCGAGTAATGCATGGGATGAACCAGTGGTTCAGTTGGGTCACCGTCAAAGTCCCTTCAAGTGGTGGTGGGCCTCGAGGGTGACGTCGAACCCAAAACCCTAATTGCAAACTCGAAGTGGAGTTAGCCTTTAATATAACAATTTCACTTACATGAGGTTTGATAGACCATTGCAAACTTCAATTCCCTTTCTGGCATGTTAGAATGTTATATAAATCAATTATATACCTCTCATAACAACTCACATTATTGGGATGTAATGAGGGGAAGATATAAAGGAGCTACATGAGACTTTTGGTCTCGAACATAAAATTTAGTATATGTTTATGATTTTTTTATTTAGCTTAATCATCGCCTCATTTTTATTATTTAAAATTCAAAAACCAAATTCAATATTATATATCTTGTCTTTATATAAAAGACCTATGATAAAAAAAATAGAACCAATATTATTGATCATATCATTCTCTAATACTAATAGCTTGTCAACCATTAAACTCTTTCGTTTTTATTGGTGAACTATTCAACTATATTTGATGGTACCCAATCCTGGCAATCGTGGGCCCCAGAAAGGCCCACCAAGAAGCCCACAGGAAGGCGGTCAATGATCTGGCGATCCGTTGACTTGGCCCACGCTTGTAGGCGACTGGAAAGCGGCCCAACAGAATAAAGCGAAGCCCATCCCTTTGTGCCCAAGCGGCCTTAGTGATCCGGGGAGGCCACGGGCACGTGTCATCATCGCAGAGGCCACCACGAACGGTCACGATTGACCCTTGGCGAACACGACAGGAAGACATGCTATAAATATGACACTGACTTCCTTACAGACGGGCAGACCATTTACACAGGGGAAAACCCCTCAGTACGTTATTCATGTTCACCTACCTTATTCATAGAAATCGCCTAGATCGTCCTTGAACTTACTATCATTCACCCTTTTCACATACGAGGTACTCCACACCACTGAAGACCAAGCAATTATGTTTCCAATAGTTATTGGATCAGGCGATTAGTCTGAAACAATTGGCTTGCATGGATCCTAGAGAAGCCTCTACTCATCCTAGGGTAGAGGATGAAGGGATAACACTACTCAAGCGTGTAAATCTTGAAACCTTGGTGATTCTAGGGATAGCAAAGAATTTGGGAAACGAACTAGAACATGTGTCTGTGCATACCACCCACACAGATTCAGAATCCCGAACTAGGGCCTGAAGGGGAAGGCAGCCGGAGAATGAGGACTCGGCGATACAGGCGTATCAAATACTTGAGCAACGATTTCAGTTTCTAGAGCATCAAAATTTAGGGCTCACCCAACTGCTGATAACTGTAATCGCCCAGCAAGTGAGGGTCCCTCCTCCAGTACCAGAAAGAAGACCTCAACCTCATGCGACTACCAATGAGGTTCTCCAACATTTCTGTCCCACGCTGCAAGTAGGGACAAGCCAGTTAGCTGTTCGACAACCGCTCACAAGAGCAATTTTTGTTGAACAGCTACCGGTTGGACTCGTTCCCCCGAACATGGACAAGTACAATGGAACAACCGACCCTGACAACCACCTCTAGACGTTCTAGATATCCATGCAGATGCAACAAGCAAGTGACACAACATATTGTAGGGCCGTCACAACAACTTTGGGGGAAGAGCAAGAGAGTGGTACATGAACCTCCCTAAAGGTATCATAACTTCGTGGATGGATTCGCAGGGATTTTCTCACAAAAATACGAGAGCAAAAGAAGCAGGAAAATTTGTTGCAAGTTTTGGTGAGCCTAAGGCAGGGTGCAGACGAATCATTGAAGGAGTTATTTGACAAGTGGACAGGAGTAGTGCAATCTATCAGGAATGTGGACCATGAAATTGTCACGACAAGCTTGTTCCAGGAGACTCATAACAGTAGGCTACGGGAATCAATGGTGAATACATCACCAACTTCACTTTCAGACCTTGAGGTCAGGGTCCACAGAATAATATTGATAGAAGAACCGTTAGCAGAGCCTATCATGGAAAAAGTGGTGAAGGTGGAAAAGCAGGAAAACAAACTAGTGGATAGGCAGTCCAGGTGGCGTAGAACTGAGAGATCACCAGAAAGGAGAGGGTATCAGGGAGAAAAGCCGGACTAAACCTCGTTTAATGAGTCCAGAAGGAAGAACTTTTGTATATGCACCATAAGGGAGTGGCCTGCCCCTGAAGACCCCACATGAACAAAGGAGCCGTCAAAAGTTCTGTGATCTCCATGACTCACACGGACATACGACAAAGGAGTGCAGAGAGTTGAAGAACAAAATTGAGTGATGGATAAGTGAGGGCGATTAAGGGATTTTATCCTTAGCACCAAACGAAAGGAAAAAAGTCCAAAGAAGGAACACCGGGGAAAGGAAGAGGCCTAGGAGAAGAAGGAAGGAGTTTTTGCCCGATTGCAAGAAACGCAGTGCGAGGAAGGGACAAAGAAAAAATCACGGCCCAAAGTTAATAAACTGTATCAGACTATTTTTGGTGGAGAAAGCTGTCCAACGAAAAAAGTTAAGAGGAAGGAAGACGTTCATGAGGTAATGATGATAGATCGTGTAAGTTGCCCAATTTTCTGTTTCACCGAAGAGGATTTAGCCCGGGTCGGAGGATCAAGCTTGGAGGCAATGGTGATTCAAGTTTTTACTCATCACAACTGTATTGAAAGAGTGATGATTGATGAAGGAAGTTCAGCGAATATAATTTTCTGGGATTTATACAAACAAATGGACCTACCGGCAAATCTGTTGCGACAGAAAAAGACTTTCAGGACACATAGTTCCCATCAAAGGAATCGCCACTATGAAGATCACCCTTGGTGACGGCGATGTGCAGTCCACACGATCCATCGATTTTCATGTCATGGACTGCCGATCAACATATAACATGATCCATGGTCACCCAGCTTTGGCGGCATTCCAGGCGATTTCGTCTTTAGTCCATCAAGTCATGAAGTTTACCACAGAAGAAGGAGTGGGAATCTCCTTGGAGCATCCTGAGATACCTAGAAAGTGTTACAGAGCTATGACAAAAAGCACTTGCTATAACATTACTCTAGACGCGGAAAGTGGAAATGAGCGGCTAATACCAGTAGAGTCTGATGTCCCAGTTCCCTTATTGGCCCTTATAAGAGGAAGACCCGACAAAGACAGTCAGGATATCATCATTCTAGGAGACATACAAGCGGGAAGAGGTAGTCCAATTGATAAGAGAATTTGCCCACCTGTTTGTCTGGTCACCTAGTGATATGTCAAGAATCACCCCAGAAGTCATTAAGCACTGCCTAGCGATCGAACCAGGGAGTCGCCCCATTCAACAAAAGAGAATAAATATTTGCAAAGGAAGGTAGCAGGCGGTGGCAATCGAGGTGGAGAAACTCTTAAAAGCAGGATTTATTAAGGAAGTCAAATATCCGAAATGGTTAGCAAACATGGTCCTGGTCAAGAAATCGTTGGGTTCCTGGTGAATGTGCGTGGATTTAACAAAATTAAATGATGCTTGTCTTAAAGACCCATACCCGCTGCCAAATATTGAACAACTGGTGGATGCAACGGCTAACAACGAAATGTTGTCCTTACTAGATATGTTTTCGGGCTATCAACAAATTCCTTTGAGCATTGAAGACCAAGAAAAAATGGCATTTAGGACACCTACGACAAACTACTGCTACAAGGTGATGCCTTTTGGATTAAAAAATGCGGGAGCAACTTATCAACGGATGATCGATACGGTTTTCACAAAAAGAATGGAAGAAATCTTGAAGCATACGTAGACGATTTATTCGGCAAAAGCACAAAGTCTGGCGATCACCTAATCGACCTTCTACAGCAGTACTAACCCGCTTAAGTGTGTTTTTGGGGAAACTTTAGGAAAATTCATTGGATACCTCATAACTAGGAGAGGGATAGAGGAAAACCCATCTCAGATTGCGGCGATTACATCCATGACACCTCCAAAAATAGTAAAAGAAGTCCAAGTGTTGTCGGGAGGACTTACGGTGATAAATCATTTTATTCGAGAATTGCCGAAAGGTGTGCACCATTCTTCGCAACTCTGAAGAATGCGTCAATGTTTGCTTGGGATGACAAGTGTAACAAGGAGTTTGAAGAGTTGAAACAATTTTTAATTACACCTCCTGTATTGGCATCACCCGTGGCAGATGAAGATTTACTTTAATACATCATAATTTCTACAAAGTCAGTCAGTGTCGTGATCGTTCGGCGAGAACATAGAAGCGAGTACCCTATCTTTCATACAAGCAAAACATTGATCAATACAGAAACTAGATATTAGATGATTGAAAAGATGGTGTACACCATAGTGTGTGCGGCCTGGAAGTTAAGACCTTACTTTCAGGCACACACCATTCACGTCCTCACGAACTTACCCATAAAGAATGTGTTGCGATCTATGAGCGTAGCTGGGCGATTGGAAAAATGGGCCATAGATCTGACTGACTATGATATAAGATACAAACCAAGAACGACGATAAAGGCCCAAGTGTTGGCAGACTTCATTCTCGAAGGAGTTGTTTAAGAAGAAACAGAGGATGGCGAAGGATGGACGTTATTCATGGACGGAGCATCATGTAAGAATGGGGCGGGAGCCGGAATCATCCTAAAAGCTCTTGGAGGAGTCCTCCATGAAGTCCCCTTGCGATTCTCCTTTAACAAAACAAACAACGCGGCAGAATATGGAGCTATGAAAGCAGGATTGCGAATCACCAAGAGCATGGGAGTCGCTAATATCAAAGTATTCTCGGACTCAGTGATTGTAATCAACCAGCTAAATGGGAGTTTTGAGGTAAAGGAAAAGTGCCCCTTTCCATACTTTGATGAAATTAAGCTAATCATGTCTCAATTAAAAAAAGTGAGCATAGAACAGATCGCACGGGAAGAAAATAGTTACACTGACGCATTATCTAAGCTTGCAACAATGATAGTTTTTGATGAAGGACGAATGATTACGATGGAAAAAGAAGTGAAAGAGAAACAGTGTCTCCAAATTGAACCAAAGCATTTCACCAAGTGACTGGTGAACAACCATCATCCACTGTTTGGAAACTGATCAGGTACCAGATGACCAGAATGAAGCGAAAAAGTTACAACGAAAGGTAGGACGGTGTATCTTACTAGGCGGGGAGCTATATCGGAAGTCGGTAATTGGTCCCTATTTTAGATGCCTGATCCTAGATGACGCTGAGTGGGCATTACAAGAAGTATATGCGGAAGTATGTGGCACCCACCTAGGAGCCAGGAGCAGGGAAAGGAACTTAATTTACCAAGGATTCTACTAGCCTACAATGAGAAAAGAGGCGGGCGATTTGGTGAAAAAATGCCACAAAGGTCAGGAGTTCGCCAACTATCACAAGCTTCCAGCCACGACACTACAAGCCATAGTCAGCCCATGGTCGTTTGCGAGATGGGGAATGGATGTATTGGGACCATTTCCCGAGGCATCAAGAAAAAGTAAGTACCTCATAGTGGCGGTGGATTACTTCACGAAATGGATAGAAGCCGAGGCGGTCGCCAGCATTACAGCCAGATAAATTCAAATTTTTGCTTTCAAGTTCATTGTAACAAGGTTCGGAACCACGCAAAGTATCATATGCAATCATGGCACCCAATTTGACTGCCAAATTTTTAAGGAATTATCCGACGATCTAAAGATAGGCTTAAAATTTGCCTCAATCGCCTACAAGCAGGCGAACGGACAGGACGAAACAACTAACAAATTAATCCTACAAGGGCTGAAAAAAGAGTGGAAGGATGCAAGGGGACTTGGGTTGAAGATCTTGACCACGTGTCATGGGCCCACAAGACAGCCTACAAAACCGCCACAGGCGAAACCCCCTACACGATAACATATGGGATAGAGGTTGTACTACCGGTGGAAATATCCATTCCCTCCACCCGCATCTAGGCTTACAAGGATGAGGTCAACGAACGAAGTTGATGCACAATGTTGACATGTTTGAGGAAAGAAGAGAAAGAGCGCAAATGAGGTTCATTGCTTAGAAGGAACAGATCTCTAGGCGATACAACATGAAACTTCATCCACATCATATCGCAATCAACGATTTAGTACTAAGAAAGATCTTCCGTCCCACTATTGATGCTGTAAAGTTGAATGTCTGGTGGGAAGGCCCATACAAAGTGCGAAGGTGGTCGGCGCCAATACGTTTAAACTGGCAGAAATAGATGGAGAAAAGATACCCAAAACATGGAATTCCATGCACCTACGACGACACTACGATGAGTAAATCATTGTAAATCGTTGTAGTCATGAGTTTTATTATAAATTTAACATGTCCGATAGTAGCTATCGCTGAACAAAATTTCAGAGAATATCTCATTTTTACATAAGACCTACGGGCACAAAATCGTCAAATAAGACGTACGGGCATGAAATCACTAAATAAAGACCTACGGGTTACTACCACTAAATAAGACCTACGAGCAAAAATCACTGAATAAGACCTATGGGCAAAAATTGCTAAATAAGATCTACATGCAAATATCACTAAATAAGACCTACAGGCAAAAATCGTTGAAGAAGAACTACGGGCACAAAGTCGTAAAATAAAACCTACGAGCATAAAATCACCAAGTAAGACCCAAGGGCAAGGAATGATAGCTATGTAAGACCTAAGGGCAAAGAATCGCTAAGTAAGGCTTGCGGGCAGAACAACACTAAGTTTCAAGAGTAGTGGAGCACAAAAATAAAGCTGATAAAACAAAAGGAGAAAAGAGAGACGGAAAACAACATTCAGAAATTATAATGATAGTACATGGGGGTCACCCAGCTGATTGCCAAAACAAAAAAACCAACAATGAATCAAAGTACAAGTACATCTTCTTCCTTAGGTTACTTTGGTGTCGTGAATTCTCTCCTTGGTCGCTAGAGCCAGACTCAGGATGAGTGAGAGTCAATATCACAGATCTCAAGGTAAGACTAGACCCCATCTTAGGAGCCTCCAAAGCTACTGAGTCATTGCCTCAGGAAGGGTTAGAGCTGGTGGCCTTGTTAGGAGGTGGGTTGGATGAGCTAGATTCTGGAATAACTGTCTCAGTCCCTGGCAACCCTCGACTCCGACGCTCAGTAGCTATGCATGCCTTATACTCAGCTTCTATGTCGTGCATCAGGCGATCACTATCACGAAGAGCATCACTATCGTCCTCAGAATCAGCATCCGACACTTCGCCATTCAGACGATGAAGTCCGCGAAGTATGGCCTTGTAAACCTGGCGACTGGGCCAGGGGCGAATAGGATAGTAAGTCATGGTCGCGTGTCGAGTACTGCACATGAAAGCCTTGATGCTCTGGCCTATAACGTGATTGTTATAGGTGATCGTCTCATCAGTTAGCGACTTCCGCTTGACAAGAAGCCTCTCAGTGACTTCCTGAGCAGAAAGAGAGTCGTCCAACAGCTCTTTAAGACGATCTTTTTTAGCCAACGCCTCTTTTCCCTTGGAAGCCTCTACTTTTGAAATGGAAAGCTCAGCTTCAACTTTGGCAGTGCTGCTCGTGGACAATTCAAGCTTAGTTTTCAGTCGATCCACCTCAGCCTTGAGGGTCGCTTCGGAAGTCTCCAGTTTGACGATTTGGGCGTTAGCTTCCTAGGCGGCCTGCCTGTTGGCCTCAGCCTGCACCCCCAACGACTTTGATTGATGCTGAACTAACAGGGAATACTCTTAGAAACACATAAGAGTAACCTTAAAAAAAAATTATACACTTGTTCTTCATTGTATAAGTAGCTAAGGTGACGGCAAGGATTGCGTAAATCCCTAGCCTCTTTCTCAGCTCCTCACACTACAAGAAAATACCAATTTAGTCACGGTTTTTTAGTCATGGTTTAGGTAACCATGACTGATTTGTCACGGTTTTTTGAAACCGTGACAAATCAGTCACGGTTTATCAAAACCGTGACTAATTTAGTCACGGTTTTATTAAAACCTTGACTAATTTAGTCACGGTTTGGGTAAAACCGTGACTAAATTAGTCACGGTTTTAATAAAACCGTGACTAATTTGTTTTGGAGCTGATGAGCCAATTTGTGGGTGCCACGGTGGCAATCCCAACTTTATATAAGAACCAATCAATGGGTGCCATGCTGGCAATCCCATCTCCCCTTCTCCTCTTCTCTAAACCAAAATCCCTCCCTTTCTCTTCAGTCTTCTCCTCTTCCCCAAAATCCCTCCCTTCTTCTTCATTCTTCATTCTCTGAACCATTCTTCTCTTCTTTTGATATTAGTCACGGTTCTCAAAGAAACCGTGACAAAATTAGTCACGGTTTCTTTAAGAACCGTGACTAATGTTACTCACGGTTCTTTAAGGAATCGTGACAAAAAAAATGTTTGCCACGGTTTCAAAGTAAACCGTGACAAAAAATGCTCATTATAGTCACGGTTTCTGAAACCGTGACTAATTTTTTTAGTCACGGTTAAAACCGTGACTAAAAGTGTATTTTGTTGTAGTGTCAACCTCTCTCACTAGTTTCTTGCCATCAGTAAACAAGTCGCCCATCTCGTAGGTAGCATGTGAATGGGCAAAATAGTTAAAAGTGGCGCAAAAGATCGAAGAATTTAGCAAGGCAAAAGGGTATGAAGGTATACCTGAGGAAGGCCACTTGAAGCAGCACCGTGAAGATAAGAAAATTCCATCCCCTCAATAGGCTCTTCCTGCTCGTAGAATATGTCCGCTGCATACTCTTACAGAATATCGCTAGCCATCCCACACACGATATCTGGTGTGGCAGGATGGGCGATAGCAAAGTAGGGCTGGCGACGAGAAGGTTCGCTGCCATCTCTCGACGGTATGATGAACACGTTGTTAGCGCGTTCACTATTCCTAATACGTCGAATAAGGTCAGAGGCAGGAGAAGGAGGGAGATTACGAGCAGGGACCGAAGAATCATGAGCTCGTTGGACACTAGGCTCCAGGTTCTCCAAATCTACCACTAGCATGGGGTCTGGCACCTAGGTAGATAGAGGGGGACCAGCGGAGGGGCCCAGATATTGGCCTGCGAATCTTGATCAAGAAGGGCCCGTAGGGACAACTAGTCTTCATTAACCTCTGGTTAAGCAGAGGTTTGAGTAGTGATAACTTCAGAATCGCTAGAAGGGCCCTCTTTGGCTTTCTGGTGTCACGCAGCAGCAACCTCAGAGTTGCCAGAAGGGCCCTCTCTTGATTTTTTAGGTCGAGTAGAAGCCGCCTCAGAGTTTCCAAAAGGACCCTCTCTAGATTTTTTGGCAGAAGAAGACTACGATTTATTCCTTTTTGGGAAGCTGGGGTGTCCTTCTTTCCGGACGACTTGCGCTTCTTGTCATCCTTGGTGACTGATGACTTGTGGGACTGGCATTCAGAGGACTTCTTGTCCTTGGGTACCCTATCAGCATAAGGAGGAGGAGCTTCAAGTTGAGGGCGTGTTTCATTCGCTGATCCGCACATAACTGTATTTATCAGGCACCTGGAACGAGAGAGGACACCTACAATGAAACAAAATATAAAAACAATCATTAGCGGGAGAAACTGAAGGAAATAGCATCAAGATTTACAACCTAGACTATGGTAGTTCCTCCCATAAAACAACTTCATGACTAATCAATGATCCCATTAGATTATCAACTGATAGAGTAGACAAATCTTTAGCTTCCTCTATAGCAGTGATTTTAGGCATCCATTCTCTAGGTAATGATCGAAGAATCTTCCTAACAAGATCTGACTTATCAATTTTCCTGCATAGATGACCTAATTCACTACAACAAAATACGCTTTGGCGTTGGTCGGACGCGCGCTTTAGCGTCAGATAGTGACCGACGCTAAAATAAATGGCGTCGGTCAAATCGAGCGACGCCAGAATCGACGACGCTAAATTATGGCATCGGTTGAAAAGGCAACCAACGCTAAAGCCTGACCAACCGACACTAATCATGTTTCTGACCGAACCATGAACCGGTTGAGTGGTCAAAATTTAGCGTCGGTCGTTGTTCCTGACCGACGCTAAATAACAAAACTGACGATAAAGTTGCTGGATAGTAAACTGCGAGTTGACCTGTAATAGCGTCGGTCACTACCGACGTTATTACAGGTCGACCGACGCTAAGTTACAGGTTAGTGGACAGAATTTTACTCAATTTTTTCCTATTCTCAGTCTTCTAGTGCCAATACGTGCATAAATTTTCCTACATACATCGATTTCATATTTCACAATTCACTTTTCGATCAACGAAAATACTCAATTGCACTACATAATATAGCATATATATAAATTTTGAAAAAGCGAGTGCACAACAAAAACATCCACCTAAAACATCCAGCTAATACACCCCCTAAAACATCCACCTACCTACTCATCGTCCCCTTCCTCTTCATCCCACGAGTTCAGCTCCTCGACATCCAAATCCGGGGGCACCATCCCTTTTCCCTTAGAAGTTGAACCCCCCACCAACTGGCTGAGGCGTTGAACCTCCACCTTGCTCAGGCGCTTGACCTCTGCCTCTAGCACCCTCATGCGATCCTCGGTGGGGCAATGGCCGAAGACGTGAGTGGTAGTAGCTGAACTACTACCCTGACTGGATCCACTGGCTGCTCCACCCCGCCTCCTACTCATATTAACCTGCATAGAAAAAGACAACAAATAATTAGAATTTACAAATGTATGCTATTTTAAAACTACAAATATCATATGGTTTAAATCCGCTGTTAGGTTTTTCTCTCAAATTTTTGACGTCACGCTATGGTGGGATATTTTGGTGCGTCCGTGAATTCAATGCTAACAGCAAAAAGCTAATAGCGGATATATGTCCACTGTTAGCTAACATCAGTTTTTTAAATATATGTTGTTAGATTGTACATTCTAACAGCGGATTACTGTTCATTGTTAGCAATCTGATGTTAGAATGTATTTTGCTTGTAGTGAAATTCCATACCTTGAAAGAAGACTCACGTTCGATTCTTCCAGAAATGATAATTCGTTCCAACGAACCATGGAGGTCTTGAGTGAGAGATCCCTTCCAGTCCATGAGTGTGTATGTGTGTTCCAGCCATTTGAATCTTTCTCTTGGCAGGTGCAAGATTCAATCAATAGCCATGCTCTGATACCAAATGAAAGAATCAATTCCCGATTCAAGGATTGATTCAACCTGCGATTCAAACTGAAATAAGGAATCAATTTCCAAGTATTGAACTTAAACCAAAAAGGGGAAATTAGGGTTTCTGATAAAATTGAAACAATGATTGAGGTGTAGGTAAAGATTTGGTTAAGCTTTATCTATGTCGTTTCCACACTTTGCACAGATCGGCGAAATTGAAAGTAACAAGAGAAAGCATAGAACACGACGCGATTTTTAATGTGATTCGATAAGTATGAATTTAACTACATCCATCCACGTCTCGAGCAAGGCTCAAGAGAGTCATTGTGATTAAATCGAAATCAACCTCAGATCTTACAGTCCAAGCTCTGAGAACAACAATTATGAAACTCAATCAAGATTGCACTGAACCACACTCTAAATCCGCTGTGTGACAAAACCTGGCAAATACACCTCTGTATTTTTGTGTCTTGTTTGGATTTCTTCAGCTCTTGAAATACTCGTTGGTATTCCTTGATTTTCTCTATTCCTCATGGTCGGCGCTGCTTCAGTCATTCCTTGATTTCTTCCTTTTTTTATTTCTCTACACACAAGAAGAAAACATTTCCTTACCTTTAACAAGCAGATCAAGACCGAGTTTGTTCAATTTAAAAACTGACTAAAAAACCGGTTAACTCAAGCTTTGAACCATTTGAACCCAACACCTTCTTATTTATCTTGGTTACAGTCAAGCATAAAGTTATTTTTTCAAGTAGATGTTGGAACCTACATTTTAATTTACCGAGTACTAAAAGTGAAGACTTACCTAAGAATGAATTCTTGTTGACAATACACGCGTTGAGTTCGTGTACCCATATTGAAAGTGGGGTCATATATATGATCACTTAAGTCTGTTCAACATTAGAATTTGCTCTCTTATGATACCCTAGTAAAAAAGTTGAGGCTTTGGTTAATTGTAATCAACTAGAACCAAGTTGTGACCCAGATTTCGTAGAATCATAAACGAACTAACTTTTCATAAAGAGTATTCCTACCCCTTTCCAAAGCCTAGGGTTCCAATGAATTCTTTTATGGGATAAAACTACTAACACTTTCAAGGCTTATGAAATTGAAGAACCCTATTTATAGTAATGAGGTGGGTAGTTGAAGAATCGCATGGGTGAGTGAAGGACACACGACAAGAAGTGGTTTCAAAAGAAGACATACGCCACACGTGCCAAGCCCCTCTCCCACACGCAATAAATGACTAGGGTACACCTTCTCATGAAAATTGTTTATTGCACGTATTTCCAAGAAAATGTCTTCACCCCTCAAAAGAAGAGATCTCACATGTGTGGAGCGCCTCTTCTCCCCAACCACCTACATGAATCATACACGAATCTTGAATGTATATCCCCAATAGGTAGATATTGTAGGAAAAAATTCTAGCACGACTTCGAGGTCAAGATACATGTAACCTCATACCCTCACAAGGGGGAATTGATGGGCCAAAGCCTCGGCACCCCAGAGGGGCAGTAATCATCACAACGTCCATAACATGACTTAGAGGGCACACCACACAGCGTCTAGAACCAGCACTGTGAGTAAATTGATGGACTCAAGGCCCGGGGCCTAAGGACCCCTAGGCGGACATCTCATCCACCCTCCAACGATTGAAGAACCTCACCTCCACCTAAAATGATATAGCAAGTGGAGACCTCTCACTTCAAGTCACCTCAACGGCAGAGCACCTGCCTTGTCACCTATCACACCAACATGGTCCACAGACCAATCATAACATGTCAGGGACATCCCCCCAGGTTGTCCCTAACACCAGCCACCCAACTTACTCCAGGTTGGGCTCTCATCGAAAGTCCACAAGCCAATGGTTTAAATATCATAATGAAAGGACTCCACTCGAGAGTCAACACGTGGATCTCTGGATCATGCCACAATGGTCCTTGCCCCTGACTAATTTCTGACCAGTTTGGTTAGAAACCAACCGGTCAGAAAATATAGTCGGCGGCCTTGCCCCCGTAAAATAGTTAGAGGCCATCCCTTGACAAGATTTAGTGAGGGTTTGGCCCCTAACTAAAAATAGTTGGGCCGACTAAACGGCCCCTAATTAAAAATAAGTTTAGACCAGCGCCTAACTAAAAATAGTTGGCCCGACTAAACGGCCCCTAATTAAAAATAGTTAGGGCCAGCCCCTAACTAATTGTCGGGGGTTGGCCCCCAACTAAAAATAGTCAAATTGTCCACTGGCAATCTAGTCCTTCATTATTTAAAATTGACAATTTCATTTGCTGGCAATATTCTTCGTTTGATACGTCATCGTTTTGGCAAAGGCAAAAGGTAGAGAAACTAAAAACTATTTGTGTGTCACAATAGGCTAGTGAAAAATATGGGAAAATGGTATTTTGCCTCCCTCTACTTTGCCAAGTTAACAAACAACCCCCTATATTATGAAATGATCAATTTACCCCCTCCTACTATAGCCAACCTAACAAACAGCCTCTTCCATCCAAATTTTCATCCAAAATTCCGTTAAGTGATGACTCACCAATATGACCCATCCATAATTCATGATAGTACATTGCCACATCATCGACTTTCACCATACGATGGAAATTAATTATGGATGAAAGTCGATGATGTGCCAATGTACTGTCATTAATCATGGATGTGTCATATTGGTGAGTCATCACTTAACGGAAATTTGGATGGAAGGGGATATTTGTTAGGTCGGTTATAGTAGGAGGGGGTAAATTGATCATTTCATAGTATAGGAGACTGTTTGTTAACTTGGCAAAGTAGAGGGGGCAAAGTACCATTTTCCCTTAAAAATAAATGTACAAGTTACAGAGTTAGCACCACCTAATGAAAAACAGAATGATACACTTCAAAAATTGTCGAGTTTGTAAACCAAACCAAACCCAATTGGGAACTGGTTTCCTTTACTTTCAACCAGACCCAACACCCAATCTAATCACCTCATCGCCGCTACTATCTCTAATCGAAACCCTATCCATACCACCAAAAAAACATCACCACTGCCTTTCTTCTCGCCGAAGTCTCTGTAGAAATCCTTTAACTTCGCAAGTTGGCTGGAAGTCGATGGCTACTTCTCTTTGTTCCCATCTCATTGCGGTGGTGAATGACGATCTAATGGTGTCAGACTAAAATTTGAATGATGTCGACTGAATAGCCCTTTTCAGAGAAGAGAGGAGAGGAGCCAAATTGAGATTTTGAGGTTAATCGGTGGTTGTTGACGGGGGCCTTCAGTTGTCTAGGGCTTGCCCCAGACTAAACCACTCATTTAGACGGGGCAAGCACCTAACAATAGAGCCCCTGACTATTTTTTTGGGGCCCTATTACCCCCCCCCCCCCCTGAATACACGTGTGGTTAACATTTGTTGGTTGCCCAGCTAGTCAACCCACAGACCAATTTTAGTCGGGGACATTATTTGTAGGGGGCCTAGCCCCCGACTATATATGTCTAGGGCTCATAGCCCCCTTCTATTTTTTATAGCCCCCGAATATTTGTGGGGTTTTTTGTAGTGAACCACCCTCAGACAGATCAAGGCGTACAAGAACACACTCAGACTCTTCAACCCTTCACTTGAACCTTTATTCGTCACCAGTCCATCTAGGCAGATCATAGAAAAAATGGGTATGAAACAATTTGAAACCATAAAATATTTGAAACATGATTTGTATCATTCAAAATTCAAGTTAAGATAGAAAATAAAACAAATTATATTTGGATTAAGAACAAAGATATTTGGCAGATGAATGATTGCTATGGTTCATGGAACTGGAAACGTCTGATGAAGCTGAGAAGTGTTATTAACAGATGTGTCTCAGTTAATAGGGAAGGGGAATTATGTTGGGATGGTAAAAGCTTCGTCAGGTTTAAGCCTCAAATTATATGGGATTCCATTAGAGAGAAGTAGGATCCAGTTGATTGGTATAATTTTATCTGGGAAGGTTTTCAGGTCCCCAAGCTAAGTCTAATTGCCTGGACAGTGATTACAAAAAAGCTACAGACCAAAGATATAGTTGCAAGGTGGAATATAGGGATCAACACAGATTGTGTGTTATGTGGTATGGAGACAGAGACGTAGTAATTTGCCAACACAGATGTTGGGATCAACACAAATTGTGTGTTATGTGGTATGGAGACAGAGATGTAGTAATTTGCAGTAGCAAATACTATTTGCCACACCACTATTTGCGACGGGATGCTGGATGTAGCAAATAGTGGTGTGGCAAATAGTATTTGTTACTGCAAATTACTACATGAAATGGTGATTGGCGTAGCAAATACTAACTTTTTGCTACTGCATTTTCATACCATTGTAATTTTGCAGTGTACAAACCACTTGTTCTTTGAGTGTGAGTTCACAAGGGAGATCATGGATAGCATCATCCTAGATATGAGAGGTAATGTTAGATGGTTGGAGAATTTTCAACAGACGGTTTTATGGAAACAGAATACTGTTAAGAGCAAGGTTCTAAGACTGAAGTGGATAATGTTGGTCAATGTGGTGTGGAGAAGTAGGTGTGCAGCAATCTTTGCAAACAAACCGGCCCGTATACAAGATTGCACTAACAGAATTAAAAAGGACCTAACCAATTTTGCTAGTGGTAGAAAAGATGAAGAAGATATTTTAAAGTGTATATAGGTCTTTTACTCACTTATTTGTAAAAAATAGCTTTTTAGCTTGTTTGGAACCTCATGTACTTTTTGATGATATGGAACCCCTTATTCATCAAAACAAAAAAACTATATGCATAGAGAAATATTTGATAGGACAAATCTACTTCTTTTCCAACCTTGTAATCCATGTGATGTCAATTCCATAAGATTCAATATTGGTTACATGAAATTAATTGCTTATAGCAAAATGAATTTTTCAATGGATTTGCACAAATAGGTCTTATAATAATTTTGTCCTGCTTGTTTTCAACTGACGTTTTGATAGATAAATATGTTTTTAGAATCTTGTTTTTTCGAGGATAAGAATCTACATGTCATTAAAAGATACATAGAGCGATTTGAACGAAAAACTAATTTGGTAGACCTGATGATCTATGATATTGGGAAAAAATACCGCTATAGAAGGAAGCCTAAAGAACATTAGGTATAATCTTATACTATGATTACTAAAAATTTCAACTAAGCTCAATTTAGACTTATTAAGATTAAATCTATTGATTTAAAAGTTCAGTTCAATGAAAATACCACTCTAGATAGCATAAACACGAGTGGGAGTATCTGGTACTCTCACTTTTAGTGGGAGCACCGGAGTGAAAGTATAGCACTAAAAGTATACTCAGGCTCAGCTATAGTGGCCAACCAACTCAAAGGCGAGTACGAGGTGAGAGAAGAAACGTTGATACCATATCGCGAAGAAGCTAAGGCAGCACTACGCAGTTTTGAGGCATCTGAGCTGACTTAGATTGTCAGAGAAGACAACGCCCACGCAGACGCCTTGTCCAAACTCGCCTTAGCCCTTAACTTTAACGAGGGGTGCATGGTCATGGTGGAGAAGGAAAAGGAGCAAGGCTGCCTGACAATAGGGGAAGCCGAAAGCGATGACGGGGCAAACAGAACCACGGACTGGAGAGCACCCATCAGAGCATATATTGAGGCGGATGTCCTACCGAGGTCCGGGCCTCAGCCACAAGATACGGCGGTAGGCCACCCGGTGTGTAATCCTGGAAGACAGCTTATACAGAAAGTCATTTGTGGGGCCTTACCTGTGATGCCTGGGGGAGGAAGAGGTGGCTTATGAACTACGAGAAATTCATCAGGGCGTGTGCAGCATGCACATTGGCACCAAGAGCTTGGAGAAAAACGTTCTCCACCAAGGGTACTATTGCCCTCATATCCGCCGAGACGCCGAGGCGTTGGTCAAGCACGGCCACAAGTGCCAAGTATTCGCTAACACACACCACCCTCCAACCAATAGTGTCTCCGTGGCCTTTCGCTTTTTAGGGCATGGATCTCTTGGGGCCTTTCCGGAGGCAACAGGAAAAAAGAGATTCATCATCATCGCGGTTGACTACTTCACCAAGTGGGTAGAGGCGGAGGCCTTGGCATCGATCACGGTACTCCAAGTGCAGAAATTTGTGATGAAGAACATCATCACTAGATACAGCCTCCCCAGGGGTTCGTGTGCGACCACGAAATGCAGTTCGATTGTGCATCGTTGCTGGAATTCTACGAAGAATACAAATTAATGGTGCGCCTCGCATTAGTGGCTGATGAACGCTGCAGTAGAGCAGGTTTAGCAAATAACTACCAAGCTGTGAAGCTAGGGTAGATCGTATTCCACGGGTCTTCTAATGATCGATTACTCAAATAAGCTGGCAAATTACTCAGGTTAAACACTTCGTGCGTGGTGTGAGTTCCACGACTTCTAATTCTAAGAAATGCACGGAAATTAAAAATTGAAACTGAAAACAGATTGGAAATTAGGGTTGAAAACAGATATGACAGACGAACTTAGACTTTGAATCCCCCTTCGTTCACCAGAGCATAGGCAATCAACAGATCAGCGGATTTCAATTCTCATTCAATCAATTTCTAAAACACCACCATAACTCCTAACCCTTAGGTTTAAGACCAGCGAACGTTCGCTCTATCCGTTCTAGCTACCAAGATTAATTAGCCGCCCGGGTACGGTCGCCTCCCGCAACGACTTAACTTAACTGGTGGAATTACTAACGATTTATGAGTTACTCTTGCAGTGGATTAACCCTAATTGGTTCCTACGAAAGGCACCCTCGATGATTAGGTTAATTGTTCAATTTGATGTTTTAAAGTAAGGCGAGCGTTCGCTTCTAACCTTATCTTAACAAGAATCTAATCTAGGTGATCAATCCAGACAAGAAACATGAACGATGAAGAACAAATCAAACATGAAAGAGAAACTGATTGAACTTTGAATCTAATCACCGCCGATTTGTGACCGCTTTAAAGCCCTGGGTCACTTAGGGTTCATCTAGTCTAAGCTCTAAGAGTTTAGCTACTCATGTTTTTCACAAAAGAATCAAAGACAAAGATAGAGTTCATCATACAGAGGAAGAACAGAAAAGGATCTGAAAAACTTAATTGAGATGACTCCGGCAGAACTTCGATCGTCCGGTAAACTGCAATCCTAGCTCCGAGTCTTCGGGATGGAAGGGATGGCGTCACGATCTCTTTTCGGATCTTCGGACTCTAACTCTGCTCCAGAACTTGAGAGAATTCTGAAGTAATCGGTATTAGTTGGAAATTATGATTCTGAAAAGTGTATGTTGATTTGGGCCGCCGGTTAAGTATTTATACTTAACCCTAATACCGCCGGTTTTTAACTGATATTTTCACCGAAAATGTGAAGAGATTTTCGGCGAAAATCTCTTTGTATAATGACTGAACGCCGGCTGCTTTTCTCCTGTGTTTTTCGGACCATTGGTTCTCGGCGAAAACTTAGTGTTTTCGCCGAAAACATCCTTGAGTGAGCTTCAGTCGATTTGTTCATATATTTTCGTCAAAAACCTTATGTGTTTTTCGCCGAAAATGTCAGTGTAAAATGGGGCAAACTTTGGCTCGACTTGATTGACTCCTTGGATCGATTCCGGTGTGATTCCCCGAGGTTCCACTGCCTTAGACACGTCCTTGGCTACTTATTTGATGGCAAAAACCTGTGCTAACATAGAAACACTAGAAAACCATCAAATAGACCCGAAACGGGCCAAAGTAACACAAATGGCACGAGATAGAGCAATTGATTGAATATTCATTATTCTACCCTAAAAACCATGTCTTAAGCAAGGAAATGTCGCTTAAATGAGGCTGATAATCACATCAAATTGAATGTCATCAGTGGCGTATCCCCAGGCAAATGGGCAGGCAGAGGCGGTCAATAAAATCATACTAAAAGGGCTGAAGAAGAAGGTGGACGAAGCAAAAGGCAGGTGGGCGGAGGAGCTACCCAAGGTCCTCTGCGCACACCGCACCTCCTAGAAAACCGCCACTGACAAAACACCTTATACCGTGGTATACGGGATGGAGGCAGTCTTTCCAGTAGAGGTCAACATACCAAGCCTTCGAGTACAACACTTTGACGCCCGGAGAAATGAAGAAGCCCTACAAGGAAACTTGGAAGTGCTAGAAGAAAGAAGAGAGTAGGCCAGCATGTGCCTCCTCGTGGAGAAGGCGCAGCTAGCGCGCCGATACAACGCCCACCTCCGCCCTCACCACTTGGCAGAGGGTGATTGGGTTGTGTGTAAGGTTTTGAGGCCAATCCCCCAGCACGGCAAATTGAACGCCACTTGGGAGGGACCCTACCAGATCATGGAGGTGATTGGGCCAAGCACCTTCAAGCTACAACGACCCTCAGAAGAACCGGTGCATAAGACATAGAACGCTATGCATTTAAGGAAGTATGAAGCAGCGGCGCGGTCAGAAGATTAGGGGCGGAAGGCCTGCTAGTCTCTTATTTTAGGTGTAAAATGTTTAGACAGTCGCATTCTACATGTATTTTTGCCAAGAGGCCTAACTATCAATGAAAGGGTGGATTGCATAAATACCTGAATCTTGATTCGGTCTCATATGCCCTAGAAACATCGCAACGGTACGGTACACCCTAGAGGAGTTCGAGTCCCAAACAGAAGGGTTCAAGTCCTCCTAAAGCGGGTGAAAGTACTAACGCCCTAGAGCCCCTCAATGGTAACAGCATCTGATACCTGTACGCCCTAACTCCCTTAGAGGGAGAAAATAGTATGCCCTGATACCCTACGGTGGTACGGCATTACACGTCCTCGAAGAGTTGGAACCCTAAACGGTAGGGTTCAAGTCCTCAAAAGGTTTCCATAAAAGGCATTAACGTCCCGATACCACTTCACGGTGGTTGCGTCCGATCCCTACGCCCTGATATCCTACGGTGGTACGACACTACACGACCTCGAAGAGTTCAAACCCTAAACGATAGGGTTCAAGTCCTCGAAAGGTTTTCATAAAAACATCGACGCCCTGACACCACTCCACGGTGACGGCGTCCGATGTCCCTATACCCCTACGATGGTACGACACTACACGCCCTCGAGAATATTGACGGTACAATGATACCCGCATTTGAAATGTCGGGTCATAGAAGAAAGGAGGGAACACAAAGAGATTCAACGAAAAGCACCGCTATGAAACACTTGGATGCTTAGTTGGCAACACGGCAAATTCTAATATTCCCAACAACGGCGAAACACCCAATGTCATAGAAAAAAAGGAAGAGAAGAGAAAGATTACATGGGCAAAACAACAAAAGTCCATTCATGATTGCTCGCCGGAGGTGGCATCCGCTTTCTTCTTTTTCCTACGACGCTTGGCCAAGCGGCACCCATCATGCCTCGCTTCTAGCAAAATGGCCACATTTCGCTCTGGAGGAAACACCCTGAAATCCTCAAACGCCTTCTGATAAGCCTCGATAGCCACTCGCTGATTAACCACTTTCATCATATGCGCGTGATCCCACTCAAAGTCCGGGTGGGCGTCACGCATGTCATGGCGAAGAGCGGTGTGGGTGGAATCGATAGTGCTGATCATCTGCTGGCCAAGGCGGGACTCCACCTCAGCCTCGATATTCTGGCGAGCGCATAAAAGATCTTCCTTGGCTTTCTTCGCTACCGCACGAGCATCCGTCAAAGCAAGAATGTCCTCAAGGAGCCTCTCCTCAGCCATCTCCAGGTCCTTCGCCAATTTTGTTTGGTTGCCTTCCAAAGCACCTTGGCGGTCAGGGCATCCTTGGCAGTAGTAACCTCAACGAGAGCTTTGTCCTTCGCCACCAGCACATCCATATGGACGGAATCCTTCTGCTCCAACTCCTTTTGATGTTTCTCCTTGCATTTCACAGAAATTTTCAATTTGCAATTCATCATACGCAAGGCGGGCCACGTCAAGTTTGGTAGAAACATCTACCAGGAGTTGGCCTTATTGTAGAGGCCCTTGAAGCGAGCAACCTCTGCCTTGGATGCCTTGAGATCATTCTCAATGTCATTAATCCTGGCCGCCTGCCAAATGGTGACGCCAGGTCCTCCAGCGCGGTGTGTCTCATCCGCTGTCAAGAAAGATCCGGCGGAAGCTAACAGCTGCAAAAAGGAATAAAGACAAAAGCTGTTATCACTAGAACAAAGTTTAGTAGATCTACCACGAGGCCCCCATGTCCAAAGTCAAGACCTACCCGGGCCCCCATGGCAGCCTGATCCATAACCAACTGACGAACGGTGTCCTCGTCCTCTGGGTGGTCCACTCCCCACTCCATGGCCAGATCCTTGGCAGTCTCGAGGATGTCGAAGTTGTCACCGTACGGAGGACCCACAAATGGCAGGTGCAGGGAGTCACAATGGCGAGGTGGTTCCACCTTCGCCTTCTTCGATTTGGAGGAAAAAGGAATCCCCATGGATAGAGCCCCTCGCTCTCTTCTTACTGGTGATGGCCTTCTGCCTAGGTCCGGTACGTTCCCCGGAAAAAGGAATCCCACGGGAACACGAACTCCACGTCCGCGTCCAAACACTACAAAAAAAGAGCGTTTTGGCATCGATTGAAACGAAAGAGGATAGCGTCGGTCGACCGGTCGACCGACGCTAAATAGAATCTCACGTTTTAGCGTCGGTCGACCGGTCGACCGACGCTAAATACTAACCCTAATGAGCCGCCTCCTCCTTTCTTCTCTCTTCTCTTTCTCTTTTCCCTTCTCTTCTCTATCTGTTCCATTCCAGCCGCCTCCTCTCTTCTCTCTTCTTTTTCTCTTTTCCTCTCCTCTCCTCTCCTCTCATTGATTTCTTCTTCCAGATGAGGTCTTCAGCGGCGGCGGTGAGAGGCAGAGGCGGTCTCCAGCGGCGGCGGTGGGAGGAAATGGTGGTCTCCAGCGGCGGCGGTGGGAGGAAGTGGCGGTGGTCTTCTTCAGCGGCGGCGGTGGGAGGAAGTGGCGGTGGTCTTCTCCAGCGACGGCGGTGGGAGGAAGTGGCGGTGGTCTTCTCCAGCGGTGGCGGTGGGAGGAAGTGGCGGTGGTCTTCTCCAGCGACGGTGGTGGGAGGAAGTGGTGGTGGTCTTCTCCAGCGGCGGCGGTGGGAGGAAGTGGTGGTGGTCTTCTCCAGCGGCGGTGGTGGGAGGAAGCGGTGGTGGTCTTCTCCAGCGGCGGCGGTGGGAGGAAGTGGCGGTGGTCTTCTCCAACGGCGGTGGTGGGAGGAAGCGGTGGTGGTCTTCTCCAGCGGCGGCGGTGGGAGGAAGCGGCGGATGAGAAGAAGAAGAAGAAGAAGAAGCGGTTGCAGATGCAGCTGCTTTTTTTTTGTGATTTCTCGGTCAAGTTAGCGTCGGTCGCTAATTTGAATAGCGTCGGTCGACCAAAAACTGACGCTAAAAAACTAGCGTCACCACTTTCAGCGTCGATTTGTCGACCGACGCTATTCAAACTAGCGTCGGTCGGTGACCGACGCCATCACGCGCATATGACCGACGCTAAAACGCATTTTTTGTAGTGAAAGGCGTATTCTCTAAGGGCGGTTCTAGGGTCCTCTCGGGCGGTGGCGGCACACCATCCCCTTGCGTGGGTTGCGGTTGATCCCTGCCTAGATCTGGCAGAGGGTGGTCCTCCCCACGCTCTGGCTGAGGATGGGTATCCGAGCACACCCCCCTGCGAGAGACAGCATATATCATGTTGTCCAAGATAGAGTCTGCTGCATACAAATAAAGGCAGCACAAGGATCAGTTTACAGCAGAAATAAGACAGCAACAACAAAAACAAATTATGACGAAAGCACCCCTCAACACTTGCCTCCAGATGGAGGAAGTAAATTTTCCAGATCTACCTTCCCACAGCCGATCAGGTTGTAATTCTAAGAATTTACCTAATCAGCCAGGGCGATGTATGCTCAGATGGCCGAGAGGAGAGGGCGAATCTGTCAGTGCTCCCATAGGACCATGGTGAGCAGAGTCTTGTAAACCAGGCGGAGTCTTCGGGATCAGCCGCCCTGAAAAACAAGAAGGACTGCCACCAGAATGAGTCCGCCTTTAGTGAATAGTAAAGGGCCACTTTTGGTGTACTTGGGCCATTAGTGAAAGGTGGTCCTATTCTGGTTTATCTGAGCGCAATAAAGCACACGAAAAATCTTGGTGGATGGTTGCACTCCTCTTTTCAGACACGCCACTTTAAAAGCAGTCAGAGTTCCCAAGCGTGGGGCCACAGGGCGGCCAAGGAGGCACCTAGGGCGTCCATCCAACTGCCAAGATTCCAGAGGGAAATGCAAGCCATAAGCGAAGGACTTAACCCAAACACCTCTCGGCTGTCAGGAGTAACATCCCCATCCCACATAGCTTCACAGGATAATACCTTGTTAGGATGACGGTCCTTCTTGGTTGTGGCCTGGTTAAAACGCTTAATCGCCTATTGGCGCAACAACTCCGCCATAGGTCCCACGGCGCCTTCGTCCTCAGATACGACATTGGTGCCCTCAGCCTCGTCAAAAGGGTTGAAGAACAGGTCTTCATCCTCAAGATAGGGGGCCCTTTTACGAAGTTTTGCCAGACTTTTTCTTCTTACGTGACTGCCCTGGGGCAGAAGACGTCGAGGCCTGATCGTCCTCTAAATTTTCACAACCGCCCTCAGGATCGGTAGGAGGAGAAGCAGTTTGCGCCTGCTGAGAGGGGGCGGTTTTGAATAGGAGCGGATGTTGAAGAGGAAGAGGTTGAGCTGTCAGATGGAGATGAAAAGGAGGACTCCCCTCCAGAATCACCCGAGTCATAGGCGCTTCGATACTCGACATATGAAGAATAAGAAGAAGCGAGAATCGTAAGGGCAGCGTTTAAAGATGCAGGTGGAGGAATAAAAGTTAGAGGTTGGTAAGGATCAAAGGACGGACTGGCGGTCGCGGTTCCGCCCTGAAGGAACCACCGTCCGAACTAACACTACTGGGCGAACTAGGAAAATCATCAGGACCGCCACCACGGCATCTCGCCCGATGATGCCGCAGCAATTTTGTGGCCTCGTCATGGTCAAAAGAGGAAGAAGAGGTCGACGACATGGCGGAAGAACCACGCCTCCCCAAGCCAGAATAACACTCGGAAGGGCGAATTGGAAATCGTGAAAAAGAAAGAAGCAAAGGAAAAATAACAAAAGGGGATTATAGAGACGTACTCATCGCAAGAAGAGAGGTTGAGGAATCATCTGACGAAGGCATGGCGGATAAGGCTTCAACAAAAGACTCGTTTGGAAATTTAGAAAGGGGCAGACGCTCTTCAAAGGCTTGAGGGCGGAAGCTCTTAAAAAGTTTGCAAGGGATGGTATGAAGTTCAGAACCCCTCACCCCGCTCCTTTTTATAAGAAGACGAAGCGGTACGCCCATTACTGGGTAGACACGTGGCGGTATGCTCGAGTGTGTGTAGAGATTGATCTCTCAAAACCCCTTTTGGGTAAGTATTTGTTGGATGAGAGGGTTATGTTCATTGAATATGAGAGTCTCAATAACATCTGTTTCTCTTGCGGGATGTATGGGCATAAAGAGATGGATTGCCAACCAAGAGCCACGGAGGATGCTAGCCTGACTCGAGAGCCGGTAGTTGAAGAACCTGTTACCAAGGAGCCTGAAGGGGATAGTGGGAGCTAGATGACGGTTACCCGTCGACATCAGAAAGGAGGAGCCAAATCCAATCCTAGACCGAGCGTTGAGATGGCTGCTGGGTCCCGTTTCACTGTCCTGTCATGTGCTGATTCGGCTAAGCCAGCTATGGTCAAGGAGTCGGCTTCTGAGGCGGCCTCGCTTGCTGGTACAAAGAGTGATCCTGAGTTCTCTGAACACGCGGCTAAGCTTAGTAAGGTGCTGCAAGTTGATATGGGCTCTCGGGACCTCCCTGGTTCTTCCAAGACCAAGGTGTCGTCGAAACCAGGCTCTGCTCTGAGAGATGTTTCCAACTCGAAGGAGCTGTAGAACACTCATTCGACGACCACTAAAGTGTCTACGGAGTCGATGCTAGTTCATGTTCCAATTGCCTATGGGAAACCAGAGTTCGCCTCTAATGGTATTTTGGCCAAGCCAAAGGCTAAACCCAAAAAGAAATAGAAGGAGAACCGTTTGCCACCCCCAGAGAAGAAGGTGCAACCTACCAACCAAAGAAGGTTTGTATCAAAGAAGGGAAGTGTTCCGGTTAGTATTCAGAATCCGAAGGATGTTGGCGTTGTTGAAGTTTCTATTGGTCTGGGGACTGGTGGTAGAACCCCAGATGCAAGTGCTTAAGGGTTGGTCCTCCTTCTCTCCTTTTCCTGATGATTAGTTTTCTTGCTTGGAATTGTAGAGGAGCGGGACACTATGAGTTTGTCCCGGCCCTGAAGTTCTATGTATCTCAATTTAAACCGAAGTTGGTTTTGAGTTTTGAACCTCGAATTAGTGGCTCTCGAGCTGCCGAAGTGATTAGTAAGTTGAATTTCAATTCGTCAGTTGTTGTGGAGGTTGTGGGTTTCTTGGGGGGTATATGGGCCTTGTGGAATGATGATTGTATCTCTGTCTTAGAGGTTGGGCATTTGGAGCAGATGCTCCAGTTGGAAGTGGAGTTGGAGGAGTGCCCTCGGTCACTTCTTTCGGCTGTCTACGCCAAACCCTTCGCTACGGGTCGGGAGTTACTTTGGGATGAGCTCCGAGAAGTTGCAGATTCTATGTCGCTTCCCTGGAGCCTAATTGGTGACTTCAATACGATTACTTCTCCTGAAGAGAAAACAGGAGGAGCTCCCTTCAATCCTTATAGATTTGTGTCCTTCAGAAATTGTATTAATGAGTGCAACTTGATCGACATCGGATTCTTCGGCCCGAGTTACACTTGGTTCAGAGGTTCACTCAAGGAAAGGCTGGATAGGGCATTGGTTACTCTAGATTGGCTTAGTTGCTTCCCGGAAGCTTTGGTTCTTCATCTGCCCAGAATTAGGTCTGACCACCTACCCATCCTCCTCTCCTTCTCGGGTGCGTCTCGTGCTAGGCCCGCCTCTCGTCCATTTTATTTCCTGGCAGCTTGGCTTGAACATTCCGATTTCAAGTGGCTGCTCGACTCGTCTTGGTCAAGCTCTAGAAGGTTAGCTGGTAATCTCTGATGCTTCGCATCGGATGTCAGGAGATGGAATCGAAATGTCTTTGGCAATATTCATCATCGGAAAGCTACTTTGCTGCAACACCTTGCTGAGTTGGAAGCTTCGGCGTGTCCGATTAGACCGGGTTTGATTCCGGAGTGAGAGGATATGATCCGTAGAAACCTGGAACATGTGCTTTGGGAGGAGGAATTGTTATGGGTGAAAAAAGCTCGAACCAGCTTTATTAAAGATGGGGATCGGAATACGCGTTACTTCCATATCACCACTCTTCGTAGGAGGGGCCGCAACAAAATCAAAAGCCTTCGCCGACACGATGGTTCGTGGGAATTTGATTCGGAGGGGCTGAAGCTGATGGCGGTGGAGCACTTTAAGGCTATGTTCCATTCTGAAGGGTCATCTAATTTGCAGCTTCCTTGGTTGTTTGACCCTCTTGAAGCTGAGGCGCTCACGAAAATTTGCAAGATTCCGGATATTGCTGAACTGAAACAAGTTTTATGCAGCATGGATGGTCTCAAATCTCCTGGAAAGGATGGGTTCCAACCCATTTTCTTTCAACCGAATTGGGAGAAGATTGGTGCTAGCGTGATCGACTTTGTGCATAACTGTTTTGTTAATCCAGAGAATGTCTGTCGGATTAATGCGACTATTATTACTCTAATCTCGAAGCGGCATATCGTCGAGACGATGCACCACTTCAGACCAATTAGCCTCAGTAATGTGGTTTATAAATTAATCACTAAATGCTTGGCTCACAGACTGAGGAAATTTATGCTGTCACTTGTGAAGTCGACACAATCTAGTTTTGTTCCGGGCAGACAGATTTCAGATAATATAATCATTCTTCAGGAAGTGGTTCATTCTATAGAACATGATAAGGGGAGGACTAAACGGATGGCTCTAAAGATCGATCTGACGAAAGCTTATGATCGGATCCGATGGTCCTTCCTGGAAGACACACTGAAAGTGACAAGTTTGGAGGACTGTGCTATTAATCTTATTATGAGCCGTGTCTGTTCAGCTAGATTTCAGGTGTTGTGGAACGGGAGTTAACGGAGCAGTTTAGCCCGAGTAGGGGAATTCGCCAGGGTTTCCCTCTCTCGCCTTTTCTTTTCACCCCCTGTATGGAGCGTCTGAGTCATCTTATCTCAGAGGTTGTGGAGGAGGGAAGCTGGGCACCTATTGCGTTGTCTAGGAACGAGCCGCGTCTGTCCCATCTCTTCTATGCAAATGATCTTATTCTCTTCTCTGAGGCTTCAGCTCCGCAAGCTGAGATTATTCTGAACTGCTTAAACAGATTTTGTGAGGCGTCTGGTCAGGCGATTAGTAAAGATAAGTATGTGCTCTTTTCTTCCAAGAACATTGATAGACATCTTTGTCTTGCTATCTCGAGCAGGCTCGGGATTCCTTTGACTTGTAATCTGGGCAGATATCTCGGAGTCCCTGTTCTCCATGGACGTACTACAGTGACAACTTATTAGGACATTTTGGCCCGGATGGATGCTAAGTTGGCGGGATGGAAGGTTAAAGCTCTTAGTCTCGCAGGTAGAATTACTCTGGCTCAATCTGTTTTGGCAGCTATCCCTGCTAATATGATGCAGACTTCAGTTCTGCCAGTTGATACGTGTAATGAGATTGATAAACGGATCAGAGCCTTTGTTTGGGGTGATGCTGCAGATCAACAGAAGACCCATCTCGTGTCCTGGGATAGAATTTGTCTACCGAAGGAGGAAGGTGGATTGGGTCTCCGATCTGCTCGTACTCTAAACGTGGCATATCTTGTTAAGTTGGAGTTCTCTTTTCATCAGCATCCGGAGTCCCTCTGGGCCAAAGTGCTTCATTCCAAATATCTGAAAGAAGTTGAGGGGGAATTCTTACCTACCCATAAGAGTTCTCAGTCGGCCTTGTGGAAAGGAATTTGTTCAGTTTGACTGATGATGATGCAGGGTGGGTATTCGGGATGGCTGCAATACCCCCTTTTCGTCTGCGCGTTGGGTGGATTCGGGTGTCATTCTGGAGGATTTTGCTGATCGGTCAGATCCTGATTTCAACCCTTCGGACATGGTGTCGGATTTTGTCACCGAGGATGGTCAGTGGGATATTGACAAGCTGAATCAGCTCCTTCCGGCTGAGGTGGTGACTCAAGTGGTTGGTATGTCTGCCCTGAGAAGTTCTAGTGGTGATGATGTGTGGATTTGGGGGGCCGAGAAGGATGATGGTTGCTTCTCTATACGTTTAGCATATAATCTTGTTAATTCGCACTCGGTAGAGGAACTTGAAGCTCTTTGGAAGCTAATTTGAAAGTGGCGGGGGCCAAGTAGAATTAGAGCTTTCCTCTGGTTGTCTGCTCATGGCAGGCTCTTAACTAATGTTGAGAGGGTTCAACGACATATGGCTTCCGATGACTCTTGTAGCAGATGTGGCCACGGCTCAGAGACACTTTGTCACACTCTTCGGGATTGCCCATTTGCTATTGAGGTTTGGTCGCTGCTTGGGTTTGATACCCATACCCCGAGCTGGAGAGTGAATTTCCCTGATTGGTTTCGGCGAGGCACCGGAGGTGAGCAGGCGAGGTTGGTCGGCATTATCCTCTGGTATCTGTGGAAATCCATAAATGAATTTCTCTTTGCTGCTAAGCGTGAATCGGCGAAGACTGTTGCTAGGAGGATTTCTAACTGGAAGCTTTCTGTGGAGGTTGCTATGGATAGAGACAACAGGCTTCACCCGGGCCAAGGGAGGAGAATGGAGGCTCAAATCTCTTGGAAGCCGGGTCCTTGTGATTGGGTGACTGTTAACGTTGACGGGTCTGTTCTTCGAAGTCCTGCTAGAGCTGCGGCTGGAAGAGTTGTTCGGTCTGAGGATGGTCGGGCCATTGGTGCCTTTGCTGCCAATCTGGGTTGCTATTATGTTACGCGGAGCCATTTTGGGGCTGGAGTTGGCATGGTCTAAGGGTTGCCGTAATGTTGAACTCCAGCTAGACTCGAGAGCTGCTATTGCTCTCATTCAACAAGTCGGTGAGCCTAGCCACCAACATGCTTTGGAAGTTCTGGTTGTTCAGGAGCTGTGTAGAAGAAGTTGGGTGGTTAGGATCCAACATACTTATCGGGAAGGCAATAAGGTCACAGACTTCCTCGCTAATCGGGGTCACGACTTTCCTTTTGGGGTTCATTTGTTTCCACTTTCTGATTGTAATCTGGCTTATTTGCTTCGGCGCTATCGTTTAGGAGTGTCGGCTCCTCGCAACATTTTAGTGAATAATTAAGGCGCCTGGCGTCGTCTTTCTACCAAAAAAAAAAACTTAATTATACCAACTAAACAAGTTTTCATTTTCAGTTTTCACTTTGATTGCAATTTGTCCTTGTTTCCAAATTATCTCTATTTTTGAATCAAACCAAAATTGATACTAAACGGGCAACAAGTTAATGTTTAAAAAAAAAATCGTTATTATTTACAACTGTTGATTAGTCACTTTTTAAGTTTTAGAAAGAGACATGTTGGTTCATGGTAAGTTCTATGGATATAAGGAGTAGTGGAAAGTAAAATTGTAACACAAAACCAAAGTTGTATTCTTTTTACTGATACTTCATTATTTCAGATAGGTCTGGTTATTACAGTAGTACATAAGAAAGAGCTTGATCAACATAAGAGAATAGCAGTCCAGTTGATTAGGCATATAGATAAAGCAGTTTTAGTTTTTTACAGAGGACCACCGCGCATCAGCAACGAATCTTCAAGGCAATGTGTAAGCTACAACAAGAAGCAAACAAAATGATGTAAGCTTCAGATATGGAAAATCACAAAATCTAAAGGAACACAAGGAAATAGTTTTATCATGTGAATTACAGACATACCTCCACACTTGTAACCGATGGGACGGTCCGCAATGTCGCAGCGTTTGGGGATGGCCATGGCCACTTCTGGCTTAACTCCAGACATCTTAGCAGTATTGGAAAGCATGACAGCACAGAGACAAGGTGGGTTCTGCCCGAGCTTCTTCACCGCAGCACAACACTGGCTCGAAACCGCAGCATTCTGATCCTGTGCTGCTGATGCGCATGGAGCTAGCTTGAATGCTTCCCTGTCAGGGTTAGTAGATTTCCCACACTCACCAGCTCCATTCACAGCAAACCCAGATAACCCAACTACCACAGCAAACATCATAATACAAATGCACAACTTCATTGAACCAGCCATTGTTCTTTCTTTGTTTTCTGCCTTTCACTTAACTCTCTCTCCCTCTCAAGTAATGATTGAGTGTTCTTTGCTCCACGATTGAATTCCCAAAAATCATCTGAGGTTTATATAGAGGAGCAGAGGGAACTGAATGCTGCAATGTTGCTTACACACGTTGCATTCCATAACATCATAGTGGAGATAGCACTATGAAGAGAAGAAATAACTTTTTATTGAATGGGTATTGCATTATACCTACTACTTCCCACCATGGGTTCTAGAACAGATCTGCTTGGCAAATTCATATTAAACTAGCTAGAGCAATGGCGGTCAGTGCTCTCTCCATAATAGTTTCTTCTAATAAATTCATTTCAATTGCATTGTCCAGTCAGTGTAACCCAACATCAAAATCAAAAACCCCAAATCACAAATCCAACCCCTTCCATTCCATGTCTTAATTAAGTGTGTTTGGACCAATTTCCCTAGCGAAACTCAGTGGTAAAGTAAGAATGATCCACATACAAACCAAACCAAACCAAATCTGATACTATATTAACTCCACTATCGAGTGAAGGCGTAAAGAATAAGGGAAGCGTAGACCAAGAGACCAATGGGGACGAAGATCACCAGGGGGACAATGGCGGCGTAAGTGTGGAAGCTACCACAACCCAAGATGCCGACCTTGAGTTGAACGACGTTGACGAGAGCGAGCATAAGGAAAACGCAGCCGAAAGAGGATCCAATTCCAGAGACAAGCATTCCGATCCGGAGGAGATTCTTGTTGACCTGGCCCAGGAACTCGGGAAGATGGAAATGGGAGATGATGTGATTGCTGCTGGAGGTGGAGTAAGTGCCAGGGGGATTGCGGGAGATGCGAATGGCCTGCTTGAGAGCGAGGGCGACCAAGCTAGAGAAGAGGAAACAGCTGAAGGAATAGACATGGAAAGAGACTAGGTCCTCAGCGACGCTGCGGCTGGCGGTGCAAGCTGGATCTGTAATCAGAGTATCGGAACGGTCGGCGGGGTCCCAGGCAAGGCCGATGAAGACGGCGACGGTGAAGAGGGAGTTGACGTTGACGATCCCGTCAAGCGCCGTCATGTGAATGCTGCTGCTCCCCATTTTTTTGGGTTGGTTGTTGTTGAGAGAGTTGAGTTGATTTGAGAATGAGCAAATCAACATCATCAACACTTCAACACTTTATAATATGCATTTATATTTTTTTCTTTATGTCACGTATGCTAAAACTCACACTTCCACTTCTCCTCACATTCTTCTCATTTCAGCCAATCAGAGGCATTCTCACCAATTAATTTTTTTATTTTTTCATTAACTTTTTAATATTAATTCCCACTTTCTTTATAACCCCTCGTCATGTAGAAAAAACTAAAAAGTATTCTGAAAAATAGTCCAACTCCTTCTCATGATTAAAATGAAAAATAAAAATAACTCCTCTTTTAATCTTCTTCGTATTAAAAAATGTATATGATTTGGTTTACAGTTGTAGTGTAGGAAAATAACTAATGAAGGAATTTATTTTATTTTATTTTCTATTTTTATTTCAATATTCATACTCTTTATTAAGATAAAAAAATAATATAAGTTCATGTAAGACGTGAGAACCGGGTTCTACTAAGGTTCATCTAAATTTGAGAATCGATTTTCACTAACAATGTTCTTGATATATTAAAGTCCATGTATGAGAGAATGATATAATTTCACATAAGATATGAGAACCAGATTTTACTGAAGTTCATATAAATTTGAGAATTGATTTATATTGACGATATTTTTTTTCTATTAAAATACATGTATGAGAGAATGATATAATTTCATATAAGGTATGAGAACAAGGTTCTACTAAGGTTCATATAAATTTGTGAACCAATTTTTACTAACAATTTTCATGATCTATTAAAATCCATGTATGAGAGAATTATATAATTTCATATTTGGTATGAGAGCCATGTTAAACTTCATGATCCCATTTATCATAATTCATAATTTTTTATCAATATGGTCTCCTTATACTATGGAAATATTGATTACTATGATTTCTTAAATATATTTTAACTCAATAATAAAAAACAATACGAAAACTGGATTCTACTAAGGCTCATATGAGTTCTCGAAACCGTTGGTTCATTAAAATGAAAAATGAAAAAAAAATCTTTAATCAAATCTTTCTATTTTTCCTATGAGAATGGACACTAATAACAAATAAAAAGAGTGTGAGAATCGGGTTCTACTAAAGTTCATATGAGTTCTCAAAACCGTGTAAGGACATGATATAATTTCATATAAGGTATGAGAACCGAGTTAAAATTCATAATCCCATTTATCATAATTCATAGTTTTTTTTTTATCATTATGTCTCTATTATTACTGAATATTATTCATAGTTTTTTTTATCATTATGTCTCTATTATTACTGAAAAAAATATTGATTATTATGATTTCTTAATAGAGTTCAAGTCAATGATAAAAAAGATTATGAAAACCATGTTCTCCTAAGGTTTATATAAGTTCTCGAAACCGTCGGTTCATTAAAATGAAATTTTAGGGAAAAAAAAATTAAGATAATAAATATGAGAACCGGGACCAATAACAAATAAAGGTATGAGAATCGTGTTCTACTAAGGTTCATATGAGTTCTCAAAATCGTGAAAGGACATGATATAATTTTACTAAGATTCACATGATTTATAAAATTGATCAATGACATGTATGATGTGCCTTTATGAGTATGTATAGGCATGCACTTCACCTTTACACACAATATGCAATCATACACATCTAAACATGCATACAAGTTACAATTGATACTAACCTTCATACAATATTTTTAAACTGACATTCTGACGAGGACTAAAATTTTACCCCGCCATTAACAGATCTACATAATCTTAACGATTAAATATTTTTATAGTAAACTATTTAAACACATTAAATAAATTTATATTGAAACCGGCTAACAGGCCAGTTAGAAATCTACAAACATATATAAGCATTTTAGCTTTTTTCCTATTGCCACCTAGGATTCTCCATGCTTCTCCTTAATTGTAGGAAAGTGGCCAATCAATGAGTTTTTATATAATTTATTATTAATAAAAATATTTTTTAATAAAGATGATAATTTTTCAGTATCTACGAGACTCGAACCTACAACCTCAAGGATAAAAGTACTATGTTTTACCAACTAAGCTAGACGAATTCATTTATAATTACATTAAAATATTAAAGCATATTGTTCCTATGTATTTTACTGTACAAATTGAAGCAAATTTCACCCTTCATTGATTTTGCACATTGCTCCTATGGTTTGCACATTCATTAATTTTATGATAATCGTAGTTTGTTGTATAAATATACTAACAAGTTGACAAATAGTAGAGTGAATGAAATTATGATAATAATTTATTCAGAGATGGTGATACTTTTTTTTAAACTAGCTCTGTATTTTTTAATAATCGGGCTCGACGCTTTGTGTAGAATAATTAAATTATTATATTGAATAATTTAAACGTGAATTTTTAATAGCATTCAAGCTAACTAAGTCATTGATTGATTTCCTTTAAAAAAATCATTGATTAATGGCCAATGATCAATTTGCATAAAGCTTAAAAATTTATGAATATTTAAGAGAAGTATTTTTCAGTTAATATATCTTTTGAGCTACAAAAACTGAAGAAATAAAGTTATACATCAGTAATATCAATGGTGAGTGCAGTCATGAATGTATACGAGTATGAGTTATGAGATCGTAGTAAAACGAGTTACATGCCATTAAGTATTAACAAATTTAGTGTATTGATTGAGTTGTTCAGTTTGAATTGGGCGTATTCATTAAACATAAATACATTCATATAATTCGATCCTTATACGAGTATGAGTTATGCGATCATAGTAAAACGGGTTACATGCCATTAAGTATTAACAAATTCATATTATCTATTGAGTTGTTAAGTTTGAATTGGGCGTATTTATTAACATAAATATATTCATATAATATGATCCTTATTTTCAAAAAAAAAATTAAGTTTTAAAGGGTCAATTTAACTTTCATTTTTCATTATGTTTTACTATTCATAAAAAAAATTTAGTAATAGTTTCTTTAGTCTCCACTTTATTTGTTTGCATATGCTTTGAGAGAGTTGCAATTTTGTCTTCCATTTGTATTGAACTGACTTTTATGGTAAATTATTTGAAAGACTCCAAGTTTGGTAAGTCATTTGTTCAAGGATCAAACTGCTAAAATTTTAAAATTTATTAATATTTAAGAGAATTATTTGTGATTTAAAATATTTGATCAAGAGAAAACTAAAGAAATAAGGTCATACCTTAGTACGATCAATGGTGAGTGAGGCCATAAGTGTATAAGAGTATGAGTCATGAGATCGTAAGTAAAACTGGTTACATGTCATCAACTGTTAACAAATTAAGATTATTGATTGAGTTGACTTCGTTTGAAGCATGCATATTCATTAAACTTAAATACATTCATATAACATGATTATTATTTTCAAATTCTTTTAAGTAACAGGAAAATTGATGTTTCATTTTTATTACGTTTAACTATTCCTGAAAATAATCTTTTTATAGTGATGGTTTCTTTAATCTCGAATTTATTTTTTTGCGAATGCTACAAGAAAGTTGCAATTTTGTTTTCCTTTTGTCTTGAACTAATTTTTTTTATAAATTATTAGAAAAACTCTAAGTTTGGTAAGTCATTAATTAATTTGATTAAGGATCAAGCTGCAAAAATTTTAAGAATTTATGAATATTAAAGAAAATTATTTTTCAATTAATATATTTATTGGGCTAGAGAAAATTGTACAAACAAAGTTGTACGTTAGTAATATCAATGGTGATTGAGGTCATGAGTGTATCGTAAGTAAAATTGTCATTAACTATTAACAAAAATGAAGAATATTGATCGAGTTGAGTTAGTTTGAATTGGGCATATTCATTAAACCTAAATACATTCATATAACATGATATTTATTTCATTCATAAAAAAAAATGATATTTATTTTCAACTTTTTTTTTAAGTTCTAACGGGCCAATATAATCGAGCTTTCATTTTTCATTATGTTTAACTATTCCTCAAAATAATTTTTAACAGTGATGATTTCTTTAATATCGACTTTATTTGTTAGCAATGCTCCGAGAATGTTAAAATTTTATTTTTGATTTTTCTTGAAATGACCTTTGTTGGAAAATTATTTGAAGGACTCCAAGTTTGGCAAGTCATTAATTAATTTGATTAAGCTGCATAAATTATTAAAATTTATGTATATATATTTGAGAGAATTATTTTTTAATTAATATATTTATTAATATAGAGAAAACTGAAGAAATAAGATTCTACCTTAGTATGATCAATGGCGAGTGAGGTCATGAGTGTATAAGAGTATGAGTCATGGGATAATAAGTAAAATGGGTTACATGTCATTAAATATAAAAAAATTGAGAGTATTGATCGAGTTGAATCAGTTTAAATTGGACCTATTCATTAAACCTAAATACATTCATATAACAAGATTAATATTTTCAAATTCTTTTAAGTTCTAACTGGCCAGTTGATATTCCATTTTTCATTATGTTTAACTATTCCACAAAATAATTTTTTTACAATGATTGATTCTGTAGTCTCGACTTTATTTGTTTGCAAATGCTCTAGGAGAGTTGCAATTTTGTTTTTCATTTTTCTTGAATTGAATTTTGTTGGTAAATTATTTTGAAGTACTCAAAATTTGGTAATTCGTTAATTTGATTAGGGATCATGCTGCGTAAAATATAAAAAATCATGAATATTTAAGAGAATTATTTTTCAATTAATATATTTATTGATCTAGAGAAAACTAAAGAAATAAGATTGTATCTTAGTAAGATTAATGGTGAGTGAGATAATGATGAGAGAATATTAGTCATGGATCGTAAGTAAAATGAGTTACATGTCATTAGTTATTAACAAATTTAAAGTATTGATCGAGTTGATGAGTTTGAATTAAGCATATTCGTTAAACCTAAATATATTCATATAACATGATCGTTATTTCCAAATTATTTTAATTTTTAAAAGGCCAATTGAGGTTCTTATTTTGTTTATGTTTAACTATTCGTCAAAAATTTTTATAGTGATGATTTCTTTATCCTCGAATTTATTTGCAAACTTTAGCCTTGGCTTTATTTGTTTGCAAATTTTTTGAGAGAGTTGCAATTTTTTTCATTTGTCTTGATCAAACTTTTGATGGGAGAGTAATTGAATTAATATTTGGTTTAGAGAACATCACTCATTTGCAAAGTTTTTTAAATAAAAATTACATTTTTTTTATATATTCTCCTTTGCAATGATCATAAATGGACCTGTTTTATTTTAGTATGTAATTAAAATTAATTACTGTCCAAAATATCCTATAATTAATCACAATATTGAAATTAAATATTAGATTTTTTTGGCATTGTATAACGAATTATCTAGCTATAATATGAACATTTAAAATTAGAGAGAGATAATTTAAAACTCTCTCCTTAATAATAGGACATTAACCTATCATATTCTGATTTTCAATTATTCAGTAAATTAAATAATTAATAAATAAAAATTCCAAATAGTTTTTAAACATAATAAAGTATAGGAAAAAGTAAAATTCAACATGTAAATTAGTTTAATTGAAATTATTAAATTATATTTGAAAAAATAATGTGTGACTCACTTTTTAATTTTAGTTTATTTCTATATTTTCTACTTTAAACTGTTAAATTTCTCACTATGTAATATGTTAACTAATTTGACACATTGTGTGTTCATTTAATTTTAATCATTCAATTCAAACTTTTTTTTGTTAATTTACAATTTATTAATAATATTAAATCTTTCATTATAAAATAATATTTTTTACTAATTATACTAAAGGTTAACACATTTTTGTCCTCCTACTATGAAAAGTTAAATAAGATAGCTCTTTACTATTTTTCAGCAGAATTATACTTTTACATTTCTAACAAATGTGCCCTTTCGTTAACTTTTTCATCCATTCCCCATTAAATTTGTTGACTGGACATATCCAGTAAGCTATTTTGTACACATAGATGCCAAGAGAATAAGAAATTTGCAGAGATGGTGTCCAGTAAGAAGAAGAAGAGAAATGGGGGCAAAATGTGTATTAAACCATTATTTTACAAGTCTTAAATTTTTAGATTTGTTTACATAGAACTAATAGTTTGATATGGTATATACCATCATCATAATAGATGGGAAATAGACGAAAAAAGTTAACGGAAGGGAACATTTGTTAAAAGTGTTAAAATAGAGGGATTAATTCGATTGAAAAATATTAGAATGCTGTGTTTGTTAACTTTGCATAGTATGAGAAAAAAAATGTGTATTTACTCTATACTAAATATATATAACATATCGGCCAACGGGCCTAAACAATACTAGTAAGACATAAAGAGTTCAAAAAATTTAGTTTGATATCAACCGGCCAACGGGCCGGTGATTAATTAATATTATGTATATAACTATAATAAATTAAACATGGGTTCTTCTCAGTTGACTTTGACTCTGATTAGGATGTCATTGAAATTAAACATCCTTCAAGTAACTTGCTCCGCTCTAATGAACAGGTACCCAAAACTGGGGTGGGTGTTTTCGCCCAATCAGATTAATTTGTCCCAGGCTTAGGCGAATTCGTCCCGGCCCTAGGCGAAAATGCATGTGGTCTGTTCCTGAATTTAACTCGGCTGGGTGGCAGTTGAACTTAGTTGGTTGACCCGAATAAATGAATCCACCTAGGCCATTGGCGAAAACGCCTGGGGCCTGGGCGAAATCGCCTATGATCCGGGCGTTTATACCTATAAATGTTCGTTCTGAATGTTCATACTTTCATAACGTATTTATTTTGGTACATAGTTTCATTTATTTATTTATTATGGTGAAAAGTCCCCAAAACTTGTAGAAATATAGCGAGTTTTTAGGGAGTTTTGTCAGAAATTTAGCCTAGTAATGATGCTTTTGCCTGTGATATTTGAGAGTTGAGTTGCAACCAATTTTCAGATTTTTTTTTTCGACTCTTTACTTCCCTGAATTGAAATTTTTCAAGATAAAAGGAGAACTCAAGGGAAGATGGTCAGACCAAAATAGGGGAATCTGTGATAAAAGTGGAATTTTTCCCAAAGTAGGGCAATATATAATTTGAATTCTGAAAAGAGGTGAATATGAAAATTAATTCCCATTTTAGGGTAGTTTTGACCAACAGTCTGACATTATTGTGTACATCGCCAATCCTGAAGGCGATTTTACTGCCAAGTCATCCTTACAGTTTAAATATTTCATTTGTTAAGATAATTGCATATAGCCACTAGCCAGATAAGTTTTTCAGTTTAAATATTTCATTTGTTAATCTATTGTTTCTTTTAATATTTCATCGTTTATTTTTGTAATAACTTGTATTTTTCGGATTACGAATTGTCGGGTTATGGTTCGTTGGTTCCGAGTTTTCCGGGTTTATCAGGTTACTGGTTTATCGAGTCAAGAATTGGGCGGACACTAAATTTGATATATATAACCGATGTCATTCTAACCGTCCAACTCACCACGACCTGTAGCCCAGTTTAATAGAGCAAGTTTGATCGATTTACAAGTTGGACGAGTTATGGATTGGGTTGCGGGTTCGTCGGGTTACGAGTTTGATTGATTTAATTATCCATAATTAATTGCGGGTTACTCGGGTTACGAGTTTCATTGGGTTGGTCAAGACGATTAAACTGATCAAATTAGTAATTCGGCGAACCCGCAATCAATCATGGACAATTAAACTGATCAAACTCGTAACCCGACAAACCTGCGACCCAGTTAGGAACTCGTCCAACTCATGAACCCAAAAAACTCGTAACTCGATGAACCCGCAACCCAGTTAGAAACCCGTCCAACTCGTAAACCCGAAAACGTTGTAAGCCGCTTAGAAACTCGTCCAACTCATAAACCCGAAAAACTCGTAACTCGACGAACCCGCAACCTAATAATCTCATAATACAATAAATACAAGTTATGACAAATAAACAATGAAATGATGAAAAATATTAAAATAAAAAATAGAATATTAACAAATGAAATATCTAAACTAGAAAACTTATCTGGCCAGTGGCTATATGCAATTATCTAAACATTGATTCTACTTTAGTTTATTTCGAAGGCTAGGTCGCCAATATAATTGACGTTCAATATGTAAGGATGACTTGGCAACAAAATCGCCATCATGATTGGCGATGTACACAATAATGTCAGACTTCCGGTCAAAATTACCCTAGATTGGGAATTAATTTTCATATCCACCCCTTTTGAGAATTGAAATTATAAATTACCCCACTTTGGGAAAAATCCGATAAAAGTTCCGTTAGCGGCTTAGCGCCTTAGCGGTGGTCAGAACTCAGAGGTCGGACATTTGAAAGCTTCAAAAATAAAGGTTTGCATCCTATTATCTCCATCCCTCCAAACTTTTTATTGGATCATTCACTACTCTATACCAGAGTCTAAGAGCATCTCCAATGGTCTTGTGTAAAAGGTTTAAAACTTTTACAAAAAGCTTTATAACCATAGAAGAGGTTGAGGTGACACTAAAAGCTTTATAGACATAAAGTTTTAGGGACTACAATGGTAGGGTTTAAAAGTTTAAAGCTTTAAGTGTAAATATTATATTCTATAAAATAATATGAGGTGGAAATTTTGGAAGAAAGAGAATCCAAAAGCTTTGTAGATTGAAAGCTTTTGCAAAAAGCTTTATGAAATTCACCAATCAACCCATTTCTCTCTCCTAATTTTTTACATTTTTTCAATTATTTATTTAAATCACTCATTTATTTAATATTTTCCTACCAATTTCAATTAATCAAAATGACATATAAATGTATCACTACGAATGTACATTAACATGAATGACTGCATAAATTAAAAACATTAATCTTCCAGTAAAATTGGTACAACTAAATTTAAAATGCAATAAAAACACAAATAATATAAAGATAGCAGTGACACATTTATAAAAAAAATTGCAACATGTGTTCAATGTTCAGTGTCATCTCCGAAACGTTGCCAAATATGCTCCACCAAATCTGCTTTTAGTTGTTGATGTACTTCACGATCAGGTAATTATGCATGCTTGTGGAGATATTGATTAAACCCTTCAACTAATCCACGAGACACCGGTATTGGAGGATCAACATCATCGTCTAACCATGTACTTATTGCATTCTCTTCGTTCTCTACAATCATATTATGCAATATGACCAGGGGCGGAACTAGGATTAGAAAATGCCCTGAGCCGAAATTTATTACTAGAATATATACTACGTTACATATATTATTTTACTTTCAGTATATAATGCTATTTACCATTAGATCATTGCGCCCGATATGTTTGTTCTTAAGATTATTAGTATATATTATTCTTGAAAAAATGAAATTAGAAGGTGCCACCGGCGATTTTTTATTAATTTGAACGATTTATCATCAAATATTATATTTTTACAGGCTTTTAACTAAAATAAATAAAAAAAATTAACTATTAACCTAAATAAATACGTTTCAAAACTATTTATTTGTGTAAATATAATCGCCCCAGCCATAGGCGATATCGCCCCAGGCATAGGCGATATCGCCCCAGCACCGAGGATTGCTGGTCAAACCGATTCTAAACTGCCCAACCAACCGAGTAAATGCTGTCTGGCTGGACACATGGCAATCTCGCCCCAGCCATAGGCGATATCGCCCCAGCCACAGGCGATATCGCCTAGGCTTCCGGCGATCTCGCCCGAGGGTTGGAGACCGGGCTATCTCGCCCCAACCCCTATAAATACCCCATTTTTCAACTCATTCTCCCACACTACTCGGTAACCCCCTAAGGCAAAGGTAAGTCTCATTTCTCCTTTTTTTTAAATTACATTATTTAGTTTAGGGTTTTAGGTTAGAGAATTAGTTTAGGGTTTTAGGTTAGAGAATTAGTTTAGGGTTATTATGGTAGATAATTAGTTTAGGGTTATTATGGTAGATAATTAGTTTTAGGGTTTTAGGTTAGAGAATTAGTTTAGGGTTATTATGGTAGATAATTTTTTCCAAAGTGATTTATTAACACTGTCATATTGACGTTGTAGGATTTTTATAAAACGGAGAGGACCTTTTCTCGCACCATTACACAAGGTACGTAGTACATACATTATTTATTGTTCTCATGTCATTGTGAACCATGTTATTATTTATGGATAGTTTAGAGAATTAGTATGATGTTGAGGTTAGCGAATTAGTATAATATTGAGGTTAGACAATTAGTATAATTTTGAGGTTAGAGAACTAGTATACTTTTGAGAAATAGAATTAGTATAAAATAGTTTTTCTAACAATTTACTATACAATAGATGTCGAACTATGGATGGGATGAACCGTTGGTGGATCGGATTCCCGAGAGCGTTAGGCCTCAACCTGGTGATTGTTCTCTACTGTGGGGGGAGAACAAACATAGGGCTACTTTAGTGTGGCGTGACCCACATGCGTGCAAGGCGCTGAAGTTGCGACAGCGTAGTTCTTGCTTAGAGTGGAGTTCAGAGTACGAGGCATTCTTGCGAGAGTGTCGACTCCTCCCTGTTGTTCGTTTACTCGGTTTCACACCGTGTAAGGAGCTCGTCACAGCATTGATTGAGAGGTGGCGGCCAGAGACGAACACATTCCACCTGGTACCGGGCGAGGCGACGATCACCTTGGAGGATGTTGAGGTACTTACGGGTCTTCCTATCGATGGAGTTCCTGTTACCGTAGCAGTGGACAGACGTGAGCCGGGTCTCATATGTGAGGAGTTGTTGGGTGCCCGACCCCCAGCTGGGAGTTGTACGGGACAGTCAGTGAAGATCTCGTGGGTGAAGGGCATGTTTGATCGTCTACCGGCTGGTGCTCCAGCAGATGTTGTTCTCCGCTATGCACGAGCCTACACTTGGGTTCTTATTGGCGCCATTCTACTAGCTGACCGGACTGGAGACTTGATACCGGTTCATCTACTCCGGCTTATTGGGGACTCTGCGGTTGCATCCACGTTCAGTTGGGGTAGTGCGGTACTAGCATGGCTGTATAAGGCCATGGGGAGGGCGGCCTTCTTCACGGCTGGGAGTCAGAGGGGTACAGGTGACTTGGGAGGCTTCACCTTGCTGGTCCAGCTCTGGGCCTTGGAGAGATTCCCGAGCATAGCCGAGCGCTACGTAGCAGGTGGTGACCCACCAAATGCTGACACCGTTCCTCGTGGTGTGCGCTGGATGTCTGTCATCCGGCGCCACCAGCATCGCGTGGCTATGAAGCTGGAGGAAATACGCTACGCACTTGATCGGAACACGGAGTTCGTGGTTAGGAATCTTAACCTCATGTACATACTCTCTCTGATTTTCTTAATTCTTCCTTACAATATATTTATTAATTCTCCAGTGGATGCCGTACGCCTTTTGAGAGGAGGACTATCAGTTGGAGGACGATGTGTTCTGGCGAGCTGTTTGCCCCATGCTGTGCATAGACTGTGTCTCATGGCACCATCCTGATCGTTGCATGCGTCAGTTCGGACATGGTCAGCGTATCCCACAGGACGCCGAGCCTGCTGCTCGCGTCGAGGAGTTACTAGGCCTAGACTTCAGAGCACCAGTACATGATTGGGGTGCTAGGTACCTACAGTACTTCCGTCTCTGGGAGGAGCGGGATCAGCACATTGCCGAGGGCGAGGTGAGAGCAGATCCATTGAGCCACCACTTCCATGATGAGTACGACGAGTGGTACAGGAGACGGACACGCCTGGCCATATCACACGATGGTGCACAGTTTCAGGGGATGGTTAGTGACCACCTACTTGAGTAACTGTAGGCAATTTAGTATTCCCTTAGGGTACACTAACTTTTATTTTTGTTTTGCCTTTCAGATCGCCTCGTTGGAGCAGGCTACCATTTTGAGTGGTACGAGTGATTCTCACATGAGTCATGTGCTCCGATCTGGATTGGCTATGAGCGGAGCATATGAGCGCCTTCCCGATCGAGGACCACACCGCCCACGTGCAGCATCACGCCTGCCGACATACACTCCCTATGATGGCTATCCCATCCCACAGAGAGGTCACAGTACAGGGTTGGATGATGTCGATTACGGCGGTCTCGCGCACCATGATGTGGGATACGCACCTCCACCCTACTATGTGTGGAACGAGGATTTCGCTGACGGGCGGACTTACAGTTTCGATGACCCTCCTCAGTACCAGGCTACGGCGCCTCAGTACCAGCCGACGGCACCTCATTACCAGCATGCAGGACACCCAGGTGCGTCGAGTAGCCAGCCGTATGGGCCCACCAGCCAGCACGTTGATCAGAGCCATCCGGTCGGCTCCCAGGGTTTCTCGGAGGACAGTGGGTTTGAGGATTGGGCCCATCGACCTGATTTCGTACCGCAGTCCACCCAGACACCACCGTACACTCACATGTTACGTGATCGGACTACATTGCGTCCACCGGATTGCTACACGGACGAGCAGCGACAGAGACGCCAGAGGGGTCGGAGGCATTGACACTCACATTTGTAGTTTTTCGTTTCTGGATTTATGTTATGGTTTACTGTTTGTATTTGTCGTACTATGGTGATCGATTGTACTTGTTTCGGCTGTTGTAGTATTCATTTGTCGTATTATGGTTTCGATTTTACTGATTTGCACTTTCATGTCATTTTCGCTGTTAATGTTTTTGCAATGAAATTCAACCATTTCGATCTATATGTGGATGGAACACTACTGCGCCACATTTTATTATAACAAACTTTACTACGAAAATTACATAAACAACAGTTCCAACACGGTTCAGGTCCGAGGGTTTCTCATAATGAAATTCATAAGCTCTTGTTGTTCTTTGATTTTCTAGTTCAGTTGTCGAATCATCTCGTCCTTCTCCCTAACGACCCTTTGGTTCTCCCTCTTAGCTCGATCAAGTTCTTTGTCCTTCGCCCGAATTATATTGTCCTTCTCCCTTCTGATCTTGTCCACAGCCTCCCGAACCACCAATGTTTCAAAATAACCACAACCCTTGTTCTTTAAAAAATGGCAACGAAACATGCGGGTTAGGAAATATTAATGGGATAGGTGACAAATTAAGAAAATCATTCCAGTCTTTATACCTCCCTCTCAAGCGGACACCCAAAATAGGGTTCGAGATCCTTCAGTTGAATGGATCTTGTTGCCCTCAAATCACACCAGCAATTCACCTCACTCAGCTCATACTCGAACAGGTCTTCCTGAGGTTTCTTCATCTTGTAAAGTATACGATCAACTTCTGAAACTACACGACAATAGCAATTGTAATTAGTGCAAAATGTGAAGTAGACGGGGGAAACAAGGCATGTTTTTTACCTTTATCGCGAGCTCTACTTCTTTCCCCATGTGTGAACACCATAGTGTGACCGCGGTGGATGGAAACTGAATTCGAAAATTGGAAGTAGTGGTGTGTGTTTGGAAGCTGGTGATAGGAGGGTTTTATGATGCATACTGCCCCCTGTTGTGGCACAGGCGATATCGCCCGTGATCCAGGCGATCTCGCCCATGTCACAGGCGACATCGCCTATGCCTAGAGTGACTACTATTTTATTAAACGAACCGAGATAAAAACATTACAGATACACTATTTTATTTCACGCTTGATTACTAGAAGACGCCCCAGCACTGTCCCGTCTCCTTCCACATGTCCTTGCATTATGACCCACGCAACCGCATGTCCTGCACTTACTTGGGCGACCCTCCTCACGCCAATCCATCTCGTTTCTGATTCGAGAGTGTCGTGGACGACCCTGTCCACGAAGAAGATGAGGTTGCGGGATCACTGGTAGGCCCGTGTGTGGGATCCAGTCTTTAGGCCCCAGTATTGGTTGGAATGACTGAGCATACACTAGCTGGGTCTTGGATACCAGATAGAAGGGGCTGACGTAGTTGTGCCAGTTAGCACCAGCAAATGTGCAACAAGCTACAGCATGGGAGCACGGTACCTTGTACCCCTGGAACTTCCCGCATGTGCAAGTCCCCTTACGATTCGACTGCCTATCGAACCGAACAACGTAGCTATTATTACCGCTACGGTTCTGATTGTTTGGACCAGACTTAACCTCGTAAACCCCGTTAGCCGCATCGTACGGCAGCACGTAGTGTCTGACGGAACTTGACGTAGATTGTTCGGTTAATTTCTGACAGTACTTCGTATACGCGTTCCCTTCTGCCAACATTCCCTGGTATTCCCCACGGCGCCTATGCCAATACTTGACCATACGATGGAATGTGTGCTCGATCACAGAAGACATGGGCAAACGTCGCACGCCCTTAAGTACTCCGTTCACGCATTCTTGCGCGTTGGTCGTCATGGTTCCCCACCGAGCACCGCCTCCCTCAGTGTTGTCATAGGCCAAGCTCCATAAGGGTAGTTCCTCATTCACCCATTTTGGCTCCCGTACGTTTTGTTCATCATGGATCACCAACCATTCTGCCTTCTTGGCCTCAAACTTCCGCACATTCCCTTCTATTCCTGCGGGTAGCGATGAAGACTTCTATGAATATCTAGTTTGTATGAGAATATTGTATTAGTTAGGTTCAAATATACACCGTAAACAAGTTGACAAATACCTAAGTTCCAAAGGCGAGATTTTAAAGTTTGGTTGCGGTGTTTCTTGTTGAAGTTGCTTACGTAATGGCGTAGACACCACCTCCATACCCACCCTCGATCAATGTTGCGCATTGCCGCTGCTATCCCCTTGTGTCGATCACTGATGATTGTGATGTTGGCCCGATTGGTCACATGTCTCTGTAGATTCTCCATGAACCACTTCCAATTATCGTGATCCTCTTGGTCAACTATGGCGTACGCCAATTGAACAATCCGATGTTGCCCATCGAATGTACTAGCCATCAACAACACTTGCTTGTACTTGCCCGTGAGGAATGTGCCGTCAATGATCATGACCCCAGCGCAGTGCTTGAAGGCTTCTATGCATGGCCCAAACGCCCAAAACACCCTCTTGAACATCCTACAGTTACCCGCCGGGTGGGTTATGATCTCGTACCGTGTCCCGGGGTTTGTGAGCCGAATAGCATTCAGGATTGTCTCAATGTTGTTGTATGATGCCACCCAGTCACCGTACAGCTTCTCGACAGCACGTTGCTTGCCAAACCACGCCTTCCGGTACGATATCTTGCGGTGGTACTTCTCCAGAATGCAATCAATAACTGTCTCAACCTTCAACCCCGGCTCTCTGCGCACAATGTGCATGATTGCATCTGAGATCAGCGTGACATCGAGCTGTGGGTGGGGCCCTAGTATCGTTGACCGGTCACAACTGTGGCCGTTGTTGAGTTGTCGTATTATCCAGAATCCATATCTGTTGCTAAGTGTAGAACGCATCCTCCAAGGACACGTCGGGTCGATGCACTTGATGGCCCATTCCTTCGGGTTGGAAGTGATTACCCTGTACTTATAGTTGCGGATGACTGCTTGGCTCTTCGTTAGGGACATCAGTTGACCTTTGGTAGAGAATGTCTGACCCAAGAAGAATTCCATCTCCACCGACCAGTACGCCTTCGCTGGGATCTGGAAGCGCCTGTCCATGGAGTAGGTGTTGGAGATTGTCATAATGTCGTCACAGTCGTCACCCTCGCTCGTGGCATGTTCCAGTGGCACATAAACTTCCACGCTATTTGCTGTGGCTCCCCCTTCTTCATCGTCGTCTTCCTCGTCGGATTGGCCAATGTCATCGTCGACGTTTGGATTCCCTTCGTCCGCCGAGCAATGGCTCCTTTCATCTCCAGAATCGTCAGTGCTGACATATTCATCTCGCGCCAACCCCTCTTGGTCAACCTCCTGGAACTCCGGACCGATATGATTGGTCGCCATGTATTCCCCATCATACGTTTGGCTCTGCTCTGCCATCTGATTTGGAATGACCCCCGAGAAATCGGAGAACTGAGACGGCTCCTCTTCCATCAAGGCGTACAACTCGGCAACTTCGAAAAATGGGTTGACGCGAACTAAGTCGTATATGACTTGTATGCCGTTGTCGTCCGATATCGGCCTAGAAACGAAATGCGACAGATTTCCCTCAGAACTGTATATCGGCATTCTCCAGACAAATGACTGGATTATCTGATCCGCTCCAAGACCCATTTTCCGCCGAAACACGGTAACCACACTATCATAGGTCGCTCGCTTGGTCATCTTCAGACGGACATTATTTCCCCCTTCGTAGGATAAGCCGGTCCAATCCTGGACGATACGGCCCCCCCAGAAAACTTGGATTCGGAATTCTCGTGACAAAGTGTAGTCGGCCATTTTAGAATGTTAGTTCTTTCGATTTGGTGACTAACCCCTGAAACTAACAAGGATTTATAGGGTGCTTAGTGATCCAAGATATAGGCGATATCGCCTATGCATTAGGCGATATCGCCCATGCCCTAGGCGATATCGCCTAATCCCTGGCTATTTTCACACCCGTGACTCAATCGAATCTAATCACGAGTCACGGGTGACAATCCACGGTGCTGGGGCGATATCGCCTATGCCTGGGGCGATATCGCCTATGGCTGGGGCGATTATATTTACACAAATAAATAGTTTTGAAACGTATTTATTTAGGTTAATAGTTAATTTTTTTTATTTATTTTAGTTAAAAGCCCTATTTTTACTCATTCATAAGTCGAGATAAAATGATACTGGGCTTACTCAACCCTCTACACATGTTGACGAAACATTAGCATTAGGGAAGGGTATGGTTAATATGATTGAGTATATTAACTATATTAGGGTTTTTTTAAGAGACAAAGGTATTATAATATATTTAGTTGTTAAGTTTGAAATTATAACAATGAACTAAGTCGAATTAAAATAACACTGAGCCGGATTTAAATTTTGCACTGAGCCGAATTCGAAAAAATCACAAATTTATACTCGGATTAAACACTCGGGGACCGAAAGTGGGGTGAGCCGGGGCTCGGCCCGGCTCCCCCCTAGTTCCGCCCCTGAATATGACACAAGCATACATTATATCTTTAAGTTTTTGGCGTTGCCAAAATCGAGCTGCACCACGTACAATTGCCCACCGTGCTTGGAGGACTCCAAATGCTCGTTCCACATCCTTTCTTGCAGCTTCTTGCATTTTCTTGAATTTCTTCCTCTTCAGATCTTCTGGGTATGCAAAGCTCTGCACCATCGTAGCCCATTCTGGATATATTTCATCTACAAGATAATAACCTTTCGTGTACTTTGTGTCATTAACTGTAAATTGAATATCTGGTGAGTACCCTCCCAATACGTCATTGAACAACCCTATATTGAAGATATATATTTTTAGGCTTGGACTAATTGATTGCATTCACTACAAGAAAATACCAATTTAGTCACGGTTATTTAATCACAGTTTTTGAAACCGTGACTAATTAGTCACGGTTTTCTGAAACCGTGACAAATTTGTCACGGTTCTTAAGAAACCGTGACTAATTTGTCACGGTTCTTAAGAACCGTGACTAATTTGTCACGATTCATATAGAACCGTGACTGGTTTGTCACGGTTTCAAAAGAACTGTGACCAATTTGTCACTGTTCTAAAGAACAGTGACCACTTTGTCACGATTCTAAAGAATAGTGACTAAATTGGTCACGGTTCTTTAAAGAACCGTGACAAAATTTGCCAGGCTGGCAATCCGTTCACTTTCTCTTCTCTTCCTTGATCTTCACCCGACGACTTCTTCCTCTTCTTCTCTTCCTCAATCTTCTTCCTCTTCTTCTCTTCCTAAATCTTCTTCCTCTTCTTCTCTCCTCAATCTTCTTCCTCTGCTTCTCTTCCTCAATCTTCTTCCTCTTCTTCTCTTCCACAATCTTCTTCCTCTTCTCTTCCTCAATGGACCGCCGCAGTCCACAACCTTTGGCTTTCTTCGAAGACCACCAGGAGCCCTGGCTCCTCCGCGCCTTCATCTCCAACCGCAGCCGCCAAATCATCCTTACCCGCCGCCAGAAAGCTGAACCCAATCTGGCACCGACGAGGACGAAATCCTGCCGACGGCGGTGGAGTTTTGGTGACGGCGGCGACGGTCGAAGCTCTCCCGCAACTCTGTGGTTGATCGGAGAAGAAGAAGGCATTGATCTGCAAACCACAGTACCTTGAGTGACCAAAACAAAATTATGAGAATTTAATGGATCAAGTTGCATAACAGGAAAAGTTAAGGGTTGTTGTTGAAATTCGTGGACTGATTAGGGATATTTACTGGATTGGTCATTAATTATTACTAAATTGACAATTAAAATTGGAGTGACTGATTTGTATAATAGAAGAAGTTGAGGGTCTGGTTGTATAATTTAAGAAACTGAAAATTGGGTCACTGGAAAGTCTAAATATTACACTTTGATCACTAATATTTGTCACGGTTTCATTGTAAACCATGACAAATATTAGTCACGGTTCACAATAGAAACCGTGACTAAATTGGACTTTTTTTTGTCACGGTTTCATTAGAAACCGTGACTAAATTTAGTCACGGTTCATACTGAAACCGTGACAAAAAATGGTCAATTTAGTCACGGTAAAACCGTGACTAAAGGCAAAAAAAATTGTGACTAATCCCATGTTTTCTTGTAGTGATTTTCATAGTATTCCATCAAAATGTAATTTAGATTGAGTTTGACATGTTTATGTTCAAAGGATGTATTATTTTAATAATATTTTAATTGTATTATATTGTTAATTTTTATGTGATTTATTAGTCGATTACATAATTTGTAATTATATATACTTATATTCTCAATCATAAAATACTTAGTCAGCTGATACATGGTCTTGGAGCTAGTGTGGTGTACTGAATGCGTACCAATTGACGTCGTGAAAATGATAGGTGGAATGGAAAGACCCAAAATGTAAAGAGATCAAACTAGGAAGTTGTATTTATATAGGGGGCTATTTGTGAAGTTGACAAAGTATAGAGGGGCATAGTGCTATTTTCCTTTAATATTTTAATCATATTATATTATTAATTAATATTCAAAAGGTTATAAAGCTTTATAAGTTTTATGCCATTGTAGGAATAGTGTTTAAAAAAAATGATGTGACATACTTGTTAAAGCTTTAAAGTACAAGACCATCGTAGATGCTCTAAGTGCTAAAAGAATACTACAAAAATTAATTTAAATTTTCTCTAAACAAACTCGAGTTTGTTGATAGAATTATAAAAATAAATAAACTCGAGTTTGTTGATAACGGTTCTTGACATGATATTAGAGTTTTTGACAAATAAAAATCAAGATTTTGAAACCTGGTAAGGGTAACCACCAATTCGTGTATAAAAACTTATTGAAGCCTCTGTGGTCCTCAATATGTTTCACAAGTCTTATCGAAACTATGCGAACTTCACGGGTCGTTTGTTTTTTATTTTTACAGGTGGTTTCACAGGTAATTTGGTGGGTCCAGGAGATTTCAGCGAAATAGATCGTTTGGACCAAAAAAAAAATACATGGGATTTGAAGGTGATTTCAAAACCCCTTGTGGGCCCCAAGGTGATTTGGAATGTCATTTAAAATCACCTCCATGGAGTAGTGATTCTGAAAATCCCCGGGTGATTTTAAATTGAAATGATTATTTTAATTGAGTAAAAAACAAAGAATTACGGCCTAGCCACTGAACCCTATTTCAGCTAACATTCAAACACGTCTCGTCTCTGTATATAACAAACAATCAAACACGTAGACCCTTATCAGTGCTGTAAGTGTACGTTCAAGTGGTGACAGCAATTCATCCAGGCTCTGCATTCAACAATTATGTATCATGGTATTTAAAATCAACAGAACTGTAGACTGGCATAAGACTGCTGAACACGACAATAATGTATCATGGGAGGTTTGCCCAAGTAGAAACAGCAAATCCATAGCATTGAAATAGCAACTAGTAGCATTTGTTCTTACCGTGAAAAAAAAAAAGTAAAATGGTGTTGTCATAATTAAGGAATGAAGTCCATTAGCCTTTGTTCTTACTGTGCAAAATCTAATTCTTCAGGCTTAGCCATTTTCTCTTCTTGTCTCATATGTATTTACTGAACATCTTTAGATGAAAATAGGATAGATTATCTTCATATCAGATTCGCCACCCAGAGATCATTGGCTAGAGGAATGGGATACCGGTAAATGAGGGCATACTAGTCAATTCTTAATTTGGCTCAATTATATTTTTTGTTGTTGTAAAATTAAAATCACTCCTACTTTTAAAAAACAAACAAACTATTTTACAAAATACCTTGCTATTTGAAATCACTTTCAACCAAATCTAAAAAACAAACGACTCGTCAAGCTCTTTCATGAGGCATTTGTTTAAGAGGGTGTGTTAAACGTAAACAATATATGATCCATTCAAAACTCTTCTTAACAACTTGAGTTATTGAGATCTAACAGTTCTTGACACCAAGATGAATTGCAAGAATACATTTTATACTCAGTGCACGCTAAGGGTTCAGATCTTTGCCTAAGAATGGGGGAATCAATTACACAAATATCTAGAGTAGGTGGGCAATTTGGAAGCATTGGCAACGAGAGTTTTTCACAAATAATCAATGGGTGAACTTTTTTTTTTTTTTTTTGCATAGATAGCTCCGATGGAGACATCGAGATAGCAAACACAAGTAGGAAGGAAAATCAAGTCCCAACTCAGGCAGTCATGTCTACCTCCATGACCCCTGGGAGGTTAATCAGGATCATACGTGCCATGTAATGGGCAACCATGTTACCTGAACGGCAAACCGTTTGGAAGCGCCAAGAAGGAGCACCAATCTTCAACTGCAGAATTTCTTCCACAATAGCGCCACCGGGATTAGCCATTACTGCACCTACCAAGAGCCTCGAGTTTACCAACTCGACACCTCCTTCAATGTCCAACTGCAAAACACCAGCACACCGACACCAAGAACACGCATCTCTAACCGTAATTAACACAAGCAAGAAAGGGTAAAAAATACCTGGATAAGTCGTCCCTACTGCCCGAAGAACTCTCCCGGAAGAGTTGCGGAGGATCCACCCTGACGCTCCACTCACGCCAGGATGGATAGCGCCATCAGCATTAATCTTGAGGCGCAAATGGTGAGGACGAGTCCAGATTGGGTGAGGGGTAGTGGGGGGTGGGAATGGTGAGAAGGGCTAGAACCATAGACCTGAGAATGCTCACGCCTTTGGTAATGAAATTGTTGGAATAAGCCGTCCAATCGAGTCTGGGCAAACTCGAAGACCACTCTATTACGACCTTTCCAAATACGCCACCAGGCCATGACCCAGACCGCGAGGAGATGTGGTTGGAAGGTGAGTAAATGCTTCCAATAAATGGAGATGTGCATGTCCCCAAAATTTGGAGGGTGCAACGAGCACATTCTTAGAAAACACCATGATATTCTACAATGTAAGAGCAGGTGTTCTATCGTCTCCGGTTCTTCTAAACACACCAGACATGTCAGATCCAAAGTTTCCAATTGAATCTAAATCTTAATCCCATGGTTAGTCGGTAATATTCGGTGTATGATCTTCCAAAAGAAAAATCGTAATTTTGGTTGAATTTCTAGCGATCACACTGAAATCCAAATGGACGACTCCATAGGCGATAAATTCATTGAGAATAGATCCAGGCATGATCGCATAGCAAACGCAAAGCCGGACGAAACCATGTAAGTGCCAGACGGGGAGTGGTGCTAGACACGTTAGTCTGGTTGTGGATGTCGCGATAGCGCGGGATCGTCTAAATCAATTGCACAGAGTCATCCGTAAACCAGTATTGGAGAAGACTAACATTCCACCGTCATTGACATATGAAGTCAACCACAGTTTGTGGACCCCAAAAAACCCCAGGAACGCGGAGCTGAGGGCGTTGGGGGACAGATCCTGGCAACCATAAGTCCTGGGTCGAATCTAATTGAACCCCAGTTCCAATCTGCCAACGAATCCCCGACCGGTAAAAATAAATCTCGGCCAAGCATTAAACTCTGCCACCCCCATGAAGGCCAGACGCGTCCATTAGATAATAAGAGCGAAGTATTAGGAAAATAAATACTCTTTAGGACCCAAGACAGGTGGAGGTCTGGATTATTAATTATTCGCCAACACTATTTTGCAAGGAGAGCTCTATTGAAGGTTCGAAAGTCCCAGAAGCCCAAGGCACCTAATTCCTTTGATAAACCCAGTCTAGCCTACGACAACCATTGAAGGCGGCGATCATCCGAAACTTGACCCCACCAAAATTTGGCCATCAATTTATTTAATGTCTTGCAGAGCTCAACAGAGAGTTTGAAACATGATAATGCATAACCTGACAACTCCGAAATTACAGACTAGAGAAGAGTGTGACCCCTGCTAGGGAAAGGCTATCCCATTTCCAACTACGAAGGCGGAGAGTTACCTGGTCTTCAATGAAGCAGAACGTGGCTTGTATTGAACGCAAGATTATACAGGGTAACTCTAAGTACTTCTCAGATGGCTCTAGGAACCGAACGCCAATAAGATTTTGGTAGTTGTCCTGGGTGGGGGCTGGAGTGTTGTGGCTGAATCGGACTGTCGATTTGGACAAATTGACCCTTTGTCCACTCATAGCTCTATATTGCTCAAAAAGGGATAGCAGAGTACGGATGTACACATCAGACACCCGAAGGAAAATGATCCTATCATCGACAAACATTAGATGTGAAATTGATGGACATCCGGTGTTGATGCGGATGCCATGCAAATCTTGAGCTGTAGTGGCTGACATTAGTAATGGTGATAGCCCTTCTAAGCACAGAGCAAAGAGAAGCGGAGACAGGGGATCCCCCTGTCGCAGGACTCTAGAAGGCACAAAGTACCCGTAAGGATTACCATTCACCAGAACAGCCATGGTGGTGGACGATAGGCATTCCTGAATCAAAGTCACCCACCTCTCATCAAAACCTAATTAATCCACGCATCAAGTGAACAGGAAGTGCCACTCTACACGATCATATGCCTTTTACTTATCTATCTTCAAGGCCATCAAATGTTGATCCCCAGTATGAGTCTGAACATCCTAGCTGTACCTAGCATTGACCAACTCATCGATATGTTGATTAGCAACTCTCCTCGTAGCTCTCATAGGCGGCATGGTGACCTGCTCACCATAACCCAAAACGAACCAGCAAAGAATCAATAGGAAGCGGGGACAGTGACACGCACTAAGTCTAACAGTAAAACCACAATTCAGTAAGCTATGAAAAGCAATTAAACTAGTAAGACAGTAAGATCGATAAAAGATCAGAACATAAGTTAGTAGGTTGGTAGCCGAGCAATCCCTATCTGATCCATAAGGATCCCTTTAGCCTGTATGGTCTAATGACCATCCTAGTGTCGCGAAGGGCCTTGTATATGGTATTTAAGACCCCTTAAGCTTGTACATATCCTAGGGGATTGCGCAATCCATTGATGGGTCACCCGCTCTTACACCAATTCAACCCGTGAGATCAATCTAACATGTACGTAATCTCTATCGATATCAATCAAAGATGATCTATCATCCTATACCAGAATCACGTAGTGGAATGTAATTCATCAATCTACAATTAGCATTATAGCATGGTATTGATCATAGCAATTAAAATAAACATTTTAAGTAAAAAACTCCTCCAAGTTTCCTTTGTCGATTCCTGGACTGGCTAAGCCGAGATAACTTTCAACCTTGAGAAAATTGCACTACAAGCTGTGACACGAGTTCCCCATCAACCACAAACATCATAACCGAACTGATTAGTGAAGAACACACAAAACCATCAAACTGCAGAACCCTAACTAACAAAGCTGAATCTGCTAAAACGGAGATGATTTACCTGAATCCGAGCTTGGACGATCAATCTTGATGAACTTCTTAACCTTCCCTTACGCTCCCTTGAGGATATGATGATCCTAGCTCTGAATCCTACTCCTGAACCCTTGTTGTTCTTCAAAGTCGAGTGAGAGAAAAGAATTATGAATTTCGTACTGCCTTCTGGCCGACTAAACGTTTAAATATTGAACCGGTGTTACACACTCACAACGCTCGTTGTCGTTGTCAGACAACGCCCGTTGCACAACCTAGTATAACGGCTATTGCACTGATCATAACGCCTGTTATCATTGCATGACAACGTCCGTTGGACTTAGCACAACACCCGTTGTGTTCATCAGCAGTGCAGTAGCAGCACTTCAACACAATTATAAACTGATTCATGGATTCACAAAACGTTGGAAGTTTCTCGTACTTAAAGTATACCAGAATCTCCTTGGTAGGTTTCTTAACCACCTTCTCTCTCTTTAACGACGTATGCACATCTGACGTTACACGTAGGCACATGCATGGATCATTGTTTTTATATTGGTACTTGACAAACTTAGTCCAATTATCTAGCACCCGACCCACTAATTTTGAGGAAAACTCAGCCTGTAGTCCATACACATGAACCCAAATGTCGGCTTCAAACAATGACACTTTGGTTAGAGCTTCTCCTGACCAAAGCTCATGCAATGCCAAAAGATTATTATTGAATGTCGAAGGGCCTCCATGAAACACCTACCTTTGGTCAACAATATGATAAGCATAGGAAAATAATCAAGTCATCTCCTTGATTCTCAACTATTATTTCTCGACCCGACTTTCTCAAAGATTTGGAAGTTGTATCTTCATTGCATTGAAGTTGTAAGACTTGTCAGTTATAAATGCACCCACCACACACAAATGAAAATCCTCAGCCAGTGACCAGTGTATCACCTAGATCTTCTAGGCACATCAACATCTTGTCATCCTCGAGTAACTCCGTCTGTCGCAGTTGCTCCTTCATCGTTGCTACTTTCGATGCCATAGTATTCACAATGAGAAACAGTGTCACAGTATTCATAGTGAGAAACAGAGTCATCACACATCGTCACTTATAAAAAAATCTCAAACGTAGGGAGAGAAAACCCTAATACTAGGCAGAAAAGTTGATCGATTGACTAGTTAAATGTCATTGCTACTACGTTTAAAAAAAAACTCTAATCTTAACCTATAAGGATTTGAACTTCCACCTTATCTAGTACATACTGTATGCATGTAATCTGGCAGGATTAGTCGTGTTTCAAACCACTAATTAGTATAATTTTTTTACAAAACATATTAAATTCTAACCAACTTAAATCAATTCTAATTAATCGGTTCCAACACCTAAATAATTCTATGGATTTTTCTGGCCTTTGTATATTGGTATTGTAGTTGGATTTTGATGGGTCCGGCCCGCCAGAATCCTGAGGGCCCAGGCGACGGCCCACGCACAATAGACCGACACCAATGATTGGACTTAGGCGACAGGATAAGCGGATCGGACAAGCAGGCCCAAGAGATGGAAGGAGGCCCAAAGCGACAGCCCAACCCAGCGGCTATTAGGGTTCCAAGGCAAGGCGAACACATGTCAACATCCTACGGGGACTACAGACGAATGGCCAGGATTCAACCTTGGCGACCACGGCAGGGGTACTATAAATACCCCCCGTACGTCCCATAAACCGGAGGACAACACTTTTATCCAGCGGACAAACGCTCCGCGGTACGTAACTCGCTTCCCTTCTCATCCCTTAGACTGATCGCCTCTCTATCCCTAGAACTAACTACCCACACTATCGCTTGCGAGGTACACCACCCCCTGAAGACCAACAGGCTTGGACTTCCATTATTGGGCCAGGCGACCAGGCTGGAACAGATTTGAGTTGCAAAAGCAAAGGATGAATGGACATTCTTAAAACAGTATAAACCTAGTTCCACATAACATAAATATGCAATAAACTGAAAAACTCAACCCCTGTTTTGGTCCTTCCTAATAATAAGTCCTATGAAGACACAGAGTTACTACGGAACATTCTATTGCAGGTTGTTCTCATTCTGGTCCTGGGACCTGCGCCCTGCTGCATCTCCATCGTCAGTTGTGTTGCCACACAGGGCTTTTGATTTTGTATCAACACCAAGATAATTTGTTAATGCTTTCTTCACTCCGAACCCACGTCGATGATTATTTCTGCTGTTGGTGGTAGTGACGACGGTGTTGGTAGTATTCACAAATGGAGTTCTCTCCCCTCTTGCAGGACTAATAAGAGGAATAGGAGAACGACTTGGTGTGCTGAAAGTTGTTCTACATGGAGTCCCTGAAAATGGGTATGAGACCTTCTTGTGTCCAGTCATTGACAGTTTATCTGAACGTTTGGTTAGATCATCAACATACAGCAAATCATCAATGCGTGCCACTATGTTGAATGCCAAGCTCTCCAGAACTCTTGCATAGCTCTCAAGGATGGACTTCCCCACATCCTGAAAGTTGACAACACAGAATTAAAAGACTCAACAAGAAAAAAGGACGGGAAATTTGAAGTGTTGGTGGAGTAACTGTGATTCCAATTATATAGACAGTGACCAGCAGAGATGGTTAAACCTTGTTGAACTGGATTTTGCTGGTGTCTAATGTAGTCTGGGTTAGATTGGGAAACCGTTGTTTCAAGGAAAGCAATAGGCTTTCCGCTCTTTCAGCAAGCATTTCTGTCTTGTCTCCATCCATCATCAAGTCCTTCACCATCTCCCATGATGACTTTGTACTGGATCGGTTTTGGGTTGCTGATGGTTTTGGATGAGCTCTCCGTTGCCATACATGGATTGCAGATTCAACACGATTTGCAATGTCCAGAGCAACATGTTCAGAAGAAAGGTTAAGGCAGTCGAGTAGGTAGTCTGCAGAGAACTGATCTGAAGTCATATACCGATATACAAAGTCTCCAACACAAGCTCTTCCATTCTGCAAATTTAATCATAAAATCAGCATTGAAAGCAAGATAATATTGTCAAAAGCATTGCATTCTTCTTAGTATCAGTTACGAATTAACATTCATTGTTCAAAACCTTCTGATACCTTGGGAAGAGTTTCTAAGTAAGAGTCTGGGACATCCATCTCAGCTAAAACAAGGCTGTTGATTGCCACTGCAGCTTTGAGTATCTGGCATGTGCTTTCACGAGTGTGGTTCAACTGTTTTCTTGAGTTTTCACTCAGACCACCAGCAGGGACACGCGGTACCGGTAGCCACCACTTCTCTTCTTCCCGCTGAATTGTTCTTCGAAAGGAGGCTGACCCATCTGCTGCATCTGAAGCTACAATCCCTTGATCAACATACCAGAACTCTGTGTCGACAAAACTATCCAACACTTGCTGCAATACGAAGGTAAACTATGAATGCTCACAGCAACATGTATTGAGAAAGAAGCAGAACAAGGCAAAATCAAGGATTGCTTACGAGAAGCATGTTATCAAGCTTCCGCAGAGCTGGGAGATTGATAGAAAGGTCTGATCTAGGCCTGCAAGTCATGACCTGTAAATTGAAGTACGAATTAGTAGAGTTCCAAACAGTACCACTTCAATTCTTACGGAATAATAACAGCACAATTGCAAACCTCATGCTTAGTTCCGTCAGCATACGTTTGCCAAGTGGGAATCAGCTCTACTATGTGATCGCCAACAGAAAGAAGACATTCAATCTCCCTTCTCCACAGTGATTTCTTCTGTGGAGGTATTGGTTCAAGCCTCCATAGTTGACCAAACACAGTAGCTACAAGATTTCTCAAACAAATTGCCAGTAATTCAGTAAGCTGAAAAATGAAAAAAAAAAACGCAGAAGAAGAAAGGAAGAAACCTTACCACAGAGATTGGTGATAGCATTGGAGATAGCGAGGGCTGTACAAACCCCTTTCCCAGAACCTGACATGTCTTCCCCAAGCAACAATTTTGCAAACCTCTCCTTCATCAAATCCGTCGCTACAAAGAAATAAAGACCAAAATTATGACTCAAGTCATGTGCAGGGACCATTACAACTTACTTGGAAATCACTCAAAACAAGAAAGCCAACCAGAATTCCGAGAATTCAGGTTGTAGAACTTGGAATCCTTCAACCGGTTAGCAATCTGTTCATCTCCCAACAAACTCTTCCTCTCTCCAGCCATCTTTATTGGCCAACCCAAAGGAGACCTTGAAGGAGACAGAGGAGAATCACAGCCAACACTGCTCCTCCTCCTCATCCTCTCAGTCAAGGAGCTGAATTCCCCACCGCTGCTACTACTCATGGGAGAATCACAGCCTTGTCTCGTTTTCTCAATTCTACCGCTACCCTTCTTCTTCACAGTGTTCATCTCTTCAAATTTTAACGACCTTTCTAGAAGACCCAAAAGTAGAGATTGGTTGGAAGGAATGAGCTTAGACCATTCTTCAAACAGTTGGCGAGCAAAAGCAGAGAAGAGAAAGGAGTTTACAGTAGAGTTTTGGTTGCATTAGTGAAGGCAGAGTTGAGGTGGGTCATCTCTACTCATGATGATGAAGGTGATGGAAGGAAATGAGAATTCAGATTATGGTTGAGGTTGTGGGTTCGTCCTCCTCCTGAGTTTGATTTATTACTGTAATTCTGTTCCCTTTGTCGCTCTCAGTTGTGGGAGGCTGAAATTTGATTTTTGAAATGGGAATAGATTCAGAGGAGAGAAGGGAAAAAGGGGGAAAAAGGTAAGAAAAAGAAAATGCCAGCAAGCACATGCGACACGACACTTGGGAAAAAAACATAAAGGAGCCTCATGACTGACTGAGAGGACTGAGGGCTAGCTGAGCTGAGCTGAATAACTGAAGAAGAAAAGTACTAGTAAATTTCAAATTGATTAATATTAAACTATGTTTTTATTAACTATTGGTCGACTTTATCAATATAATACTCAATCAATTACTTAATTATTAACATGGAGCATTTTCACAAAAGTACTAATTTTGAGGAATAGTTCAATGTACTGAAAAATAAACCTTAGTAAAATGATCGTTTTACTTGAGATATATCAAGGTCTGATAGATATATAAAATTCAAACCGATTTAATTCGATTAGTGTTTTAAATTGGTCAAAGAGTTGATGACCCGCAATACATTTAACTCATACTCTTATTCACTTATGACCTAAGTAGTCATTGTTGTCGATTAGTAAATTTTTTTTTTTTTGGTAAGAAGATAAGGGCTAGCCCTTAGACATTATTATTAATAACTCGGGTAAGCATCCACCAACACGGTCGTATCTTAACCAATACATAAGCGTAGAGTCAGGATAGGAAACAACATGAGTGCCAATAGCGAACTCATGGCCCAAATTGGCCAAAAAATCCACAGCGTTATTCGCTTTACGAAAAATGTGATGAATCGTGACATCCCAATCATTGTTCCTCGTTCCTCAAGGAATGAATATGCTCAACAAGACTGGCGTGGCGATGCTGGAAATTTGTCATATCAACAAGAAGAGACACGTCAGCCCTGGAGTCTATCTAGAGGCACAGTTTCTTAATACCTTTCTCCCAAGCAAGCTTCATGCCTTCCACGATCCCTCAGAGCTCCGCCCTCATAATCGAACAAGAACAAAAATTCAATTTATAAGCCACAATCAGCCGCCCCTCACGGTCCCAAATAAGACATCCTGTCGCAGCGCGATTATTGTGAGTGTAGAGAGAGCCATCAAAGTTAAGGGTACACCACCCCTCATCAGCCGGTCACCATCCGATCAACTAAGTCTGTCGAGCTAAACTCGACGCTTCTCGACCTACTTGACCAGCCTTCCAGCTCGACGACAAGAGTAGCACCCAAAAACTTATCCTGATTGCTCACCTCCTCAGCTGACCAATTAACTTCCTCGAAAATAAGCTTGTTCCTCCGCTTCCAAATCAGCCAAGCCACAACTCCAAATAAAGGGTTAACTGCTTGGTTACCAATATTACCCATCCACTAAGACTTGAAGTCAAGTTGCCGTTGGGAGGCTGTCACCACATCTGACAGAACCACACCCCAGATGCTCCTTGCAATCCTGCACGATCTAAAAACATGGTCAAGATCTTCAGAACCTCCCATACAGGCCGTGTACAAGTCAATGGCTGCAACTCGGCGTCTAGTCCTCTCAACATTGGCCATCAACTTCTCTGGAGTCACCAACCACATAAAATGTCTAATCTTGTTAGGTCCTTGCCATCTCCAAACTTTCTGCCAGCTCATTCTCGTATCATCCAACCTATGGTCTTTGAGTAAACTATACGTCAATTTTATAGTAAAGTGCCCATTGATCTGAGTCCCCATACCAAAGCATCAGGACCCGCATCTTTCCTCGGTGTGGTCATCCTCCTGACCTACAAAACAAAACCAATGAGAGGAACTCCCGAATCAAGCCAAATGTCCCTCCAGAATCTCGTTCGCTTGCCATCTCTAATGCTCCAGTGAGCTCCATTAAGAGTATCATTCCAAAAACTGAGGATTCCTCTCCAAACCGATAGGAAGCCTTTTTGCTGCTTTAGTCTAAAACCATTGTCGGTACCATCCAAATACTTGGTCATCAGACCTTTCAACCATAAATCTTCTGGCTTCGAAATCAACCCCCAAAGAATCTTTATTAAGAAAGCTTTGTTCAAGTCCCTAGCACTTCGAAGCCCAAGACCACCCAAATTCTTTGGCTTGCAAACAGTTTGCCAGTTCACATTGTGAATTCTCCGAGAAACTCCATCAGAACCCCATATGAAATTCCTAACTTTTTTGTCAATCTTATCACAAAGCGAAACAGGTAAGAATAGGGCTGGCAGTCGGTTGCCGGTTTTTCGGTTTAAACCGAGAACCGAACCTAAATCGAGAGAACCGAGCCGAAAATAAACCGACTCGGTTCGGCGGCCGGTTCCATCTTTTATGGTTTTTTCGGTTTTTTGCCGGTTCTCGGTCAAAAACCGAAAAAACGGAAACCGCGATTAGGGACCGAAATTTCTAAGCCCTATTCTAATTTCTATGCACTATCGGGAAAACAGAAATCCCTATTTCCATTCCAAATTCGCCTCTCTCTCTCTCACTCACTTCCGATCCCAGAACTCTGGTCTCTGGCGGCTGCAACACCGACGGCGGCAGCAACATCGGCGTCTGCAGCAACACCGACGGCGGCACCAACACGACGATACCTTGTTGTCACTGCCGAAGGCTGCAGCACTGCCGAGGCGCCAACACCCACCAAACTGCACTTATCGCCGACGAATCGCAGACCCTATCCATCAAATTTACTTCCTCCATGACGAATCGCAGGTCCTAATTGACTTCCTCCTTCAACTTGAAGCCTCCTAATTCAGCTCCCTCCTTCAACTGTGATTCCAGCCTCCATCTGCTCACTCGAAGTCTCGGAGTAGGTCATCCTAAATGTAAGTTCGAAATAGGGCTGACTGTTTTGATTTGATGAGGCTGTTGTATTACCCTTGTTCGAAATAGGTACAGAGTTGCATTTCTTCAATGATAATAATGCTGTATTGAACACTAGAACAGGGAATTTTTAATTGTGTATGAATAATTATAGATTTTGGCTGCCTAGTTCGGACTTGGAGTAGTGACTGACTATGATGAGTGGGGGTCATTTATAGTACTTTAATTACAAAGTATTTTCACCAATTTGTTACTTTGAATGTTAAACTCTTGCTATGCATAATGCATCTGTTTTTTGGGGTAGTTGTTCTGCTGCTGATGTGTGCAGCAGTGCAGTGCAGTGCAGAGGTAAGTTCGAAGGTGTGGGTTTTGGTTTGGGTGTCGGTTTTGTGGCTGGGTTCGGTTACAATCGGTTTTCACAACTTAATTCCAGCTTTTAGTGTAAAATATTCCACATTTTTAGTCTAATGATTTCAGGCTTTGTAAATTCCAGCTTTAGGTATTATGATCATGATCTTTGAGTTGAGTATGTGTTTGACAATTGACATGTCTCGGTCAAACTCGTCTTACTCGGTTTTTCGGTCACGGCTCGGTCATAAACCGAAACCGGCCGGTTCGGCTCGGCTAAAAAACCGAGCAATTTCGGTTCGGTCTCCGGTCACACCTTCGGGCACAAATCGGCTTCGGTCAACCGACCTTTCGGTTCGGTTTTTGACCGAACCGGGCCGACTGCCAGCCCTAGGTAAGAACGTTGTTTGCATAATGTAGCTTGGAATGGAATTAAGAACCAATGAAGTCAAAGTAACTCTGCCCGCCAAAGACAGACTGCTAGCCTTCCAACCTACAAGTTTACTATCAAGCCGATCCAAAAAATAGTTGTATGTATGCTTGGTCACCCTTCCGTGCAGAATAGGAACTCCAAGATATCTGCCCAATTTTTGAGTAGAATTCATGCCAAGAATAGAAACGATCTCAGCAGCCTTTACTCTCAGGATATTCTTACAGAAGTAAACCCTGGATTTACCCCTGCTGACACTCTGACCTGAGGCGTTACAAAATCTATCCAAAATATCAATGATCACATGAGCTTGAGTCGCGTTTGCTTCACTGAAAAGGACCAGATTATCAGCAAAAAAACAATGAGAAATAGGAGTTTCCTCCACTGACTAGAATAGTCGGCTTCTAGTAATCAAACTGAACCGCGAAATTAATCATTCTACTCAATCTCTCAATACAAAGAGTGAACAAGTACGACGACAAGGGGCAGCCTTGACGAAGACCTTTATTATGGTAAAAAGCATCTGAACAACACTCGTTCCAGAGAACCTGAAAGGAGGTTGAGGTGACACACGTCATGATAACTTTGATCACCTCTCAGGGAAACCACATGCACTACAGTATCCTGCAGAAAACTTCAAGCAATTTTGTCACAAGCTTTAGAAAGATCAATTTTAATAATCATCTGATGCTTCTTCCCTTTCCACGTATGAAGAGAATGAACCACCTCCTGCACCATAAAGATATTATCGGTAATGTGTCGACCCGACACAAAACTAATTTGAGTTGGGTGGGTAAGAGCCGGCGTCAGCCTCTAAAAGTGGTTAGCAATACACTTAGAGATGGTCCTGTAAACCACATTACAAAGACTAATTGGTCTGAAATAAGTAATGACTGTTGGATTCTGAACCTTCAGGATGAGAGTAATAAGAGTCTCATTCACAGCAGTAATCTTGTCAGGTGCGACAAAACAGCTACTCACAAACTCTGTGAAACTCCCTCCAACCACCTCCCAACAATTATGAAAGAAAATGGCCCGAAACCATCCTTCACTGGAGATTTCAAAGCACCCATACTCTTAACTTCATCGTGAAATTCAGAAAGAGTAATCCTCCTAGCTAGACCAGCTCTGTCTTCCCCAGAGATGAATCTTCAGAAACCAACAATCTTGCCCTGAAGCGCCCCATTCCCAAAGTAATAATCACGAAAATGCTCAAATGCCATAATTGAGAGTTGCTCTTGATCATCCACCCAAATACCATCACCACTCTTAAGCCTCTTAATATGATTAACCGAGCACCTTTTAAGAGCCGACATGTGGAAGAAATGAGTGTTTCTGTCCCTCTCAACAACCCACTTTGACCTGGACTTCTGAATCCAGAAATCATCTTCTTGCTAGAGAACCAATTCCAACTTAGCTCGAACCCGATCCTCATATGCTCTGTTAGCTTCCGTAGGACTATTGATGAAACGAGATTCTGCAAGTTGAAGAAGTTTTGTAAGTTTTTGCTTCTGGCAAAAAATGTTACCGAAAACCATCTTGTTCAACTTCTTCAAGTCATCCGTCAAACCCACAAGAGTCGGGGGAAATCTAAACCTGCAATCCAATTTTTAGCAACCACATGTTTAAAACTGGGATGAGAAAGCCAGGCATACAGAAAACGAAACAGTTTGACTTTGGAGGAGTACACCTGATAGTGAGGACACAAAATGATTGGGCGATGGTCAGACTTGAGGCTGTGAAGGTGAATGACAGAAGACTCTTGGTAATCTCTCAACCAGAAACTATTGACCAAAGCTCTATCCAGGTGGACCGATATATTATTCCTGGACCAAGTAAAACGAGGACCGAAGAAAGGGATATCCAATAGCCCGCACAAATCCACAGTATCAATAAACAATTTATTCATTGAGCGAGAAAATGGAGCTCCTCCCTGCTTATCCTCTGCCGATAGAATAGAATTAAAATCACCCACAACCATCCAAGGTGACATCATAAACCGTCGCCAAATTCTTCAAGGTGTCCCAAAGAAGAACACGCTTGATCGGCCTAGGACTAGCATAAACCAGAGTAATGAAATAATTAGACCCATCCGCAAGACGACCCTTCACATGAATAAACTGATCACCAAAGTCCAAAATGTCAAAGTGCACAGACGATGGGTCCCAGAGAATCCAAACACCCTCCTTAAATCCAACCGCTTTCGCTCTAAAGGAAGCTGCAAAACCCATTTTCCGAATAACATTTTCAGCTCTCTACTTGCTGATTTTTGGTTCTACAATCACAACAATAGAACATCGATTAGAAGCAGTATATGATTTAAAAGCTGGAAGGAAAGCCTTGTGGGCTGCACCCTGACAGTTCCAAACAAAAATATTAGATAACGACATAAATAAAAATATAAAAGAACTCCCTGAAATCGATTAGAGACCAGACGAGAATCGTCTCAATCACCATCAACCTCCGTCATTATAACATCACCTGAAATTTTCATTAGGAGGCTTGGGTCTCTGAACTGATCAACATTCTCACCACCAAAACCAACACTCCCTACATTACTCAGCTCACTATTATCCAACCGACCCGAACAACAAACAGCTCCACACGAGACCAGTTGGGCAGAAATTGGTTAGGAAGAAACTGGTTGGGCAGAAACAGTAATCAACTCAATCCCCTCAGCAGCCCCCTACAGAAATGATAGAAGCACTAGCTTTTGGCAGATCTGTATATTTAGTAGTCCCCTTGCCCAAAATAGTGGGCCCTCTTGCCCCATTCTTTTTAAATAGATCACTAGATGGGCTTCAACATGAAAGCCCTTCGCATGTTTAGAAATCTTAGTGGGAGCTGAACTCTTCACAAGCTTTTTGGCTTGGGCTCACCATCCTTAACCTCCTTATGGGAAATTAGGGCAACCGCCATCTGTACCTCATTTTCCTTGTTATTATCTTGGCCATCCAACCGTTGTGAAACAATCCCTCTTTCCTTTTCTGAAACCACCATATCAATGCTCTCCTCAAAATCCTCTAAAGCTTTGAATGCATTAGAGGAATTACCAAAATCAGAAAACTTGGCCGAAGTGGATTTCGCCGAAGACGATTTCACTGGCGGCACCTCCTTGGCCAGAGACGTATTCGCCAGCGGCACCTCCTTTGCCAAAGTGGAATTCGTCGGTGGCACCTCCTTAGCCAGAGTAGGCTTCGCGCTTGCTGCTTATCCACCGCTTTAACAGATGTTGGTTGGCGAGAATTCCTTTTCACCTTCATCCATGGACCAAAATCCTCCTCAACCTCCGGTCTATCCTCACCAAAATCATCTCCGTTGAAGACCGGGTTAGAAAAGGTTGTTGCAGTGGACGTCGGGATTTCTTCAACTATCTTTACCGAGCATCCACTCTCCTCATGGCCGTAACAACCACAAAAAAATAGATCGTATCAAGACCCTTCGATTCTCCTTACCCTACGTCTCAATCGATATTTTGAGAGCAAAGGTTTCGAAAGGTCGACCTCCACGCAGAGACGACCAAAATTTTCTCGAGAAGCATTGCGTGATCAATCCGGACTGTCCTCCCAATCCGATTGTCAATATGTGTAAGAATACCCAAGTCAAAATATTCAAGAGGAATTCCTAGCAACCTGATCCACACTCTCAGAGTCGACAAAGAGGACTCATCTGGCTGGAAGTACGGACGCCACTTTTCAATCACAATGTAGTGATTGGCCACCATCCATGGCCCTCCAAACATAGCCCGCTCGTAGTTTTCTGTGGAGTGGTATTTGACCACGAAAAAACAACACCCCACATCTGAAACGTTGACTTCACCTTTTTTGCCCATATCTGCGGAATCTTCCTACTCATGGAAACAAAGGGAAATTTATTCCCCAACATGTTAATAATGATTGCATTAGCGAATTTCCGACGAACACATATTTTTTCATCAACAGGAATTCGGATAGTCGGACAATGGGGATCATCTCCTTCTTCCTCCACATTGATTCATCAGAATTGAACATATATATCCATATCACGTTCATAATTATCCCAGAAACCAGCAACTTTGTCTCGAAAAGAGGCATCGTTCGACGGTGAAGCTGGTTGAACTTTCTCAGATTGCATAACCTCGTCACAAATATCTGCATCAGCGGCAACCCGACGAGCTCGTTTCACCACCATAACCGGAGTACCACCAAGATCTAACTCTAACGCCGCCAGAGACATACCAAACAAAAATTCAAACAAAATCAAAATTGTAGAGAGAAAGCATTTTTTTCACTATTATTTTCTCTAAATATTAATCCATATAGTAAATTTTTGTATACCCTAAGATGTACTTCTTTTAAGTATTCATACTTTTTACAAGTAGTTTCTACTCGATCCTTGTCCATATCAATCAATAAAATTGATTTAATGATATAAATTTTAGAGCAAATTAATGATTACGAAACACTTAAATATTTATATTTTTTTATTCTTATAGAGGAGAAATGTCTTCTATTATAACTCCTTTATATATATTTAGATAATTATTTGTCCATTGACCGAGTTATACAATATAAAAAATAAACTAAAAATTTAAAATATTTTTTTTCTGATTTTTGGATTAACTAAATAAACCAATAGCTAAAAAATTGTTTTGATGAATAGTCAAAACATAATTTGATGAGTATGTCCAGTTCAAGTCAACTAACTTGATTCGTATTTTGAACTGATTAAATATTACTGATTCGAGTAAAGATATATTTCTTTCATTGGGTGTGAGGACTGAGAGAGTTAGATTTTGAAAGTATGAGTGCAAGAGCAAGACATATTCTTATTGAGTATGTTATTCAGTTTTTAGAAAAGTTTGGTTGAAAATTGAGATTTTTTTGTAGAAAATTTAAACTCCCCTCTCCACAAAAAGATTCAAGTGTTTTAATTATTTATTACAAAAATAATAATAGAGGCGATAAGGCAACCTATGACTAGGTCTCTATCATCTGTGGCAATTTTGTGGAAGCCGAAGCCAAGTCATGCCCTCTATTAGCAATGTGATCTCCAATGAGATTTCCTTCACGGTAGGTTTGCTCGATTTTGATTTCCCAATCCCGATTGAAGAGCTCTTTATATCTGGAGATGAGAGCAGTGATGACACTAGATTTATCGTGATTATCAGCCCCATTTAAGCGACATTTCATTGCTTGTAGACCAAAGACAGAATGTTGACTGCCCAACACTAAGATCCTCGGCGAGAACATTAATTATTCTCACCGAGAAGATGCTAAGAATCAAGGCCAATTCTCGTCGAAACTACCTCAGCTGATTGTGAAGGATTTCTCGGTGAGAACTTCAATGTTCTCGCCGATAACTTATGAAGAAAAGAATGGAAAATTTTGTCGGCTCTTGGAAATAACATTACACTAATGTTTTCGGTGAGAACTTCCTAGAAAGTGAAATCGTAAAATACAAGAAAAATCATTGATTTTATAAGATTCTAAGATTTTGATCGAGATTTTACTAGATTTTATGACCCATAGATTTTGCGTGGAATCAAGATCGCTAGAGACCAGTGAAATCATAAAACCGTAAAATTTTAAGATTAAAATCGTGATTTTAACTACATTGTATGCAGGTATATGAACCACCCTTTCACTCGTTCTCAGCTCAAGACTAACAAGACTAAGAGCTTAGACAAGCCGAGAAGTTCTGCACCGACTAAGCTACCGCGAGTGCCTAAGCAAGTAACAATCGTCCTGCCTTCATCTTCCACCCCATTAAGATTGAGGAGTTAAAGGAGAGCTGCTATTCTTCTTCCGCATCGTCCACTTCTTCAGACTCGCCGCCACCATCTTCTAGAATGGGTGATCGACAGCCACCACCACCACCGCCTCCTGCTCAGCGCACTATGGCATATTATAACAAGCCGAGCGCGACTAGTGTCCGGTCAAGCATCACCGTTCCGCACAACGATGCTGATCCTGACTATGAGATCAAAATCCCCTTCCTGGGAATGATCTATAGGGATGTCCAATTCGAAGGGAAGCCACATGACAACCCATGCACACATCTGACGGACTTCCTTTCCAAGTGCGAGACCTTCAAGAGTGGGAGTCTCGACAAGCACACTCTGTGCTTGCGAGCTTTTCCATTTCCTCTCAAAGGCGCCACAAAGAGGTGGCTTAACAGCAAGCCGCCTTGAATCAAGGTCAAATAGCTCAGAGTCAGAGGATAGAAGAGCATATCAATACCATCATCAACCTCCTCTCTTCTGGTCGCCCCACGGGTCAGTTACCGAGACAGACAGAGCCAAACCCGAGGAATGAGCATGTCAAGGCCATCTCGACAAAAAGAGGCAAGCAACTAGCTGGTCTACAGCTCCTGATCCGGTCATGGTTCCTGATGCTATAGCCATTGACATGCCAGAAATCGAGGAGGAAGATCAAGAAGAAGAAGAGGAAGTGACAGCCCCGCATCCTCCAACATCAGCTCCTACGCCACCCCTTGCCCCGTATCAGCCCAGGATCCCATTTTCTCAGGCCTCGAAGAAGAAGACCTACGACCCTCAGTTCAAGAAGTGGTATGGATACTTGAAGAACATGAGATTAAAATACCCGTCACTGATGTCATGAAGATGATACCATAGGTTGGGAAAGTCATGAAGGACATCACGAAAAACAAGAAAAAGGGAGAGTTGTCTTCCATCTCTGTTAATGAGGAATGTTCTACCGACCTCTTCCATACGCCATCTATACCTCCCCAGCTAAGTGTTCTGGTCCTGGTTCTTTTACTTTACCTTGCACCATCAACGGTATTAAAATATATAGTAGCTTAGCTGATCTAGGTGCTTCTATCAATGTCATGCCTACTTGCTTATATGAGAAATTGAATCTTGGTGAATTAAACCGATTAGCATGCAGTTGGTGTTCGCTGACAAATCTGTTAAAGCACCTAGGGGATTAATGGAAGATGTGGTTGTCCGTTGTGGTCCTTTCACTATCCTAGCTCATTTTGTTATTATGGATACGCGAGTGGTAGATGTTACCCTCCTCCTAGGCCGACCGTTTATGCAACAGCCGGCATTACCATCAATGTCTCGAATGGCTCGTTGACATTAAGGGTCGGAAAGGATAGTGTAACATTCCGCCTCAAGGACAGTATGAAATACATTCCTAAGGAAGATGCACACTATTTATCCATTAATACTGTGGAGTTGGCCTCGGTCAACTCTACTACTAATGACATTTCTAGTGCTTCTTTCAAGATGGTTATGGCAGGTGTTGAACAGATTGTCCACCCGAAGAATGAGCCTCTGGTACAGAAGCCAAGGAAAAAGGAGGCACCGAAAACACCCACCGTTGAATCGCCACAAGCTAGATATCTTGGCCATGTAAAGAAGGAGGGCAAAGTGAAAAATAAGGTGGCTTGGAAGCCAATTACCCCACCATCATCCGCCAAGCCACCGGACAAAGACGTACACTTGAAATATTTATTCGGGCCATTCGAAGTTACTGGACACCTCCCCGATGGACGAACTCAATTAACTCACGTCGATGGGAGGCGATTCCTCTTGACTGGAGGTACACCGAAGTAGTATTTCATGAATTCTGATGGGAGCGTAAAGGAAATCCTGAGTTGGAAAACTTCTTGATCGTCACCCATGTATCGTCTAGCTCAAGGACGTTAAACGAGAGTGCTTCATGGGAGGCAACCCACGACTGGAGTCAATTTTGAACTTATTGAGTCAGTTTTTCATCGTTCGAGTCGGGTTCGGGGAGCCAAAGTGTTAGTTGTGCTATTTTCAGCACTTTTGTTTTTCGGTCAGGTCAAAACTTCTCGCCGAGAACTATAACATTCTCGGTGAGAATGTGGGTTTTAAAGGAGTCAATTATTTTGTCCGGTTTTCAAATAGGTTCTCAGCGAGAACTTTCATGTTTTCGCTGAGAACTTATGTCTTTTCGTGTCAAGTTTTGCCGAGAACTTCATTGTTCTCGGCAAGAAGTTGGTCCTTTTAATCAAATTTTTCTCGTCAATTTTCTTGTTTAATTTTCAAAGAAGTTATCACCGAAAATTCTATATTCTCAATGAGAACTTTGGGGTCTGTCAGAAAATTCTCGAAAAAAAAAGAAAAAAAAAACAACAATCAAAATATTTTCAAATTTCCCCTAACCTTCTTTGTTTCGACTTTTTTCTGTGTGGATCTCGGACTCTTGTCCTGGTTTCCTTTTTATATTTTTCTTGTTTTTGTTTTGTAGGACTTTTGTAGCTGCTTCAACCCACTCTGAGTTCTCCATTCCACTCTCAACATCGACCATCACTTTCCAGGTTTTCTGGAGATCTATACTGTAATTTAGTCATGTGAGGACATGAACGATCTAAGTGCGGCGTAGGATGCTAGAGAATTACGCATGATCTTGTTTGTTTTTCTGTGATTCCGTGGTGCATTTCAATTCCTCTAGCATAGAATTACTCAGTTCTTGACTTTTGATATTAAATTGACTTCAATTTTCACAATGACGCTTAGACTGTTCCACTTAGAACTTATAACCAGCATGATGTCACTGATATTAAATGAGTCTAGGTCAAAACAGATATTGAATCACTCTTGTAATTTGAATTTGTTGACTTAATACTTGTTTAAAACCGCTCGATAACACCGTTCTAATATGACAAAGGCAATTAGAATTTCACCACTTTCAGCCAAAGGGCCTACCCGAATAGTTTTCCTTTAGGATAACCCCGTTGAGCCTTAGCCTGTTTGTTGGTTTATACACATTTTCAGCTCTCCTCCGTGATTTTCATTCCTTATTTAATCCCTTGTGATTGTGGCCTGAGATTAGACAGAAATCCAATTCGAAATCTTATGTAAAAGTTATAACTAGCTAGGAACAAGTGGCTAAATTGACAAATCAAGTAGCTGAGTTGTGAAGAAAATGTTTAATTTATTCAAATTCTTTAAGTGCTAAAAACAAAGCTAGGCAAACCCGACACCTAAGTGAAGTGTTTGGGTTGAGCACTAGCATAGGCACAAATACTGTGAGTTAGGTTAATCCGAAACCTAAGTGAAGTGCTCGGATCGAGCACTAGTATGCAGTAAATAAACGGATGAAGAAAAATCTTGAAAGAAATTGTTGTTTAAATCGGTCCTAGCTAGAATACAAAAAAGTATGTTAACAGTGACAAACAAAATATGTCACTAATAGCCAATCTCGTCACTAATAGTTTTTTGTGACGACACACAGTCGTCAGACGTCATCGCAAAAAGCCTCCCCACAAATAATGTATTTATGACCAGTCATCGCTATAAGTTATTTATGACAAACATAATTAGTCGATATATTTTTTAATGTCATCGAAAAAACATGACCAATACGACCTAAATTCGTCGTTGATAGTTTCTTAATGACCAATTTTATTTCGTCATATCACATTTTACGTAATGCTATTTGTGACGAACCGCATAAACTACAACATAACTACTAGTTAAAACCCCTTTTAGACAAATGTTGTTTAGCTGAATTAATTATGAATTCCAATTTCTAATTTCGAATGAATTATGAATTGAAATAATAAATAAACACAAAAAAGAAAGTCATCTTCATAATTATAAATAAACAAACATTCATTATTCGTTACACTAATCAAAACAAGAATAGGACATATTCACGATCTACTCAATATTAACACTACATGATACTTTTTTTGACTGAGACACTACATGATACAATACAACACTACATGCTCATGTTTTGTCTATGGCTCTGCGGCCAGAGAGCATTTTCGGTAGGACAACTTTGAAGCTGTAGATGTCACTCTTTGCCGTCAAATGACCTGCCATTATAGACCATTGAGTCAACTTAGCATGGCCTTCAGAAACAAGGAAGCCAGTTTAAGGTTGGTATTAATAACACATAAGAGAGTTTGTTAGTTACCTGTGGCTAGATTCTCAGATCTACGACTGCATATCCATAAGTTCCCATAACTCTAGTTGAGACATGGCTTTTATCACCAGTTGGACCATCCCTTGCTAACCCGAAATCAGAAAGGTTTGCATAATAGTTATGAAGATTATGGTGAAACAAAATGAGTCAGTTTTTAAATGATCTGAATATTAGCAGGACCGGAAAGAATATCAAGATTAAGATTCTACGTACTGTGTCGAGAACCTTTTGCTTCAATACCAAAAACACAGAAGCTTAGTTTGGCGGTCGGAAAGGCTGCTATTACTTTGAAACTTAAAGTATTCAGAGTTCAATCAAACTCACTCCTGAATAAATGATTCTCCAAACTACCACGAGACATGAACTCGTAAACCAGAAGACGATGGCCATCCTCCAAGCAGTAGCCCAACGGATTGACCAGGTTTGGATGATGTAACTGCCCAAGAAAATTTATTCCCGCATGTTTGAATCAAAACATGGCAACAGACGATCAGATTCTCGAACCATAGCTAAAAAGTTGTGTATAGATTACAGTAGAGGAGGAACAAACATTTCTTCTTACCAGCCATTCCTTGTGGCTCTGCCACTCATCTTGATTCAGTATCTTGACAGCAATGATAATGTCAGTTACTGGCTTGCTAGCTACTAATGAATTCTAATTGATCCACCTTTTAAAAACCGAACCAAAACCACCTTCCCAAGCACGCTATATGGTCCGAAGTTCCTCGTAGAACTCATGAGCTGAGCAAAGCTAAAGACCTTCAAGTTGAAGGACTGCAAAATCTCACCTTCAATCCTGGGAGTATGCAAAAGATGAACATCATGCTAGTAAATTGATACAATTAGATGTTATTCCATTGAGGTGTTAAATGATGTTGTGGCCATCAACCCCACAATTCATGCAAGAAGAAGCAGTAAAAGAATGCAAATAGGCTATCAACACTGGTTGGCTTTTGTAATGGTCATATATATAACAAGTCAATTTCAATGAATCGTACAAAAAGAACACAACAACCACAAAATATTTAAATAGGACAAGTCAATCTCAATGACTAACATAATCAATCACATGCTAAACTTTGGTTACTAGACATTACCTGAATATTTTTCTTTGTGGTGTGGACGCACAGAATAAACAAGTGCTTCATGACCTTCAAATGTAAACTGCCTATTGCTAGTAACTGCATCCCAAATGGTGCAATTCCAAAATACAAGATCTTACCATCAAGTAACATATACCAATATAAAGCTCATATACGATTGAAATTGATGAATTTGACGGAAGAACAAAGCACAGTAAGCTAAGAAAATCTGCATACCTGAAGCAGACTAACTACTTAAGTCAAATCCTGCAATGAATTACCTCCAGTCTCGATTCTCCAAAGATGCATCAGTTCTTATATAGCAGCTGTTTCATTCAATTGATAAACTGTAGAATAATGAATGAATCATTCGAAACTTCATAGGGAAGAGAAATCAAAACTTGTGGGAATAGGTACAAATTCTAGTTCCTTGGCTAGGGAGGATTCGACTTGAAACATCGTGTAAAGGAATCCCAGTGAAACCCTGAAACCAAATCAGAAACTAGGTTAATTCAACTAAGAAGAATTGAGATACCCAATTGAAAGAATTAAACCCTAGAAAAGATGAAAAGCAAATGGTGCCTAATTCAACCCTAGAAGAACAGAGATACCCAATTGGAAGAATTAATACCCCTAAATCAAAACAACCACACCAAATCAAAACCTAGCGACTGAAATTCTGAGAAATTCGAGACTTGTGAGAGGATGAGGGAGGTGATTATGATATCAAGAAGATGCAGCACTGACCTTGGCATCGCAGTAGTTGATGATGACTTGGACGAAGCCTTCCTTGGGAACGACACGAGCGATGGAGCACTTCCGGCCACCGGTACCGATGAAAGTTTGTGTGGTGAATCCACCAGGGAGCTTGGATTTCACAAGCTCCTTAAGAGGCTCCAGCGGTGAGGAGACGGCGGCGAAGAACCTCAAGGTGAGGTGTTTCGGGAGTGTAAGAGGGAGCAGGACTTGTTGGTGAGGGAAGAACGAGGGTATTTGGTTTCTGAGAAAGTTGAGAGGATAAAGAGAGATAAGAGAAGGATGAAGTGAGGAGGAGACTGACATGGTTAATTTTTCTTCCGATTCGATTTCTGTGAGCACTAGAGGAGTGTGAAAGAAAAGGGATTTGTTTTCATACGCGTCACAAATAAAGAGCCATTTGACAAAATATTTACGAGGACCTGTTTTTCGTGTCAAAAACAAAACTTTAGTGATGACTTAAGGCATTCATAGCTAATATATGGATAAGCCAAAAAAAAAAGCTAAAATATGGTCACTAATAGTTGTCTTTTTTGTAGTATGTAACGTATAGATTTAGAAGCGGACGAAGTTGAGTCGATAGCCACGTCACGTTCACTCACTTTCCCCCAAATATTTCCTACCTCCACTAAATCCGCATCATGTCCCTAGTTTAAGACCTTTTGATTAAAGTTGGTGTTGTCATGGCCAAATAATTTGTGATCAATTATTTTCGGTAAGAAATGCATTCTAATTAACTACTACTTGAAGTGTGCAGAAAACAGTGAGGTCTAGACTTGTTTGGTTGACGTTCTTGCATGTGTAGGTTAAGTTTTTAAGTGGAACAGTCAAAGCCGAATTGTTAAGACTTAAATCTCAATTTAATCGATTTTGTCATTTGTGAACCTGAGTGTGTTCTAGTTCAGTTTGCTTGAGGACAAGCAAAAACTTAAGTGTGGGGTAGTTTGATGACACTAGATTTATCATGATTATCATCCCCGTTTAAGCGACATTTCATTGCTTGTAACATGGTTTTAGGGGAAGTTTAGTGTGTTTTCACTCATTAGCACTATTTCCTACTGATTTGGTTACTTTGGCCCGTTTCGGGCCTTTTTGATGTGTTTTCTAGTGTCTCGTTGAGTACATAGGTTTTTGCCGTCAAGTATGTAACCGTCGGATGTGTTCGGGAAGCAATGGAGCCTCAAGGAATGATCCGAAATCAATCCATGCATCAAACCGATCAAAGACAGAATGTTGACTACCCAACACTAAGATCCTCGACGAGAACATTAATTATTCTCACCGAGAAGATGCTAAGAATCAAGGCTAATCCTCGTCGAAACTACCTCAGCTGATTGTGAAGGATTTCTAGGCGAGAACTTCAATGTTCTCACCGAGAACTTATGAAGAAAAGAATGGAAAATTTTGTCGGCTCTGGGAAATAACATTACACTAATGTTTTTGGTGAGAACTTCCTATGTTCTCACCGAGAACTTCCCTCTTTTCCGGTACTGAATTGGACAAACCCTATATAAGTAGCATCGCATCATTCAGTGGATATATCATATACTTTTCCTAATATGAAATTCTAGACTTCAGAGCTGATAGATAGAGTTTAGAGAGCATCTTGGAGTTCCCGGAGAGATCCTGATACCGTCTTTCCATCTCGGAGTGCTCAGAGCTAGGAGTGAAGATTTCCTGAGATCGAAGCTTCGTCGGAGTCGTCAGAATTAGGTTTTACAGTTCTTCTCTGTTCTTCCTTTGTATGATGAACTCCTTTGTTGTCTTTGATTCTCTGATTTCGAACATGAATAGCTAAACTTGTTTAAGCTTAGATTAGATGAACCCTAAGTGACACAGGGCTTTAAAGCGGTCACGGATTGGCGGTAATTAGATTTTAATTCAGATAGTTTCTCTTGCTTGGTTGATTTGTTCTTCGTGTTGTGTTTCTTTTCTAGCTTGATCACCTAGATTAGATTCTTGTTAGAATAAGGATAGTTGGCGAACGTCCGCCTTGTTTTAGAACATCAAATCAATCATTTAACCTATTGAATGGAGTGTGCCTTTCGTAGGAACCATTTAGGGTTAATCCGCTTCTAGAGTAACTCACTAAACTCAATCAATTGCACCAGTTAGTTTTTCATTGCAAAAGTGAACACACATACGGTTAACTAATCGTGGTAGTTAGATTCGATAGAGTGAACGTTCGCAGAACTTAGACCTAAGGGTAACGAGTTATGGTGGTGTTTGAGAACTGAATGAATTAGAATTGAAAGTTGCTGGTTTTGTGATTGCCAATGCCCTGGTAATCTTAGGGGGATTCAAGTCTAAGCTTTGTCTATCAATTTGTTAGTCAACCTTACTCAATCAATCTGTCTTTTAATTCCATTTCAATTTCCTTGCTTAATAGATTAGAAGTCGTGGAACTCACACCACGCACAACCTGTTTAAACCTGAGTAATTTGCCAGCTTCTTTGAGTAAATGATTTGAAGAACCCCGAGAAATTCGATCTAACCTACTTTTAGTAGGGTAGTAATTTGACCATCATTTACAATGTTATCAAGCAGCATGGTGATGGTCAGCAATATCCGGCTTTTTCAAGAGTTGAATGGAACATTTGGAGTCTAACTGAACTGTAATCTTTCAAAAGCCTTTATTCCAAGCAAACTTGAGTCCTTCAATTGCTCCACGCAGCTCAACTCTTGTGATAGAGAAATTACCAACATTAAAAGCGAAAGCAGCAAGGATTAAACCTTTTGGATTACAAATAACTCCACCCATTGTTGGGCTATCTCCTTGACGGATGATCGATCCATCCACATTCATATTTAAAGATCTGGCTCCGGATTCCAAGCGATTCTTCTTAGTTGAGTTGGATGAGCACCAATGTTTTGGATATTAGAGTGATCACGGAGGCTCTGTTCGACCAAGTCCACCCAAAAGCCAATGTGGTGAGATACTTGCTCTTTAGTTGCAAAAAATCCTACAAAGAGGGGATTCGTTTCTATACTTCCACAACAACCAAGCAGTGATGCCGAAAACGATGTAGAAGTTATCATTCTGAAGGTTACCAACCTGCCAAACATCAAACGGCTGAGTGAAGAACGCAGTTTGGTCCACAACCGGGATCAAAGTCTACCAAATTTCTCTAGCATTGTTGCAATTGCGTAGCATGTGAACTATGGATTCCTCACACGAATTGCAGCGTTGACAAATAGGCGTAAGAGATAGGTGTCTTCAATTACGTTCAACATTCATGAGGAGTCTATCGTGAGAAGCCAATCATGATAAGTGTTTGATCCTATTTGGTCCTGGCTACTTCCAAACGCACTTACACATCCTCGTCTGAGATGCGTCTAGGGGCTTCAAGTCTTTGATCATCATATAACATGACCATATAGAAAAACTGCCATCCATTTTGAGTCCCAGATTGGGAAATCCTCCCCAAAATTATCAGTAGCTGGCAGCATACCTAGAACATGGGAAACAATGTTCAAGGGGAGGAAACTTTCCAGTTGAGCACATCCTACCGACCCTCCTGATTGTAGAAGTTTGCAACCACGCTGGAGAAATTGATCACTAATTGATTAAGCACGTGATCTTTGACATAGTTACCACTATCCATCCATTTCTCTTCAAAAATTTTGTTTGTCGACCACTTCATACACTCCACTGCAAGCCATGGTCGAGGTTTGTCCAATATTTACGGATTCCCTTCCAAAGGTTGGAGTAGCTCTTGGTATTTCGAGGAATCAAGCCCTTTGAGGTACGTTTTAGATACTTTGGGAGTAAGACTTGGCCTATAGTTCGTTAGGCCTCTTCAAAAATCCCCACACCATTTTCGATAGGCAGGCTTGATTCAAATCCTTTGCACTCTTGAGACCTAAGCCACCTTGCTCCTTGACTCGACAGATTACTTCCCATTTCACTAAGTGAGTCTTTCGCATCTCCTGTTGAGCACCCCACACAAAGCTACAGATGCACACATCTATCTGGTAAGATTTTAAAGGGAAGAAAGGAAGTCTGCATGACGTAGGCTAGTAGGGTGTTAAGCATATAGGTAGACAAAGTCACCCTTCCTGAGAGGGTAGAAGATTTCCAACCTCAGAGCTTCTTGTGAATCATTTCCAAGATGAAATTGTAGCTCGGTATAGTCGATCAGCCATGTAGGAGAGGGACTCTTGAGTATTTTCCTAAATTCCTTGAGGCCTCAAAGCCCAACTCTCCCTTGATTGAAACTGCAAAAGTGCTTGAGACGTTATTAAAGAATAAAACTCTCGATTTTTCGTTGCTAACCTTCTCTCCTGAAAGCTGACCAAACTCCGTTGGGAAGTTATATATAACCTTTGCTTATTCAATAGACGCCACCCCAAATAAAATCATCTATAAAAAAGAGATGTGGTAGACGTTCACATATTGAGGTTCATAGAAATCACAAGCTGAACAGGCATCTAGGTAACCCCCATCAACCCTATTGAGGTTCATAGAAATCATATACTCAATATAGATAGTGAAAAGGTAGGGAGAAAGAGGGCATCCCAGTTTAAGCCCTCTTTCCAGGAAGAACGGCTCTGCGCATCCACCATTCCAAATAATCTTCATAGTCGTGGTAGGAATGTAATCCATAATCAGATTAATAAGCTCAAGGGGGAAGTTAAAGCCTCAAGCGTTCTCCTCACAAAATCCCAACGAAGCCTTTCATAGGCCTTAGCTAGATCCACTTTCAGCACCATATGTTACCTTTCTTCGCTTGGAAGGAGTGGATAACCTCTTGAAGAATGATGATGTTGTCTATAATGTGCCGCACCGGGACAAAGCTAGTTTTAGAGGGGTGAATCAAAAACTTCATCAAAGGTTTGATTTGATTGGTGATATGCTTCGTTAGGGATTTATAGACAATGTTACACAGACTAATTGGTCTAAACTGCGAAGGAGAGATGGCGTTTTCCACTTTAGGGATAAGAGTTAGGAGAGTTCGATTAACCTCAACAACTCTGGATGGACTCTAAAAAATTTCGGATATGTAATGCACGACAGAGGGGCCGATCTCTTTCTAGCACATCTGAAAAAAATGTGGACTGAAATCCATCTTTACCCGGGGCCTTGAGTGGTCCTATGCACATAAAATCATCCATCCTTGGTTTCTGCTTCAACCAATGATCAAATAACTACATCTTTATGTTGTGTAAGAGAGCAAAAGGAAATAATAGTAGGCATAACAAGCTTGCTTTCCTTAGTGAAGATATAAATAAATTAGCCTGTGATCAAGTCCACTAGCTTCGCCTCACCTGAAATCCATTGCCTATTGTTATGCTTTAAACCTTTTATCTTGTTTACAGCTCGCCTGTTTAGTGTAGCTAAATGAAAGAATCTAGTATTTCCATCCAAAACCCATTTACTTCTAGATTTCTGCAGCCAAAGCAACTGTTCCCGAAGGAGGGTATGTTTCAGGTTCTTTCGTGTTTCCTTCACCACCAATCAAATACATCCATATCCTCCATCCAAACACCTTCCCTCACCACCAATCAAATACATCCATTTCCTCCATCCAAACACCTTCCCTCACCATTCCTTCACCACCAATCAACTCCATCACCATTGGAGCATCAATTGGAGAATGGAGCAAAGCTTGGAGATAGAAGGATGGCTAATTCTTCTTTTCTCGGTTGTGTTCTTCCTTTCTTAGTGATGTTTAGATAAATCCCCTTAGGGTTAGGCTTATGTAACCCTAAGGGGAGTAACTATTAACCTTTTGTAATGGTTTGTGGAGATTGAAATTATGTTGTAATGCAATTGTTATCTTGTTCCTTGTGTCTCAAATTGTTTAGTGTCTTAGCCTTGTATGCATGTTTAGTTGAAATCTTTCCTTGGTGTTTAAGGCCTTAAGAGAGTCTTTGCATCGTTATGGGTCAAGGACAAGAGCCAAATTGGCATTGCTCTTGAGAGAGGGGCGCCAATTTGGTCCATTAGGGGTCATTTTCCCAAAAGGCATTTCATCAAACACCTTATGTGCATCATTCATTTTGTTGATTAGTAACGAGAGTCTGGTTAGCAAATGTATGGTTGTTGTTTATAGTCTCATGAGAGTTTTAGGAAATGTGTTTGGTTAGACCTAAAAAGCGAGCAAGTTGGGTTGATTTGGGTAGGTCATTACGAGTTGTGAGTTATTTTGGGTCACAGGTTGCTATATTTGAAAATTGACTCGAATCATAAACATTCGAGTCAAGTTGCAGGTCATTTCGTGTTACAAGCATTCTTAGTCATTAAAAAAATCACCATTATTACAAAATCATAATGACAAGTAAACTAAAATTTGACTAAATTTAGTTAAACTAATAAATGAAGAAAGCAAGATGTAGAAATATGTATAAAATAATAATTTATAGACTAAAAAAGAAACATGTATATAAGTACGTATTAATGATGTGATTTATAAACAACATGCTTGAATTGAAGGTGTAAGAGAATGAATGAGAATGTGAATAGTAGTTTTGAAATATAAGTTTAGAGCCAAATATGCATCATTGTAAAGATTTTACAACCAATAATGTTGTTAGCAATGTAGTCAAAATCGTGATTCCACGTGAAATGGAAAACATGGGTGAAATCGGAATCGTAGTTTTAATCGTAAAATCATAAGATTTTCTGAACTACTATCGAAACATTTAAGTCAACAACATATTAAGAATAAGAAGATCATTACCCAACTTTGAAAAGTCTAAATAAGAAAAAAAGAGAATGTCGACTCTTAAGCGGTCATTCGAGGAAGTAGTAATTAGATTTTAGACACTTTGTAGTAATAATTTCTAACTTAATTAATCAAAATCTAAAAAAAATCAATTTAATTTAATTATCTTTGTTCTAACTTACATGTAGTTGTACAAATTGGTAATTTTCCTTAGAAAGTGAAATCGTAAAATACAAGAAAATCGTTGATTTTATAAGATTCTAAGATTTTGATCGAGATTTTACTAGATTTTATGACCCATATATTTTGCGTGGAATCAAGATCGCTAGAGACCAGTGAAATCGTAAAACCGTAAGATTTTAAGATTAAAATCGGGATTTTGACTACATTGGTTGTTAGTAAAGACATAAGTAATTTCCAGTTATTAAACATGACATATTTTGAGTACAATATTTGTGATATGTGATATTCATGAATTATGTCTTACATAATATTAGAAACAAGATAAAAATTATAAAATTAAAAATCATAAATCATAAGTAAAACTAATTATTAAAAAAATACATGAGTGACGTTGAAAATAATAATGTTTATAGGTACGCGTAAGATTTTTTGGGTCAACGGGTCGACCCTAAACCTGACACTAACCCACCCAAAAAAATGAGTTGTCAGGTTTGGGTTATTTTGGTTTCGAGTGAAATAATAGCAAACCCAACCCTAAATTTATGGGCGGGTACATGTCGCGTCCAAAATTGACAGGTCTATGTTTGGTGTGTATTGATGGTTGCATTGGCATCTAAATAAAACTTGATCGTCCTAGACCTCTTGTTTATATAAAAAGTAGGTCCTACCGGGAGTCGAACCCAGGTCGCTGGATTCAAAGTCCAGAGTGCTAACCACTACACCATATAACCTTGAATATGTTCATACATACTTGACTTTAAGAAATCAATACGTTAACTAAATGTAAAAAACATAAAATATTATTTTTATCTCGACGCATGATAAGTATACAATTATGAGTGGTAATAATACTACAAAACCACGCTAATAAAATACAAAATCTATAACATTACAAAATTCCTCCCAAAATCATTATGCGATGGGCCCCTGGGGCGATCAGGACTCGCGAGTGAATTGAGGGCCCGACCCGGGAATAAAGGTAAACCTAAGCGGTGGAAGGATGACAAGATGACTCTAGGCTCACAAGATGACGGGGGGCATTTGAAGGATAGGCCCAACGCTTTGGCGGAGGTCAACCTTGAAAGATTTAGGGTTGACCAGAAAAACCCTCGATGAACCTTCAAGCAGCGTGGTTATCACCTGAATGGCCCAAGCTTGCCTTGAAGGCCCAAAAGATACCCTAAGTGACAGCTCTGGTAACCCTAATAAACCCTACTAGACATGTGGGGTCATCTCAGGATTTCGTACAACACATCTATGGTGGAAGGTACCCTCATCCTCACAGCCAACAAGAGCGCAAACCAATAGTATTCGCTCAGGCTATATAAAGGTTAGAGCAAAACCCTGCCAAGGGAGAGAACACATAGAGAATTGCAAGGAAACTTCCCTCGGTACACCCCCTTGCACTTTACAATATTATCCCTTCCTTTCATTACCTTCAGCACTGGTACTACCTCTCCACCGTTCTTATACAAGGTGACCCGAAGCTCTTAGGTGACGGATGAGCTCCATCCTTGTCCCAGGCGAATTGCCCGAAACAGTTGGCGACCACTCTATGAAATGGAACGTGAAGGAAATACCGATTTACCCCCACCCACTGACAGGGCGGGAATCTCTGCTCTACGGTCGATTGCTGGGACGGACAACAAACCTCTGAAACATGTTAACCTCGAGATTGGGCTCGAACAGCTCACAGGAAGGGACTTGAATGAATATTTGGAGGAATTGGCTGTACAGGACATGGACACTAAGTCATCCTAGCAAGAGAACGATGACAGAAGCAAACGTGTCGCCTAGGAGGACGGGTCCATCATCGAGGCCTACCGCGCATTAGAGCAGCATTTGCCACTTTGGAACATTAAAACTTGGAGCTAACCAAGTTGCTGCAAGTGGTCATCAGTTAGAAGATGTTGGGCGGACCTAGTACCACCATCGCTCAACGAACTCAGGTTGGTTCCTGCACACACGTCGCTCAACGTCCCACAGAGACACCTAATAACACGAAAATTTTGCAACAGTTCAAGCCATTAGTCGAAGTAGGGTTGTGGTAGTTGGATATTCGCCAATTGTTGGCTAGAGCAATTTTTACCGAGCACCTGCCCAACGGGCTGGTCCATCCAAATATGGACAAGTATAATGGGACTGGGGATCCAGATGACCATCTTTAGACATTCTTGATGAACGTTGTAATGCGTGCGATCAAATAACTACTAAGCTAGAAGCTAAGTAGATCGTATTCCACGGGCCTCTTCTACTCGTTTACTCAAATAAGTTGGCACTTATATTCAAGATAAAACAATTCGTGCGTGGTGTGAGTTCCATGACTTCTATGCTAGAATGTAAGGGAACTGAAATGAAATTTAAATGCAGAATGATTGGTTGATTGACTTAGACAAACGAGGGACATGCTTAGATTTCGAATCCCCCTAAGATCCTCGGAACATAGGCGATCACAAAACCAACGGTTTTCAGTTCTCATTCACTCAATTTCTAGACATCATCATAACTCCTTACCCGTAGGTTTGTAAGACTGGCGAACGTTCGCTCTATCCGATCTAACTACCAAGATTAATTAACCGCCCGAGCTTTCGCTTCTTGCATCGGAAGAACTAACTGATGCAATTACTAATGATTCATGAGTTATTCTTGAAATGGATTAACCCTAACTGGTTCCTACGAAAGGCACACTCCAATGAATAGGTTAATTGCTGATTTGGTGTTTTAAAGTGAGACGAACGTTCGCTACTATCCTCAGCTTGACAAGAATCTAATCTAGGTGGCCAAACCAGACGAGAAACACGAACAACAAAGAACAAACCAAACATGAAAGAGAAACTGACTGAACTTTGAATCTAATCACCGCCGATCCGTGACCGCTTTAAAGCCCTGGGTCACTTAGGGTTCATCTAATCTAAGCTCTACAATTTTTAGCTACTCATATTTAATACAGGAGAATCAAAGACAAACAGGGAATACATCTCTGGTAGGGAAGACATAGAAGAACTGTAAAACCTAATTTTGACGAATCCGCGAAGTTTCGATCTTCTAGATCTTCAACTCTTATAGTACTGGAGCTCTCCTAGATGGAAGGATGGCATCACGATCTTTTCCTGGCTCTTCGAACTCTCTCCACTCTTTCTCTCTAATTCTAAGTCTTGGGATTTTCATCCCAAAAAGTGTGTCTAATTTGCAGCCGACGATTTTCTTTTATAGCAATCCGTACCCGGCTGGGAAAAAGGGGTAGTTTTTGGCGAAAACTTAGAGAGTTTTCGCCGAAAACTCATAGTGGAATTTCTGGTATTTCTCTTGTATTCTCTATTCAGATTTGATTTGTAGTTTTCGGCGAGAAGTAGGGTGTTTTCGCCGAAAACCTTGGTATGAGCAGGGGTGGTTCTGACTTTGACTTGATTGCTTCTTTGATTGATTCCGGGTCACTTCCTCGGGGTTCCAATACCTTAGACACGTCCTTGGTTACATAATTTGACGACAAAAACCTGTGCTATCACAAGAACACTGGAAAACCATCAAACAGACCCGAAACGGGCCAAAATAACCAAAATGGCACGAGATAGAGCAGTTGAGTGAATATTCGCTATTCTGCCCTAAAACCATGTCCTAGACAGAGAAATGTCACTTAAATGGGGCTGAAAATCACGTTAAATTGAGTGTCATCAAATACCCCACACTTAAGCTTTTGCTTGTCCTCAAGCAAATAAAATAGAAAGCGCTCAGGTTCACAAATGATAAGATCGATTAAATTGGAGTTCAAGAATACACAATGAATTATTAGACAGATAATCCCTAGAACAAGAAACCTAACATGCATACCGATCAACCAAACAACCTAGTCTCACTAAACGTATTTGGTTAAAGGGGGACTCTCATTCTCTGTGTTTAGGGACGTGTTTCTGCTCTCAATCATTTTCTGTCACTGATTTCTGTCATAGGTTTGCAATTCGACCACATCTCCACCACTATGACAACATGAGTAACTAGTCAAGAACGACTTCCCTGCTTTGGACTGTCACGAATTCTACACTACAACGGTTTATAATGAGATGGATGATGGGAATGTATGATGATGGCTTTGGTGCGGTGTAGCTTTCGACTAACTTCCCTCGAATCTAGCCTATGGCTTCCTACCGTCTAACCAAACACAGGTGGAATAGTGTACACTCGCCCTATGATACCCTCAAGCAACCTAGCACTTATTTTGCATATTTTTTTCTTTACATTTTCTTTTGACTTCGTCCTTCCATATGTAGGGAGAAGAACGTTATTGAACTAAACTATAAACTTTGAAACTTTGAACTTTTCTGAATTTTTTTTTTCGAATTTTCTTTATGCCGATTTTCCTTTAGTTGCTAGAGGGGTTTACACGTTTGAACATAATAGCTAAGACCACCTGTTTAATGGCTATAGGCAGGTTACCACAAACCGACTTCCGTAGGCTAATCTAGAACTACAACCACAAGGGATCAACTGGGAATGAAAGAATGGGGATTGGCTGTAATGTATATCGAACCGAAAGAAAGGCCAAGCTCAAGGGTTTAGACCTAATGGATTTAACGTTGGGGAGGCTATCTGGCTTAGTAGCTGAATCTAGGTGCCCCTATCATTCTAGAACTCGTGTCATCTTGTGATCTCGAATAGGTCTCATGCAAATTCTAACTCATTCAAGAAAACAGAAACCACTCAAAAAGAATTGAAATTGCAGTTAATGTGCAATGGATCAAAAGCTCACAGTTGGATTGCTAGTCGGACTCGGTCATTTTCATGCATTCAGAGAGACAAACTACAAGTGTGATGTTCAAAAAATTTGTTTTGACCGGGCAGTTTAGCATCAAAGTAGACAAGTTGGTTTGCATGTTCTAGGTTAAGCAGTCTAAGCATCATTATGACATATTGAACAACAACTTATCATCAAGAATCAAGAATCGAACAATTCACTACAAGAAAATCTGGTTTTTAGTCGCGGATAAATGTCCTGTTTGTCGCGGATATGACCGCGACAAACAAGAGTTAGTCGCGGATGACACATCCGCGACTAAAATCACCCATACAAACGGTGTTATTCGCGGATGTGGCATCCGCGACAAACTTTGTCGCGGATAGGTTATCGCGGTTTTTTCCGTGACAAATGACTTCCGTTCGATTAATGGATCGATTAATGGCTCGATTAATGGTTTGAATATCCGCGACAAACTGAAACATATCCGCGACAAACACCAAAAAATATTTTTTAAAAAAAATTCTGGAATCTCCTCGTCACTCTCTTCCTCTACATGACTCCTCTGTAAGAATCACAAATACATAACTGAAGCAAATCGAACAACTATCATAAACCCAAAATAGATATCGAAATGCGGTGAAATGATTACCGATCCGGAGGAGTAAGCAACGATAGTTAGTTTACCGCCGAGACTGCAATCAACGGAAACATAAGAAATTAAGAATCATCGTAGTGAGTTTGAAATGGAGTAGAGTGAACTTTTCATTGTTTTACCTCTCGACGTAGTTGCGAAAGAAGGAGAGGGAAGGATCGGTGAGGACAGTGGGATTGGACTTGCAGAGGTCGACGAAGTTCTTCAGTTCCTTGAGCTTGGCGGTGTCCGATGGCGACACAGATGGAAGAAAGTGAAGAAGCGAAGGGATTGGGGGAGAAGAAACGAAGGGATCGGAGGAAGAGAGTGAAGAAGAAATAATAAGTAGTGTACAGATGATTCCATTTGTCGCGGATAATTATATATATCCGCGACAATGGTTGTCGCAGATGCCATTTGTCGCGGATAATTATATATATCCGCGACAACGGTTGTCGCAGATGCCATTTGTCGCGGATAATTATATATATCCGCGACAACGGTTGTCGCGGATGCATATCCGCGACAAACCCCAACAAAATAGCTAATCATTGTCGCGGACAATATCCGCGACTAAATATCTGCGACTAAAAACCGGATTTTCTTGTAGTGATTATAAAGCAAGAGAAACTGGAAAGGCACCACGAAACACAATTAGGGGCAATCAAGATCATGCATGGTTCTCTAACACCCTACCCCACACTTAGACCATTTTGTGTCCTCATAGGACAAAAATGAGATTGAGAGTTACGGGGAACCTGGAACCAGAGGGTTGGTGTAGTGGATGGGCTCGGAGAGCGTGAAGTGGAGCGGAGTAGCGACCAAAAGAGACCTACAAAACAGAAACAACCAAAAGATCAAAAGGACGTCGGGACAAGTGTCCCGGATCCACACATAAAAAAAGTTGGATCGAAATCCGAAAGAAGAAACAAAAACAAAGGAAAGGGATGGAAGCTACCCGATCACTGTCCCTCAGGTGGTGGTGGAGGTGGAGTCAGGAAAGGTAAAATGTCGAGCCTCTGCTCAATCTGTCGACGCCATGCGAGCTTAGCCTAGTATCTAGTGTCCTGGTCGGCCATGAACTGTTGTAGAACGACCCATCGCACATTCTGTGTCTCCTCGTGCTCTACCCGATCCCTTTGCCATTGATGAGCACCAGAGGAGTAGTCCTGTTGCCACAGATTGATGCGAGTCAGCTGCTCACCTCGCGGGTCGGGGACCTGCGATGCACGTGGAGGGGGCAACTCTCTGGTGGGAGCGGGTGTCGGAGTGTAGAGGTCGAGGCTGACTGAAAGCTTGAGGCCACGTGCAACGGCGAGCTCCGCTCCGACGTGTTCAATCTCAGTGCAGGGAAGGTTGGGGTCCCACTTGTCACCGATTCGGAGAGTGTCGCTTAGGCAAGAGATGAAGGGGCCGCCAGGAAGAGCCAAATGACGCTTCTTTGTAGTTATTCGCTTATGGAAGAAGCAGGCTAACCACCATCCCGGGTGAAGTCTGGTGAATTTCTCGATGGCACGGAAGAGAATGAACTCCTCCAAAGAGATGTGGTAGCGACCTTCCTTACTGCAGTAGCACAAAGAATGAGTCCAGACATAAAGAAAGAATTTGAAGAGTGGGTGAGCAATGTTACCAACAGTGCCGTTCTTAGGTTTTCCCTCAGATTCCCCGGAGATGAATCGCCAGATTTCACGGTATGGAGCTTGAGAGACGGAGCTCATCTCTTCAAAGCCTAGGGAGGCGTCGACGGTGGTGGCATTAGCATCGAGGAGGAGTGTGAACTCGTCGACGGTCTTCTCGTACTAGACTCCCCCGAGACGGAAGCGGATACACTTGAGGAGGCGATGGGTTCTTTGTGTCGTCCATTCAAACGAACTCCAGAACTCCTGGAGGGCGACCAGAGAGCATGTGGAGCCGTAAGTAGTGAGAGCTCGCAGTCCGGTTTGCCCAAGAGCTCGGTCTACACTGGCGTGTCATCTCGTGTTGTGGCTTCTGAGACTGTCGAAGGATAGGATTGCCACCTTTGCGGGTGGGATGTCCCTGATCTTCATGTAGACCTCTAATTGGTTCGAGGGAGGGTGGATATGAATGGATGTAGGGCCTCGACGGTAGTGGCAGGAGCATTCGAGTTAGAGGTCACCGGAGCTGGTGCATCTCGTGGAATGAAGTCCGGTGGCATGGTACTTGGGATAGAAAGCGGGGGTGGTTGAGAGGACTGAGCCTTGTGCTGTCGCGACTTGGTTCGTTTCTCTCTATCTGCACTGGTGGTCTTGAAACGCTTTGGGTTCCTGCAATGCGAGACTCAAAGCAAACTAGAATCAGATGACAGGAACCCCACCCCACACTTAGTTCGAAACCTCAGTTCCGTGAAGAACGGAGGGGACAAGTGAGGGTAAGCAAATTAGTCAATTGACCACATTTGAAAAGCATAGGACAGGCGAGACGGGTCAAGATGGATAGCAGAAAAAATGGCCAACATGCAGGGGAAAATATGGCATTCAACACCAATTAAGCAATATTGACGCAATTTGACGAATGGCAGAGCAGAAGACAAATTAACGGCACAAGATCATGGAAAAACATTCACAAGGTAAATCTAGACCAAAAAGATTCCAAGAGCTGAGCAAAAATACACTGAAACAGCAGGCACGAAAACCGAGGTAAACCAAAAAGTCAACCAAAGTCAGAGAAATTCAACAAGCCAAAGGAGTCAAAATTGAGGGCTGAACAACTAATCGTGAAGACATGACTCGAGAAAACGGTTGGAAATCAGAGAAATCGACCAAAAGCTTGAAAAATTTGTTTCGGGCGGAATCAGAGTTATAAGGCTCCGATTTGGAAGATTGAGGGTGCAAACAACTCAGGAGGGGGAGGAGGCTTGAGCGGCGGCGGGGGAGGAAAAAGAGGGTTGGTGGCGACAGACGCGAAAATGAGAGGGATTCCGGCTTTTTTCTTGTGTTTTTCGAAAGGTGCTTTGCAAAAGAGAGAGAGAGGGGTTTTACATCAAAAGGTCGGACTCAGATTTTTCGGCGAAAAACTCCCTTTTTAAAAAAACGACACCGGTTTGAAAAATTTAGTTCTCGCCGTGAAGTCAAGTTTTCGGCGAGAAGATTTTCGAAAAACAACACAGGAGAATCTGGGGTTTTAATGCCAAAATTTTCGGCGATAACTGAAGGAGTTTTCACCGAAAACTCGTTTGAAAAATGGGCTAACGCAGTTTTTTTTGTTTTTAAAAAACAAAAAGAAGACTCAACACAAACGACAACTGACTCCAGCCGTGGATTGCCTCCCACGAAGGGCTCTTGCTTAACGTCCGTGAGCTAGACGATACCTGGATCGGAGTTACGGGGTCGATGAGAAATAACGCACGTCGATGAGGGTGATTGTAACATCCCCATCCAACCGAACGGTTTGGAACTCGAGTTTGGATGGTTGAGACATTGGAAACAATGTTCTTGAGGCCTATCGAAGTCTGGGACGTTCATAGTTGAGTCGGGTCGAAGATACAAGCGAGTACGTGAAAATTCGTCAAAAGTAGCAGATTACAAAACATGGCCGTGTGTTATAAGAAACACGTCGTGTTTCTTGTACCTGCCATAAATAGGTGGTTTTCACGGAAATTCACAATTTTTCCCTCTTTCTCTTTCCCCGAAAATCCTTTTGACGAACCAAAAACCCCCTTAGCTTCAATCCTTGATTCCAGGAGTTGTAGAGCTCCGATTGACGATCCGTTTCTTGCTACTCGTTCATGGAGACGAGAGGAAGAGATCGCTCCCTGAGTTTCTGGGTATTTAGGAGTAGGATGCTGTCGGTGAAGAGGAGAAGAGCTACGAGTTTGGAGTTGTAGAGCTTGGCTGTTCGGGTTTCTAGAAGAGTTTTAGAGCCTTGTCTTCTTGTCAGCTGAGGGTTTAGCGTACGATAGGTAGCATTGGTCGGTGTGAGGAGTTGAAACTTGACTTAGAAGAATGTAGGTGATGATGAGGTTTTTAATCCCCAACACCAAATAAACCTGAGAGATCTAAGAGTCGTATTCCCACGGGTCTACTCAAGCTACCTTACCAGTTTAGGTCTGCTAGTCAGCGAAATCGTTTTGATCGAAGGTTTGATTAAATTAGAAAAATGTAAAAACTAACTAATAACTAAAACACAAATTAACAAGTAGGATCAACGATGGGGAAAGGTCTTGCTTGGGTTTATATCCTTCTAAGGAATTATGAGAAAATGCAGCTACAGAACTGGCAGGACATGAATGACAATCAGTTTCAGGTTCTAAAGGTTGGGTCGGTCGACTCTACAACTAAGAATCACTTGCAACACACACTAACTCGCATTCAACCAACAATCCAATAGCAAACTGAACAGAAAACCTAAAACAGGAGAACTGCAGAAAACCTCGAATTACAGGGAAGTCTAAGAACGGGGCAACAAGATAATAAAATAGATCATCAATCATCATTAATCCACAATCCAATTCAACGTATCAACTCATAATCTCAAAGAATTCAACAAAACCCAAGCAAGAAAAGAAAACCTAGCTACTCATGAGATTAATCAGGAAGAAAGCTGCAAACCACCGATTCATCAAGGTTGACCTTGATTCCACAGCTATTAACAAGCTGATCTTCAAATAATTAACTCCCATAATTAACTTGCTCTCCCTTGCCGATGCTCATCTGCGACTCTCAATTTTCCTCTGCTGCTTCTATTTTTTTCCTTATTCCAGCTTGCTGAACAGGGAATAAAATTCCCATCTTCTGCTTTTTTTTCTCGCCGTCTGCTATCCCTCTTTCTTTTCTTTATTTTATCTTCTTTTTTTCCCTTCTCATTCCCGCTGCCTCCTCTATTGATGACAATTGAGTAGGCTTTTAGCCCAATCAACAAAGTGGAATGATGATGGTCCCAATCCAATTCCTTCATTTAACAAAGACATTCTGTTGTGATTTTAATTTCACAATGACTAATTGATGCTGATTTTGATGAGGGTGTGCAGCCTGTGATGATTTGGCTAGTTGATTTGATCTCCAAGATTGTATTTATTCTGAAATGCATCAAAAACATGCAAAACGACGTAGAATGGTCCAAAAGAACAAAAGATAAAAATGATCAAATAATAATCAATATCTCATCCAATCATGACAAAACCATAGTGAAAATATCGTCTAATTTGGGACTGAATACACCAATATTTGGGTGCATCAAATCACCCCACACTTAAACTTTTGCTTGTCCTCAAGCAAGAACTCAAAACAACAATGCACGAACTTGATAGAACAAATCGAAAACCTCTTGGTTCCTAGAATGATGTACATGGTGCTTCTATCAAACAAGAGGATTACCCGACTGATCACACAGTTAAAACCAAACTCTGCGAGAATAAAAGAGAAACATGGCTTTATCGAGCTAGTGTACAACCTGACTTGATAAAGGCAAGACAATACTTACTTCCGCTACACTTACTCTAGGACTCAACCCGACACTTGCTAAATAAGGAACGACAATTAAAAATTAAAAGCAAAATTTTTTTATTTTTTTATTTTTCTTTTTCTTCTTTTATTTCATTAATTTATTTTTGAATGGTCGGTACAGTGTGGATACCACTAGGTATGGAGCAGCCGGAAACCTTTGGAATTCCGCGTTATCCTAGACCCCAGCCACGATTGGGAGTAGGTTAGAAGAAGAATGCCACATTGAGACTTCCCTTTGGGACTACAACAATGGGCGGGCACGTATGCCAACTCGTGAATTGACCCACAACTTCAATACCAAACCATTCACTTTTTAGATTTTCTCTGATTGGGAACATCAACATCAATTTAAAGCATGAAATTAAAAGATCCCTTATCTAGACTCGATCATGGCATTGAACTAGAGAATTCGAGCATCAGACAGACCAAGTCTTACACATTACCAAGTCAACTGTTCTCTAACACGATAAGGGCAAGCTCCTAGAATACTTCAAGCAAGAAGAGTGAGAGATGGTCATAATACAAGTTCTCACACACACATTTGGTCAAGCAAAAGCACCACATCAATCTCACCATATGGAAGAAGGTAAGCCACTCAAGAAGATATTAAGCAATGCGAAGAGATACTTGCAAACGAAAATGGGAAGCAGTGAAAGAGTGAAAAACAAAGCACAATCACCACCCATTTAACGACAAGAACTCAATTAATCAACATGCATGCATGCATTACAGCGAAAACACCCCACACTTAAACTGGACATTGTTCTCACAGGACTAGAAAGAGAGTAGAGGAATCCGGGGAACCTGGAAGGTGAAGGTCGATGCCGTGGATGGCGGCGAGCTCAGAGTTAAGTACCAGCAAACAGTCATGCAGAACCTAAGGACATCCTGGAACAGGAGAGAACCTCAAAACCAGATCATAGCATTCAAGGTATAGAATAGACCACTGACTCAAAAACTCAAAACAGACTCCAGACATGGGTTGCCTCCCATGAAGCGCTCTTTCTTTAACGTCTTTGAGCTAGACGATACCTGGAGAATTAGCAGTCTCCGTCCCATCCAAGGAGCTCTTTGTAGTTCATGTCATCTCCAGACTTCAAGTAGAGGTGATCTGGGAATTGAACTTGAATACTTCCCCATTGTGGATAGTGAATGGAATAACACCAATAGGAGAGGCATGAATCTTGATCTGGTTGTCAAGCTTAGGTAACTCTTCCTTGTTCTTTGCTTGCTCAACCATCATTAGCTCTTGGCGACGCCACTTCCTTTTTCTCCTACTAAGGCGCTTCCGCTTTGTTGTCTTAATAGGTTCAGAGTCATCCGTAGTCGTCTCATCAGAAGAAAGCATGGAGTTTACATTTTGACTAGTTAAAGCACTAACAACTTTAATCTCTTCAGTAGGAAGGGGCACAGATTCAATCAGAGGGGTAGGAGTGGTGACCGTACCCATCGAAGGACTGAAAAACTCATCGTCATCCGAGCTCGGATAAAAAGGAAGTTCCTTCTTAATATGCTGATATGCCTCTTCAGCCTCTTGAAGTTCCTTGCATTGCTGTTCAACTGCCTTCACTGTCAACTTGAATTCCAAGTCCCACAACCCATCACTAAGGTCTTTCACCTTGCTAGACAAGTACTCAATTGCTCTTTTCTGCTTGTGCAACCCATCTTCCAATACTTCTTTCTTCTTTCGCACATACACCTCCAACATATCAAATCTTGCATTGGTAGTGGTCTCTAATGCTTCAAATCTAGTCTGAATCACCTTCGTCAAACTACTAAATAACTCCTCAACACTTGATGTTTGTTTGTCAGGCTGAGAGGCTTGATTAAGATGATCGCTAATTTCTTGTTGAGAACCAATAGCATCATCATTTTCTTCCTTTAGTTTCGATATGATGAGATCCACGTTCTCACTCATTCTCTTGAGAGAAGCGTTATGAGAAGCGTTAAGAGAAGCATTCTCAGCTGCACCAGTAATAACCATCTTGATCAACTCCTCAGTCGTGGAAGGACTAACTTGGTGTGTTGAGCCATAAGATTCAGGTTCTTCATAATAGCAAGACTGATCCTGTCGGTCTGAATAACATAGATCCTGCATACTCCAGTTGCCAGAGTTACCGTAATCACCACTATACTCTTCATAAGAACGATCAAAAGCTGGTGGAGAGACTTGAACTGATGGAGAACGATGATGTTCTAACTCCCCAACAAGAGCTGTAAGTTTTGCTTCAATATCCATACCCTGTCCTGCAAACAAAGTAGAAAAATCCAAGCAAACAACCAACACAAGGGGTGAAGTAGAAAACTAAATATGAACAAGATGGAGATACGAAGCAAACTAAAAGATCAAATATGTACAAACAAGAAAGCAAGAACTAAGCTAGTAATGTCCCCGGCAACGGCGCCAATTTGATGACGAGGTTTTTAAGCCCCAACACCTAATAAACCTGAGAGATCTAAGAGTCGTATTCCCATGGGTCTACTCAAGCTATCTTACTCAGTTTAGGTCTGCTAGTCAGCGAAATCGTTTTGATTAAATTAGAAAAATGTAAAAACTAACTAATAACTAAAACACAAATTAACAAGTAAGATCAACGATGGGGAAAGGTCTTGCTTGGGTTTGTATCCTTCTAAGGAATTATGAGAAAATGCAGCTACAGAACTGGCAGGACATGGATGACAATCAGTTTCAGGTTCTAAAGGTTCGGTCGATCGACTCTACAACTAAGAACCACTTGCAACACACCCTAACTCGCATTCAACCAACAATCCAATAGCAAACTGAACAGAAAACCTAAAACAGGAGAACTGCAGAAAACCTCGAATTACAGGGAAGTCTAAGAACGGGGCAACAAGATAATAAAATAGATCATCAATCATCATTAATCCACAATCCAATTCAACGTATCAACTCATAATCTCAAAGAATTCAACAAAACCCAAGCAAGAAAAGAAAACCTAGCTACTCATGAGATTAATCAGGAAGAAAGCTGCAAACTGCCGATTCATCAAAGTTGGTGATGACACTCGATTTGACGTGATTATCAGCCTCATTTAAGCAACATTTCTTTGCTTAAGACATGGTTTTTAGGGTAGAATAACGAATATTCAATCGATTGCCCTATCTCGTGCCATTTGTGTTACCTTGGCCCGTTTCGGGTCTATTTGATGGTTTTCTAGTGTTTTTATGTTAGCACAGGTTTTTGCCATCAAATAGAGTAGCCATGGACGTGTCTAAGGCGTTGGAACCTCGAGGAATCAAATCGGAATCGATCCAAGGAGCCGATCAAGTCAAACCGAAAATAAGCCCATTCACACTTGCACCTTCGGCGAAAATGAGCTTATGTCTTCGGCGAAAACGATAGTGCAAATCAACGGGTGCCAAGTGAAGAATGACTTCGGCGAAAACATTGTGCTCTTCGGACCGAAAATACAAGGCAGAGAAAGCACTCCCATTCACAAAGGAATTTTCGCCGAAAATTCCTTAAGAATTTTGGCGAAAATAATAAGAGGAATCCGGCTGATTAGGGTTAAGTAAAAATACTTAACCCGGCGGCCCAAAAAAGGGGAATCAGAGTATACAATCATAATTCGCAAAACACAACTTTTTCGAATCAGAATCCTCTCAAGTTCTGGAGCGAAGAGTTGGAGTTCGAAGAGTCGGATAGAGACCGTGACGCCATCCCTTCCATCTCGGAGAACCGGAGCTAGGAGTGTTATCTACCGAAGATCAAAGTCTGTCAGAGTCGTCTAAATTAGGTTTTTCAGATTCTTTTCTGTTCTTCCTTTGAATGATGAACTCTCTCTTTATCTTTGTTTCTTTTGTAATAATCATGAGTAGCTAATCTCGTTAGAGCTTAGACTAGATGAACCCTAAGTGACCCAGGGATTTAAAGCGGTCACGGATCGGCGGTGATTAGATTCGAAATTCAATCAGTTCTTTTTCATGTTTGATTCGTTCTTCATTGTTCGTGTTTCTTGTCTGGATTGATCACCTAGATTAGATTCTGGTTAAGCTAAGGATAGAAGCGAATGCTCGCCTTACTTTAGAACATCGAATTAAACAATTAACCTTATAATTGGAGTGTGCCTTTCGTAGGAACCGGTTAGGGTTAATTCACTGCAAGAGTAACTCATTAATCATTAGTAATTACACCAATTAATTAAGTCGTTGCGAGAGGCGACCGTACCCGGGCGGCTAGTTAATCTTGGTAGTTAGAGCGGATTGAGCGAACGTTCGCCTGTCTTAAACCTAAGGGTAAGGAGTTATGGTGGTGTCTTAGTAATTGATTGAATGAGAATCGAAATCCGCTGATCTGTTGATTGCCAATGCTCTGGGAACGAAGGGGGATTCAAAGTCTAAGTTCATCTGTCATCCTTGTTTTCAAACCCTAATTCCCAATCTGCTTTAGTTTAATTTGTTTTAATTTTTCTGCATTTCTTAGAAATAGAAGTCGTGGAACTCACACCACGCACAACGTGTTTTCCTTCGAGTATTTTGCTAGTTCTGAAGTAACCAATCATAGAAACCCCTTGGAATACGATCTGCTATACGCTTTTTCTTAGCATTAGTAGTTTTTATTTGGCTGAACCCGTCCGAACAACGACCGAGCAGTTCACCAAATTGGCGCCGTTGCCGGGGACTTCTTTTGATTGTTCGAAAGAAGAACTGGCAATTTATTCTTCTATTTTCCATCTTTCATTTTTCCACCCACTTCGATTTTACACTGGTTTTGTTTGTCTTTGTTATCTGTAGGTTTACAGGTGTATGCCTCACCGTCCTTGGACTCGCTCTCAAACCGAACAGGCCAAGAGTACAGAGAGACCAGGCAGTTCAGCTACACCTCTACGATCACAGATTCTGAAGAAAGGCAGATCCAATCCATTCATCACTCCGATCAAGATCGAGGAACCGAAGGAGAGTTCCTCATCTCCATCTTCACCTGTACCATCTTCATCCGCTTCATACACCGAGTCACTTTCACCTCCTCCATCTCCCACCATGGACGACAGATTACCACCACCGCCACCACCTGCACAGAAGAGTCTAGCAGACTATAACAAGCCGAGCGCGACTAGCGTTCGATCTACCATTGCCGTTCCGCGCATTGAAGGAGATCCTGACTATGAGATCAAGATTCCATTTTTGACGATGATCTCTAGGGATTTACAGTTTGAAGGCAGGCCCCTAGACAATCCGTGCATTCATCTTGCAGACTTCCTTGATCTCTGCAGTACTTTCAAAAGCGAAAACCTCGACAAAAACACTCTTTGTCTGAGAGCCTTTTCGTTCTCTCTAAAAGGCGCTGCTAAGAGGTGGCTTACTGGTAAACCACCTGGCTATTACACTAACTGGGATACTCTGGCTCAGGACTTCGTTGAAGAATACTTCCCTCTGACCAGAACAACCGCCATCAAGGACAGCATCGCCAGATTCTCCCAGAAAGAAGGAGAAAGCTTATATGGTACTTGGAATCGATTCCAAGAACTTCTCTACACCTGCCCTCATCATGGATTCGAGCAGAGGTAGTTAGCTGAAATCTTCTCTCGTGGACTTCGAGAAGAATCTGCCAAGTGGGTCAATTCTCTAGCTGAAGGGGATTGCACTACACTCACTCTTGAAGCTGCTCTTCTTCACTTCGCAAACTGTGCCTCCAAGTCAAAGAACTGGGAGCGACAATCTGAAGGATCAAGGAGCAAGCTAGATCTCGAAGCTACAATCAAGGCAGAGGTAGAGAAGCATTTGAAGAAGTCTACCACACCGATCAAGCCACCGACAGCTTCTGTCTATGTTGCTGATTGCGAGTGGTGTGGAGCTTGCTCACATAACGGAGGCCGTTGTCAGAATTTTGGTAAGGCAGAAGTCTGGTCTGCCGAAGAGGTAAATTTCATCCAACAAGGCTTCGTCAATAATCAGAATGGCTATGCTGGTTATCGTAACTTCAAACAGCAAGGGAACTATCAAGACAGACCTCCCTACAATGCTGGCGCTAACCAGAACCAGAATAACCGCCCGGCTGGTCCAGCTCAGGATCAGAAGCCTAACCATCCGCCGGCAGGTGTCTACCAGCCGCCGCATCGCAATCCGGGTAATTATGGAACTGCTCCTGGCAATCGCCAGAATCAATATCTCAACAATACCTATCCAGGGCAGCAGCATCAAAGAGAGAACAATTTCAGTGACCTGGATAAGAAGCTCAGTCAGATCATCACAAGACTCGATGATCATGACAGTCAGTTCAAAGCTCAAGCTCTTCTCAATCAAGAACAGATAGCATCTAGACAAAAATTGAGCAAGCCGTGAACAACATCTCGAGCATGCTAGCATCTGGTCGACCATTTGGCCAGCTTCCAAGCCAGACAGAGCCGAATCCGAGAAAAGAACAGGCTAAAACGGTAACTGCTCGAAAACTTCCAAACCTAATTGCTGATGCTTGTTCTGTTTTGCGCAGGATCGCTGAAACTCCGGAAGAAGAGGAAGAAGAAGAACTGGAACCGGCGCCTAAGGAGGAAGATCCTCCTCTTGCACTGTACGTTGTGAAACCTCCTTTTCCTAGAGCATTGCTGCCAAATGCAAGGATCGAGACTGGCATGAAGGGGAACAAGGAAGGATATCCTGACATCCGTGTTAAGAAACCTGTTTCTCCATATCCAGCTAAGTTATCTGATCCTGGTTCATTTACTTTGCCTTTGGTCATTAATGATGTTGAGATTGAACGTTGCTTAGTTGATCTAGGAGCATCTGTTAATGTTATGCCTGTGAGTCTATATGAAAAGTTAAACCTAGGAGAACTTGAACCGCCTAGTATGCAACTCGTCTTTGCTGATAGATCGCTTAAAACCCCTAAGGGAGAGATTAAAGACGTTGTCACTAAATGTGGCCCGTTCACGTTCTTAGCTGATTATGTGATTATGGATACTAGTACAGATGATGCTACTATCCTCATAGGTCGACCTTTCATGGCTACTACTGGAATGAATATTAACGTTCCAAATGGATCATTAACTCTAAGAGTCGGTAAAGAAACGAAAACGTTCCGTTTTAAAGATGGCATGAAATATGACTCTAGGAATGAAGAATCTCACTGCCTAGCTGTTGAAACGGTGGGGTTGACTCCGGTCAACTCCGTTACTAATGCTTCTTCTAGTGTCTCTAGATCAGTTGTTGCTGCAGATATTAAACAGGTCATTGAGAAGAAGCAGAAACCTGTCGTTCAGAAGCCGCCTAAGAAGAAGAAGAAGGAACTGCAAGCCTCTTCTAAACCACCGAGCAGACCTCGAGGAAAGAACAAGAAAACGAAGACACAAATGGTCTGGAGACCAAAAATTCCACCGTCTTCCACCGAGCCAGCTGCACCACCATTTCGTTCCGAGAAACCGGCGCCAGAACAAGTATGGAGGGAGAAGCCGAAAGCATCTCCTAAGGAAGTACTAACGATCACCGATCCTGGTGATACCAAGCCGAAGATTAAAGAAAAGAAGAAGCCCTCATTCCTTCCATCGTCACACTCAAGAAGGATGATCTCTCCAGAGAGCTGTTCGGACCGTTCAAGTTTGTTGATCACCTTCCCGACGGACGTACCAAGCTATTTCATGCAAACGGGAAGAGATTCACGCTTACCGGAGAAGTCCCGAAGCTGTACTTCATGAACTCTGACGCGAGCGTGAAGGAGAATCTAAGTTGGGATGTCTCCTAATACCGTCCAGGTATCGTCCAGCTCAAGGACATTAATAAAAGAGCGCTTCGTGGGAGGCAACCCACGGCTGGAGTCTGTTTTAATTTTTGTTGAACTTGGTATTTTAGAGTCGGTTCAGGGGAGCCAAAAGTGTCAGTTTGTTTGATTTATTATTTTTTGTGCAGATTCTGTGTGTCATAGAGTCAGTTGCAAGTTGATTGAGGTCGTTCCGATTTTTGTGGATTTAACTGTGATTTTCTGAAGTTAGCCGGATTTGCGAAAATATTTTAAACCCGAACAGTTCAAAATTTTCGGCGAAACCACTCTTACTTTCGGTGAAACCGATTTTGATTTTCGAACCTGATTCTCCCTGTTCATCATTTTCGGTTCGAAAAGTTTTCTGTTTTCGGCAAAAAGATTTTTGAAAACCAACAGCCATTTGAACTGATATTTTCGGCGAAATCGATTTTCAATTTTCGAACTCAATCTCCCTGTTCATTGTTTTCGGTTCGAAAAAACTCTTGTTTTTGGCGAAACCATTTTAAATGAAATTTTCGGCGAAACCACCTTTGAAAATCCGGCAGTCCATTTTAACTGATATTTTCGGCGAAACCACCCTTTTTATTTCGCCAAAAATAATTTTGAAAATCACCCAACTATTCCTTTAAAATCCGGTTTTCGTTCCTCTCTCTCCTTCACTCATTTTCGAACCAAAACACCTGAAATCCTCCCCTATTCCTTTAAAAATCGCCGCCACCCACCTCTTTAAATCCGACCATCGCCGTCGTTTCCCGCCACCGCCGCCGTCGCCGACCACCGCCACTCCCTTCCCCTCCCTTTTCCGATCAATTCAAGCCCTAGAACGTCCGAATCGGAGCTTTACAGCTCCAGTTCACCGAAACCCTAGTTCTCAACGTTTTTCACCGATTCCTCTCAACTCGTTCATTTTTAGCAATCATGACCTCAAGGTAAATTGTATAACTTTTTGATACGAATCTTTTGACACATAGATTGCTGAATTTCGTCGGGGTTGACTTTTGGTTGACTTTTCAGTTTGCCTCATTTTGCGTGCCGACTGTTTTCGTGTGAACTAAGTTAGCTGAACTTGTAGAACTGTTCTAGGATGTTTAGGGAGTTCCACGCTTAAATTCCATATCTTTGATCATATGTTGCTATGCATAAGATTAATTCTTTGTAATGTTGACTTTTGTGAGAAATGTCGGTTTAACTTTGAATTGTTGTGATCATTTGGCTGTCTGATGTGCTCATTCTCGTTCATATTATCGTGCTTGCCATGTGAAATCATATTTTACCGTCATTCTCCAAGTTATGATAGTCTTGCCATGATTAAGGTTCACTATGCTAAATGTTGACTTTCTACATGTCGGTTTGACTTTTTGAACTCTGATTGTGCTTATCCGATTCTGGCTGTTCCTAAGTATGTATTTTACTGTCTATGATTACCGGTTACTCTGCTCTGCTTACCCCACTTAGTTTCCCTCATTTCTTTGTGACATTGAGTTTTTCTACTAAGTGTGGGGTAAGGTTTTGGTTGACTAATCTGGTTTCATTCTGGTTTTAGGGACACCACTTATGAGCGCAGGACTAAGGCGCGACTTGATGGCGCCTCGAGCTCAGGAGCTGCCGCTCCCGTCACACCTGCTGTTCTGGGTCCACCACCTGCACTCCCCCGCCAAGCTGGATACCACCGCACCATAGCTCGTCTACCAGACTTCTATTTTGAGTGTTTCCAGAAGCTCGAGCACGTCCGGGGAGCTGACGTGCGCCCCCTTTCCATAGAGTCACTCCAGGAGCATGACGAGGACTACCACCGGAACGTGCATGACGCCTTAGCACCGGCTGGTCTCCTCGAGATGACCACCATCGCCGCCGAGTTCCCAGACATTGCCCTCCAGGAGTTCTGTGCAACATTTGATCTGGATGAGCACAAGAGGAAGCAGCGCCAGAAGGTGGTCACCTTCTATCTTGGTGGGGTGTACAGGCAGCTCACCTACGATGAGTTTGCCGCTCATCTCGGCATCCCCTACGAGCACTATCACGATCATCACCTCGGTTGGGGCGAAGATGATAACGATGAGGAGTACCACACGCCTCTAGAGCCACATGACAGGCATACCTGGCGATCGCCTCGGGACGAACAACTCAGTTAAGTCTCTCTCCCACCCGCTCTATAAATTTATTCATATGGTTTGGCGTAGGTCGCTTTTATATGTTCCAGATAAGGACCGCCACCATATCCTCAAGGAGGAGCTCATGCTTCTCCGAGCCATCCGAGAGAGCTACCCTCTACACCCCGGCTGGGTACTGGCTCGCATCTTCCGCCAGAAGACCAGGAGGAAGACGCCACCTCGCAGACTCTTGGGGGGAAACTTCATAGGACAGCTCATCATCTCCTTCGGCATCAGCCATGAGTATGGCCCGCACATTCCACGACACCAAGTTAGGACCGTTGGAGGAGATTTGGTGGTCGAGTATGACCTAGAGCTGGACCTCAGTCCCCATGTAGCAGCTGATCCTCCACTCCAGCCTGTGGTCGAGTCGGAGGAAGAAGATGATGCTGAGGAGCAGCAGCCGCAGCCGCCACCAGAATTCCAAGATCATATACCCTCGCCACACCATCAGGCAGGGTATGCTCACCAGTCGCCGCCGCACATTCCAGATCCATACTCGGCGTCTCACTCTCAGCACCAACCGCACCCAGCGGACGTGGGTGAGCTGTACGAGCGACTGCAGGAGTGGCGCATCACTGACAACGCCACTCAAGAGGCGCGATGGACTATTATGCAGCAGCATATGCGCCGCGCCGACCGGCGATATGAGGCACAGATGGCGTGGCAACGCCAGCTCGGCGACTTTCTCCACTTTCCACCTCCCGGCTCACCGGACCAGGAGTGATCGGGTTGTATTCCTTTTCTGGTGTCTTCTTTTTATTTATTATTTTCGGATTTCGGTCCAACTTTTTTCTGTGTGGATCCGGGACACTTGTCCCGGTTTCCTTTTTATGTTTTATTTGTTTTTGTTTTGTAGGCAGTTGGGAGATTCCCTTTGCTTCGCTTGGGTAGATTCCCTCCACTCCGAGGATCTGTGCTAATCCACTACGCCAATCATCTCGATCCAGGTTCTTCTACTTCACTCTGAACTCTAGTCCCTTCACTGTGAGAACACAGTGTGATTTAAGTGTGGGGTAGGATGCTAGAGAACCTTGCATGAACTTGATTGCCCTTGATTGTGTTTTATGTGTGCCTCGTGATTCCATTCCAGTCTCTCTAGCATTAGAATGGCTCAATTCTTGATTTTTGATGTTAAGTTGTTGTTCAACCTTTCATAATGATGCTTAGACTGCTTAACCTAGAACTTGAGAACCAACTTGTATACTTTGATGCTAAATTGCCTGGTCAGAACAGAATTTTTAAGATCACACTTGTAGTTTGTAGCCTTGATTGCATGAAAATGACCGAATCCGACTAGCAAACCAACTGTGAGCTTTTGATCCATTGCACGTAACTTGCAATTTTAATTCTTTCTGAGTGGTTTTCTGTTTACTTGAATGAGTTAGAATTTGCATGAGACCTACTCGAGACCACACGATGACACGAGTTCTAGAAGGATAGGGGCACCTAGATTCAGCCACTAAGCCAGATAGCCTACCAAACGATAAATCCACTAGGTTTAGACCCTTGAGCTTGGCCTGTTCTTTCGGTTCGATAATACATTACAGCCATTTCCCATTTCTTTCATTCCCCATTGATCCCCTGTGGTTGTAGTTCTAGATTGACCTACCGGAAGTCGGTTTGTGGTAACCTGCCTATAGCCATTAAACAGGTGGTCTTAGCTAATATGTCCAGACGTGTAAACCCCTCTAGCAACTAAAAGAAAAATCGGCACAAAAGAAAAAAAAAGTAAAGTAAGAAAAGAAGCAAGCTTCAGAAAAAAAGAGAAGCAGAAAAATCAAAAAAATAAGAAAAGTTTCAAAGTGTTGTTCAATAAAACGTTCTTCTCCATACAAATGGAAGAACGAAGTCAAAATAAAAAGTTCAAAAGAAAAGAAAAAATCGTGTAAAGAAAAAGAATAAGTGCTAGGTTGCTTGAGGGTATCATAGGACGAGCGTTCATCATTCCACCCGTGTTTGGTTAGACGGTAGAAAGCCATAGGCTAGACTCGAGGGAAGTTAGTCGAAAGCTACACCGCACAAAGCCATCATCATTCATTCCCATCATCCATCTCATTATAAACCCGAGTAGTGTAGTATTCATTACGGTCCTAGCAGGGAAGTCCTTCTTGACTAGATACTCGTGTTGTCACAGTGGTGGAGATGTGGTCAAAATGCAAACCTATGACAGAATTCGGTAAAAGAAAACGATCGAGAGCATAAACACGTCCTTAAAGACAGAGAGTGAGAGTTCCCATTGTACTATATATATCCTGTGTGAGGAGTCTGGTCGGTCAGGTCAAATTCGTGCATAATTGGTTGCTAATTACTTGTCGTGTGCAGTTTATTAGTGAGACCAGGTAATTTGGCTAATCTGTATGCATGTTAGGTTTCTTGTTCTAGGATCGATCTGTCTAATAATTCATTGTGTTTGATTGAGCTCCAATTTAATCGATCTTATCATTTATGAACATGAGCATTTCTATTCAGTTTGCTTGAGGACAAGCAAAAGCTTAAGTGTGGGGTATTTGATGACACTCGATTTGACGTGATTATCAGCCTCATTTAAGCGACATTTCCTTGCTTAAGACATGGTTTTTAGGGTAGAATAACGAATATTCAATCAATTGCCCTATCTCGTGCCATTTGTGTTACCTTGGCCCGTTTCGGGTCTATTTGATGGTTTTCTAGTGTTTTTATGTTAGCACAGGTTTTTGCCATTCACACTTGCACCTTCGGCGAAAATAAGCTTATGTCTTCGGCGAAAACGATAGTGCAAATCAACGGGTGCCAAGTGAAGAATGACTTCGGCGAAAACATTGTGCTCTTCGGACCGAAAATACAAGGCAGAGAAAGCACTCCCATTCACAAAGGAATTTTCGCCGAAAATTCCTTAAGAATTTCGGCGAAAATAATAAGAGGAATCCGGCTGATTAGGGTTAAGTATAAATACTTAACCCGACGGCCCAAAAAAGGGGAATCAAAGTATACAATCATAATTCGCAAAACACAACTTTTTCAAATCAGAATCCTCTCAAGTTCTGGAGCGAAGAGTTGGAGTTCGAAGAGCCGGATAGAGATCGTGACGCCATCCCTTCTATCTCGGAGAACCGGAGCTAGGAGTGTTATTTACCGAAGATCGAAGTCTGTCAGAGTCGTCTTAATTAGGTTTTTCAGATTCTTTTCTGTTCTTCCTTTGAATGATGAACTCTCTCTTTATCTTTGTTTCTTTTGTAATAATCATGAGTCTCATTAGAGCTTAGACTAGATGAACCCTAAGTGACCCAGGGCTTTAAAGCGGTCACGGATCGGCGGTGATTAGATTCGAAATTCAATCAGTTCTTTTTCATGTTTGATTCGTTCTTCATTGTTCGTGTTTCTTGTCTGGATTGATCACCTAGATTAGATTCTGGTTAAGCTAAGGATAGAATCGAACGCTCGCCTTACTTTAGAACATCAAATTAAACAATTAACCTTATAATTGGAGTGTGCCTTTCGTAGGAACCGGTTAGGGTTAATTCACTGCAAGAGTAACTCATTAATCATTAGTAATTACACCAATTAATTAAGTCATTGCGAGAGGCGACCGTACCCGGGCGGCTAGTTAATCTTGGTAGTTAGAGCGGATAGAGCGAACGTTCGCCGATCTTAAACCTAAGGGTAAGGAGTTATGGCGGTGTCTTAGTAATTGATTGAATGAGAATCGAAATCCGCTGATCTGTTGATTGCCAATGCTCCGGGGAACGAAGGGGGATTCAAAGTCTAAGTTCATCTGTCATCCTTGTTTTCAAACCCTAATTCCCAATCTGCTTTAGTTTAATTTGTTTTAATTTTTCTGCATTTCTTAGAAATAGAAGTCGTGGAACTCACACCACGCACAACGTGTTTTCCTTCGAGTATTTTGCTAGTTCTGAAGTAACCAATCATAGAAAGACCTTGGAATATGATCTGCTATACGTTTTTTCTTAGCATTAGTAGTTTTTATTTGGCTGAACCCGTCCGAACAACGACCGGGCGGTTCACCAATTGGCCTTGATTCCACAGCTATTAATAAGCTGATCTTCAAATAATTAACTTGCTCTCCCTTGCCGATGCTCATCTGCGACTCTCAATTTCCTCTGCTGCTTCTATTTTTTTCCTTATTCCAGCTTGCTGAACAGGGAATAAAATTCCCATCTTCTGCTTTTTTTTCTCGTCGTCTGCTATCCCTCTTTCTTTTCTTTGTTTTCTCTTCCTTTTCTTTTTTTCCCTTCTCATTCCTGCTGCCTCCTCTGTTGATGACAATTGAGTGGGCTTTTAGCCGAATCAACAAAGTGGAATGATGATGGATTAATAATTAATCCCAATCCAATTCCTTCATTTAACAAAGACATGCTGTTGTGATTTTAATATCACAATGATTAATTGATGCTGATTTGATGAGGTGTGAAGCCTGTGATGATTTGGCTAGTTGATTTGACCTCCAAGATTGTAGTTATTCTGAAATGCATCAAAAACATGCAAAACGATGTAAAATGGTCCAAAAGAACAAAAGATAAAAATGATCAAATAATCATCAATATCTCATCCAATCATGACAAAACCGTAGTGAAAATGTCTAATTTGGGACTGAGCACACCAATATTTGGGTGCATCAGTAGGATTGCATGAATTTGAAGAGAGTAAAGAGGGGAAACCGTTCTGTAATTGATTGTTGTGTATTTGTGTTGATTGGTGTTTGTTGGTTGAATGTTTACATGATGAATTGCTTGATGAAGGGTGGCTGTTTGTTATGAATGAATTGGGGGAAATGATTAACTTTGTTGCTAAATGAATTGGACTTAGTAATGAGAGTAGGACGGTTTGGGGTATGATTTTGTTGAACCGTATCTATATTTGTGCCATCAGTTGTGGTTGCAGGAGGGTGGTCCTACCAATGTGGGGTCGCCCTTAAATGACGAACAGGTGGATGGTCCCACCAATGTGGGGTCGTCCAATGAAGGATGTACAGGAGGGTAATCCTAGGACTCATGACATGGCTACCACTGTACTTGCAGGTGGTGGTGGCCGGTGAGCTAGCCATTTACCCTTAAACTGTTTGTGTAAAGTGGAGTTATATAATGAAGTGTGATGTGATTATAAATGTGTGAATGGATGAAAGTGATGTTATGCGAGGTTGGATGGATCGATGCTATGTGTTGTTGATTGAAAGTGGTGTTATGCGGGTTAGGGGTTGATAATGTGTTAGTGTTATAGGATTATGACATAGACTTGGATAATGGAATTGGTACATGGAATTGGCTAATAGAAATGGTAAGGGAATTGGTACATGGAATTGGCTAACGGAATTGGTACATGGAATTAGTACGTGGAATTGGGTAGAGGATTTGGAATTGGGTTGATTGATTGAATTGCTTGGTTGATGTGTGTGGTTGATTTGATTGTGATCTATGCATGTGGATGGGAATTGGTTAGTGATGGAATTGTTGATGGATTTGATGTTGGAATTGGATGAATTTGATGAGGGAATTGATGGACGGTTTGGTCGGTGGATTTAAGTGATGGGTTCTTGTTTGTGATTAATAAGTGATAGAACTGGATTGGAGCCTACACTGCCCCCAAATAGTCACCTCTCCTGGAAGAGTGAGGTGCGGTCACGCCTCCTAGAAGAGTGGTGTGATCTATCTGTGGTTGTTGTTGTTGTGTCGATGTAAGTTCGGGCCCTGGATCCTCCTGGAAGAAAGGATGCGTCTTGGACCCTCCTGAAAGAGTGGGTGCATCTGGCCGGCAGGGGTGGTGTATGGATAAACTCCAATGGCGCCTAATGAAGTCACCTAGAGAAATTAATGAGATGTGTGTGTGTGGTTTGTGTATGTTGTGTGTATCGGATGTGCTTGGGAGATGCCTTGTAATGTGTTGTGAGCTATGTTGGATTAATCTGTGAACTGAATGGTGTCGTTATGCTAAGCTGTGGGATTGATGTGAATGACTTGGGTGTATAATTAGGTTCCGAGTTCTGAACTGTTAATATGGAGAGATGCCTAATAACTCACTTAGTAAATAGGAATGTAATCTATGTATTGTGTATGATTGTGGTGTGACGATTGAGGTGACGAGTTGCTTATGATGCTTCTGATATTGTACTGTGTGTATGATGCTTCTGATTGTTGAGCTATGTGAATTGGATGAAATGCTGAATCATATGAATGATGGATTTTGTCATATTGATGCTATTGTGGATTGTGGATGTTGAATTCAGATTTGAGCTATGTGATCTCCTAGTAGCATGATAGGACTTAAAACATGAATGGCTGTGTCAGATCCCATTGTTGTTTGTGTGCGGAGTTGGGATCGCTCAGGAGGTTAGGTTCAGCGCATAGTTAACCCAGTGGGTTCACTCAGTTTCATTAGGAAACTGATCCCTCCCCAGTTTCCCTTTTCAGGTTCGCTTGGTAGTGAGAGTGAGTTGAAGTTCAGGTGTGCTGTTGAGTTCGGAAGGGTTGCAGGTTGGAGTTGTGAAGTGAAGATTAGGAAGCTACTTTGGAGTGACCATTGTTTTGAGTTTTGTATTTTCAGTTGACACCTTTGGTTGAGAATTTTGTAATCGTTTTGAGCTTTGGTTTCGAATTTCAGATTTTATGTAATGAAGGCCTTTGGTTGTCTTTGAGTTTTTTAATGAAGAGTTGTTTCTGTTTCCGCTGCGTTTTACCCCTTTATTTAAATGTTGTATCTTCGAGTAGCACTCAAACCGGTTCGACCAGGGTAAACCCAGGTCAGTTTGGGACGAGTGCTACAGTGATAGCTAATCCCTGAAGGTATTTCTTGAGCCTATGTCCATTTACCATAAACGCTTCTTGACCAGGGCCTTTAATTTGGACGCCTCCAAGTGTTGTCTGCCGAACAATGGTGTAGGGGCCGGACCATCGAGATTTCAGCTTACCCGGGAAGAGCTTTAGGCGAGAGTTATATAAAAGGACTTCATCACCGGGGTAGAATTGCTTTACCCCCTTTAACTGAGCGTCATGGATCCTCTTGGTGCGTTCTTTATAGAGTTTCATGCTCTCGTACGCGTGGAGACGGTGTTCCTCAAGCTCAGCGATCTGATCATGGCGCATATTCCCTACTACTGCATATTTCATGTTCAACTCTTTAGTAGCCCAGAATGCCTTGTGCTCAAGCTCAACCAGTAAATGGCATGCCTTGCCATAGTCTAGTTGATACGGTGAGGTACCGATTGGAGTCTTGTAGGAAGTTCGATATGCCCATAAGGCATCATTGAGCTTAGATGACCAGTCCTTGCGAGACTGGCCAACTGTCCTATCAAGAATCCGCTTGAGCTCACGGTTTGTCACTTCCGCTTAACCGTTAGCTTGGGGTGATAATCTATGGACATTCGGTGGGTGACGCGAAAGCGCTTGCACACCTGGTCAAAGTGTCCATGGAAGTGGGTACCCCTATCTCTTATGATGAAGCGTGGTGAACCAATACGCGTGAAGAGACGAGTAAGGAACCGTCCCACCACTCTTGAATCATTGGTGGGTAAAGCTTCAGCTTCAGCCTACTTGGAAACATAATCAACGGCCACAAGAATGTACTTATTTCCATTGGAGGGTGTGAATGGTCCCATGAAATCAATTCCCCAAACATCAAAAATTTCAACAGTTAAAGAAATAATCTGAGGCATCTCATTACGGTTAAAGATGTTACCTGATCGTTGACATGCATCACAATGACGAGCAAAAGTGTCACAATCACTAAAGAGAGAAGGCCAGTAGAATCCGGTTTCGAGTACCTTTCTTGCAGTTGGGTTGCCGCCAAAGTGTCCTCCGAACTGGCCTTCATGACACTTACATATGATTTCAGCTGCCTCAATGTAAGAGACACATCTCCGAATCATCCCGTCAATTCCAATAAGATATAAGAATGGCTCATCCCAGAAGTAAGACTTGGCTTCTTTAATGAGCTTTTTTCGCGCATTATAATCCAGTCCTGGGGCTATTATGTCGCGAGAAAGATAGTTAGCTACGGTGGCATACCAAGGCTCGTCTAGTGTGGTTGCATTACTTAATTCATGAGCGTGAGCAATCGCCCAAGGCTCGATGGCTATGTTGTTGACCTGTTCATAGATTTCAAGTCACAACAACTCGTCAGGGAAATAATCATTGATAGGAGTAATAGTAGACTTACCTGTCTGTGATTTCTCGAGTCGGGAAAGGTGATCGGTTGCTAGGTTCTCAGCTCCCTTCTTGTCTTTGATCTATATGTCGAATTCTTGTAGAAGGAGACCCATCGGATAAGTCTTGGCTTCGAGTCCTGCTTTGCTAGGAGATGGCGTAGAGCAGCGTGGTCTGGTGCTGTGAGGATCGGTGCGGTGGTGAGTTTGGTCTTCATAATCTCAAAGGCCTCAAAGCATGCCTTGTCAAAAATGAAGGGGGTATCTTTCTCTAGAAGCTTGGTCATTGGAAGAGTGATCTTGGAGAAGTCTTTGATGAACCTCCGGTAGAATCCGGCATGACCGAGGAAGCTTCGAACTGTCTTGACCGAAGTTGGCGGTGGAAGACTGGAGATGGTTTCAAGCTTGGCATGATCGACCTCTATTCCGAGCTTAGAGATCCTATGGCCAAGAACAATGCCTTCGGTAACCATAAAGTGACATTTCTCCCAACTAAGAGCTAAGTTGGTTTCCTCACAACGGGCTAGCACCTTATCCAAGTTAGCTAGGCATTTAGAGAATGAGTCTCCATAGACAGAGAAGTCATCCATGAATACTTCTACCACGTTCTCTACTAGATCTCCGTAGCAAGCATGCATCTTTGAAAAGTACCGGGAGCATTGCACAACCCAAAGGGAATACGACGATAAGCAAACGTACCAAACGGGCAGGTGAAGGTCGTCTTTTCTTGGTCGTCAAGCTCGATAGGAATCTTAAAGTAACCAGACATCCCATCTAAGAAACAGTAGTAACCATGGCCAGCTAACCTTTCTAGCATCTGATCAATGAACGGTAGCGGAAAGTGATCTTTCTTTGTAGCATCATTAAGGCGTCAGTAGTCGATGCAGACTCTCCATCCGGTAACAATGCGAGTGGGAATGAGCTCGCCTTTCTGGTTAGGGATGAATGTAATCCCTCCTTTCTTTGGAACAACCTGAGTTGGACTGACCCAAGGGATGTCGGCAATAGGGTAAATGATCTCGACATCCAGAAGCTTAAGGAATTCCTTCTTCACGACCTCCTGCATTAAAGGATTTAATCGGCATTGTGGTTGTCGGACTGGCTTGAATTCTTCATCTAGAACTATCCGATGCTTGCAGAAGGTTTCGGAGATGCCTCTGATGTCAGCTAATTGTCAGGCTATAGCTCGGATGTGCTTCTTTAGTAGTATGATCAGTTGCTCCTTCTGTTCGGGAGATAGGGCTGAGTTGATGATGACTAGAAACTGACATTCCTTCCCCAGGAATGCATACTCTAGATGGTTGGGGAGCTCTTTTAATGCGAGTTCTGGTGGGTTCTCGTATTAAGTGGTGATCCTACTTGAAGCTGGTTCAATATGGGGTGGCGCAGAAGTGGCGGTGGATGTCACCTTCTGGTCGCTTAGTTCATCTTGCCATAGGCGCCGCTTTTGATCTTCTAACACATTTTCAATTCCTGAAATCAAACACAACTCTAGTGGATCACTAGATAAGGCGTTAGTGACAAAGTTGGCCGAGGCTAACTCCATAGCATCAACAATATAACATTTATCATCTTGGGCTACAGAATATCTCATGTTATCCCTAATGCGGAAAGTAACACTATCCTGCCCTACACTTAAAGTCAACAAGCTTTGTTTGCAATTGATATTTGCATCGGAGGTTGTCAAGAAAGGTCAACCCAAGATAAGTGTTCCATCTAATTCACGGGTATCCAGAACAACGAAATCTGCAATAATAGTAAAAGGGCCACAACGAACAGCTACATCTTCTATTATACCTCTAGGCAGCTTGATAGACCTATCAGCTAGCACGAGATGTAGAGTAAGTGGTTTAAATTCTCCTAGGTTTAACTTCTCATAAAGATAAACAGGCATAACATTAATAGAAGCACTGGAGTCGGCTAGACTACGATCAATTTTAATACCATTTATTATGCATGGCAATGTAAAAGGGCTGGGATCAGAACACTTAACTGGAGGTGGTGGTGGCTGTCGCATAGGAGACAGGCTACCGAAGGAAGAAGCACACTCATCGGTGAGGGTGACAGAGAATGCTTCTCCATTCTTTACTTTCTTCATGAGATCTTTGAATAATTTTCCAAGTGGTGGTATGATCTCTATAGCTTCAGTTACTAGTATCTTGATCTCTACATTCTTCAGAACGTTATACCACTTCTTGTATTGGGTGTCGTGATCCTCGTCCTTGCTCATTGCAGCTTTTGGGAAAGGGATCCGAGGCTGATAGGGTGCTAATACAGGTTCAGGAGCTACTTTGGGAGGAGGAGTCAATGCCTACTTCTTCCTCTTCTGTGATATCTTCAATCTCTGGCATGTCTATGGCAGTAGCATCTGGTATCATATCTGGTTCAGGAACCTTCGGATCAGCTGTTTGTTTACCACTCCTGGTGGTGATGGCTTGAGCTTGTTCACTACTAACATTGGAGTCACCTTGAAATGATGCTTGATTGAAGAAAGGGCTGCTAGCCAACAACCTAGTCATACTAGTCACTGCATCTTCCACTCTTTGGCTCTGAGCCATTTGTCCTTGATTGAGTGCAGCTTGAGCTTTGAATTGATTGTCGTGTTCGTCAAGTCTGGTCATGATTCGGTCTAACTTTTTCTCAAAATCCTCGTCTCTGTTGTAATATGGCTTTGATCGAAACTGTTGCTGTCCTCCAATGAATCCGGGAGGTCCTTGATACGATTCTGAGAATCAGTTGTTTTGGTTCTGACCCTGAGGTTGGTAGTTCCGGTAGTTAGAGTAGCCTCTCTGGTTGTTGGTGAAACCTTGACTAATGAAATTCACCTCTTCTGTAGACCAGACATCTGTTTTACCGATTTTTAGGCAGCTTCCCCCGTTACGAGCATAGGTTCTGCACCATCCACAGTCAGCCGTAAAAACGGTAGCTGACAGGGGATCGAGGGATGCGCCAATCGTCTTTAAATGTTTTTAAACTTCTGCTTTGACTTGATCCGCGATGCTTAATTGACTTTTGGTGTCTTCTCTTTGTCTCTCCCAATTTCTTGACTTGGAAGCATATCTAGCAAAGTGAAGGAGAGTAGCTTGGGGTGTAAGAGCGGTGCAATCTCCTCCAGCCAAGGAGTTGACCCATTTAACAGATTCCTCACGTAAACCTCGAGCAAAGAATTCAGCTAGCTTCCTTTGTTCGTAACCATGGTGAGGACAATTGTAGAGAAGCTCTTGGAATTCATTCCAAGTGTCGTATAAGCTTGCATCTTCTTTCTGAGCAAACCTAGAGATGTTGTCCTTGTAGGCAGTTGTCCTTGATGGAGGGAAATATTACTCGATGAAATCTTGAGCTAGAGTCTCCCAATCTGTATAATGACCGGGTGGCTTGCCACTAAGCCATCTCTTAGTTGCACCTCTGAGAGAGAATGGAAAAGCTCGCAGGCACAAAGCATTCTTGTTGAGATTCACATTCTTAAAAGTTTCACAGATAGCCAGGAAGTCAGATAGATGAGTGCAAGGATTATCGTCTGGCTTTCCTTCAAATTGCACGTCCCTGGAATTAGTCCCAGGAAGGGGATCTTAATCTCGTAGTCAGGATCGTTGTCATTACACGGCACAGCGATGGAAGACCGAACATTAGTTGCACTTGGCTTACTGTAGTCCGCAAGACTCTTCGGAGCAGCCATTACGGTAGGGAAAGATGAAACGGAAGTGACTTGATTCTATACCTGCTATAATCTGCAAGTGACAAAAGCGAACACAACCGGTGTAAAATCGAAGTGTGATGGGAAATGAAAGATGGAAAAGTAGAAGAATAAAAATGCCAACTCTTCTTTCAAACGAAATAGAAGAGTTCCCCGGCAATGGCGCCAATTTGATGAACGTTGTAATGCGTGCGATCAAATAACTACTAAGCTAGAAGCTAAGTAGATCGTATTCCACGGGCCTCTTCTACTCGTTTACTCAAATATGTTGGCACTTTATTCAAGATAAAACAATTCATGCGTGGTGTGAGTTCCACGACTTCTATGCTAGAATGTAAGGGAACTGAAATGAAATTTAAATGCAGAATGATTGGTTGATTGACTTAGACAAACAAGGGACATGCTTAGATTTCGAATCCCCCTAAGATCCTCAGAACATAGGCCATCACAAGACCAGCGGTTTTCAATTCTCATTCACTCAATTTCTAGACACCATCATAACTCCTTACCCGTAGGTTTAAGACTGGCGAATGTTCGCTCTATCCGATCTAACTACCAATATTAATTAACCGTCCGTGCTTTCGCTTCTTGCAACGGAAGAACTAACTGGTGCAATTACTAATGATTCATGAGTTATTCTTGAAATGGATTAACCCTAATTGGTTCCTACGAAAGGCACACTCCAATGAATAGGTTAATTGCTCATTTGGTGTTTTAAAGTGAGGCGAACGTTCGATACTATCCTCAGCTTAACAAGAATCTAATCTAGGTGGCCAAACCAGACGAGAAACACGAACAACAAAGAAAAAACCAAACATGAAAGAGAAACTGACTGAACTTTAAATCTAATCACCGCTGATCCGTGACCGCTTTAAAGCCCTGGGTCACTTAGGGTTCATCTAATCTAAGCTCTACGAGTTTTAGCTACTCATATTCAATACAGGAGAATCAAAGCCAAACAGGGAAGACAGAGAAGAACTGTAAAACCTAATTTCGACGAATCCGTGAAGCTTCGATCTTCTGGATCGTCAACTCTTAGTATTGGAGCTCTCCGAGATGGAAGGATGGCGTCATGATCTTTTCCTGGCTCTTCAAACTCTCTCCACTCTTTCTCTCTAATTCTAAGTCTTGGGATTTTCGTCCCAAAAAGTGTGTGTCTAATTTGCAGCCGGTGATTTTCTTTTATAGCAGTCCGTACCCGGCTGGGAAAAAGGGGTAGTTTTCGGCGAAAACATTGAGGGGTCGTTTTCCGCATAGGATTTGAGAAGGGGAATTGGCCCAATTCCTGGAAAATCCGAATTCCATGTTTTCCGGCTAAATTTGGCACATCAATTGCGGCGGAATTAGATTCCGGGACCAGCCCAAATTCTGCTCCGGGCAGGATTTCAAATCCATTTGAAAATGGAAGGATTTCGGGGGTTTTAAGGCTTTTACAAAGGAGGGCTTTAATTCCATGAAGGCTTTTAGACCGGAAAACAAGGAATTGAATTCCAGTGGAATTGTCATACCCCAAGGGAATTGAATACCAGTGCAACTACCAAATCCTGTGGGAATCAAATTCCACGCGGAAAACGACCCTGAGAGTTTTCACCGAAAACTCATAGTGGAATTTCTGGTATTTCTCCTGTCTTCTCTGTGCAGAATTGATTTATAGTTTTCAGCGAGAAGTAGGGTGTTTTCGCCGAAAACCTTGGTATGAGCAGGGGTGGTTCTGACTTTGACTTGATTGCTTCTTTGATTGATTCCGGGTCACTTCCTCGGGGTTCCAATGCCTTAGACACGTCCTTGGTTACATCATTCGATGGCAAAAACCTGTGTTATCACAAGAACACTGGAAAATTATCAAACAAACCCGAAATGGGCCAAAGTAACCAAAATGGCACGAGATATAGCAGTTGAGTGAATATTCGCTATTCTGCCCTAAAACCATGTCTTAGACAGAGAAATGTCGCTTAAATGGAGCTGAAAATCATGTTAAATTGAGTGTCATCAATTCCAAATTGCCTTGAAAATGCAGAGAGAAAGCGCTGCCGCCTTTTGTCGCGCTTTCCCTGCCACGTTAAGCGATGCAACACAGGAATGGTACATGAATCTCTCGGAAGGCATCATACATTCATGGTACGGCTTCGCCAGGATATTTCTGGGGAAATATGAGGGGAAGCACCATCGAAGGGTTACAGTCCAAGTATTGGTCAATTTGCGGCAGAAAAAGGATGAGTCACTAAAAATATCTTCGACAGGTGGACAAATTTGGTACAATCTGTCAAAAACGTAAACTTAGAACTGGCAATAGCAAACATGGTCCAGGTGATGCACAACAAACGATTGAAAGAGTCCTTGGTTACTAAACCTATGGAGCCCTTGACTAAATTAGAGGCAAAAATCAATCAAGTAATTATTATAGAAGAACAATTAGCGGAGGTGTCAAATGAGAAGAAAAAGGTTGAAAGGGATCAAGGCAAAAAAGACACAAGTGGAAACGAATAGAGAGATCACCTGATAGAAGGGGATTCAGGGAAGACAAGAGAGAATACACTCCTCTCAATGAGCCTAGAAGAAAGGTTTTTTTTCTCTATGCAACATAAGGATCACCACATACATTGGCCGGAACTACTCAGTTGCGATCTAGAAAAGAGAAATACTAAGATATTTGCGACTTTGACAACTCTCATGGCCACAACAGAGAAGTATGTAGGGAGTTGAAGAACGAGATAGAGCGGTGGATCCGGGAAGGAAGGTTAAGGGAAATTATCCTTAGTACCAAAAGAAAGGAAAAACGTCCTAGGTGAGGAACATGAGCCCATCGCCTGAGAATAAGCAAAAGAAAGGAGGAGGTGTTTTCACCCGATTGCAGGAAACGCAGGGCGATGAAGGCTAGAAAAAGAAAGAAACAAAGCAGGAAGTCACAAAGCTTTGTCAAACCATTTTCGAGGAGAGAGTTTTTCAACAAAAAAGAATTAAAAGGAGGAAGGTATGGAGGTCATCACTACAAAAAAAAAGGGTTTACCGTCGATTTTAACGAAATTGTTTAGCGCCGGTCGCCAAACGCGAATTCACTATTGATTTCACGTTTTATCGTCAGTCAAACGGTGACGACGCTAAACTCTTCTGTTAAACCGACGGTATTTATGGGTCATGGTCAGGTTTTTTGGTTGACTAAACGGAGGAAACAACGTCGGACAGACGAAAGAGAATAGCAACGGTCATCGACCGATGCTAATCGCTAACATATAAAAACCCATCTACAACCAATAGAGCTCATTATTCAGAGTTTCCCAAAATATCAAACTCTCTGAAATCCCCCAAAACTTCTGAAATTCTCTGAACCCCTACATTCGAGTTAGGAGATGTTGTGACGCCGTACTCATCACATGCGCTTCCTCCACATCTCTTCCTCTGTATCGGTGTAAGTTATTTAAATTTTAATTTCTAGATTGTAATTTGTATTTCAATTAGTTTTTAGACAATTAGATAAAAAAGTTAGGGTTTATGTGTTATTAGAGTTTTAGTGAATTAAAATAATTATTTTGATTAAATCTAATTGTATATGTAATTATTTTATCAGTGCTCGTATCGATTAGTTGTTGTGCCTTATGCCTGTTTGACACTCAGTTTTATTCGGTTCATCATCCTAGTGTAAGGTATGCAATTCTTAGCATTTTTTGTTACATGGAAATTAATTGTATTTAATATGCATGTTTAATGTAATTACAATGATTTGATTGGTATGGTAATATGCATGTTATCGTGAATAATGTAATATTCGAACTTAAAATTATTATTTAGGTCTAAAGTAATTAAAAGTTATATGCATTTTTGTAATAATTGTTTCTTACATAGTTTGTAATTGCTAGATATTGTTCAATTAAGGTTAATTGCTATATGATTGGTGTGCTATGCATTTTCACTATGAATTAGTTGTTAATTGTAAGTAATTGGTAGATTTTTTTTCTTAATTATAATTAATTGCTAGAATTTTTTGTTAATTATAATTAATTGCTAGAATTAAATTAATCATAGAATTAAATTAATCATAGAATTAAATTAATTGTAGAATTAAATTAACTGTAGAATTAATTGGTTGAGTTAGAGTTTGTATTAAAGTAAAATGAAATAAATTGTATATTGTTAGCTACTTACTTAATGGCTAATTTTTAACAAACACTAGTAATTTAACTAAATAAGGTATATTCCAATGGATAACTCTTGGATAAACAAACCGAGATTGTCACTTGAGTACATGACTGGCTGAGAAAGCTTCTTAAATTTCGCTAAATGTGGTCAATGATCTATAATATGGCGTCGGTCAAAGGGGGATAGAGTTGGTGGTGCGGAAATTAATGCACACTAGTTTTAACTCAATGGATTTCTCCAAAGAGATCGTTTTTCCCTAGGGTCTTTCTTTTTCTATTACTCAACGGTTGTGGAATAAGCAATTCGGGTTTTCGTGTTGGGTTTGAAATGGTTTAAAAATGAACTAAGTAAACTAAGAATGCAAATTGAACAAGCAAACAAGTGAAGCAGATTGGAGATTTGAATATAGACTAAGGCGTTTGTCCAGACTCGAATCCGCTCTAGCTCGATAAGACGGATGATGCAATGCAATTTCAGTTTATCAGACTTGATGACTCGACACTTCCTTGGGTAATCTCTACTCCATGGTCAGGACGCAAAGAAACTATCCTATCAAACCTACAAGTTCCTATGGTCTAGATAACTCGCAAATCCTCAAGAACGCACGAAGAACAGTGAAATGCCACACAGATATGCAAAGAGATTAGTTTCACCGGCCCTATGGTCAAGACACCGGCAACCCTAACGACCTCCTAAACTCTAGAATGATCTACGTCCATGGTCAGAACCGCAAATCAAAGATGAATCAAAATCCTACGATATGGTCAATCAACGGATTCTTAGAGCTTCAAATTAGGGTTTAAGAGAAAACTCATCACATGTCTGAATAAACTTCAATTAACATTAACGGGTTAGAAACCCGACATCATCCATACAAAATCTCACTAGAGTTTCATCTAATCTGAACAAACTAAGGAGTTTAGCTCGACATCATCACAGAAGCAATCACAGAAACAATGGAGAAGAAAACCGGAGAAGAAGACATCTTACTCCGAGAAAACCTAATCCTGATGAATCTTCAAAACTCCTGAGATAATCCTCGCTTCTCCTCGCTTAATCGTCACTTCAAAGCTTTAAAATCCTCCTCCGAGAGTGTCTGGTTCGTCGAAATCAGAATGAAGTCTGAAGAGTCCGTCTCCCAATCCCTTTTCCACTTGAAAAGGGAAATTCCTCGTGTCTGGGAAATACCCACGGTGTGGGAATCTGTTTTTTTCAGCAAAACTCCGTGTTTCATTAAAAGGGGCTCCCACTTGGATCGTGTTGTAGGATCACGACTTGGGCCTTAAAATTACAGCCCCACATCAGTCTTCTAAGCCTCAAAAATCCGTGGAATCAATACTCAACTCTCGGTTCGATCTCCCAATGTCGTATTAAGCCTGAAATACACTAAAAACGTGCAAAACGACATAAAACGGCCCAAAGGCCAAGGGAGAATAAAACACACCCGAAACACCCTTAATCATTGCAATATCACAACAAAAATGTCGTCTAATAAGGGAATGAATACGTCAATAATAAGACACATCAAATCACCCCACACTTAGACTTTTGCTTGTCCTCAAGCAAGAACTCTAGTGTAACAATGCACCAACCTTAATGAGCAAACCGAAAACCTCTTGGATCCTAGAATGATGCATATGGTGCTTCTATAAACAAGAGGATTACCAGACTGACCACACAATTAGAACCAAACCCTTGCCGGAGTAAAAGAGGAACAAGACTTTATCGAGCTAGTGAACAACCTGACTTGATAAAGGTAAGACAATACTTACTTCCGCTACACTTACTCTTTGGACGCAGCCCGACACTTGCTAGATAAGGGAACACGAATTAACAAAATTAAAGAACACTTTTTTTTGCTCTTTTTTCGACATTTACTATCGAATAGACGGTACAGTGTGGATACTACCGGGTATGGAGCAGCCGGAAACCTTTGGAATTCCGCGTTATCCTAGACCCTAGCCACGATCGGGAGTAGATTAGAAGAAGAATGCCACATTGAGACTTCCCTTTGGGACTACAGCAATGGGCAGGCACGTATGCCAGCTTGTAAATCGACCCACAACTTCAATACCAAACCATTCATTTTTCAGATTTTCTTTGATTGGGAAAATCAATAACAACTTAAAGCACGAAATTAAAAGATCCCTTATCTAGACTCGATCAAGGCATTGAACTAGAGAATTCGAGCATCAGACAGACCAAGTCTTCCACATTAACAAGTCAACTGTTCTCTAACACGATAAGGGCAAGTTCCAAGAATACTTCAGGCAAGAAGAGTGGGAGATGGTCATAATACAGGTTCTCACACACACATTTGGTCAAGCAAAAGCACCACATCAATCTCACCATATGGAAAACAGTAAGCCATCTAGGAAGATATTAAGCAATACGAAGAGATTCTTACAAACGAGAATGGGAAGCAGTGAAAGAGTGAAAAACAAAGCACAATCACCACCCATTAAGTGACAAGAAATCGATAATGCAAAGAAACCCTCAAAAATAAACACCCCACCCCACACTTAGTCAGGACATTGTCCTCAATGGACCACACAAAATGGTGAAGAAAAGAGTATAGGGGTACGAGGAAATAGATCATGAGGGTGCCAGAGAATGGCGAGCGCGAAACACCGAGTGGATAATGGCATCTGGATAGGAGCATCGGGAGTAGAAATTATATCCTGAGAGAATGGAAAGGAAGGAACAACTCACAATTAGAGCGATCAAAATACAAAATACGCGACCAATCACGAAAACCACGTAAGTCTCGACACTGACACAAAACACACAAACTGAAACAAATACTGAGTTCTGGATGATAAAAGAAATAAAACACATAAAGTCCTCGAACTGGCATCACTGAGATGACGGAGGTTGGTCAACATCTGGATCTTGTCCGAAATAGTACGATTGTAATTGGTACATGGTTCACCGTCACTCCAGTCGGGCGTCCAACGCTCATCCTGCTTGAATGAGCAAGAAAAATGAAGAACTGTGTATCTGAGGGATTCCCACACTGTGGGAATTAATTCCCACAGCGTGGGAATCTGATTCCCACACTGTGGGAATTATTCCCACGGGCCGTGGGTCTTCTACTGTCCCTTTTCGAGCCAATTCCCACGGTGTGGGTATTAATTCCCACACTGTGGGTCTTCTCCAGATGCCCAAAATTTTTTTAAAGTCTTCCTGCAATAAGTTCATAACTCGCCTAAACGTTAGATCAGACCATGACGTGTTTTAGATCAAAATTTTCATCCAGATTAAACCGACTCAACACACGACTCAAAATAAATAAATAAAAGACTCAATGCTCGGGTTGCCTCCTGAGAAGCGCTCTCATTTAACGTCTTTGAGCTAGACGATACCTGGTCTAACGCGCGGCATCCCAGCTCAGAACTTCTTTCAGACTGGCATCCGTGTCCTGAAAGAATACCTTCATCGCTCCACTCTGAAGCACAAATTTCTTCCCGCTAGCATGAAACAGCTCCAGTGAACCGTCGCCACGCAATCCAGCTACCTCAAAGGGTCCAAATAGCTCCACTTTGTCCAGGACCACATCTGGTGGTTTGGTAGGAGTACTTTCATGGGGCGGCGCCTTAGCTTTCTTAGGAGGCTTGTTCTTCTTCTTCACTCCACCTGTATCTTTGGTAGATACCATCGCCGCTACCTGATCCTGCAAAGATGAAGACGAATCAGGAGGATCCTATCGGTAAACACAGTATATACTGAAGCATTCTCAAATACTAACGACATGGATTTCTTAGCGGAAGAATGCACATTAGGATCAGGTGGAGGAATTTCAAATGTAATAACTTTTTCCTTATCCCGAAAGGTTACTCTCCCAGCCTGTGCATCTATGAGTGCACCAGAAGTGGCTAGGAAGGGTCGTCCCAGGATAAGGGGAATGTTAACACTCTCCATGCAATCAATAACCACAAAGTCAGTCATGAAGTAGCTATCATGCACCCCAACTACAACATTTTCAGCAATTCCCCTAGGATGTCTAACAGTTTGATCAGCTAGGTTGATATTCATGGTGGTAGAGGTTAACTTAGGCAGTCCTAGACGCTCAAACAACGAGTAAGGCATAACACTGATGCTAGCCCCTAAATCTGCAAGAGCTCTATCAATCAAATAAGTGCCAATAGAACAAGGGAAAGAAAAACTCCCTGCATCAGGTCGCTTTGGCACCACGTGGCTCTGCTTCGGAGCAGACTCGCCAGCTTCATGGAGGGTAACTGATGCTATCTCCTCTATCTCGTCTGCTCTCGTCTTTTGAGAGGAATTCTTTGGAAGAGGATTGACAGCTTTGTCTTTCTTCTTGTCAGGAATCACGCTTATCAGCTCCTCCACCACAGCAGCAGCTTCTGCATTTTTTCAGCTTCTTCTTCTTTGAGAGAATTTCTTTCAAGTGCCTCGCATAATCCGGGTTTGCAAGAAGTTCTTCCACTAAAGCAGCTCCCATCTTCTGGTTATTGATAGTCACCAGAGTCTTCCCCAAATTCTCCTTGTTTAGCACAGGTCTGTTCAAAGCTGCAGGATAAGGCGCTTTTGGTCGGTAGGGATCGACTGGTGGAGTAGCTTCTTTCCTTTGCTGCTCCTTCTGACACAACTGCTCCATTGGCTTCTCCAGTTCCTCCGTACCATCCTGAAGAGAAACTGCTCCACAAAATTCTTCCTTAGTTTTGCTTCCCCCTGCATTGTTAGATGAGGAGGAGGGAGTTGTGCTAGGAAGAATACCAACTACCTTCTCCTGCAAAAAGTTGGTTATTGCCGTCACTCGATCGTCTAGCTTCTTGACAGAGGCCTCGGTGAGTGAAATGTCCTTCTTATTGGATTGAGTCTCAGCAAGAATCTTGTCCAACATGATATCGGAGTAGGACTTAGGCGCAGAAGAGCTCGAACCATCGTTATTGTTCTGATTTTGGTTCTGGTTCTGATTGTTATTCCAGCCTCCTCTGTTCTGCCATTGGGAATTCTGATTCTGATTCCCATTATTCCTCTGATAACCCCCTTGGTTCTGGTTATTGTTCCAGTTCCCTCTGTTCTGCCATTGGGAGTTCTGATTCTGATATCCTCCCTGGTTCTGGTTATTCCCTTGGTTTGGGCCACCAACATAAGCAATCTCCTCTTGTTGTTGGTCTTGGTTACTCTCAAACTTCCAAGTGCTAAATGACCTGCACCACCACAATTCGAACACGGAGTGGATACAGCTGATACATTCTCTGTCCGAGTAAGCACCTTGAACCCTGGCGGTGGAGCTGTAGGAACACCCGGTGAAGGAGCTATCTTAGCCCTTTCCAGCTCATGCTTTAATCTCTGCACTTCCATCTCCAATTTCGAGTTATCCAACTCCAACTGACTTTGAACAAGGTCTACTGGTACAGGAACTGTGGGAACAGGGTATTGGGCATCAGCAGAAAATCTCCTTTGCCCTAGACTCCTGTCGTCCACCTTTAAGGGATTAGCTTGCATTAGAGACTTGATCCTCATGGCAAAGACTTTGCAAGCTGCCAAAGCCGCGGCTGCAGTCATATCATCCAAGTCTGTATTCAGCTGTAAAGAGAAATCCTTCCTCTTCTCATAATCCAAGCCTCGGAGGAATATAGAGAACTTGTTATAGTCATCCCATCCATGGTGAGGACAAGCTCGGAGAAGCCCTTGAAATCTTTGCCAAGCCTCATAGAAGTTCTCCTCCGGACCACTTGTGAAACCTGTTATCTGTGCCCTGAGTGCATCGGTTCTGGAAGGGGAGAAGAATTCTTCTAGGAATGCTTTAGCCAGACCATCCCACGTAGTGAAGTGATTCGCAGGATGATCATACAACCACAGTTCTGCTTGACCCTTCAGAGTGAAAGGAAAAAGCTGAAGCTTGACTACATTATGATCCGCTTCATTGTTAGAGACTGTATGGGCCAACCTCAAGAAGTTCCTCACATGAGCATTCGGGTCCTCATTAACACCTCCAGAGAAAGTGTTCCCGTTCGCTTGAATCATGTTGATCAAGTGAGATGGAATGTGCAGATTCCGAGTTCCCGTGTTGGGAATCTGAATGCACGAAGCTGTCCCATCTATGGTCGGACGATCATAATCCTTCAATGTCCTCTCCGCCATTATTTCTATCTCAGGAGGAACAGGAGGATCTGTGGGAGGGTCTATAGTAGCAATGGTGGGTGAAGATGTAGATGCGGATGCAAAAAGGGTCTTCCTTGCCTTAGGTGTCTTTGCAGGAGGAGGTACAGGAGTAGTGCCGAACTGAGTGTAGAAAATTCTGCCCTTGTCAGCTATGCGCTTACTCTGTCTTCTTTCTTCAGTACCTGCAATCTTGCCTGAAACACCAAAAACAAGAAATACCAAGTAGTATAAAAATGTGGGAGATAAGAGATGATAAAAGAGTGAATGAAAAGCTTAGACGCACAATGCCTTTCCTAGAAAAAGAAGAGGTCCCCGGCAACGACGCCAAAAACTTGGTGCGGAAATTAATGCACACTAGTTTTAACTGAATGGATTTATCCAAAGAGATTGTTTTTCCCTAGGGTCTTTCTTTTTCTATTACTCAATGGTTGTGGAATAAGCAATTCGGGTTTTCGTGTTGGGTTTGAAATGGTTTAAAAATGAACTAAGTAAACTAAGAATGCAAATTGAACAAGCAAACAAGTGAAGCAGATTGGAGATTTGAATATAGACTAAGGCGTTTGTCCAGACTCGAATCCGCTCTAGCTCGATTAAGACGGATGATGCAATGCAATTTCAGTTTATCAGACTTGATGACTCGACACTTCCTTGGGTAATCTCTACTCCATGGTCAGGACGCAGAGAAACTATCCTATCAAACCTACAAGTTCCTATGGTCAAGATAACTCGCAAATCCTCAAGAATGCACGAAGAACAGTGAAATGCCACACATATATGCAAAGAGATTAGTTTCACCGGCCCTATGGTCAAGACACCGGCAACCCAAACGACCTCCTAAACTCTAGAATGATCTACGTCCATGGTCAGAACCGCAAATCAAAGATGAAACAAAATCCTACGATATGGTCAATCAACGGATTCTTAGAGTTTCAAATTAGGGTTTAAGAGAAAACTCATCACATGTCTGAATAAACTTCAATTAACATTAACAGGTTAGAAACCCGACATCATCTATACAAAATCTCACTAGAGTTTCATCTAATCTGAACAAACTAAGGAGTTTAGCTCAACATCATCACAGAAGCAATCACAGAAACAATGGAGAAGAAAACCGGAGAAGAAGACATCTTACTCCGAGAAAACCTAATCCTGATGAATCTTCGAAACTCCTGAGATAATCCTCGCTTCTCCTCGCTTAATCGTCACTTCAAAGCTTCAAAATCCTCCTCCGAGAGTGTCTGGTTCGTCGAAATCAGAATGAAGTCTGAAGAGTCCGTCTCCCAATCCCTTTTCCACTTGAAAAGGGAAATTCCTCGTGTCTGGGAAATACCCACGGTGTGGGAATCTGTTTTTTTCAGCAAAACTCCGTGTTTCATTAAAAGGGGCTCCCACTTGGATCGTGTTGTAGGATCACGACTTGGGCCTTAAAATTACAGCCCCACATCAGTCTTCTAAGCCTCAAAAATCCGTGGAATCAATACTCAACTCTCGGTTCGATCTCCCAATGTCGTATTAAGCCTGAAATACACTAAAAACGTGCAAAACGACATAAAACGGCCCAAAGGCCAAGGGAGAATAAAACACACCTGAAACACCCTTAATCATTGCAATATCACAACAAAAATGTCGTCTAATAAGGGAATGAATACGTCAATAATAAGATGCATCAGTTGGTCAAGACCGAAGCTAAACCGACTAGTAATTCAACATCGATCATGTGTTTAGCGTCGGTTATGACCGACGCTAAAATGGTCAACATATGCTTTACCAACTTGGAACATAGCGTCAGTTCTTAATTTAGCGCCAATCTGTCAGATGACCGACGCTAAAGTTGGACCCACCCAACCGCCCAGTGGGTGGGCCAGGAAATTATCGAGTCTATTTTTCAAGCATTTAACATCGGTCATTTTGCTGACCGACACTAAATGTTAACGACACCTGTTCTAGCATCGGTTTATCGATCGATGTTATATCATTTAGCATCGGTCAACGAATGACGATGCAACGTGCGTCTGACCGATGCTAAGTGCATTTTTTGTAGTGCATGATGAAGGACCAAGAGAGGAGTCGCCTCCCCGATTTCCTTCACAGAAGAAGACATGGCTTGGAGGCGATGGTGATCTAGGTCATTTTTCTAATTAGTCGGTGGAGCGAGTAATGATCGATGAGGGGAGCTCAACTGACATCCTGTTTTGGGATCTATACAAGTAGATGAATATACCAGCAGAAAAGCTACGACCAACTAAAACAACCATTACAGGTTTTTCAAAACATGTCATTCCTATTAAAGGAATTATCACGCTTCAGGTCACGATAGGCGATGAAGAGATCTAGAAAACCAAGGTCATTGACTTTCATGTCTTGGAGTGTCGGTCGACATATAACATGATCCTAGGTTGTCCAGCGCAGGCGATATTTTAAGCAATCACTTCCCCAATACATCGGACTCTGAAGTTCGTAACAAGTAACGGCATCAGCGTCGCATGGGGACATCCGAAGGTGGCCAGGCGATGTTATAGAGCAGCCACCAAATGATCCTCCTGGGGACACCGACTACTCCCTTCAGGAAGTAAACTTTGGTGTTTGCGGAACACATCTAAGAACTAAGAGTCTGGATAAAAACTTTTTTTTCCGAGGCTTCTATTGGCCCACAATGAGGAAAGACGCTGAAGCGCTAGTGAAAAAATACCACAAGTATCAAGAATATGCAGATTACCATAAGCTTCCTTCTACAGCTCTCCAAGTGATTGTTAGCCCGTGGCCTTTCGTGAGATGGGGAATGGACATTTTCGGCCCGTTTCTAGAAGCCTCGGGAAAAAGAAAGTTCCTCATATTCGCAGTTGATTATTACGCCGAATCGATAGAAGCCGAGGCGATGGCAATTATAACAGCTAAACAAACTGAGAAGTTCACATTCAAACATATCATCGCTCGGTTTGGTATCCTATAGAGCATAATTTGCGATCATGGCACACAATTTGACTGTCAAAGTTTTCAATGCTTCTACGAAGGGTATAATTTTTTTTGTTCTGGTTCACATCGGTAGCATACCCCCAGGGAAACGGAAAGCAGAAGAAGCAAACAAAATCATCCTAAGAGGTTTGAAACGTCAAGTTGAAGGGAAAAAGGGGACATGGGTAGAGGAGTTAGATCACATCCTATGGGCACATAAAACTGCCTACAAAACTTCGACGGGAGAGACTCCATACACTCTTACATATGGAACTGAAGCTGTCTTGCCAGTGGAAATAACCATACCATCTATAAGGATGGAAACGTATAATGATGAGGCAAGCTTAGACATGATAGAAGAAAAAAAGGGAAAATGCTCAATTAAGGCTTATTCCAAATAAAAAAGGAAAATTTGGCTAGGCGATACAATGCAAAGCTCAAGCCACACCACATAGCGATAAATGACATAGTTCTTAGAAAGGTCGTCCATCCTGCCAAAGGAGCGGCGAAGTTAAATCCAAGGTGGGAAGATCCTACAAAATCAAGGACACGGTAGGAGTAAACACTTTCTGATTGGCTAAGCTCGATGGAGCAAAAGTCCCATGAACTTGGAACGCAATGCACCTCAAGAGATACTACGACTAAGTATTCTATTATGTATTTCCTTTGATAAATTTGTTGATAAAAAAATGCCTGATAGCATTTATTCGTAGGGCAAAAGCCTACAAAATATCTTGTGTCCTAAAAAAAGTATCTAATAGCCAGTCACCTAAAAGCATCGCTAACAAAATGGCTTAAAGAGCAAGACACTTAAGGGCGTGTTACTAAATCGCTTAAGAGCCAAATACTTAAGGGTGTCACTAAAATCGCTTAAAAGCCAGATACTTAAGACTGTCACTGAAATTGCTTAAAATCCAGATACTTAATAGTATCACTAAAATCTCTTAAGAGCCATATACTTCAGAGTATCACTAAAATCACTTAACAGCCAGATACATTAGAGTGTTGCTAAAATTGCTTAAAAGCCAAATACTTAAAAGTATCACTAAAATCGCTTAAAAGCCAGATACTTAAGAGTATCACTAAAATAACTTATGAGTCAGATACTTAAGAGTATCACTAAAATTGATTAAGAGCCAGATACTTAAGAGTGTCGCTAAAATTGCTTAAGAGCTAGATACTTAAGGGCGTCACGAAAATCGCTTAATAGCCAGATCCTCAAGAGCATCGCTAAAATTGCTTGATAGACTAATGCCTTAAAGCATCAGGAACAAAATTACTAGTAGTCGAACGCCTAAAGCGTCGCTAGTAAAATCGCCCGTAGACACTGTATAAATGCACTTAAAAGAGCTTCGACATAATCATAGCTAAGTCCAAGGAAAATGAGTTTATCAAAGACAACGTTATTTGAAACAAACGGCTTCGTATTATTCGCCATGATATGCAAGGGAATTCATTAAACAAGGCCAACAAAATCCAACACTAAACAATTCTTCATCAACCAAAGGAAGACAATTCCTACTAAACAACAATAGTGAAAAATATCAAAGATCCATCGCCTGGACACGATAAATACAAAAAATATGCATATATTAATGCTCATACAATCAACTGTTGGGGGGCCTCTTATGCTCATAATTCTTCTTCGAGGAGGGAGTATAAGTCTTCTCGCCTTTGGGTGTAGGAACTACAAGACACTTATCACCTTTCACCACAGTGGATGGGGGCTTCAGCCTCTTGCTCTCCAGACCAGATCCCCCATTCACCACCTTTGTTGGAACCTCAGGTCTCTCCTTTTTGCCCGAAAAAGGGTTGAGAGCAATAATAGAGGATTTTTTTTGAGAATGTAGAGAAGTGGTGGAAAGGATAGGGTTCTGGCGGCAAGAACAAGAGTTAGGATGCTGAGGGCAGGGGATAGGAGACCCAGTCCTGTAAAGACTTTGTTGTTGTTTCTCCTGCTTCGCCCTTAGTGCCCTTTCCTTCTAAATATATTATTTGTAACATCCCCGCCCAATCGAATGGTTACGAACTCGAGTTTGGGTGATCGAGACATTGGAATCAGTGCTCTTGAGGTACCATCAAAGTTTAGGATGTTTGTGTCTAAGTCGGGTTGAAGTTATAATTGAGCATGTTCTGCAGTGGGAACAACACGCCATGTAGTTCTACTACATACCGTGTGTCTTCAAGGTACATGATGTGTATCTGTGATACACGACCGTGCTGTATTTCCCGGGAACCACGGCCGCAAATGCATTTAAAACCAGCCGACCGTGTAATTGTGTAACACGTCATTTATCTTCATGAAACATGTCGTGTATCATACAACACGACCTGTTGTTTGACCTGCATATAAAAGGACGGGATTTGATGGATTTCTACGACTTAAACCTCTCTCTTTCTTCCCAAAAATCCATTTGACGAACCAAGCTCTACAATCCTTTAGAGCTTGATTCGATGAGCTATGGGTGTCCGATTAAGGCATCGTTTCTTCTTGTGTTCCTTGCGACGAGAGGAAGAGATCACATTTCTCGGATTCTAGAGTTTCAGAGCAAGGTGCTGTCAGTGAGGAAGGGAAGAGCTACGTTTTGTGAAGGGGAAATCGTTCAATCTGGGAATCTAGAAAATGATTAAAGCCTTGTGATGACACTCAATTTAACGTGATTATCAACCTCATTTAAGCAACATTTCCTTGCTTAATACATGGTTTTTAGGGTAGAATAGCGAATATTCACTCAACTGCTCTATCTCGTGCCTTTTGTGTTACCTTGACCCGTTTCGGGTCTATTTGATGGTTTTCTAGTGTTTTCATGTTAGCACAGGTTTTTGCCATCAAATATAGTAGCCAAAGGATGTGTCTAAGGCACTGGAACCCCCAAGAATCGCACCAAAATCAACCAAAGAAGCCAATCAAGTCAACACATCCCCTGCCCGATTTGCACAGAAGTTTTCGGCAAAAATGATCTTGAGTTTTCACCGAAAACTCAAGGAGAAATTGGCAGTCCATTACAATAGTAGTTTTTGACGAAAACTGGTGAAGTTTTCGCCCAAACTCCAAGCAACTTTGAGCAGAGGAAACAGACGGATCAAGCCAAATTCTTAAGGGAATTTTTGCCAAAAATTCTCTGAGTTTTCGGCGAAAACTTAAGTTGTTTCCAGCTGAACCGCGGCTAGGTTTAAATACAAAAAAACCGGCGACTGAAAGAGGAGAGACACAACTTACACTTGCGACAAAAATTCCAAGACAGGGACTAGAGGAAGGAATAGTGAAAAGAGTTCGAGGAGCCAGGAACGGATCGTGACGCCATCCTTCCATCTCAGAGAACCAGTGGTAGGATGAAGCTTCAAGGATTCGTCGAAATTAGGTTTTGCAGTTCTTCTCTGTCTTTCCTACCTGAGATGTATTCTTTATTCGTCTTCGATTCTTCTGTATTGAATATGAGTAGCTAAACTCGTAGAGCTTAGATTAGATGAACCCTAAGTGACCCAGGGCTTTAAAGCGGTCACGGATCAGCGGTGATTAGATTCAAAGTTCATTCAGTTTCTCCTTCATGTTTGATTTGTTCTTTGTTCTCTGTGTTTCTTGACTGGTTTGGCCACCTAGACTAGATTCTTGTTAAGCTAAGGATAGAAGCGAACGCTCGCCTTACTTTAAAACATCAAATCGAACAATTAACCTAATCATTGGAGTGTGCCTTTCGTATGAACCAGTTAGGGTTAATCCACTGCAAGAGTAACTCATAAATTGTCGGTAATTGCACCAGTTAATTAAGCCGTTGCGAGAGGCGACCGTACCCTAGCGACTAATTAATCTTGGTAGCTAGACCGGATAGAGCGAACGTTCACCAGTCTTAAACCTAAGGGTCAGGAGTTATGGTGGTGCCTGTGAACTGAATGAACTAGAATCAAAAATCGCTGGTCTATTGACTACTAATGCTCTGGTGATCTAAGGGGGATTCGAACTCTAAGCTTGTCTGTCGTCTGTCAAAGTCAATCAATCAATCATTTATTTCTGCATTTAATTTTCATTTCATTTCACCTTGTATAATAGTTTAGAAGTCGTGGAACCCACACCACGCACTACGTGTTCAACCTTGAGTAAAAAAAATTGCCAACATATTTGAGTAAGCAAGTAGAAGAGGCCCGTGGAATACAATCTACCCTAGCTTCTAGCTTGGTAGTTATTTCATTAACCCGCTCTACGATGGTTCATCAAATTGGCGCCGTTGCCGGGGATCTCTTCTAATTCGTTGAAAGAAGAGTTGGCGTTTCTATTCCTCTACCTTTCCATCTTTCATTTCCCGTCACACTTTGATTTTACACCGGTTGTGTTTGTTTTTGTCCCTTGCAGATCATAGCAGGTACAGAATCGAATTACTCCCATTCCATCTTTCCCATCCGCAATAGCTGCTCCAAAGAGTGTTGCGGTCTACACTAAGCCGAGCGCATCTAACGTTCGGTCCCCCATCACCGTGCCTTCTAATGATGACGATCCTGACTATGAGATCAAGATCCCCTTCCTGGGACTAATCTCTAGGGACGTACAATTTGAAGAAAAGCCGGATGATAATCCTTGCACACATCTGTCTGACTTTCTGGTTGTCTGTGAAACCTCAAGTCTGGGAACCTCAACAAGAATGCTCTATGCCTTCGAGCCTTTCCATTCTCTCTCAGAGGCGCAGCTAAAAGATGGCTTGGAAGCAAACCACCCGATCATTACACCGATTGGGAAACCTTAGCTCAAGATTTTGTTGAGGAATACTTCCCTCCGTCAAGAACAACTGCCTACAAGGACAGCATCTCCAAGTTTACTCAGAGAGAAGATGCAAGCTTGTACGACACGTGGAATGAATTCCAATCCCTTCTCTTCAACTTCCCTCATCATGGGTATGAAGAAAGGCAGTTGGTCAAATTCTTTGCTCACTACAAAAAAACGAGCGTTTAGCGTCGGTCGAAATCGAGCTGACCGATGCTAAACTATTTAGCGTCGCTTACAAAAAGCGACGCGAAAAGTAGCGACACTAAATATTAGCGTCGGTTCTTCCACGACCGACGCTAATATTAAACCACGACCGACTCTAATATTGAGCTGACCGAAAAGGGTCGCTGACCAACCCAAATTTTTCTTTTTCAGATTTGGTCACTCCATTTTCCAGTTATGCAATTTGGTCACTTAGATTTATTAGGTCATCCTTTTGGTCACTTAAATTTTCCAATTATTCATTTTTTATTTGCCAACAATTTTTCAGATTTCGTACTGGCGGCGACGATGGTGGCGGCGACGGTGGTTGCGGAGGTGACGGCGGCGGAGGTGGCGGCGAATGGCTGGGGAGAAACAAAGAAGAGGAGAAGAAGAGGAAGAAGAAGAAGGTGGATCTAGAGATCTAGAAAAGGAAGCAGAGGAAGAGGAAGAAGAAGAAGGCTGGAGGAAGAAGAAGAAAGAGGAAGAAGGCTTGTGGAGGAAGAAGAAAAAAGAAGAAGAAGAAGGCTGGAGGAGGAAGAAGAAAGAGAAAGAAGGCTGGTAGAGGAAGAAAAAAGAGGAAGAAGGCTGGTGGAGGAAGAAGAAAGAGGAAGAAAAAGAAGGCTGATCAGAAAAATGGAAGAGAAAGAAGAAGGCTGGAGGAGGAGGAAGAAGAAGAGATTAGGGTTAGGGTGGCGGCTGAGAGGTTTAAATATATAAGTAGACCGACGCTAAAACATGTCGGTAACCGACACTAAAGCTGGTTGGCTTGGTTTCTGACCCAAAACCAAATTTAGCGTCGGTTACCGACATGTTTTAGCATTGGTCGCGTATCGACCGACGCTAAACCCTTGGTAAAACGCGAGTCAAGGGTTTAACGTCGATTTCTAATCGACCGACGCTAAACTCTTCCCCTTCAAGCGACGCGAAAGAGCCTTTTCTTGTAGTGGCTCGTGGTATGCGTGAGGAATCTGCAAAGTGGGTCAACTCCCTAGCTGGCGGAGATTGCACTGCTCTCACCCCTCAGGATGCTCTTCTTCAATTTGCTAGCTGTGCTTTAAAGTCAAGAAACTAGGAGAGACAAAGAGAAAGTACCAAGAGTTAGATGAGCGTTGCAGATCAGGTAAAGGCAGAAGTTCAGAAACATTAATGCTGCAGTTTTAGCGGTATCAAATAACTAATCTACCAAGGTAGACTACATCGTATTCTACTCGAGGTCTCTTCTTCTTGTCTACTCAAATATGCTGGCAAATTACTCAGGTTTAAACAGGTTGTGCGTGGTGTGAGTTCCCCGACTTCTAATCTAATGAACAAAGGAAAATAAAAGGCCGAAATATTAAAAGGTTGACTAACGAGAAGATAAACGAGGTTAGATTACGAATCCCCCTTTAGATCACCAAAGCAACAGCAATCACAAGACCAACTGTTTTCAATTCTAATTCAATCAATTTCTATACACCACCATAACTCCTTACCCTTAGGTTTAAGACTGGCGAACGTTCGCTCCATCCGATCTAACTACCAAGATTAACTAGCCGCCCGGGTACGGTCGCCTCTCGCAACGTTAACTGGTGCAATTACTAACAATTTATGAGTTACTCTTGCAGTGGATTAACCCTAATCGGTTCCTACGAAAGGCACACTCCAATTATAAGGTTAACTGGTTGAATTGATGTTTTAAAGAGAGGCGAGCGTTCGCTTCTATCCTCAGCTTAACAAGAATCTAAACTAGGTGATCAAGGAAGACAGGTTTAAGCGCCAAAGCAGGGAACCGTTTAGCGACTAACCCTAGCTTGCAAAAACCTAATCTAGGCGACCAACCAGAAAAGAAACATGAACAATCAAGAACAAAACAACCATGCAAAGAGAAACTGATTGAACTTTGAATCTAATTACCGCCAATCCGTGACCGTTTTAAAGCCCTGGGTCACTTAGGGTTCATCTAATCTAAGCTCTACAAGTTCAGCTACTCATAACGATTTCATCTAATCTAATTACCGCCAATCCGTGACCGTATTAGTTATGTACTTAATTAGTAACACTTGTAATACATGGTACTTAAATCGTAACACTTGATGTCATGATACACAATGTTATACTTGGTACTTAATTCTTAACACTTGTAACACTTGGTACTTAATTCGTAACACTTGATGTCATGATACACAATGCAATACTTGGTACTTAATTGTTGAGGACGAGGGTAGTCATTCCCGACGGAGATTGGAGCCCTTAGTGATGAGTCTTTGGTTCTGGTCATTTCTTCTTCGTTGTCCCGTGTAATACTTGGTACTTAATTCGTATTAGTTATGTTAGGAATTCTATTCGTATGAGAACCAATTTCATATTAGTTTATTAGTTTATTGGGTTCGTTTTAGCACGAGCTATGTATTGGTGATGACACTCGATTTGACGTGATTATCAGCCTCATTTAAGCGACATTTCCTTGCTTAAGACATGTTTTTTATGGTAGAATAGCTAATATTCAATCAATTGCTCTATCTCGTGCCATTTGTGTTACTTTGGCCCGTTTCGGGTCTATTTGATGGTTTTCTAGTGTTTCTATGTTAGCACAGGTTTTTGCCGTCAAATAAGTAGCCAAGGACGTTTCTAAGGCGTTGGAACCTCGAGGAATCGCACCGGAATCGATCCAAGGAGTCAATCAATCCGAACCAATTCCTGCCCCATTTTACACTGAAGATTTCGCCGAAAATACCTTCACATTTTCGGCGAAAATGCATGCACAAATCGACTGATGTCAGCCAAAGAAAGTTTTCGGCGAAAACACTAAGTTTTCGTTGAGAACCAATGGTCCGAAAACCACAGAAGAAATCAGCCGGCGGTCATCCCTTTTGCACTAAGATTTTTGGTGAAAATTCTAGAGAAAATCCAGCGGTATTAGGTTAAGTATAAATACTTAACCGGCGGCCCATATACTTTGGAGAATCATAATTACCAACTAATACTGAAATTCTTAGAATTCTCAAGAGTTCTGAAGGAGAGTTTAGAGTTCGAAGAGCCGGAAAGAGATCGTGACGCCATCCCTTCCATCTGAGGACTCGGAGCTAGGATTGCAGCTTACCGAAGATCGAAGTTCTGCCAGAGCCGTCTTAATTAGGTTTTTCAGATCCTTTTCTGTTCTTCCTCTGAAAGATGAACTCTATCTTTGTCTTTGATTCTTTTGTGATAAACATGAGTAGCTAAACTCTTAGAGCTTAGACTAGATGAACCCTAAGTGACCCAGGGCTTTAAAGCGGTCATGGATCGGCGGTGATTAGATTCAAAGTTCAATCAGTTTCTCTTTCATGTTTGATTTGTTCTTCATTGTTCATGTTTCTTGTCTGGATTGATCACCTAGATTAGATTCTTGTTAAGCTAAGGATAGAAGCGAAAGCTCGCCTTACTTTAAAACATCAAATTGAACAATTAACCTAATCGTTGGAGTGTGCCTTTCGTAGGAACCAGTTAGGGTTAATCCACTGCAACAGTAACTCATAAATCGTTAGTAATTCCACCAGTTAAGTTAAGTTGTTGCAAGAGGTGACCGTACCTGGGCAGCTAATTAATCTTGGTAGCTAGAACGGATAGAGCGAACGTTCGCCGGTCTTGAACCTAAGGGTCAGGAGTTATGGTGGTGTCTTAGAATTGATTGAATGAGAATTGAAATCCGCTGATCTATTGATTGCCTATGCTCTGGTGAACGAAGGGGGATTCGAAGTCTAAGTTCGTCTGTCATCTCTGTTTTCTTTTTTTTTATAATTAGTGAATTTTATTCATCAAAAAACCGGATAAGGGAAAAACCAAACCGGAAACAACCAACCAAATACAAGAATTCAAGTAAGGCCTAGATTCGTATCCTCTTCTCCCTTTTTAGAAAGGTGTCCAATTCAACTCATTTCGGTCCCTACAAATGAAAAACCACAAAATAACACGAAAAAATGAGCTAATACAGCTGCATTCTAGTATTAACCTCAAACTGAATCACTGCCGCGAGTTCTTTAGCAGCTCTCTTGCCTCCACCCGCATTCCTTATGCATCTCTCATACCAAACATTAGCATAGATCGCCCTCCAGAGCACTCTCTCCTTCTGCTGTAACTGAACTTTGGTACTAGCTTTATCAATATCTCCTTGCCAACTAGTACTCCTCCACCTTTCAGTTTTGCAAATAAGAGCTATCTCTTTGATATACTCACAGTCATGAAAGACATGGTCAGCTTCATCAACTCCATGCTGGCATAATAAGCAGTTAATATCTATAACCAAGCCCCAATTAACCATGTCAGCCTTGAAGACCAGCCTTTGTTTGACTGCCATCCAAACAATGAAAGAATGTTTGGGAATGATGGGAGCCCCCCAGACCAGATGATCCCAATTTACTGCAGCCGACTTGGCTCTTAGAGTGTTCCAAACAGTTGACACAGAGTACTTCTGCATGACCTTTCCATCCCACAAGACCTCTCCATCTTGGCCCACTATTATGAACTGTTGGATATCCTCTCTAACTTTCAAAATCCTCCTCCAAACCCAAGAATGATAGGGCTGACCTCTGCAACTCCAGATAGTGTCTTCTTTGATATGATATATCCTAATCCAGGCCACCCAAATTGAGCCTGCTTTAAAGAAGAGTTTCCAAATATGCCTGGCTATACAAGCAGCATTCCAAATACTTAGCTCTTTCAGGCCTAAGCCCCCTTCAGCTTTAGGTTTAGCTAGCTCTTTCCACGAAACTTTAGCTTTCTTTCTTCCTTCTACCCCTACTTTCCACAAGAATGCATTACATTTCTTCTCCACTTGCTTAATCACTGTCTTTGGAAGCAAGAAGACTGCCATCCAAAACTGATTCAAAGCAGTAAGGACTGTGTTGACAAGTAACAGTCTTCCAGCATAGCTCAATGTCCTTACTCTCCATCCACTTATTTTTTTGGTAATCCTATCAACTAAAATGTCACAATCCTTAGAGTTGAGCTTCCCTGAAATCAGAGGTACCCCAAGTACCTGACTGGCAGCTTCCCCTCTTGGAACCCCGTGGCCTGTGTAATCTTCAACCTAACATTTTTATTAACCGTTGAAGAATAAAAGATCTCAGACTTTTCCGGATTAATACTCAAACCTGCAATTTCATAGAATCTGGCCAACACTTCATAAATGCCCGTAACACCTTCCAGTGTCCCATTTGTAAACACCATTAAGTCATCTGCAAAACATAACTGCACAATTTCCAGTTTCTTGCATTTTGGATGATAGGGCACCTTACCATCAAGAGCAGCCTTGTACGAAAGACAGTGAAGAACTTCCGTAATGATCACAAACAGAGCTGGGGATAATGGATCCCCCTGCCTCAACCCTTTCTTACTTCCAAAATAACCTACCGATCCTCCATTAAACCCCACACTTAACATCACACTGTCCAAGCAACCCTAATCCAGTTAACAAACACATCAGGAAAACCCATGGCTTTAAGGACTTTAATCAAAGAATCCAGATTGACTGAGTCGAAGGCTTTCCTAAGATCAATTTTTAAGGCACATCTTGGAGTAGTGTTCTTAAGATGATAAGCACTTACCAACTCGTGAGCCATCATAATATTATCACCTATCTGTCTCCCCTTGACGAAAGCAGATTGACTGACACTAATGACCTCCGGTAGGCAACTAGCCAGTCTCGCCGTGATGATCTTAGTGACACACTTATACAGGACATTACAGCAAGTTATAGGCCTGAAGTCCTTGATATGAGCTGCATTATTTTTTTTCAGAATAAGTGCTAGAAGAGTAGAGTTTACACAAGTAGGCATTTTCCCTTCTTGAAAGAATTGCTTAATCGCTTGACAGATTTCGTTCTTCACCAACTCCCATGATTTCTGATAGAAAATAGCAGTAAAACCATCTGGGCCTGGACTTTTGCTTGCTGGAATATCAAACATAGCCTTTTTGATCTCTTCTTCAGTAACTTCTCTGCATAAACTCCGAGCAGATTCCTTTGTCAGTTTCTTGATGAGTAGTCTCTCCATTTCTGAAACAGTTATATTCATCACATTTGTATCCACTTCCCCAAGAAGTTTACTATAGAAACCCACTGCAATTTTTGCCATTTCTTCCACATCAGTTGTTAAAGCACCATCCTCTTTTTCCAAATGAACAATCTGGTTACGAGCTTGTCTAATTTTTACTGCTCTATGAAAATAGGCTGTATTCATATCACCAAGTTTAAGCCATGAAACTCTGGACTTTTGCTTCATTAAAGATTCCTCTGCCAACTTCAAACTATACCATTTTTCCTGGCAATCTTTAGCAATAGCAGCAGTGCTCACATTTGGACTGTTTAAATCCCTTAATTGAGCATCTTTCATCTCTGATTCAGCTTCCTTCACTCTTTTACCAATATTCGAATAGCAAACTTGATTTAACTTTTTCAAAGCAATCTTCACATTCTTCAACTTAGCATAGACTTTCTTGAAACCTGTTTTCCTACCAACACCCTCATTAGAATTCCAGGCCTCCTCTACTATATTCCTGTAATCCTCATTCATCAACCACATATCAAAAAACCTAAAAGGCTTTGGCAAGCTTTTAATTATTACCTCAGTGTCCATCAAAATCCCACAATGATTAGACTTGTGTGGAGCCACCATCTCAACTCTGTTATTATTCATTACAGTCAACCAATCCTCATTGATCAAACATCTGTCAAGCTTCCTGTAGATGGGATCATCCTGTCTATTATTATACCACGTAAACTTCGGGCCAGCAGCCATGTGATCAGAGAGTTTACACTCGTTGATCCAGTCTACAAAGTCCCTCATCCCAATTGTAATACCAACATTATTAGAAGCTTCTCTAACATCAGCAATCACATTAAAGTCACCCATTAAACAGACAGGCTTTGTCAGAGAATTCAGCAGCTGGCAAGTATCATTAAAAAACACCTTCCTTTCATTTACCCTATTTGCACCATACACTACTCCAATATACAAAGACTGCAATCCATTCACCAAGAGAAGCAATATCTGCTCTGAATGAAATACCACTTTAACATCTTATTCTGGGCACTGATCCTTCACCTTCTCCTTCACCCTCTCCCTCATCTTCTAGTCAATCCCCTGAACGGGTGCCCTTAAATCCTCCACCCTTGGCCGAAAACTCTTCTGCCCAGGTTTCCAACGTAGCAGAGTAAACTTTTGATGAATCTCCCGCCCTTCCTTTCTGGGGTCCCATCAAAAAGGATTCGAACGGGCCCGTCATGGGGTCGAGATTGACCCTGAGGCGAACAAGGTCACCGGGTCCTACTCCATTGGCAACTGGCAGTCTATGTGGCAAGGAACTGCTTGTGACGAGCGCACGGTCATTGGCCCAGGCTACTTTCCTTCAGGGTCAGTAGAGAGAATCGCCCGCGTTCTTCCATTCGTCATGCTACCATCCTCCTGGGGGTTCGCTGTGGCCTCCCGACTCTCTACCATTGGCAATTACCTGCCTGGGTGGCACGACATCTGGATCGAGGCCTTCACCAATGGACTTCGCCTTCCGCCATCGTCATTCACAGTCAATTTGCTTGGATGTTTTGGCGCTTCCCTTGGCGCCTTTAATGTCGGGTGTTGGGCCACGACCTCTGCTTTTGAATGCAGCTGTGTGGCTAAAAAGATCGCCCCACTCTTCGACTGTTTCAGCTGATCCACTATGCCAAACACACATCAAATGGCATAAGTTTTGTTCGCCGGCCTGATCTCTCCCCAAAGGGTACCTATTCATCGCCTAAGCCTCGTCCTACCTGGTACCACTCTTTTTTCTATTTCCAGCCCAGCAACATAGATTGCCACTGGGCCTCGCTGCTTCCACCCTCATGGTCCTTCGGCGACGTGAGTCGCTTCAACACCGAACTCGATCCTACTCCCGAGGAAACACTCCTGCGTCGCCGAATCCTTCTCGACTGTCATCACCTATCAACGACCTCTGGCCTAAGGACCGCTCAGGCGGGAATACGAGGAGGTAAATTTTATGTATAGGCGACGATGGTCACCTCCCATTTTAGCTAGTGTTGTCTGACTTGTGTAATTAAATCGCCGAAGCCAAATCCTTTGGAATCCCACAACCTTCACATTACCGCCTACCCTTTTCCTGCCACTTATATATGCTTATACCCACTTTGTGTTTTTTTTTATATTAACCCTTGGGTTGTCTTTTTTCCAGGTGCTGTAAGCCTCACTGGATGCCTCCTTACTACCGCCGCGCGCGGGCCTGTTGGCGAGACTCGCCCTGATCGCTCAGAGTCTGCTACCGCCGTCCCTGCCTCTACCCAGCCTCCTCTTGAAAAATCTAAGGGGAAGAGGAAAGCGATCGAGACAGACGAAGGCCTTACTTCCTCAAAAAGGAAGAAAAAGGTCGGGGCTTCCAAGCCGAGGAAGAAGACGGGCGAGAGCTCCAGTCGTCCGCAGCTGCCACTCCAACCAGTGGTAGAAGTCGAGGACGATGATGCTGAAACTGAAACTCTCCTCCGCCGCTCTCGCCGCCAATCACCTCGGGCAGACAATAATCCTCCTGTGAGAGAGCCCCTTGACCAGCCTGCTGACGAGGACGTCCTTTCATATGACGATTCCTATCTTCCCACCGAGCCTATCCTTCCTCCTCTAGACCCGGCTGATCCTAAAACAGAGCCCGCCGCGGAGCTTGATCCCCGCCCCAAGGAGCCTCCTCGCGACCATTCTCGCCCACCGGTGGTCAACATCGATCGCGCCCGCCGAGCTAACTGGTCCGAGCGGGCCAATACCATTTTTGACCATCCTGCTCCTGGTGGTCGGGAGGGCGAGGGGCGCTTTCGCCTGCCGTACTTCACTGTTGTCCATCCGGTTGGATCCCACATATCCCCCCGGATGGCAAGCGACATTGCAGAGGAATTTTCCCGCGGCATTTACGTGGGAGTGACTGCTCCCGGAGAAAGCTCGGAGATTCTAGATCTGCACGGGGCAACCTCCTGCCGGATTTTTCAGGTATTGTGGAATGCCTTCGCTCGTCTTATGTTCATTTCACTTTGCTGCTACATCCCTTTTTCTCTTACCCTTCTCATGATTGCTTCGTTATGTAGGCCCTTGCCGAGCTCGGCGACCTGTCCTTTGCCTGCAAGCACATGCAAGAGGAAACCGGGAAGCTGAAGGAGGAGGCAGAGAACTTACGCTCCCTGCGTATGGATCTTACTCGTTATCACAACGAGGAGAAGGTATTTATCTGCTTACTTCTCTTTTTTTTTATACCCATCCAGACCATCGCCTCTCGATCCTTCTGAAACCTTTTACTATTTATTGATTCTAGCGCCGAGCGGATGCGGCGACTTCTACTGCCGGCTCTTTGAAGGAAAGTCTGGCCGAGGCGACTAAGCGAATTGCCCAAATGGAAGGCGTCCAGGAGGACTTACAGGCTGCGAATGAGCGCGTTACCGCCCTTGAGGCCGAGCTGGAGGAAGCGCGCGCCAAAGTCGCCCAGGTGGAGGAGATAACCGCTGAAAGGGACAGCGCGAAAGAGCTGCTCAACGATTCCCTGGTGGCACAATCGGTGGCGGATCGCGACCTCGAGGTTGCCAAGGCTCAATACGATTAGACTGTGGCATACTATACTCATGCTCTCGGCGAGAGTATGCGTGTGGTAATGCGTAGCTGTCGTAACGAGTTCTACGAGCTTTTTCCCAGCAAGGGTTGGCCTGGACGAAAGATGGTTTGGGCTGTCCTTCGCGGCCTTAACCGCCACAACTGCGGGGTTCCCGACCCAGCCGACTCCAAGGAAGAAGCTTACTTTCGGGATGCTGATCGCTTGGAGCGTGAGGTGGCAGCGGCAGATACTGAATATATTATGGCTACTCGCCGTAGTCGCGGCCTGCCTGATTTGAATCCCGATGGCTCGGAGGTTCAGCCGCCATCCTCTGACCTTGCTTCCTCGACCATTGGCAAAGACCTCGACTCCGCCGATGATCCCTCAAAGACTAGCGGGAAAGACTCCAGCACCAAGGACCCATGATCCTGCCTCTGACTTCTTGTTATTACTGCTTTCTTTCCAGACAATTGACCTCATGTTTTTGCTTGTTGTTGTTATTGCTCTCTCCCTTCTTTTTTATAACATTCGCCACTTAGCTTCTATTTGTGCATTTTTAACCTTGGTCTTATATCTTGTGACGCCTTTCCTGACTGCTTCGCCTCCTTTCATCGTTGGCTAGACGTTATACTGATAGTTTTGCTACCCTCAGGCCATACGTGGTGATTTGTTAATGCCCTTAGGTCTTATATAGCAATTTCACTGCCCTTAGGTCTTATGCGGCGATTCGTGCATGCTCGTAGGTCTTATATGATAATTTTGCTGCCCTTAGGTCTTACGCGGCAATTCGTGCATGCCCGTAGGTCTTATATGATAATTTTGTTGCCCTTAGGTCTTATGCTGCGATTTCTTAATGCCCGTAGGTCTTACATAGCGATCTCAATGCCCGTAGGTCTTATATGATAATTTTGATGCCCTTAGGTCTTACACGACGATTTGTTAATGCCCGTAGGTCTTACATAGTGATCTCAATGCCCTTAGGTCTTATATGATAATTTTGCTGCCCTTAGGTCTTACGCGGTGATTTGTTAATGCCCGTAGGTCTTACATAGCGATCTCAATGCCCTTAGGTCTTATATGACAATTTTGATGCCCTTAGGTTTTACACGACGATTTGTTAATGCCCGTAGGTCTTACATAGCGATCTCAATGCCCATAGGTCTTATTTGATAATTTTGCTGCCCCTAGGTCTTACGCGGCGATTTGTTAATGCCCGTAGGTCTTACATAGCGATCTCAATGCCCTTATGTCTTATATGATAATTTTGATGGTGAAACAGTGCTTTCAGGATTAAATATCGGGGCACCTGGTAACTTCCTTAAAATCAATATCGCTTACAAGTACTTTTTAATCGTAATACCGCCTAAGATGCATGGAATTCCATGTTTTGGAAACCTTTGTGCCATCCAGCTCTGCTAGCTTGAAGGTATTGGCCCCTACTACTCGCCGTACTCTGTATGGGCCTTCCCACCCAGGATTGAGCTTGGCTGCCCCGATCGCCGGCCTGAAGATTTTTCGCAGCACTAAATCATTGAGCGCGATGTCATGTGGTCGGAGCTTTAAATTGTACCGCCTGGCCAGCTGTTCCTTTTCAGCGATCAGTCGCATCTGCGCCTTTTCTCTTCTTTCCTCAATCATATCCACGTTAAGCATCAATTCTTGTTCGTTGACCTCATCCCTGTATTCCTGTATCCGTATAGATGGGATTGAAATCTCTACTGGGAGAACCGCCTCCGTTCCATATGTCAATGTATAGGGAGTCTCACCCGTCGCCGTTTTATAAGCCGTACGATGAGCCCATAGTACGTGATCGAGCTCTTCAACCCATACACCCTTACATCCATCCACTCTTTTCTTTAAACCTTGCAGGATGAGTTTGTTAGCCGCCTCCGCTTGTCCGTTGGCCTGTGGGTAGGCGACTGAGGCGAATCGTAGATTTATCTTTAAATCATCACAAAATTCTTTGAAGACCTGTGAGTCGAATTGAGTACCGTGATCACAGATAATACTTTCTGGTATGCCGAATCTGGTGACGATACTTTTAAACGCGAACTTGTGTATCTGCTTAGCGGTGATACTTGCCACTGCTTCTGCCTCAACCCACTTGGTGAAATAATCAACCGCCACGATGAGGAATTTCCTTTTTCCTGAGGCTTCCGGGAATGGGCCTAGGATATCCATTCCCCACCTCGCGAATGGCCTTGGACTGACATTCGCCTGGAGTGCGGTTGCTGGCAACTTGTGGTAGCTTGCGAATTCCTGACACTTGTGGCACTTTTTCACTAGGTCGCCTGCCTCCTTTCTCATTGTTGGCCAATAGAAGCCTTGATATATCAAGTTTCTTTCCAAACTTCTTGTTCCCAAGTGAGTTCCACACACTCCTGAATGTACTTCCTCCATAGCCCAAGCTGCATCCTCCTCTCCCAGCATCGCAAGTATGGACCCATAGCTGACTTTCGGTACAGCTCGCCCCCTATTATGGTACATCTTCCTGCTTTTGCCGGAGCTTGGTCGCCTCTAACGGGTCGCTTGGTACAGTGTCGTTATCCAAATATTGGATGATAGGCATTCGCCAGTCGCTTTTCTCAATTCCGTTGATCATGTGGAAACACTGCTTCATCCTTGTCTCCTTTTCCACTGTGACCATTCGCCCTTCTTCAAAATCTATTGTTGTTGCCAGTTTTGACAGTGCGTCCGCGTGACAGTTTTCCTCCCTAGCGATTTGTGATATAGCCACTCTTTTAAATTCTGACATGAGTAGCTTTACCTCGTCGAAATAGGGGAGGAGCGATTCCTCCTTTACTTCAAAACTTCCGTTAACCTGGTTGACTACTATCGCTGAGTCTGAGAAAACTTTGATGTTAGTAACTCCCATACTTTTAGCAATTCGTAGGCCAGCCTCTAATGCCCCATACTCTGTTGCGTTGTTGGCTCGACTAGTTGCGAATCGCAGCGCCACCTCGTGGAGGATCCCACCAGGAGACCTTAGGACTATTCCCGCGCCCGATCCTCCCTTACTTGAGGCGCCGTCCGTAAACAACGTCCACTCATCGCCTTCTTCATTATCTTCTTGCACTGCCCCCTCTACTACAAAGTCCGCAAGAACTTGGGCTTTAATCGCCGTTCGTGGCTGGTATCGGATGTCATATTCGCTTAACTCAATCGCCCACTTAGCTAATCGCCCCGCCACGCTCATGGATCTCAACGCATGTTTAATCGGAAGGTTCATGAGTACATGGATTGTATGTGCCTGAAAGTATGGTCGCAGCTTTCTGGCCGCGCAAACCACAGCATACGCCATTTTTTCTATCGCCGGATACCTTGTTTCGGCGTTGACTAAGGTCTTACTTGTGTAAAAAATAGGGTGTTCGGCTTTGTCCTCTTTTCGAACCAAGACCGCACTAACTGCCTTGGGAGAGATTGCGATATAGAGAAATAGATCTTCATTTAACTTTGGAGATGCAAGTACAGGAGGGGTAATTAAAAATTGCTTCAGCTCTTCAAAAGCCTTGTTACATTTGTCATTCCATGCAAATTTTGATGCATTCTTCAAGGTCGCAAAAAACGGAGCGCAGTGATCGGCGATCCTGGGAATGAATCGGTTGATTGCCATCAGTCTTCTAGATAAAACCTGAACCTCCTTCACGGTCTTTGGGGGTGCCATTGCTGTAATCGCTGCGATCTGCGCTGGATTAGCTTCTATTCCTCTTCTGGTTATGAGATATCCCAGAAACTTTCCTGATGTCGCCCCGAACACACACTTCAAAGGGTTCAATTTGAGCGAATACTCCTGCAGTATATTGAAGGTTTCCCTTAAGTCGGCCAAGTGATCGCCAGACTTCCCACTTTTGACCAAGAGGTCATCCACATACGCCTCCAAGTTTCGGCCGAGCTGCTTGGCGAAAACTGAGTCGATCATCCTTTGGTAAGTTGCGCCAGCATTCTTGAGTCCAAATGGCATTACCCGGTAGCAGTAGTTCGCCGTGGGCGTCATGAAGGCCGTCTTCTCTTGGTCTTGCTCGTTTAAAGGTATCTGATGATAGCCTGAAAACATGTCTAGGAAGGATAGCATTTCATTATTCGCTGTTGCATCTACCAGCTGCTCTATGTTGGGCAGCGGGTACAGGTCTTTGGGACAAGCGTCATTTAGGCTGGTGAAGTCGACGCACATTCGCCATGCCCTTGACGACTTCTTCACAAGAACCGCATTAGCCAACCATTCAGGATACTGTACCTCCCTGATAAATCCTGCCTTCAGAAGCTTTCCTACTTCAATCGCCACCGCCTGCTGCCTTTCTCTGCAGATGTTCCGCCGCTTTTGTTGCACTGGGCGACTCTCGGGCTCAATCGCAAGAGAGTGTTTGATGATGTCTGGAGCAATTCCCGGCATGTCACTTGGTGACCACGCGAACAGGTGTGAAAATTCTCGGAGCAACCCAACCAACTCCTGCCTCCTTTCGTCGCTTAGATAGGATGATACCCGGACTGTCTTGCTTTCATCCTCCTCAAAGAGCGGTATTGGGACGTCCGATTCTACTGGTACAACTCTTTCTCCTCCATTTTCCACCTCCAAGCTTATGGTGAGGCAGGTGCTTTTAGTCGCCGCCCTGTAACACCTTCTGGCGATGTCCGGGTGCCCCCAGGCAAAACCTATCCCTTCTTTTGTGGTGAACTTCAACACTTGGTGCACTAGGGAGGAGATTGCCTGGAAGGCGGCGAGCGCCGGTCGCCCGAGGATCATGTTGTACGTGGATTGACAATCCATGACATGGAAGTCAATGGATCGGGTGGCCTGCAAATCTCCGTCCCCGATGGTTATCGCCATCGTGGCAATTCCCTTGATGGGGACTGTGTGCCCTGAAAATCCTGAGATGGTAGTTTTTGTCTGCCTGAGCAAGCTAGCTGGCAGGTTCATTTTCTTGTACAGCTCCCAGAAAATGATGTCCACCGAGCTCCCTTCGTCAACCATCACTCGCTCCACTCGGCTATTTTGTGTGATTACTTGAATCACCATCGCCTCCAAACTTGGGCCTCCTACCCGCGCCATGTCTTCCTCCGAGAATCCTAACGTTGGGCGACTGACTTGATCTATCATCATTACTTCCTTCGTTTCCTCTTTTTTGACTTTCTTTGTTGGGCAGCTTTCCCCACCGAAAATGGTTTGATAAACGTGATTCACCTCGGGACGAGGCTTCTTCTTGCTATCTTCATTGTCCAGAGGCTCCTTAAGCCGGGCGAAGACATCACCCTTCTTGTCTTGTGATTCTCCTTTTCCGTGACGATCATCTTCTTGCGGCTTGTTTTTCCGCTTTGAGCTGACAATGAAATCCCTGAGACGTCCTTCGCTTATCCACCTTTCGATTTCATTTTTTAATTCCCTGCAATCTTCAGTGGTATGCCCATGAGAGTCATGGAAATTGCAGAACTTCTGGCGACTTCGCTGATCCGCTGGGGTGAACATTGGTCTCGGCCAGTTGATGGTATGTCCTTTATGCTGCATATACAGCAGGATCTTTCTTCGCGATTCTGAGAGTGGTGTGTAATCCGCTCTTTCTTCTTGGTATCCCCTCTCCTGGTAACCCCTTTGTTCTTCAGGGCGGTATCTCCTGTATGGCGGTTTCTCGGAGGGCTGCCATTTGGCCTGCTTGTTCCCTGTAATGGGCTTTTCTTCCCTCTTCGCCGCTCCTTGTAAGGGTTCTGCTAACTGCTCCTCAATTAAAATAATTTTATGTACCCTGGTTTCCAAGTCCGACAGCGACTTTGGAGCCACCTGTAGCAGCGACTCTCGCAGTCTGCCATTATGGGTCGACTGAAATAAACTTGCCGCGGCGATTTCATGATCTACCCTTTTGATGGATTGGACGACCCCAGTCCACTCATCAAAGAATTCTTTCAGCGACTGGTTCGGCTTTTGCCTCAAGCTTACCAGTGCTTGCAACGGGACCGTCCTTGTTTTCTTGCACTCATACTTCTGTGAGAAGATCCTCGCAAAACCCTCCCACGACGTTATGATACCCTCCGGTAGATTCATGTACCACTCCCTAGCTCGCCCCCCAAGCGTTGCTGGAAAAGCCCTGTAGTATGCGGCATCGCCGGCTTGCTGCATTTGCATGGCGATCTGGAAGGCTTGAAGGTGCTCGTCCGGGTCGCCTGTCCCCACATACCTATCCAGGTTGGGCGGCACCAACTCTTTTGGCAGTGGCTCGGCGAGTATCGCCCTGGACAGAGGTTGGTGAACTGCCAACTGTGCAGGTGAGATTTGGGTAGCCGGGAGGAATTGCTGTAATACCTCGAGATGAGAGTCCTGCGGCGACTGCCTGTCCCGAGTGTTGGCCCCAAGGGCTTGAGCTTGCTGGGTGATCACCGTCTTCAAAATCTGGGTCAGCTCAGCATTTTGTTGCTCGAGGGACCGGAATCGCTGCTCCAATAGTTCGTAAGCCTCGCCGGCCGGAATAGTACTTCGAGATTCCGAGTCGCCTTTGAATTCGCGCTCCATATTTCTAGTGAGATTTGGGTCTGCTCGAGAACCTGGGTTGATGTGCTTAACAGGTGTTACTCTGTCTCCTTCTTCACCACCCTCGCCCATCAGAGTAGGAATCGCTGATGAAGCCATTCGCCTTGAAGAGTCGCCTGATCGCCCCTATCTGGCGCGCCAACTGTTCCAGCCTCGTCGCCTGGCCCAATAGTGGAAGTCCAAGCCTGTTGGTCTTCAGAGAGCGGTGTACCTCGAAAGTAGTAGTGCGGGTAGTTAGTTCAAGGGAAGGGGAGGCGATCAGTTTAAGGAATGGGAAGTAAGGCGAGTAACGTACCGCGGAGCGTTTGTCCGCTAGGTAAAGTGTTGTCCCCCGGTTAATGGGGTGTACGGGGGGTATTTATAGTACCCTTGTCTTGGTCGCCAAGGTCGAATCCTAGCCACTCATTTGTAGTCTCCGTAAGATGTTGACACGTGTTCGCCCTGCCTTGGAACCCTAAGAGCTGCCGGGCTGGGCCGTCGCTTTGGGCCTCTTTCCATTTCCTGGGCTTGCTTGCTTAGCCCACCCGAACTGTCGCCTAGGTCCAACCTCTGCTGCGTGCAGGGCGTCGTGTGGGCCGCCGTGTGGGCCGCCATCTGGGCCCTTAGGACTCTGGCGAGCCGGGCCCATCAATTACTCATAATTTCAACATAAAATTTCAATGAGTATTTTTACCTTATTTTTTAAAAACTGTATATGTTAAATCATGTATTGATTTAGAGATTAGTTTGACTATGATTATTTTATTATGTATTTTTACATTAAAATAATATGTTTATATTCCCAAATTTGTAATCAATAACCAAATTTATTTATCAATATTTTGGCTTAGAATTTGAAAATATATATTTTAATGGTTAATTTTATTAAATACTCTTAGAGTTTATTAACAGAATATTCTATTTGAATAAAATAAAGTAATTTCAAAAACCAATTTAACCTTATCTAGACTTCATTAATTTAGCTAGTTTGTTATCAAACTCAATATTCATAAAAATTTATTCATACTTTAAAGGTTGCTTAGAGGTAAGTTGGTGATGAAAATCCTAAGACGCTAAGTTCAAAACAATAACTTATTTAGAAATACGTCATTCAAATATAGGAAATGTAATATTTGAGGATGAAAAATGTCATTATAAATAGAAAGCTCATATGTACTCCGCAAAACATCCTGACAACAAATAATTATTATCGTACTTTCGTCGCTTACTGGTAGTGCATCACCGGAATAGTATTGCTACGAAAGACCTAGTTGATACTCATTAATATATATTGACAAATGTATATATAAAAATATTTTATTCTTTAAAGTTTAGTTCATGAGATTTTGAAAAGAATAAGTATGTAATATATAAAATATAACTGAACATTTTTATATAGACAATATATATGAACTATTAGTTAAATAAATGAGATATTATAGTTAACAATACTTACAATCATATTAGACTATATATCTAATAGAGTTCACAAATAACCATATATGCATGATATCATCAATGCATCCATGAAAACGTTGTTATATTCGTCCTTTAGTCATTTCAAATATACACAACTCACTTATCTCTATCATCACAAAAACTCTTCTTTATGAAGTTCCAAACTTAGACTGTAAAGTGTTCATATACACTTCCAATGGTTATAACAACGACGAAGGAGCTGAAATCATTGATCATAAAGCTGCTAAAGTTGGTAGTGGCTCTTGGAATTGTTGATACTCTTGATTTAAATGGTTATCCATGGATATATTTTTTGACAATTCCATGGAGATTGGTCAATAAAACCCATATCCACCAATTACTGCAAACCTAATGGAGTCATTGTTGCTGCCTTGGACGCGATGGTCGAAACAATCTCAAATATCAGTATTGTGCTGTAAGGTGTTCATATACACTTCTAATGGTCATAACAACGACGAAGGAGTTGAAATCATTGGTGATGAAGATGCTAAAGTTGGTAGAGGCTCTTGGAATTGTTGATACTCTTGATTTAAATGGTTATCCATGGATATATTTTTTTGACAATTCCATGGAGATTGGTCAATGAAACCCATCCACCAATTACTGCAAACCTAATGGAGTCATTGTTGCTGCCTTGGACGCGATGGCCGAAACAATCTCAAATATCAGTATTGTGTGATGGACAATGACTCGATCTCTCTCGTTGCAGAGATTTGAGTGACCAAATTTTCACTCGTCATAGATTGTGATGGTTGGAGATGAGAGAATGATAAACATATTGCTTTACGTATTAAACTCAAGAAGGAATGGAGCCTACTAAAGATGAAGATTATAGATGAAGAAGATAGAGGAAAGAGAATCTTCAATCATGATAAAAGGGGTTTGGTTGGATCGAGATGAGTTGGATCTAATGATTGAGTGTTTGATGACATGAAATTTTAAAATTATTATTTTAGTTGACATGGTTTGCCGTAAGATTTTGGATGGAAAATTGAACAAAAGTGGACGAAATATCGATCTCTTCCTAAATCAAACTTGAGTCATTGATGTGTTAAAGATGAAAGTTTAAGTGACCAATATGATATATTTTCTTAACTTGAATTACCAAAAATGTTATTACCCAAATTATTAATTAGCTCTTAATGTGAGAGCATTTATTAAGAGTTGATATAAATTTTATTGTTTATTTAAAATTTGTAGATGAGGTGAAAAATGGAGAGAATAGCATTTGTAGATGGGTTTGGATTTGGTTTAGATGATGTGGCAATTTAGATGATGTGGCTGCCTTGATGGCATCGCCACGTATGCAGATGGATGGAAAATTGGATGTCCGTAGACGGTAGTGACTGCTAGGATAATCAGCCAAGTTGTGTTAGTGCTAGCAATTTTTTGAAGAACATGACCACCGGGTTATTTGGTCAAAGTTTAGTGATCATTTAAGTAACCAACCCCTATTTTCAATATAGTTGAATAGAGACAATGTTTGCATACCACCATGTATGGTAGTTATATTATGTGTCAATAACGTCATCTTTGTTACACAATTATGTTTTTAATTTCATTAATTCGGCTTGGTAGTTTGACCCAAGATAATGGGTACCCGCCCAAAACCACCCGGATTTGGCTCAATTTACCGGCCAGCTTGGGTTTTTTCGGGTCCGGGCAAACCCGAAAACTCGTTAATTACGGGCGTGGGCGGCATCGGATATAGGCAACCGTCCCCGTACCCACCGCTGGGCACCCATTTAGTCAAAACAGTATAGTTCATTGGTATATAAATATTCTTTGAGTTCTAATCTGCATATTAGAAAAGCTTCATTTGTGCAGCACTTTTAAAGTCTTTCCCCTTATTCAACAGTCATGAATCAAATTACAGTTTTATTTGCAGCTCAACCTTCTTAGTTATTATTTGTTTAATGCGTACGTTATTAAATTGAGTTATTGGTTTGTTTGAGTTTCAGAATTACAGTTTTCGACTTTTGGTTTGATTGAGCCTTCTGAGTTTTGTTCTTAAAATTGCTGACGGGAATTACCCGACAAACCGTCCACCCGAGAGTGGGTGAGGATGGTTTCAAAATTGTACCAATTGCTTGACCGGGTGGGTACAGGTAAAACCCCCCAAGTAAACGGGCGGGATCGGATATACCAAACCCGTCCCGACCCACCTGTTTGCCACCCTATCATTAATATTATGTTATAAACTTATATTGTAATATATTACATTATAGAACATGATCTTTGTAATGTTACATTACATTATAACACATGATTTTGGAATGTTATATTATATTACAAAACATGATTGGGGATAGTAGTCTCACATAACTAGGGGTGGCTAATATGTTAGTTTTGTCAAACTGCACGAATTCGTTCGGTCACCGATTTTGAGTTGGTTGAATTCTTGGGACCATGACCGTGACCGATTTGAATTTGGTTTGACCGTGCCAAATTCATATCGGTCACGGTCCACCGAGAAACCGGTGATTACACTATCGCCAGCGCTGCTACCGAGTTCGGACGGCAAGACGTCATCATCGTTGCTTGGTAGCTTGGGGAGTGTAGAGTATAAGAACAAAGAAGAAGAAGAAGATTTGGAAGAAAAAGAACAGATCTGAAGAAGAAGAGAGATCCGAAGAAGAAGAAGAAGAAGAGAGATCTGAAGAAGAAGAAGACGACGATAGCACTGGATTCCCCTCTCCAATTCTCCCCACCGACACATTCATTCGATTCGTTCTGAAATAGAGTACCTACCTCAATCGATTGGGAGCGCTGACCTGAATCAAAGGATTCTGATTCGAAACCTTACTGTAAAGGCTGGAAAAAAAGACGAGCAGCATCGTTCCGGCTACAATATTCACAACAATGGGGTCTCTCCCTCGCTTGACTGATTCCTGCAATTTTCTGGGTTTTGAATCTAGGATTTGAAGCGCGGACAACGATGAAGCGAGGAGATTCGAGGCAATAGAGTAACTGGGTCTGTGATCGCGGTGGAGAAGAAGAGGGGTTGTGGAGGTGGAAGAAGAAGAACAAATATGAAGATGGAGAATAGATATGGATCTTAAATAGAGGAGGAAGAGAAGGAGAAGAGGAGGAGCGACATTGATCGAAGAGCAGATGGGTGCTGGACTAGTGATGCTACTCAATTCGGCCTATTCGGCCAACTCGGCAAAATCGGTCAATGACCGAATTAGAGGTATGTGACCGATCGCCTGAATCTTATGACCGCAACCGTTTTCGATTTGGTGAATTCGATTTTTTCGGTCACCAAACCCGAATTGAAATCGGCCACCAATTCGGTTTGCTTGAAAACTGAAATCGTTCAGCCATCCCTACACATAACACACTTGCAGATAATGTCAAAATAGTGAACGTATTATCCCATATTTGCAAGATATATATCTTAGTAACATTATTTTTTTGATGAATAATTAGCCATTTTTATTCATCAAGTACTAGTAGGGAGAAACCCTTACTAGAAACACAACCACTACAACCAAACACTCCCTAAAGAGAATTTCTCTAACAAACTCTAACACAGTTGCAGGAACAGTATCATTACACAATACAGGCACACTCAAAATTTATTAAATCTGCCAGCTCTTCAGGTCTTCTTGCACCAACTCCTGCATTTCTCCTACATCTCTCATACCACAGATTGCTGATTAAGGATCTCCAATAAACTCTTCTCCTACCTGCAGTTCGAGACCCTCCCATTAGGCTAATTGCCATGATTCTAATCTCATCACTCCAACTGTTGCAGGGCTGCATTTGCACTATTGCCCTAACTTTCCTAGCATAAGAACACTCAATCATTAAGTGGTTTATCTCGTCAACTCCCCTTTCACAGAGCAAGCAGGAGATGTCTGTACTCAGGCCCCAATGCGAGATTATCTCCTTTGTGATTAGTTTCCCTTTAATCGCAAGCCAAGACATCATACAATGCTTATGAATACTCGGTGCTCTCCAAATAAGTTCGAACCAAATAACATGATCTTCTTTAGGACGAATAGACTGCCAAACCATTGTTACCGAATATCTCAACATCTGTTTTCCCTGCCATAGAGGAATCCCATCTCTATTTACAGTTATGTACTCAGTTGCACATCTTCTAGTCTTCAGGATCGAGTTCCAGAACCATGAATGATATGGCCTTCTAATAACAGTCCATAAACTCTCTCCCTTTAGTCTGTGTTTAACTATCCAAGCCACCCAAATTGATCCTGCCTTCATAAGAATGTCCCACAAGTGTCTGATCACACAATTTTTATTCCAGCTTACTAGATCTTTAATATCCAGCCCTCCTTCAATTCTGGGATAAGTGACTTTCGACCAAACAATCTTAGCCCTTTTCCTTCCTCATCCTTAACATTCCACAAGAAATTGCTATATAATTTCTCCACAGCTTTGATTATCGATTTTGGCAATAAGAAGATTGCCATCCAGTATTGGGCCATAGAGGTAAGTACTGATTGGACTAGCTGCAATCTTCCTGCATAAGAGAGAGTATTAACCTTCCACCCTCTTATTTTAGCTCTTCTCAATAAGAGCATGGCAGTCTTTAGCTTGTATCTTTCCCGACACCAAAGGGACTCCTAAGTATCTAACTGGGAGCTTGCCTTCCTTAAAACCTGTTTCCTCACAAATTACTTCCTTATCAGCCTGCTGAACTGTTCTGCTGAAAAAGATTTCTGTTTTTTCCGGATTCAATTGCAGACCTGAGATAACATAGAATTCCTTAAGGACTTCCTGAATACCAACCACTCCATTCCTTGTACCATTGGTAAAGACCATTAGGTCATCAGCAAAGCAAAGTTCCACAATCTCCAGCTTCTTACACTGAGGGTGATACTGAATTCTCTTCTCTTTGACAGCCTTAACAAACAAGCAATGTAATAACTCCATAGCTATAACAAAGAGAGCAGGGGATAGTGGATCCCCCTGTCTTACTCCTTTTTCACCCTTGAAATAACCCACCGAGCCCCCATTAAGCCCTATGCTTATCATCACACTATCAAGGCATCCCTTAATCCAAATCAGAAACTGATTAGGGAATCCCATCGCTTTCATCACAGTTATCAAAAACCTTAGATCCACAGAATCAAACGCTTTTCTCAAATCAACTTTTAGGGCACATCTGGGCGATATATGCTTTAAATGATATCCATTTACAAGCTCATGCGCCATTAAGATATTATCACCTATATTTCGTCCCTTAACAAAGGCTGATTGAGTTAAACTTATCACTTCAGGAAGACAAATAGCAATTCTGGCCGCTAGGATTTTAGTGATGCATTTGTACAGAACATTACAGCAAGCAATGGGTCTATACTCTTTAATATTAGAAGCATTAATCTTCTTTGGAATCAGAGAGAGTATGGTAGAGTTTACTGACCTGTGAAGTTTTCCAGTCCTAAAGAAGGTTTGGACTGCCATCACCACATCACCTCTTACAAGAGACCAGGAGTTCTTAAAAAATTCAGATGTAAAGCCATCTGGTCCAGGACTTTTATCCCCTGAAATACTGAACATTGCTTCCCTTATTTCTTTCTCTGTAACAGTCTCACAAATTTTGGCAGCCTGCATTGGGTCTAGAAACTTGCAAAGCAGATTCTTTATATCATCAACTGAAGAACACTTAACCTCCGGATTACAAACACCAAGCAAAGAAGTATAATAACTTGTAATCTCGTCTGCTATCTTTTTTACCTCTGTCGTGGTACTACCATCAGCAAGATCCAACTGCACAATCTGCTGCCTAGCCTGCTTAATTTTTATAGCCTTGTGAAAGAAAGAGGAGTTAGAGTCTCCCAACCGAAGCCAGTTCTCTCTAGCTTTCTGCCTTAACATTGATTCTTCGGCTTCTTTAAGATTCAGTAAAATCCCTTGAAGATCATGGACCTCAGAGACTTTATTTAGACCTCCAAGATTTTCTAACTGAGCTACTTTCAATTTATCTTCCGCCTCTATCACTCTTTTGAAATATCCGAGAAACAACTTTTATTAAGCTTTTTTAATGCAAGTTTCACCTCCTTCAACTTTGCATAGACTCTATAAAATCCATTATCTCTATCAAATACATCCACCTTATTCCAAGCTTCCTCAACCAACCTTCCATAATCAGGATGCTTAATCCAGCAATTAAAAAACTTGAACTGCTTAGGAAGAGATATTATACTAGAATCAGTATCTAGCAGAACACCACAATGATCAGAATAACCTGGAGCAAGGAGAGACACAGTGCTCTGAGTAAAACACCCCAACCAATTCATGTCAACCAAACATCTATCCAGCCTTCTATAGATAGTATCATTTTCTCTATTATTGTGCCAGGTATAGAGAGGACCAGCAACTTTGTGATCAACCAACTTGTTATCATCAATCCACTGTCTAAAATCATTCATACTAGGAGAGTTTCCAACCAAATTAGAAGCTTCATCATGAGAGGTAATTGCATTAAAATCCCCCAAAACACACAACGGTTCACTAGACTGCAGCTTCAGAGAATCATACATTTTTTTCCTTGCAACGGCTGAATTAGCACCATACACAAAACATACCAAGAATTGAGTACCACCAACTGAGTCTCCCACTCTTAGTAACACATACTGATTCGAATGACTTATGACCTGAACTTTCAGATTTGCTCTCCATAAAACCCAGATTTTACCTAGATAGCTGCAGTCATAGTTCATATAATAAGACCAACCTGCAAACTGACTCTGTAAAATATCATTTACATTCTTTTCTAGCACTCTTGTTTCCAGTATACCAACTATATCGATATTATACTTTTTTAGGGACTTTACCATGTTTATATGTTTTCTGGAGGCATTAAACCCCTTTGATTCCATGCCAGAACTTTCATATCAACGCTTCCTCCCCCTCCTACTAGGCCTTTTGAACAAAGGAAACTGTTCAGGAGAGAAAATATTTGCTTCCTCCTCTGCATTAGCTTGTATGTTTCCTTCCTCACTCCCATTAGACTCTTCCGAGGATTCAGAATCCAACACTTCTGAATTAGAAGGCACCAATTTGCTTCTTCCCATTCTAGAACCAGAATTTCCTCCTCCCTTATTAGATTTTTCAGAGCTAACACTTGGTACTTTTGTTCCCAATTGACTAGCTGCCCCTTTTCCCTCTGTTGGAGGTATAACATCATTGTTAACAACATCAGCAACAGCAGTCCTAATCCACACCGAGTTTGTCTTTGGAGCTTCTGACTTAGCATTATTACCAGACTAATGCGGGGGGTCGGTTGGCGGCGGCAGTCAGGTGCGTGGGTGGGAGCCGGCGGCGGGAGTTGGTTGGAGTCGAAGAAGAGGAAGGGTTTGGGAGGATTTGTAAGGGATTGAATTGATGAGGGTCTAAAATGCATTTTGGAAAACTTGGGTTACTAATTTTAAAAGACAAATAACTTAAAAATTAATTCCGTTAGCAACTTGGTTCAAAATGTTTAAAACTTTACAAAGCAGGACTAACGGTGTTAAGTCTGGGATAGATTTGGGGTTTTCGAAACTTAGTGCATTTTTAAAATAAATCGCCAAAGTTAGAGCATTTTAGAAATAATAACCCTATAAATAATGGTAGACTTTCGCAATAGGCTTAATTTAAATGGTTAGGTATACGTTGCGTATTACTTAGAGTTAACACTATGATGTTTCTATATTATGCGAACTTAACAATGTAAAAAATATTAAGATCAAAGTGGCATAGATTATGAATATAAGAAAAACTAAAAATGTTGCTTTGCCAAACCCCGCCAAAAAAAATCTGGTATTAGAATATGGAGTTTTGCTAGGGCTACAATTGATGATATATTTGTGCAAATGTGCACCTTAGACTTCCCTATCCCATGCTGTTATTTCTTTATTTTTAAATGCATAATATTTTTATTTATTGCCGCCTGCTGCTAAAGTACGCCTATATCATGAAACCTAGTTACCAAGTAGGCAAACACCACCACCCCAGGCGGCGCCCACCGTTTCCTTTTTCAAACTTCTCCAAACCAAAAATGGTACTCCCAAGTGTTATGTCATACTGCGGTTCACGTTAGCAACGTCTCTCCAAAAATCCCTAATTTGCGCCCATAAGGAAATGTCAGTCAAAACCTCCTCAAACCCCCAATTCTAATATGTAATTCCCTCCCTCGCCTCTCTCTCTCTCTCTCAAACTTTGGCGCTTTTTTGAAGAAACGCAACAGAATCCAGCCAGCCCCAGTTTTCCCTGTATTGGTTTTACCAGGTTCTGATTAATTCCAAATCGTCTCTGCACTATTCAGTTTTCATCAATTTCTGCATTTCAATGTGGTTTAGATCCCAATAATTTCAACTACTCACCCTTTCGATTTCTTCAAATTCAGTTCTAATTTAATCTAGGGTTTCGTTCAACTCTGGTCTGTGACTTCTTGGGAGGGCGGGACTTATGATTATCATATCTTTACTTATCTCTATGTCTTTGGCTAATGTGAATGCTTGTTGAGATAATGGGTAACGTGGAAATACCCAAATGGCTGCAAGGGTTGCCACTGGCTCCTGAGTTCCGACCAACTGATACGGAATTCGCTGACCCGATAGCTTATATTTCAAAAATTGAGAAGGAAGCCAGTGCTTTTGGTATATGCAAGATTGTGCCTCCTCTACCCAAACCATCCAAGAAATATGTGTTTTCCAATCTGAATAAGACCCTCGCTAAATCGCCTGAATTGGGGGACAGTTGTTCCTCTTTGAAATCCGGTTCTGGGGATGGTGTTAAAGATGGTGATATGAGGGCAGTGTTTACGACAAGGCACCAAGAACTAGGACAGAGTATTAAGAAGAAGGGTGTTGAAAAGGAGACTCCGCAAATGGTTTTCCATAAACAAGTGTGGCAAAGTGGAGAAGTATATACATTGGAACAGTTCGAATCTAAGTCTAAGGCTTTTGCAAAGAGTGTATTGGGTTCAGTTAAGGAGGTTAGTCCTTTAGTCATAGAAGCCCTGTTCTGGAAGGCAGCTTTTGAGAAGCCTATCTATGTGGAGTATGCAAATGATGTGCCTGGATCAGCCTTTGGAGAACCAGAAGGTCAATTTCGGTATTTTCACCATCGGAGAAGGAGAAGAGCATCATACCAATCCTACCGAAGGCATGGGGAAGGCTACAATTGCCAGAACAATGAAATGGCAGCTGTCGATCAGACTATAGCTGATAAGGTGGTTGATGCTTCTATTAAGAATAATCCATGTCCATTCTCACCGCCTACTTCAGCAACTACAGTTTTACCCGGATGTGTGAGATCTCATAACCGAAAAGGTGAAAGTTCTAGTTGTGACGTGGAAGGCACAGCAGGCTGGAAGCTTTCTAACAGCCCTTGGAATCTCCAAATGATTGCCCGTTCACCTGGGTCCCTCACACGCTATATGCCAGATGATATCCCAGGGGTTACCTCTCCTATGGTTTATATCGGTATGTTATACAGTTGGTTTGCTTGGCATGTTGAAGATCATGAGCTTCACAGCATGAATTTCCTCCATATTGGCTCTCCAAAAACATGGTACTCTGTTCCTGGAGATTATGCTTTTGCTTTTGAAGATGTTATCCGTAGGCAGGCTTACGGTGGTAAAGTGGATCGTTTAGGTATGGCACTCCATAATTGCGAATCTTCCATACTGCTCTTGCTAACTATTCCCCCTCTTTTCATCCATTTTGTCTCATTGATGATATTGTCTATAAGCTGCACCGTTTGTATGTAATGGTTTGTATTACAAATTATTGAATTTGGTTAATCTTTTCCTTTTACTGTTGATATATATGATTAGATCATCGATGAGCAGTCATTCTCTAAGTTGTTTTGAGGAATTAAGGCTGGGAATACTTGCTAATATTTGACAAATAAGAGCATTCTTATTTTATCTTACTAAGATGGTGTTCTCCACAGTTTTATTATCGACAAATAAGAGCAATTAGACTTCTTGCTTATAGATCAAGACTCATAGTATGACTTATATATGTATATTGATTTTGCAAAATGGGATCTGGATCATCTTTGAAACCAATCTTATCTTTTGCTAGCATGTTTAGAGGGCTTATTCCTTCTTCAGAACCGACGAATTGAGATAAAAGCATTTATGGTATACTTTCCATGCTTTTCATCGTAGGAACCAAGTGAATCTGGATGTATGGCGTATGTAATATTTCAGCTTTTCTAAATAGTGTTCTGAACTTCTAATGCTAACCCAATTTATTTTGTTGGTAGCTTCTTTGTCAAGGTTGGGTGAGAAGACCACCCTTCTGTCACCGGAGGTACTTGTTTCATCCGGCATTCCATGTTGCAGGTCGGTTTATTTTGTATACTCTTTTTTCTTCTTATCGTATCCTTTTGACCAATATTTAGGTCTTCAAGTTTATTGGCTGCCAACAAATGGAGTGTTTTTTTTTTCACATAGCAGTGAGATGTATTTTTAGTGATTTCTGCTGCTCATGTGATGGCAGGTCTGCTCATGTTTCTTCTGATTTTCTTCTAGGTTAATACAGAACCCGGGTGAGTTTGTTGTGACTTTTCCAAGGGCTTATCATGTAGGATTCAGCCATGGTAATTACTTTCAAATTCCTGAAGTTTACATCCTAATTCTGCCTGGATTTGGTACCATAAGTCATATTGTTTCTACTTTTTTCTGGAGAACTGGTTATTGGTTTGTTCGTGTTTATTAGTTCTCTGAGAAATATGTACCTGGATGGGTTTGTGATGAACTATGTGGTAAATACTATAGTGCACTGTTTAGTGACCATTTATCTTTTGATTTGGAATGATTGTCATTTCAAGTAGGGTTTGTTTCTGTTGTATATCAAGCAATTGATGATGGAACCCATGTTCGTCACTTGCCTTGATAGAAATGAATATATAAGATTTATGTTCTTAGATGTTAATCAAAGCTGCAGTGTGGCTGAATGAGATGTCCATTTCTGCCATATCTTATATGATTTCGCCTAATCTATGAGTGTCTTTAAGTGGTAAACTTATTATATAGAATTGTGATTTCTGTTGGATTTCTGGAAATCATATTGTAAAAAGAGGAAAGGTGTTTATAGTTTTTTCATTATAGTGCATGTCTTGTTCGTTTGTGTAGTTTTCATAACTCGTGTCGTGTGAACCCTGATCAGTCTGTAATAATCATATTTGTTGTTTCTTGTACATGTTTATAGGTTTTAATTGTGGAGAAGCTGCTAATTTTAGTACCCCGCAATGGCTGGAAGTAGCTAAGGAAGCTGCAGTACGTAGAGCTGCTATGAATTATCTTCCAATGCTTTCCCATCAGCAACTCCTATACCTGTTGACGATGTCTTTTGTTTTGAGGTCAGCAGTTGATTGCACGAACTTTGCCTGTTTTTGTTGGTGCATTGTCATGAAAGTTTTTATTTGTCTTTGCTTTGACAATTCTGATGAAAATGTGCATCCTTCTAAAACTTCGTGAGTTTCTAGTGCATATACTTCAAAATATCCACTATATGTCTTTCATGCTGTTAATATTGTGCCGAGCAGTGTATTGAGCATGATACTTCAGCTGTTTAGCAAAATTATCCTTCTGGTTCTCATTTCTATTAATATTGGTATGGAGGGCTTGACAGAAAATCTATTTAGATTTTAGAAATTTAAATGGCAATCGAAAGCTATTCCTAAATGATAAGAAATACCATTCAAGCTGAAACTACTAATATGTAGTCAAATGCATAGAGAAGAAATCTTAAATTTCCTATGGAAGCACCATTTGTTTCACTTTTTATTATCCTAGGTAATTTACTAATTTTACAGTAAAAAATTTATTTTTTCTCCTTGCTTGATTTTGTTCGGTATCAGAGTCCCAAGATCATTCCTTCCTGGTGCTCGGAGTTCTCGCCTAAGAGATCGCCAGAAAGAAGAAAGAGAGTTGTCTGTGAAGAGGGCTTTTATAGAAGATCTAATAAGAGAGAACAACACTTCACATGCTATTCTCAGAAACAATCCTGGTTGTAAAGCTGTAATATGGAATCCTGATTTGCTACCTCGTGCAAGAAAACAGTCTCAATTGATTGACGTAACTCGTGCTGCTGCTACCAGAATGGAAGAAAATTTGTACCATACTCAGCTTGAACACAACAATAACACGGAAAGTACAAGCAATCTGTTTACGGAAATGAGCAAGTATGTTGAGTCCTTGAATGATTTATATGCTGATGGAGGTGATATCTCATGCGATTTTCAAGTCGATTCAGGGTCACTGGTTTGTATAGCTTGTGGAATCCTTGGTTTTCCATTCATGTCTGTGGTGCAACCATTTGAAAAGGCATCAAAAGAGCTATTACATGTGGATAATGCTTTGATTAGTGATGGAAAGACAACATTCAGAAGGGTCCATTCTTATGCAGATCACAATGGTACTGTTAAAGACTCTGACTCTATTATAACTTACTTGGTCTGCATCTCACTATATCTGACTCACATTTAGTCATGTCACTGGACTACGGAAACTGTTTCAATTGCTGTCTAGGCTCCCAGCCTCATATTGGTTGGTTGATGCAGTAGAGGAATAAGAGCCATAATGATCTCACTCTTTATGTCCCCCCAGCCCCACCCCCCAAAATAAAACCTTGTTTCCATTAATCAGCTGCAAAGTCATTTGAAAACGCAATGCATTTTATTACCTTTTAAGTGCTACCCATTTATTATGTTGTCCAGGTGATGACATTTTATATCACAATTAGTCTAGTATTCTTGCATTTGTAATGCTACTTTTACGTAAACTGGCCAGTAATTATTGTTTTTTCTGTATACTTGTCTAATCTTACTCATCACGAATTCACGGGGTTTTCTTTGTTATTTAGAAATATGTAGCATGCACATGATGTGAATTATTGCTATCACATTCCATTGCGTGGAATACACTGCAGTCTTCTGTTTGGGATGAAGTCCAACCACTGTGACTGACATGGATTTCGCTCTTTATTTGTTAGTTGATCCTCAACATGTGCCTGAGCCATGTCCATCTCTGAAAGATCTTCAAGTTCCTTCAGGGTGGAATATTTCCAATAAATTTCTCAGACCCCGAGTTTTCTGCCTGGAGCATGGCCTTCAAATTCGTGAGCTTTTACAGTCTAGAGGTGGAGCAAACATGCTTGTTATTTGCCATTCAGGTGAGTTTTACTGAACAGTCAAGACAATTGTTCTAATGAATTGAATTGTGCTTGGATGAATTATGCACTACTGTATACAAGTTCTTTATGCCATGTATTCTTGTAGATTTTCAGAAAATGAAGGCGTATGCTACTTCTATTGCGGAGGACATCAATGTTCATTTTGATTACAATGAGGTTCCGCTAGAAAGTGCGTTGACTGAAGATTTGAACTTGATTGACCTTGCAATAGATCGTCATGACTGGGATGGACGTGCGGAGGACTGGACATCCAAAATGGGTGTAAACTTGCTACACTGTGTGAAGATCAGGAAAAAGTCTCCATCTACACGAGTGCATCATGCATTGACTTTAGCAGGACTGTTTATGGATGGAAGTCCCAGTTCAGAGTTCTCTACTCTTAAGTGGAAATCCAAAAGATCACGGTCAAGAAACAAGTTAAAACATTCTGTGAGTTTTTCAGGTGGAAAGTGTGTGCCTAAGAAAGATGATATGTTGGAGAAATTTTCAGATGGTGTAGCCAAGAAAGAAGAAAAGCTTCTCTGTTATACAAGAAGGAAGTTTAAAACCAAAGGAGATTGTTCTATAAATGGTGATCAAGATCAGCTAAATCTCAATCTGCAAACCAGCAAGTTATGTCAAAGTACATCCTGCAACAATAATGTATCAATAAATAGCTTGGAGGACCTTGGTGTTGGTCTTGATGGGATCTCTGTGAACCTCAATGAGGTTCAGTTTCTGGAAACTACTGCTGCCAGGACTGTAAATGTCAATTCGGAGCCTTTGGTAGATGCTACATGTTCTGTTGTCACATCTGATCCAGCAGCCTTCTCTAATTCTGAAATGCAAAATGACACAGATGCTGCAGTAGAAAGCAGTGAGCATGAGCATAATTCTAATGTGGCTACAGCTAATGTATTATTGGTAATTTGTAAAGAGGATAAAACTGAAAATGCGATTACTTGTGATAGAGCTTCTAAAAGACAACTCAAACTCCAGGCGGACAGAGATGTTGTGGTCAGTGAGACCTCAGATATTGCTAATTCACCTTCAGCCAAAGCGGAGCTTGTAGCAGCGGAGACTTCTTGCACAAAGCCTGAAGCCTGTGATCATGTGACTTTACAAAGAAAACAACAGGAAGATCCTCAAAATATCCCTAGTAACAACTATGGTATTTCATCTAATGAGACAGTGACTACGGAGACCAACACCTCACTTGGTGAAGCTTGTGAGGAATTACAAGATATCTCCCTTGTAGCAGATGGTGTGCAGCAACCAATTGAAAGAAAATGTTGTGACTGGGAGGAGCCAAAAGTTCGATCAGGAGATGAGCCAAACATGGAGCCTTTAGATGGAAGTGGAAGCTCAGAGAGTGTTATGGAGCAGATAGATGTCCTAGTTACAACCCAAGAGCTGGCTTCCAGTTCCACCTCACAAATGGATGATCACCCTTTTCCTAAGACAGCGGAAACATGCTATGAACCTTGTGTGACAAGTAGTATTGATGAAGATTCATCTGCTTTCAGGGATTTAAATGGCAAAGTAGAGCCAGTAAATAACTCGCTTGATGGGATGGCTGGCTTGGTAAAAGATTCCAACCAGGAGAGTATTGGTATTGCCAAAGGTGAACTTGATTCTGGCATCGGTAACAACATTAATCTGCCGGAATCTCTTGAAACTAGGAAGGCATCTGGGATGGATGAAGAGTCTTTAGCTGCAGGAAGTTCATTTGAAGAGGACAGATTTTGTCCATCACGTGGACAAGAAAGTATCGAGTCTGCAAGCTCTGGATCAATTGATATCAAGGTCAGAAAGAGGAGAAGAGAAGTGGACCAGGTAACAGAAGACAACCTCAACCTCAAGAGCTTTGTTAGAAGTCCATGCGAAGGGTTGAGACCCAGAAGAATGGGGAAAGATGATCCGAGCACAAGTGAAGCAGATGTGGAAAATTTGGCCGTGGAGGATGCAGTGGCAAAGAGGTCGAGGTCGAAGAGGGGTTCGAATGAACCAGCTATTCAATTGAAGAAAAAAACAGGGGACAAAGAGACCTCACAAGTGTGAAATAGAAGGTTGCGGCATGAGATTTCAGACAAAGGAAGACCTAGTCTTGCACAGTCGCAACCGATGCCCATATGAAGGATGCAGGAAGAAATTCAGCTCTCACAGGTATGCACTAATACACCAGAGGGTGCACGACGATGATAGACCCCTTAAATGTCCATGGAAGGGTTGCAAAATGGCATTTAAGTGGGCGTGGGCTCGGACCGAACACATAAGGGTGCACACTGGTGAGAAGCCCTACCATTGCAAGGTTGATGGATGTGGGCTTTCATTCAGGTTTGTATCAGACTTCAGCAGACACAGGAGGAAAACAGGACATCATGTGAACTCCCCACCAGACTGAATTGCATTATGTTTGGCTATGTTGTAATGTATCCTCGTAGGTGGTAAACCATTTTGACAATGTTTGTCTCGAGTATAAGTTACTAGAATCATGTAAGATACATACATAATGATGCAGGTGTAGGAAAGCAGAATCCCATAATTCTTTTGACTCTGCACTGTCTTCTTACAGTCTCAACGTTTACTTGCTGCTATCAGGAAGAGTATGCAATCTAACTTAAAGCATACATGGCGTGTGGGTTTTAGTTTAGACCTTGGAGTTCGTTGAGAACGACTCCATCCATCTTTAGACATAAATCACAGCTTCAGCTTCTTCTTTGTTATTCATTTATGAGATAAGATACCCGTTAATATGTTGCTTGCAAGCAAAAACTATCAAATATCTTTTTCCTTTTTTGATTTGGAGTGAAGTTATCTGTTTCAAAACTAGTAGCTGCTGTAACGTATAAACTATAAAACTAAGAGGGGAATGGTTTGACATTTTTAAAATCTTGGCTTCTGATCAGCTCATAAGACAGCTTGTTTGTAGTTGAAGAGAACGCCAAACTATTATCCAATTCTTCTTCCCAATACGTATCCTCAAGTAACCTACATATAGGAATTTCGTACCTAAACTATCCACAAACTCTCCAGGTCCTTATAGATAGAAAAGACAACAACATATACTTCCTTTTAACTACCATGGCAACTGCAGTTTCTCCTCTCATCATCACCATCATCTTCCTTCTCGCAACATTTCTTCACTTTTCCAGCTCAGAATCCATAAGCAGAGCTCATTTCCCTGATGGGTTCATCTTTGGGACAGCCTCTTCTGCTTATCAGGTTCTCTTTTCTCATCAATACTCTTCTTTCCTGAAGCTACAAGAACATCTTTATAATCAAATGATGATCACCTTTTCAGTTTGAAGGAGCTGCAACCGAAGGAAATAAAGGGGCTAGCATATGGGACACTTTCACACGAAAGCCCGGTAAGTGATGATCACAGTTGATTTTGGAACCAAAAGAAAGGAACTTACTTTTGCAGGGTTAGTCTTTCCCAGGGAGAATTTTGGATTTCAGCAATGCTGATGTTGCAGTTGATCAATACCACAGGTTTCAGGTAAACTAAACTTTTCTTCCACTTTTTCCTGAAACACCTTCAGCAATATGTCAATACTGAAGACAAAAGAGTACGAGAATTCTATACTTGCAAGTAAAGATGATTATACTTGAAAGGTCAAATGTGACAGTAACGTGTGAAAACATTACTTCATTAAAGAGTAGTCTTCCATTAGAAGAATAACAGAGAAAAGAAAGAGGTACACCGGCCTAAAGAGTAGGGACAAAGAAATCAAGAATCATGAGATGGATAAGAATCTTAAACAAAAATAGAGACCACATGTCCCACATATAATAACGACAGCTAGTGATAATGCTGATGACGTGTCACTGTCACCGTCCTAGAAGAAGAAAACTATAAAACAAAGGGAATGCATTATAGTATTCTGTGAGGAAGTCTTTTATTTACTCTTTAATGGCCAATCCACCTAGACCCCAAAAGAATTGTCCAATCTGGTAAAAATAAGAATGACAACCTGTGAAATTTACATTATGTGCAGGATGATATAGGGTTGATGAAAGATTTGGGAATGGATGCCTACAGATTCTCCATCTCATGGCCAAGAATCTTTCCAAGTAGGTTATGGAAAGTAACAATCAAACCGGTAGTTCAAAGCAATGTTCTATCTACAACTGATGGATTTTGAAAATTCATTGCAACAGATGGAACAGGGAAACTCAACCCAGAAGGAATAACATATTACAACAAACTCATTGATGGGCTGCTAGAAAAAGGTTGGTTGGTTGGCTATGAGACCTCTGAGATGTCTTTAAGAAGTTGTGCTTGATAGAATTGAAAATCTGAATTAACCCTATCTCAATCAGGAATCCAACCTTATGTGACTTTATATCATTGGGATCTTCCGCAGATGCTTCAGGATAGGTATGGAGGATGGTTGAGCAAGAAAATTATGTAAGTACTTTGAATTCTATGAGGATTTGGCAATTGGCATACATTTAAAATAACATTCAGTAAAGTTTTTTTTACCAAAGCAGTAACTATAACAGCTCCTTTACAGAGAGGACTTTGAGCATTATGCAAACACCTGCTTCAAGGCATTTGGAGATAGAGTGAAAAACTGGATTACCTTCAATGAACCTCACAATTTCGCCATCCAGAGCTATGATTTCGGCATCCAAGCCCCTGGGAGATGCTCCATTCTTGGTCATATGTTCTGTAAGGAAGGAAATTCATCATCCGAACCGTATATTGTGGCACACCACATCCTCTTGTCACATGCAGCTGTTTACCACAGCTACCAGTCACATTTCAAGGTATTCCTAGCTTCCAGTCTCATAGATCCTTATTTACTGTATCAGATTGAAAAGAGTGACAAATTCCAATATCAATCAATTTCTAGGACAAACAAGGAGGTCGAATTGGCTTAGTATTAGATGCCAAATGGTTTGAACCAAAATCTGATGCTGATGAGGACAAAGATGCTGCAAACAGAGCAATGGACTTCACACTTGGATGGTTGCATTCACATCTTCCCCCCTGTCACATCGCAAATCATTAGAAAAGCATGAACTCGGTTTAACTAAAGCTGAATGTGAATTGCAGGTTTCTTGATCCAATTTTCTTTGGCCGATACCCACTTTCAATGAGAAAGCTTGCCGGTGAACGAGTACCCGAGATCTCTTCAGAGATGGCAAAGCTCATTATGAGGTCTGTGGACTTTGTTGGCCTCAACCATTACACAACATCCTATGTTCGAAACGACAGAAGTGGGTTTCAGAAGTTGATACTGCAAGATGCTTCAACTGATTCTTCTGTCATTACTTCCTGTAAGAATACCAAAGTCTGAGAATCAAAAGTCGATTTATTCATTTCACAGCTGGAAAATCATGAAAGCTACTATTTTTCATTGTAGCTCACAGGAATGGAATCGCTATTGGAGAAAAAGTAAGGCCTATCGGAAAACATTCTGGCATAGATGAGTGAGTTCAAAGTAGTCACCAGTTGTTGTTCATTTTCCAGGCAGCTTCCAGCTGGCTTAGGATTGTGCCCTGGGGTATCCGGAAGTTGATGAATCATGTAAAAGACAAGTATGGAAACCCACTTGTGATCATAACAGAAAATGGTAAGTAAGCTCTTTCTAGTCTGATGGCAGTACCAAAGTTGCAGACTTTGTGTGTAAATTTGGAGTTGCTTAATTCTCTGCAGGAATGGACGATCCCAATAGCCCATTCATATCAAGAGAAAAGGCATTGCAGGATGAGAAAAGAATAGAGTACCACAGAGATTATCTCTCAAACTTGTCTGCATCCATAAGGTAATAACAGGAAGACCACAAGGCATTTTATCAAACATGTGGCGTGCTATCCAAAAAGTTCAATTACCAATGACCTAACTAATATGAAGAGTCGTGTAATCAAACCATATATGATGCAGGGAAGACAAGTGCAATGTAAGTGGGTATTTCATATGGTCATTGCTAGACAACTGGGAATGGAACTCAGGGTACACCGTCCGGTTCGGGCTATACTATGTTGATTACAGTCATAACCTCACAAGGATACCAAAAGCTTCTGTAAATTGGTTCAAAAGTATGCTGAGATCAGAAAGTAGTGAGAACTTCAATAGCCAGAGTTGACAAAATGTATGACGTAAAGATAGTTTGCACATACCCAAACTCAGTAGTGGTAACTTGTATCTTGGTACAAAAATCAACATCAAAGTGAATACAGAGTACTGGCTCTTTCTTCTTCATTCTCCCTGTCAAATACACACAAGTGGGGTTGTTTGGTATGAGTGCTATGATTCAACACATACCATGCTAATCATCAATAGCCATATTTTTTTTGTCTTAATTAGCTAGCTAATGGGTGATAAATTAGGGGGTTTGAAATCATCTTAAATAGGAGGATTTTTCAAATGTAAGAGTCATATTGGGATTAATGGACAAATATGCCCCTCCTTGTTTTAGCTTATTACATGCCCCTCATTATTACTTTCCCCTCTTTCCTTTCACCTTCCTCCACAAGAGCTTAAGTTTAACATACGCAATCCTTTTAGGGGCCGTTTGTTTCTAAAAATTGGTTTGGAGAGAATTCAATTCTGTAGAGAATTGAATTCTCTAAGATTTGGGCATTCTATGCTATTTCAATAATCAATCGTTTGGATGAGTGAATGTGTGAGATTTTTGGACTGAAAAAATAAAAATAAATAAAACAAATAAAACAAAAGAATATGACAAATACCAAACTGCCCTAACTTTAATCCCTACATCCCCAATCACGAAAACATTTTTGTCATCTTACTTTGAATTCACGCTAGAATGTGAATTCTCACCTTGTCATCAGAGAATTCGGAGGAGGTCCGAATTCTAGGATGGGCCCACTCCTATAATTCATTTCTAGGCAATTCTCTGCATTTTTTTTGCGAAACAAACGATAGAATTAGTTGAATTCTAGGATGAGACCCAATTTTAGGCAATTCCCACACCTCAATTCTCTGGCACAAACGACCCCTTAATTATCTGATACTCGAAGGAACTTGATCACCAAATCAATTATGGTTGATATTTAATGTAATCAAATTCGCCATTCTTAGTATCTCCTCCGGGAAACTTGCTTTTCTTTTGATGAATTAGGTTGATTAACTGTACCATTATGCTTAGTTTCATTCTTTAAGAATTGTTGTACGAACGAGCCAAGAACCGTAACCCTTTGTGTTCCTCACTCTACCATTGTTTCATTCTTAAAAAATGAGGGCCAACAAGTAATTGCACAGTTGATTATCCCTTAGTAGATAACCTCCTAAAGAAACAAAAATATTATACAAAGTGACATTGAAACTCATTATCCCCTTAATAACTAGCTATCTCGAATATCATGGTATTCGAAATAGCCCTTACCAAACGAGCCAGTACAATTCAGCAACACAACCAAAATATTGTACAACTATTTCAGAAGAATACATTGCGGATTGCGGAAACCATGATGAGAAAGTCAAGGCTAAACATTCCTCTGGGAAATCAGTATATTAATTAATAGGATCCTAGCATAGCGATAACTAATCTTTACTAGTGGTCATTAATCTATTCTAACATAGTGACTATTAATCTTTGCTGGTGGTCATTAATATATTACAGTTGTAGCAATGTGGTTAATTCGTCAACTTTTCGTCTAAAATCTCTGTTAAGTGTTGATGTCATCAAGCCCACTCATCAAACAACACAAACAAAATAGTATTCCGTGGTCGGATTCTCATTAGAGACTTCTACGGGTCTCCACCATAGATTTTTGTTGTTCCTGCAAAGTGTGAGGGAACGATTTTTTAATATCATTCTAAGATCCCAGATCTGGTGGAAGAAGAGGAAGGAGAGAAGAAGAAAGTTAGGTTAGAATTAGTTATTGGGTTTTGGGTTGGTTGGTTTAGATTGGGTTAGGTTGGGTTGGATTGGTTAGTTGGGTTGAGTTTAGGGTGAATTATGTGCATGGAAAAAACTTATGAGTTCACTTCATGATATCGACACTTAATGAGACTTTTGAACAGAGAGTTGACAAAATGACCACATTGTTACAACTTATTATTGCAATAGGTTAAGGTCAAATAGTAACGGGTGGATTAATATCTATTTTAGTCATTAACTTATAGAGTTTGTAACATAGTGGTCATTAACTTTTTTTTTTTGAAAAGTGGTCATTAACTTTTATTAGTTGTCATTAACCTATTACATTTGTAACAATATGGTCATTCCGTTAAATCTCCATCCAAAATTTATGTTAAGTGTTGATATTGATCGTTGCAGAAAGCGTGACCAAATATACATGGCTTTTGGCCAGGGTCGTATTTCCTGGGGGGTCTTCTAGGTTCGGCTTACTCAGTTCTGAGATAGGTGTTCAAATCGATGGAACAGACAAAACACACACACACTTCACAATCAAAATCTCAAGACAAGGCTGGCTCAAGCTAAAAACGACTAACTCAAGCACGAGCTCAAAGAGCATGGAAGTAGGGGTTTGACAACTAATCGTTCTAAGCGCGCAAAGACAAAACACAAGATGGATGAAATAGGAGATAGGCAAAGGTCAAACAAGTTTCACCTTTCGGGTTCATGAATCAAGAAAACACAACTTGGAATAAAACAATTCTAACAATCTAGATGAGATCTTTCAACATAACATCGACACGAATCCTAATCTCATTGGATAGGGTCAAATAGAATTCAATATTAACTACTAACAAATGGTCATTGGTCACCATTTACATTGAAAGTAGAATGTGCACCAAGGTATTCGATGAAATGATTTTGTGTCTTTAAAACTAAAAAGTCATAGCTAATATGATCGGATCTATGCATCAAATTGAAGCGCAACACATTACTTGCTCAGTACTGAGTCAAGCCGTTTACACAACTTTGAAAATTCTAAGCGCGATCAATCAATGAACAAAATCCACAACACATGCTACATTCAGGGGTCGTTTTACGAGCGAAAATGAATTACAGTGGAATTAAAATCTAGAAGGGATTCGGTTGCTGGGGAAGACCCTAATTCCTTGTGGATTTTAATTCCTTGTTTTCCACTGTACCCCATTACTATATGGATTTTAAACAAAGGACCACCTAACATTACTGAACTATCCTTACTATCAATTCGAACAACCCCTACTTTCTTTCTGCATCTCATTTAAGTTGTTTTTTACACAAAATACTCATAAAATTTGAGCTCGCCATTATTAAAAAAAAAATTATATCAACCAAACATGAATATTCAAATAATCAAAATTATTCAGACATTCAAAGAAAGTGGAATAATATGGCATATTCAAATAATCCTCAACATCTTACCACCCCACACTTAGCATAAAAAATCGCATACTAATCCTAGCACAAGATATGATCTTAAACACTAAAACTCATATGCAAAAGTGTGTGGAATGGCGCAAATCATTCAATGTCATTAGAACAAATAAGAACAAAGAGCATAAGTATCATCAACTTAATCTCATGCAATCCTAGCCAAAGAATCCATCATGCTTAATCAATTAGAAGACAAGAACACAAACTTCAAATCATCTTTAATTAAAGAACATGGCAAAAATCAACTAAGCGCGAAAAAATTCAAAAATCATCAAGTGAACAATGAACAAGCCATCACAAAGTTAAAATCATCATCTTAAATCAAGGGAAAGGGAGTGTGACATTAGATTCGCAATTGAATGTGGAACCTAAAATCTCAACACATAACACAAAACCTGTATTTTATGCTAAAAATTCGAGGAGAAAAAAATCATTCATCATGTCATAATCCAAACTCAGTCAACACGAAGCACTAAAATCAAGCAATCGATTTAATTCAACAAGACAATTGATCAGAAAGTCTAAGAATCAAGTTCCGTTTGGTATAGGGGAAATCCAGTTGTGTTTCTTGGAAACTCTGTATTCTGAGATATCCTTGTTTGTTTACTGTCTAATGGAGCTGGAGTTTTGTATTTCAGATACCCAGAGTTTCTTATTGTCTCCAGAATGTGTATTCTGACAATTTCTACTTTTATCAGAAATTCTGACTTCCCCCAAATAGAATAATGGGACCCACTGTCTTTCCCTCCTATTTTCTTTACCAAATATACATACCAAACAATGTAATTTAACATCCTCCAACTTTTAACAAACACTTTTCCACCATTCCCCTATTTTCATATTTCCCCTAATTCTCAATCCCCTATACCAAACGACCCCTTATGCATACAATCCTAGTTCTTCTACTCACAAAAATCCCAAAATTAAAGTATGACAACCCTAGCATGCTCCTAACCAACAATCAATCATCAACAGGAGTATAATTTGTATCATACGATTTATTAACGAAAATTGAAGCTAAGAGAAACTAGAAAAAGAAGGGAAAACTCGTGGTCAAATTCATGATGAGGTTTGACTTTTTCTTCTTCTTCCAAGAGCGGGATTAATGAAAAAGAAGGGAAAACTTGAGGGTCACTACAAGAAACTGTGTCCGTTGTAGGGGTTATAGATTGACACCGGTAGGGATTATAACTCCTACAACAACCATTGTAGCGGTTATATGAAACCGCTGCTAAATTGTCCGGTTTAAACGGCCAATTGTAGCGGTTACGTAACTGCTACAATGGAAACTTCAGTTGTAGCGGTTCCGTTGTAGCGGTTTTAACCTCTACAATTGGTGATAGATCAACGGTCCAGATTTAACTCAATAAAATGTATATGTAATTAATTTATTTAATATTTCATTAATTCAATCGGTTGTAGGGGTTTGGAACCGCTACAACGGTAAATATTAAAATAAAAAAAATAGTTCCGTCCAAGCTCTCCATCCCCGACAAATTCCTGCTGGTGGGTTCAAGTAGTAGCAGTACTACGTTTCATCCGATCGCCATAGCTCGCCAACAACAAACTAAGACACTTCAATATAGAAAATGAGAAATAGATAGGCGAAGTTACAACGTAGAAATTTAATCTAGACGGAACTGTATATTTCAGATGGAAAATAAACCCAATATTTCCATCCCACGACCTCTTCTTGAAACAGAGATTGGAGGTGGGGATTAAAAGATTCGACAACCATACGACGGAGTCTTCGAATCTAGATCGTCGATAATGATTCCTCTGCTGCATCTTTCTTCTTCGTCTTCTATTTCTTCATGGCGTCGTCGATTCCAGAGCATAGATAATGGTGGAGGTGTTGGCTATACGGTGGCTGACGACCGGTGGAGGGCTTCGACAGCCAGTGGAGGGCTACGACAGCAGGTAGGGGGCTGCGACGAACTGTGGGGGCTGCGACGGCTAGTGGAGATGTCGAAGATGCAGTGGCTGGCGGTCGGTGGAGAGCTTCATGGGTCGGTGATAGGCTGATAGATGGTCGGCGGCCAGTAGATGGTTGCATTGTTAAGGAGATGATGCAAAGGAGGTGGCGGCTGCAAAGAGATTGATTTTAGGGTTTCAGAAGAGGAATCCAAGGAGAGGGAAAGATGGGTTTTATTAATTTTTTTGGAAAAAAATATGGGTTATAAAATCCAAGGGTTGGTATGATGGTAGAGTGTGTTTGTTTGATTAAATCTAAAGGTTGTAATTCTTTGATCCGCGTGAAATCAAATAAACCAATAGAAAATGAGAGATGATAAGGAATTTGAAACATAGATCTAAAATGTCCGTTGTAGAGGTTAAATACCTCTGTAGCGGTTTCCGTTGTAGCAGTTTTTAATAACCCCTACAAACGGCCCGTTTCTGGAATCCTTTGTAGCAGTTGCTAAACCCCTACAATGGAACCCCTACAACGGACCCTGTTTCTTGTAGTGGGTGATGGTAGATTGATGATGGAAAACGAGTTTGGTGAAGTTTGGTGGTGTTTTTATGGTAGGAAAGTGAGTGAGAGTAGTGGATAAGAAGAAGAGCTCAAACTTTTTGAGAGCTTCTTCAATGGAGGATGGAGAGAGAATGTGGGTTTGAGTTTTCTGGAAGAAGGGATGGAAGGAGTATTTAAAAGATGAGAGTGAAGGATTTGGGTTAGGGGAGTTGTATGGAGGAGTGAAAAGGATTTGGTTCATGTATTTAGGGTTTGGGAGAGAAGAGAAAGAGAAAAAGAAGAAGCAAAAATCGGAGAAGCACAAGAAGAGGAAAGAAAATCATCCAAAACTTCAAAAAATAAGGGGGAATCATTTTGGCTGCAGGCGGCGTGCACGCCATTACGCGCCGACCTGCAGGGAGGAATTCCTAGGCCTTTTAAAAACCTTTAAAATAATTTTGACTCGCAAATTCTTTTGATCTCAACTTCTTTTCTTAACCAAAAATAACGAAATAAAGACTCGAGCAAGCATCAATCATCAGAACATCAAATAATGACACCTAAAACCAACGCAAAACTCGAGCAAAAATCCTCAAAAATCCGAAAAATTAAAAATTGAAAATTGTCTTTATGTACAAAAATATTGGGGTGTCTCCCGATGAGTGCTAAATTTCTCGTCACTAGCTCGACAATACCTGGACTTTCGTTCACGGTACATGATTAGAGGACCTCAACTGATAAAATCTTGAGTTCCTCTTTATTTTCTTTCATTCACCTTCCGGTAATGTTTTCTTCTTTCCTATGCCTTTCTTCTTCACTTCCGACTTCTTGGACAATAATTTCTTCACTTCCTCAGCTCCTTTTCCTTCAACGATCTTCCTGGATCTTGCGCTTCTCCCTCATTCATGCCAACCTCATGTACCAACAAAGAACTTTGTGGCAGTGAGATGAACTTATTAAAGTAATCGAGCAAAGCATCAAAATCAAAAGATTACTTCTTCTTGGGAGATGAATGAGAAGAATTTGACCATCGGAGTAGCCATTTCAAACATTATCTCTTCCTCCCCTAACCGGAAGGTCATTCTCCCGCTAAGCACATCAATGATGGCTCCAGCAGTGGCGAGGAATGGTGACGGGTAGGCAGCTGAAATGCCGGGTGCCGGCCTAGGCATGCCGGTGCGTGACCAAGCCAATCTGCATCGCCATTGATGTCGAGCATTGTCAAAAGTTGATCGAGAAGATATCAAGGAGAACCAGCCTTGAAGATGGCCAAGAGGTCAGCCCAGGCCAAGCTGTAACGGGCCAATGCTGAACCAAAACTTGGCCAATCTGGATTTCTGGACAGATTCGTAGTATGACAAAGATTGACGAGTTTTGGTACTTGAGACGGAATTTCGGCTGATGTCCAACATGAAATTTGAAGCTCTCGAGTTTTCTAGTGATATGTCAAAGGGCTTAATTTCCAATTTGTTTGGTATATATTTGGCTAATTATTCAGATACCGTTTAGCTGTTTATTGCTAGTTTAGAGTTCTTATTTAGAAGGAGTATTTCCTTATAGGGTAGGAGTACGATTTTTGCTTCATTTTAGATTATTTTAGGATTAGTTTAAGTCTTTTAGTAGTTTGTTTATGGCATTAGATCTGGTCCAGGATTTTAAGTTTGGAAAGTTCCAAACTATTTGAATGTGGGTAGTTTTGCCATTTCAAAATTATTTAATCTCAACAACAACCTAAATTGTCGGTCTCCTCCTTCTCCATAAACCATAAAGCAACAAATACTCCCCTGTTCGCCGTCCCGTCACAGCCGCTGCCAAACATAAAGCTTAGGTCGACGCCGGCGAGGACCTGATAATCGAGGCCGGAGAGGTAGAGGAAGCTGATCAGAGGAGGATGAGTGGTAAGAGCCGAATTGGAGCTTCACCTCCGCCGCTCTCCGATGAGGGCACTCCACTCTCGGCTCTGATTAAAGGATTGACCTTCTCTCCAGAGACCTCATCCTCCTTCGATCCCACCGTCTCTCCGGCCAGCACCTCGTCTTCTCCTCCGATTCATCCTCTTTCCAGCCGCCTCCTCTTCATATTCTTGCGGTGACGTAGCAGATCTAAGGCAAAAGCATATCCGAGGAAAAAATATCTTATAGTGGACGGACGAGGCATTTTTAGAGATTTTTTCCTCTGATTCGGCTCCCTCTGCTTCAACGTCACCCACAAGCTCCGATCTCTGATGAAGGAGGAAAGGAGGAACACAAAGTTGAAAAATTACAGTTTCAGTCACTAGAGTTGAAATATACAGTTTCAGTCACTAAATTTTTATGTTGTTGACAATTTAAGATTTTGGGCATTTAAAAAAATGTTAATCTAAATATTGTTGGAATAACTTATAACTATATAATATGATCGTCGAATAACTAATTTTGATAACTAGTTATTAGCTAAATACACTCGTTAACTAGTTATCAAATAATCTCGTTAACTAGTTACCCAATCCGATGTTAACTAAATTAACTCAACAAGTTAACTAGTTAACTCGATTGTTAATTAGTTAATTCGAGTAGATAATTAGTTAATAACTTGATAACTAGTTAACTCGATAGGTTAACTAGTTAACTCTATAGGTTAACTAGTTAACAACTTGATAAATAGTTAACTCAATAAATTACGCGATTGGTTAACTAGTTAACAACTTGGTAACTAGTTAACTCGATTGGTTAACTAGTTAACTCGTTATCTAAATCATGATGTTAACTAGTTAACTAATTTTGATAACTAGTTATTAACTAAAAATCTTGTTAACTAGTTAACAGTTGGTAACTAGTTAACTCGATTAGATAACATGTTAACTAGTTATCTACTGATAATTAATTAACTGTAAAAACTCGGGTTGACTAGTTATCAATAAAAAAATATTGTTAACAAGTTATTAGTAAAAATCAGGTTAACTAGTTAACTTGTCCTTTCCGGAAAAGTCACCGGAGTTTGATCGGTCTCCGGAGCCTCACTGAAAAAGTCACCGGAAAACATGTTAACTGTAAAAATTCAAATTAACTAGTTATGAATTAAATAATCATGCTAATAAATTAATAGTTAACTAGTTAACTAGTCCTCGTCAAAAAAGTCACCAGAAAAATCACCGAAAAAGTCACCGGAAAAGTCGCTGTCGCTGGTGACCGATGGCCGGCGACGGTCGCCGGCGATAGTGTTGCCTACTGTAACTGTAATAGAAAATAAAATATGTAAATAAAAATAATAAAAAATAATTAAATTAAATATAATCATTAAATTATTTGTGTAAAGTCCTAAATACCCCTAATAAATATGGATCATTAGATTAGTCAAAGGGTCAAACTAGATCTAATGGTTGAAATTAGGTTTGGAACTTTCCAAACCAAGAAAATCCTAGATCCGGATCCGCTTCCGTTTGTTTATGACTCTTTTTTTTCTTTATTAGTATTTTACTCTTTTAGGAGTTAGAGTCCTAGGAGGAATTGGAGAGCGTGTTCTCCATCCTCACTTATAAATAAAGGCTTTTATCCTCATTGTAAGACACCCTCCCTTGAATTAATACAAAGAAATTTCAGAACGTTTGTTCTCTCCCTTTCAAGCTTATGTGAGGAGCATGACTTAAGGTTTCGGCTTATCGTCTAGGGTATTCACCCCTTGAAGTGGCGCCTTCAACTGGAAACTTAGGTTCCTAATCTTCGTGTGCTAGTGGGTCTAAGTACTCAACCGCCCCAGTTCCATAGATTCAACTTGAGTGCTTGCTATCAGCAGAAGGTGTTCGGGTAGTAGAGCATTTTAGCCGTGGTTCCCATCAAGAGGTGGAAGGGTCTCAGATGGTGACTCCGTGGTTCACATCAAATGGTCTACATAGTATAAGGGGAGTATTGAAATCTTCCTTCATATCTAGCACTACAAAATCAACCGGTAAATAACAGTTATTGATTTTAATGAGAACATTTTTAACAATTCCTAGGGGTTTCTTAATGTTCTCATCAGCTAAATGAACATCCATACTAGTAAGAACTAACTTCTTCAATCCTAAGCGTTGGCATAAAGGATAGGGCATCACATTAATACTAGCTAAATCAGCAAGAGCCATATCTATGCAATGGGAACCAATATAGCAAGGAAAAGAGAAACTTCTCGGATCCTTGCGCTTCTTGGCAACCTGCTTCTGGAGGAGTTGTGAACAGTTCATACTTAGCGTCATTTCATCAAACTGCGCCAATCCCTCCTTTAAACACAGCTTCTTCAAGTGGTCGTTGCTAGATGGCTTCTTGACGATGGTGTCCAAGAATTCTATTTAACGCTCACCTTCTCCAACATTGCTAACACTTGATCTGCCTTCTCAAATACCGGAGGAGATAGCACCTCCTCAACAACCTTCAAAGCTTCCAACTCGGCATCTTCTTTCCCAAGTAGAGTGTCTTGTAAGAACTTAGCATAAGAAGGAATCTTTACTAGAGCGTGCAAGAAATGAGTTGTTATTTCTTGTCTGTTAAGGACCTTGAGATAAGCGTGGAAATATTCTTCTTACCACTCCTCCCTTACTCGGTTAGGGAAAGGAAGAGGTGGAACATATGGAGTAACCACTACCTTAACTTGAGGGGTCTCCATAGGTATCAATCTCCTCAATGTCTTCTTCGTCGCTTCCTTCTTCTTCACTTTCTTCTTCTTTTTGCTCCACCACCGAATTCAGATTCTCTTGGCGCGGTTAGGCTCGATGGTGCTAGGCAAGGTTCCTTTGTGGTCACAAATTCAACCCCACAAGTTTCACCAACTCAGCAATCTGTTGCTCCGTCCTCTGGGATTGAGCAATCTGACCCTTGATTTGCGTCTCTGTAGTTGCAAACCTCATGTCATATTTTCTCTCCATGTGATCAATTCTGTGCTCGTTCTTGATCTTCATTCTATCCAACCTTTGCATAATCTCTCTAGTAGTCAGTTCCGCGCTACCAGATGATCCAGTATTAGTTCTTCCACTCGATCTTGGAGGTTGGTATAGAGGTCGAGAACCACTTCCTGATCCTTGATTCCTGGAATTTGACTTCTGATCCTGGTTGTAATACCGGTTGAACCGCCTTGTTGTCTGAATCCGCCATACCCAGACTAATTCTAAGAATAGCCCTGAGAAATGAAGTTCAGCTCCTCACTGTTCATAGGAAGATTGCTCCCAAAGTTGTGGCATGCGCCACCGTTGTGGTTGCAAGTTCCGCACCATCCACACGGCACTTGGAAAGTCTTGGCTCCAGGATATGTGAAACAAGCGCGCTTTGGGTGAGGAGGATCACCACAACTCTCACAGCTCTTCACTTCTTTGAAAGAACCTTCAGATGAGGAACTTCTAGACTTAGGTTGTCCAGATGCATCCTGTTATCTTGTTGCTACTGCTTCTTCAACTCGGCTGCTTGAGAATAAACCAGGGTTTGTAAAGGAATGACGTCTCCCTTACTAGAATCACGAAGAGCAGCTCTCCTCATCCATGATCTACTCTACTTCGCAACGGAGGCATAATGATCAAGAGCCTCTTCTGGAGACAAAGCAGAAACATCACCTTGCGCCAACTGATTCAACCGTCATTGTTGTCACATCATTTAAACTGGTGCCAAAGAAATTGGCAAGTTGTACATCTCCGAACCCATGGTGTGCACAAGCTCTCAAGAGCTCTTGAAATTTGTACCAGCAGTCGTACAATGATTCATCATCCAGCTGCATGAATCGCGCAATTCTTTTCTGAAACTCTGAAGTCTTGGACGGTGGAAAGAATTCCTCCAAGAATGCTTGGGCTAGCTGCCTCCAATTGGTGAAAGTTCCACCAGGTTGACTATTCAGCCACCAATTTGCTGCTCCCATAAGTGAGAAGGGGAACAACATGAGATGAATAAAATTTGCAGAGCTCAAGGAAGCTCTCAATGTGCGCGGCTGGGCACCCTTCAGGACTCCCATGGTATGGTCTATCGAAGACCATATTTATCAAATGTGGCTTCAGCTATCTGGGGTTGAACAATACTTCTTTCGGCTTCTCCCACCATAGGCTTGGTGAAATCTGCCAACGATCTCCTTGCATACGCCATATCTCCGTGGAAAGGATTCTCAAACTCTTCAGGATGCTGCATAAACAATAAAAAGAAGAACAAGGAGTTACAAGTATGCAATCCTTATCACAGAAACATGAACACAAGCAAACAAGAACAATGAAAAAGGGTGGAATACAGAAACTCAAAACGTTTCATACCAATCAAAGAAATCCTTGGCAATGATGCCAAAATTTGATCGTTGCAGAAAGCATGACCAAAGATACCTAGCTTTTGGCCCGGGTCGTATTTCCCGAGGGTCTTCTAGGTTCGGCTTACTCAGTTCTGAGTGAGGTGTTCAAATTGATGGAACAACAAAACACACACATTTCGCAATCAAAATCTTAAGACAAGGCTGGCTCAAGCTAAAAATGAATAACTCAAGCATGGGCTCAAAGAGCATGGAAGTAGGGGTTTGACAACTAATCGTTCTAAGCGTGCAAAGACAAACACAAGATGGTTGAAATGGGAGAGAGGTAAGAGTCAACCAAGTTTTCCCTTCCGGGTTCATGAATCAAGAAAACACAACTTTGGAATAAAACACTCTAACAAGCCATATGAGATCTTTTAACATAACATCAACACGAATCGTAAGCTCATTGGATAGAGTCAAATAGAATTCAACATTAACTACTAACAAGTGGGCATTGATTACCATTTACATTGAAAGTAGAATGCGCACAAGGTGTTCGATGAAATAATTTTGGGTCTTTAACCCTAAAAAGTTATAGCTAATATGATTGGATGTATGCATCATATTGAAGCGCAACACATTACTTGCTCAGTATTGAGTCAAGGCATCACTATTCAATCAAACAACACACCTAATTATGCATCATTGTCAGAGAAGCATGAAAAAGGATATGAAGAACATATAAATCTGAATAACATCTGAACTTGAATTAAACTTAAATAAATCCAAAGTAAGGAGTGTAATCAATCATCAATACCCCTAAGGCTACACTCACCGAACCCTAGGGGGTTTAGTTACAGAAATACATAGTGAATATATGAGAAATACGACCTAGAGAGAAAAATATGAAAAGCTCCACCGATTTCTTCGTGTCCGGATGAATCTTGATCTTCTCTTGCTGATTCTGTTATGTGGAGGATGAAGGATGATGATAGGTAGTTGATTTCTGGATTCCGAGAGGGTGTTACAGGTGCTGGAGGTCGGGTATGTTCGTCGAAAACGAGCTAGGAACGAAGTCTGGCCGTCGTCTCTAATTAGGTTTCTAAAAAAACCTATTTATACCAGCTGCCCAGATCCGCGACGTGTAAGTGGTGTGTAACTGGTGTGCGCACTGTTTACATGCCGGTCGCACGCCAGGTCTCACTGATGGGACGCTAGATGTGGTCCTTTCCTTAGCGTCTCGTTGTATTTACGCTAGGACTTCAAAACTTGATATCTTGAGCATCTGTACTCCGATTTGAGCACCGTTTGAACCTCTGCCTTCGTATCGACATTATCTAATAATGGTATGAACTGAGAACTCATCAAAAATAACTTGGAAAACATGAAAATGGACCATAATGACCCCGAGAGGTCATTTGAGACAAATATTCATAAAGTTTGTCAAATCCACTAAAAGAACAACATTAATGCTTAAATACCACATGAAAACGTATCAAATACGAGGGGAAAGCATAATATATTTCTGTCCATCAGATATCATCAAGCCAACTTGGCAATTTTTTCCATGCCACCTATTTCCACGTCACCCAATCCACCATAGACTCGATCAACTAACCAATCCAATCTAACCTAACCCAATATAAACCAACCAAACCCTAAACCCAGTCATGCCTCTGTGAGCGCCTCTCTATCCTCGATCACTCTTCCTCTTCCACAGCTTCCGCTTCCACTTCTTCTCGCAAGCCTCCACTCACCAGCGCCACCCTTAGGGCCCTCTTCAAGCCCTCATCTTCCTCTATCGCTGCCGTCATTGGCGGAGCTACTAAGAACTGTAAACACCCAAAACTTTTAAACCAATTGAAATGGCCTTTCACCAAGGGCTTAAGAGAATATGCACTAGAGTTTTAGACAAAGCATTTATTACGAAAATCACGTGGTTGGGGCCCCAAAATATGAGCAAACTGACGAACAAGTCATCATTTTATTACAAACCAGACACAATTTCAAATCATACTCCAAGAAAATATAGAAAACTCGACCAACATCCTTAGCCACTCACTGTGAGTCATCCGACATGATCCTCGAGACTCCTACTGCACCGCCTACTCTTGATTATCTGCAACGTGACATGGTGGGTGGTTGATAATCATTGTAACAAAAGTATAATGCAACAACATAGGCAAATCCCAACTACTCGACCCAATTTTTGACTTAGAGACAAGTCATGATGTCCTACATACACATCTATCATCATTTCGCAATTATAACAACATCAACTTTGAATAACTTTTGACAATAAATAAGGTGTCTCGTCTTCCCGCCTAGCTATCCTCTCGTCATCATATGTAAGGTTTACTTCGAGCCTGCAATAGGGACTTCCTTGAGTCGCTATTTCCGTTTTATACCCAACTACTATGCTTTGACTAGGGCTTTATACCCAACTACCATCATTTGGATTAGGCTCTCTACCCAACTATCATGATTTTACTGGGGCTAATCATTTCATTTTTCCTTATCTTGTCTATTTCCCTCTATAACAATCATTGACATTATTATTGTGAGATGGTGAAATGGGATTTTGGGCAAAACTTTTTGTTTTTTCTAGATTTCATATTGGATTTGTAGTATAAAAAAAAGAAATTTATAGAAGGGGAAGCTATGAAAATTATATTGGATTTGGTTGGTTTAGATTGTGTTAGGTTAGATTGGATTTGTTAGTTGGGTTGATCTAAGGTGAATTAGGCGACATGAAAAAAATTGTTGAGTTGGTTTGATGATATTAGCACTTAACATAAATTTTGTATGGAAATTTAAAGAAATGACCATGTTGTTACAAATGTAATAGGTTAATGACAACTAGTAAAAGTTAATGATCACTATGTTACAAACTCTATACGTTAATGACCAAAATAGATATTAAGCCAATAAAGATTAATGACCACTCTGTTACAATCTCTATAGGTTAAAGACTAAAATGAATAATAAGTCGAAATGAATACAACCTGGGTGAATAGGATAAAAGTCAGAAATTAGTGTCACTAAATGACAAGTTGTGAGGTTATTTTCAAAAAGGCTATTAGTCGTGTTGGTCATTAGGTGTTTACTCAAGATTTGGATTGTGGATTTTGGAGGATATTTTTATATTCATTTAGATAGAAACTCTCTCGAGTATACCCTCGGGATGTTGATGTAGACCTAACTTTGGCTAATGTCGTTAGATCCTTGGAATGCATTGGGGGGCAAAATTAATGATCAAATCAATATAAGTCATTAGATCCTAAGATTTTTTATGTTAAGGTCCTAAGTAGTTATATATATGTGATAAAACTCTATCTCCCCATCCATCAAAATAACCGTCGGTTGACCGACACTTCCCACCCACTCGAATGGATCCCGTCTCATTTTCTCCTCCTCCGTCCAGAAGTTGTCCTGCCACCAAAATATGACCATGAGCTGATCATCCACTTCCGTCTCATTCGGCACATAGTTGTAAAAAAACTCGACCTCGAGATTCGTCATGGTCCTATCCATTGGCTGTCTAAAGGGAAACTCCAAGGTTGACGAGCAGACCAACGATCTCCTCCAAACTATTAACATTGTCGTGGAAATCCTAATTTCTTGGTCGGGTTGAAGTTTGTGCGAGGAGTTCTACAAGGCTCTGTTTAAGAACAAGAAGAGTGGGGTCCAGAAGATTCGTCACTCGTTAAAGAGGAAGGAAACCTCCATCCTAGTTTGGGCTAGACGATGCATAGGTGACATGTTAGAGCACTAGTCTTGTATTATTCCACACTCAGATTGTAAATAATAATACATACTTAAGTTCATGTCTTTCTTATTTGTCTTCTAGATCTTACCTTTCATTCCTTCTTTAATATCTTGTCACGAAAATATCAAGTCCAGATTTGTGTTTCCAGGGCATGCACTAGTGCCACTAGAGCTTGCATGGGTACCGCAAAAAAACCCATTGTGAAACAGAGGTTAGCATTAGTCTGATGGAGGTCACACTAATACAATAAAAATCAATATTGTATACGTAATTTAGGGCTTCGAATCTGCGTCCAAACCCCTAAAGCCAGAGGGGTAAAATGGTCAAATAATAAAATATTAAGAAAACCTTAATTTCCCTTAGATCTAGCAACCGTCTCCTAAATCTCATCTTCCTTTCTCCGACTCCGCCTCCGACCGCGCATCCGATTACCACCACTGTTTTCTCTATTTTGTTCTGTTTTTCGTCCTTTCTATTTGTGAACATGGTGGTTTATCCCTTTCAAGAAAGCAGTCGCCCCCTTCTCTTCGGTGGTCTTATCCGATCAACTCCCTCATTCTGCTCTGATTCACCCTCCCCTACGGCCGCCAGATCTATCCCCAAAACTCGAGACCCAACACCTTCCTTCTCCATCATAACCTCTGCTTCATCGTCATCCTCCTCCTCGCCGCCACTCACCCATCTTCCACGATTGCCAAATATCAGGATCTACGATGTCAGGATGCTTCATTTATCTCTTCGTTAGATTGTATTAGGTTATGGCTTCGTCTGAATCTCAACTATTCAATAGTCCAATCTCCTCAATGTTGGTTTATCTGATATGCTCTGAAATTAATTCAATTTTGTCTCGTATTTCCGCTAGCTTTCGATAAGCCCCAAGGTTTATGTGATCGTGTTGCTATTGGTCAGGTTCAACTGTTTGTTCGCTACAAGGACAACAACAGTCATCATGCTCTGGAGGCTCTTCCTCGTGCCAAGTTCAAGTTTCCCAGAAGGCAAAAGATCATCGCACTACAACAGAACGGGGATTTTGTCACAGGCGAAATCGAACTTTGTCGCAGGCGGGCCTGTGACAAAGCACAAACTTTGTCGCAGGCGGCGCCTGCGACGAAGTTCGATTTTGCCTGCGACAAAATGAGCCGCGACAAACAGATATTCGTCGCGGGCTCTGTCTGTGACAAAGTTTGTCGCAGGCAGTCGTTTGTCGCAGGCCGCCTGCGACAAACGTTTGTCACAGACGGCCTGTGACAAACGACTGCCTGCGACAAACTTTGTCACAGACAGCCTGTCGCAGACACGGCCTGTGACAAACGTTTGTCGCAGGCAGTTGTTTGTCACAGGCGCCTGCGACAAGCTTTGTCACAGACGGCCTGTGACAAACCACTGCCTGCGACAAAGGAGCTGGACGGGCCGACCTGCTTGTTTCTTGGGCCTCCGGCAGGGCCAGCTCGCCATTTTTTCGTGGGCCTCATACTGGACTGGTTTCGTGGGCCTGCCTTTTAGTGGGCTTTTCGTCGGGCTTTTTTCATTGCTTTTTGCTGGATTTTTCGTGGGCTAACCCCACACAGATTGGGCCATTATTGATTTTCTGCCGGATTGAACTAGAACAACGTACTAAATACCTTAAACGAAATAGAAACAAACTAATTAAATTGTCATAATAACTGAAATGACAAAAAACATAGTACAATCCTACAATCCTAACAAACAAATATAGTACTCATACAAACTACAATAACAGAGTACATGATAAATACGATACAACTAAAGTACAATCACATAATACAACAACTCTCTAGTGTCCCATGAACCCTGGAACTCTGCAAACTGTTGGCCTTGAGGAGGAGGAGCTTCATTAGCCTACAATAACACAAAAAGAACATTTACTTGTCAAACACGAAAATTAAAAATTAACATCATATTTCAGTTATTCATAAAAAATGATAATTTGCATGCATATATTTCACTTATACATAAAAAATGGTAATTTACATGCATATATTTCACTTATACATAAAAAAGGTGAGTACTTACTACCTAATAATTTACATGCATATATTTCACTTAGAATTTATAGTTGTATGTAAATTGTAACAAATTTCATACATAAGTTACATGCATATTTTTCATTAATTTCAAACACATAAAATTCCAAAAATATGCATAACCGTTACACATGCATAAATTAAATTGTTACATAAAACCGTTACACATATTTATAACACCATATTTATAACGACAAACAACATTCATAGATTATATCAAAATCGTTACATCAAACTGTTACACATGCATAATTTAAATCATTAACAATACTTTTTCATAATCAAGATTATTATGTTAAGATTTGACATATTTATCACTATCATGATCATCATCTTAAGAATGGTATTAACGTACTGTAATCTTAAGAATCGTACCAGGAAATTGAAGCAAGAACTCTATAACACAACCAATGAACGCTGGAGAACCCAAATATAATACAAAATCTGATACAAAAAATGAAAATAATAGTATTAGAATACAAAAAAAAATAGTTATGCAATATGATGAACAAGAACATAAAATTACCAAAAAAAATAAGAACGAAATTCCGGAAACAATCCCGACGCACTGCCGCAGAAAACGAACAACCACCAAATCTCCACGAAATCTATGAACGAAGGAAACCAATCAGAATCATGCTAAAAAAAATTGAACAAGATAATGACGAACTGATGATCTTTACCTTAGAATATCGATCTGTCATACGAATAGGAAAACCGATCTGGCCTTGATGATCTGACCCTGATGATCTGACCTTGATGAATCTAGGGGAAAGAAGCCATCAGAAACTCGTTTCATATGAAAAATCAAGAAGTCGATTAATAGGAAAATTGATCGGAATAGATGATAATCACATGGAGATGTCAGAGATTGTCGGTGGAAGCGGCAGTACGTCGGAGGGGTTTCAGTCGTCGGAGGGAGGCTTCGCTTTTTGGAACGGATGCTTGGGAGGGGGCTTGGGACGGCGGACGTGGGCTGTCGGACGTCGGCGGAGAGAGGTTTGGGATGTCGGACGGCGGATTAAGACGTCGGACGGGGGTTCGGGATGGCAGAAGTAGGCTATCGGACGGCGAGTTGGGCTGTCGGACGTCGAAAGAGAGAGAGAAGAGTTTGAGAGAACTAACGAACTGAATGGCAGACCTGAACTTCAGGGTGGTCATTCAGTCGTTTGTCGCAGGCATAGGCGCTTTGTCGCAGACGGCCTGCGACAAAGCCCGTCACAGACAGTGCTTTGTCGCAGGCTGCCTGTGACAAAGCGCGTCACAGACATTGCTTTGTCGCAGGCCGCCTGCGACAAAGCGCGTCACAGACAGACGCTTGTCGCAGGCGGCCTGCGACAAACTTGTCACAGACAGACGCTTGTCGCAGGCCGCCTGCGACAAACTTGTCACAGACATGGACCGGCCTGCAACAAAGCCCTCTGCCTGTGACGACGTTTGTCACAGGCCAGTTCTTTTGTCACAGACAGCCTGTGACAAAATGACTCTTCTGTTGTAGTGTCGTCAGCGGGAAGTGGTATGCTTATTGCTGGTATATGTCTCTATTCACTCCTAGATAGATTGATTTTCTCCTTAATACACTGATTTAGGATTAGACACTGTTAGTGAAGTGAAGCCCATCATTTCACTTTCTGCAGTTTGTGTTGTCTTGGTTTTTTGCTTGGGTAGTCATTGTTATATGTGGATTGCCATTTAGCCTTATCATGGATGATTGTCTTTCATACATTCTAATATTGTTTGAACACTATTGTGCTGCACATGGGGTTTCACCAAGTTCAACCGAGCTGATTATGTGAAGCTGAAGTAGGAGAACAGGATCATGTCTGATGGTGTCAATGTCAAGGTTGGTGTTGTTAATTTGCAACTTCCATGATTCAATAACAATACATTTATTGTTTGTTATCTTTGGTTTCCTCTTTATGATGAAACTGTTTCTTATTGCAGCTTCTTGGATGCCATGGACCATTGGCAAACCATCAACCTCGAAGAGCATTTTCCACAAAAGTGACAGCAGCCATAGCATAATAAAACTGTCGATTATCTTGTCATAATCTTTCCAAGGAATTTCGTGTTGTGTCTTTTAAGGACTGTAGTTTCTCTTTTGTTTGTTGGTTTGGACTTTTAGTGAATGTGTGTAATTGGTTTTGATAATTGGTTACCTTATCATGATGTATTTAATTATGTCATTATTAACTAGTTAGCATCTGATCACGATGTTAACTGGTTAACTCGATAAGCTAACTAGTTATTTAATCAATTAACTAGTTAACTATTTTGATAATTAGTTATCATTTTAAAAAATATTAACTAGTTATCTTAATCATGATGTTAACTAGTTATCTAAGTAAGAATAAGAACAACATAACCAGTTAGCTAGTTAACTCGATTGGTTAACTAGTTAACAACTTAATAACTCGATTAGATAAGTGGTTACTAACTTGATAACTAGTTAACTAGTTATCTAAATTATTATGTTAACTAGTTAACTAGAGAAGAAAAGCACAACCTGTTAACTAGTGTAATTAACTAGTTATCTAGTTATAACCTGTGGTGAAGACTCCGGTGACGCGCGTCACCGGTTACGTCGCCACGTGGCAGCGTGTTATTGGTCCACTTAATACTAATAGTTTTAGCTCATATTTAGTGTTCTAACTTTTCAAATGTATTAAAAGGTCACCCAATTCAATAAAATCAACAATCTATTTTTCCATCTAGTATTCCATCTGTTAAGTCAAGAACATGTTTGGACCACACAATTTATCTACCTTATCTCAAAACACAACCTGTTAACTAGTGTAATTAACTAGTTATCTAGTTATAAACTTGTTAAATAGTTATCAGCCAAAAAAAATCATGTTAACTAGTTATCAGTAAAAATCCGGTTAACTAGTTAACTTGTCCGAGCTGAAAAAATTGTCGGAGTTTGGTCGGTCGCCGGAAAAGTCGTCGGAGCTTCACCCGGAAAAGTTGCCGATGACGGTGGCTGTTCGCCGCCGGTCACCATAAAATATTAAAATATTTAAATGAAACTAGATTATCAGCGGCCCATTGGACGATTTTTTGTGTTAATAGTTTACCGAAAAATAATTTTTATTTAGATTACTTAGAAGTGTGGTTGAATTTTTTCTACTTTTTATTTCTACTTTTTAACACTGCAACTTTTCTTTGATTAAATAGTAAACTACTCCAATCATTAGGGTTGACATTGTTGGTTGTTCACTTTGTCTCTTAACCATGGGGTTGAGAGTTCGATCCTTGTTCGTGAGAAAAGAATCAAAAAATTTTGTTTGTCAGAACCGATTTTTATCCAAAATACCCTCATTCCTAGAATGAAGGAGGAGCTCTAAAATCCTTAAAAAGCTGACGTGTCAACTAAAAAAATGGTATTTGCTTTAATGTATTAGTAGATATAATAATTAAATTAAATGTGTAAAGTCCTAAATACCCCTAACAAATTTGAACCATTAAATTGGTCAAAGAGTCAAACTAGATTTAATGGTTGGAGGGGGTTTGGAACTTTCCAAACCCTTCAACAATTTGGACCCCGATATACATCCGTAATTTGGTTGTACTTGTACTATTGATAAATTGATATTACTTGTACTAGTTAAGCAATGACGACTAGTCTTTTTATGGAAATTAGACGACTAGTTTTTAAAGTTGAACTAGTGTGGTCATGAAAGGTCAAGTCAGGGGCGGGTCTAGGGGGTGCCCGGGTGAGCCCCGGCTCACCCCCTTTCGATCCCGTCCTTGAAAATCGAGTATATATTTAGGGACGAAGCTATGTTGTAATGGTTAGACCAAGAATTGGCATATGGTGTAATAGTTAGACTATTAGATTAATTCCAAGAGGTTCCAGGTTCGAATCTTGACATTGCAATATCTTTTTATTTTATTTATTTTTCTTCTAACTTTAAAGTTAAAAGTCTAAAACCTAAAATATTGTTTAATTTAATCATAAACAAAACGTAATTAAGTCAATTTATCTTGTTGATCGACTTATTTGTCTCATTTTGATTGTTCCGATCTCTACTGCTACAGGTGAACGCCTATTTTCGGCGATGAAGATAGTGGTGACTAGGCTACGCAATAGTTGATAGTTTAATCATATATGTTAAGTGTGATATACTAGAAAATTATAGTTTAGATGCGATTTCGAGTGATTTCAATGATATATTAGAAAAAAATTTCTTCAATTTCGGCTCAGTGCATGATTCAATCCTGGATCCGCCCCTAGGTCAAGTGATTTATTATGTTTTTTTTTAGGTGTATTGAACTTGTGCAAGTTATATATATATACATAGAAATCGCTGAGTAGAGTACCGCGCTTTTCAACAGTGGGTTGACCTGTTGCGTCTACTTTGAGATCAAATGCGTCGGTGAACCCAAGCGGTGCCTCCCTGGCCAGCCCTCCATTTTCATCACCGCCACCAACTTCTCCCCTCTCAACTACGCTCTCCCCAACGACAACGGCGGTTGGTGCAACCCCCCTCGTCCTCACTTCTATCTCGCCATGCCTATGTTCCTCAAGCTCGCTAAGCACCGCGCCGACATCATCCCCATCACCCATCACCGTAGAATCGGGATTTTTGTCAACGGAATGACGAGGAGCTCGAGAGAGCTGGTGATCCGTCGTCATTTCAGGATTCTGGCCAGAGTTTGTGGGGTCCAGTGATCATCCGCCAGCATTCACGACTTCTTTTGTATTCTCTTCTTCTCCTTAGGTTAATGCTTTAATTTAATGCTTAATTGTTGATTTTTTGTAGTTAATTTCTGTTAATCACTTGTCGTTTCTGTTTATTTTTTCATAAATCAGTTTTTAATGTTTTCTAATTCCGTCAATTTTTTTCTAAGGCATGCGTAAATTTTCTTCCTTATTTAGTGGTTAGTGGTTTGCATTTTTTTAAGATGATTAGGGAGATGATTTAAATGGTGGTTGTTTCAATTTTTTTATTCTTTTTTCCCTTAATCTTCCCCGTTTAAGTTAATTTCAGTTTCTTTTTTTTTCATGAGTCTTGGCTGTTACCTAATTAAATTTATTTATGTTTCTTTAATTAATATTTGATATTTTTTCATCAAAAAAAAAATATTTGATGTTTTCTTTTTCTGGTACATTACTTCACGTTATACTAACTTTTTTCAGTTTTCGCGTTTCCTTATTTTTTTTCTATTTCAATATTTTTAATGTAATCTAAATAGCAATTATTATGTATCTTATTATAATCATTTTTATTTTTGTCATACAATTAAGAGACAAAAGAGTTTACTAGGACAAACATTCCCTTGCAATTTGGGTAGAAACTCATCAATAAGGGCATAATCTCACCAATAAGGGAATAACTTATCCAATAAGGGCATAATCTCGCCATTGATCGCTCATTCTCGCCAATAAGGGCACGTTCTCGCCGATTAGGGCATAAAAATAGATATCCACGTTTCGAGGATAAACCATTTCTCGATTCAAGTTTACAATATCTCCCCACCCCTCCTTGTCCCCATCCAAGCCCCCCCCCCCCCTTCTTCCCCTTTCTTTTTTTATTTTCTTTTTTATCTCCTAGCTAGGTTGGTTCACGATCTATAGCTCACTCCCGCCCAGGAGTGCTATGACAAAAAAACAGTTACACATATACATAATCTTACAAACTTTGTCGGCTGCTACAAACAAAAGTGGTGGTTGACACCAGATGAAGAGTAGTGATTAACAACGAGGAAGACCAAAGATAGTCGGAGCATATACAGGGATCAAACCTTCCCTTTGGGCTACTAGACCAAATCTATAGCAGCTGTCAGATGTGAATGAAGGGCCAAGATTAGTTTTAGTATTTAATGGAATTAAATATATAAATAAGGGGAAAAAATCAACCCTACCACAAAAACAGGGACAAAATCCCTTTTCTGATTCTCATAGCTGATATCACGCCAAAGATATCTCCCATAGCTGAGAACGATCAGATAACCCCTTCCCGATTTCCCGACATTGACGACAATGTTCCTCTATTTCCCCACGCCGATTTCACCTTCCTCGATTTCACCTTTCACAACAGAAGCCACAACCGATTTCACCTTTCACCCAACATTCCGCCTTTTCCACCACAAATGATTTCCCCACCTCGTCGCCTTTTCACCTCCGTTAACAACCCCCACGATGCCGCATTCTCACCGCCGATTCCACCGACACGACGCCACATTCTCACCGCCGATTTCTTTTTAGGGTTCCTTTTCCACCACAGACGATTACCCCACCACGCAACCTTTTCACCACCGATAACAACCCCACACCGCCGCATTCTCACCCTGAATCCACCCCTACGACGTCGCATTTTCATTGCTGATTTCTTGTTTAGGGTTAGTACTTGTAGATATCGATACTTGTGCTATGTTCTATGACTTTTGGATTTCAATTGCTATGGTTTTTTGGAATTTATGTGTTCATTTAGTTGTTCTAGTACTTGCAGATATCGATTCAATTGCTATATTCTCTGTGCTTTGTTTCATTGTACAAACTGCCAAGCTCTAGTTGTTGGTTTTTGTTCAATGTGCTCTGTTCTGTCTGCTATGTTTTGACCAATTACATGTACTAGGATACTCATAGGACTTGATTCGTGACCTAATGCGTGTACTATGACACTCTTAGTATGATGCCTGCACTAAGAGAGTCTGATCTGAAAGGTAACTTCAGCTTTAGTCTAACGGTTATCTAAATTATGTAATGTATTGGGTGAATCTAATCTTACGAGCTTACTTGTTAAGTGCTCTATTGTATGGTTTTATGTGTTCATTCTATTGCTATAGTACTTCAGCTTGTAATACCCGTTGATCACCACTTGATGGTTTTATTGCTCTACTACTTCAGCTTGTAATACCCTTTGATGGTTTTATGTATACGTTGATCACCACTTGTTAATTTTAGCTTGTAATACCCGTTTTTTATTTTGGTTCCATTTGGTTTTATGTGTTCATTCTATTGCTCTTGTACTTGCAGATATCAATTGAATTGCTTTGTATTATGTGCTATGTTCAATTGCTCTGTTCTATCTACTTTGTTCTAGTGTGAAAATTGTCGAGCTCTCATTTTGTCCAAATCAATGTACTAGGACACTCTCCAGATTAGATTCTTGACCCAATGCATGTACTAGGACAATCTTGCGATGATGCCTGCACTAGGACAGCTTCTAGTACTTGTCTTGCACTAGGACACACTTGACTAGTTTGAAGTTAACCTTTTTATCTGAACTTTGCAGGATTTATGGCAGAAGCTCTATACAGTAAATGCAGTCCGAATAGGATTGTAAATGTGATGAAAGGTTCTCCAAGCGAGCGGAAAATGAAGAAACCGAGAAGCGGAAAATGAAAAAACCGAGAAGTTCAAACAAACCATGCCCATCAATAGTTTTCTTCAAATTGGAAGACGAATCCACTGGAGGAACATTTGACACTAAAAAAAATTAAGAGGCTTTCAGTGCAATGAGACCATATAGTGACACAATAAGAAGTTAGAAAAGGAGTAGAAAATTCATCGAACAATTAACAAACCTTCTTCAGTACAGTTGACGTCATTCCAATTGTCATTGGTTTGAACTTCAACATGGTCGTCATAATCTTGATCCTACGTGAAATCAAGCGATATGTTGAGATCGATCTCGGGTGACTTGTTGAGATCAAACAAACCATGATTATCCATGGTTGGTTACTCTATTGGCAGCGGGGATTCAAAAAATAAAAAAATGAAACGATGAATTGAACCAGCCGAAAAAAAGAAAGCCGAAATTGGTTGTGATGTATTGCGGCCGGAGAATAACAAAAATTGAATCGGCCAGAGAAGGAGCAAAGAAATTGTGTCAGTTTGGGTTAACAAACGAAACGGCGGATGTTCAATATTAGAAGTGTGATTATGAAATAATAGAAGTAGGATTATGAAATCGGTTTGATGTATATTAGAAGTAGGATTCATATTAGTCTTACCAAAAGAAACTATTATAACGGTAGAAAATAAAGAAAATATCCTAACAATAATTAATTATCATAAGTATCCATTAGTTCATTTATCTACCATGATTGTCCGAATTAGTAATTATATAATAAATATTTAATATTCAATGATTAGCTATGGTGAATTTGGTTTAGTGGACCAAATTAGGATTTGGTTCGGATCATATTGGGAGACCAAGCCTTGAATTTGGTCTACTAGACCAAATCCATATCAACCACTAGATCTGAATGAATGGCCAAGATTAAATTGAAAATATTTAATGTAATAGATAAAACAAATAAAGAAAAAAAATCTGGAAAAAATGGACAAATCCCTTAATTTAGATTTCCTTGATTTCACGCCAATATTCATATAATCTCCCTTTGAATTTCCAACACCGACAAAAACCTACTTTTCCAAGCCGCCATTTTTTCTCCCACAGCTGATCGGCGGTTTCAAGAGACCGCCGCTCATCGCCTGGTTTGTTAGACGTCGTCGACTTTTCTCTCGCAATCGCCGTCAATCCAGCAGGGAACGAAACCCTCCAGCAACTGAATCCACAAGCTGAAGCCCTCCGTCGTTATCCTCAATCGAGTTTTCTCTCGCGACCGTCGGTCTTGCAAGGACAAAACACTCCAGCAGCCGACGACGAAACACTCCAGCAGCCGACGACGAAACACTCCAGCAGCCGACGACGAAACCCTCCAGCAGCTGACGACGAAACCCTCCAGCAGCTGTTATCCTCAATCATTCTCCAAGGTTGGTTTCTCGCCGCCAGAAACAACACTCTGATCATGTTTTTCTGATGCCATTGTACTAGGACAGCACCATGGTCACATCTTTCATCATCTATGTTATTGTTTTCTGGTGGAGTTTGATAGTATGCAACAGTCTTTCAGAATGAATTTGTGATTTTGACATTACAAAAATACTTTTGTGTGCAATATTCAGTATGTTCCAATTGAGATTTTGATTTGCAGCAAGTATGTTGTATTATGGTTGTTTCTAACCTCGATTGCTGTATTTTGCCTATCACTGTTGTACTATGACAGTTTGGTTGCTGTATTTATACAGCAAGTATGTTGATCACAATAACCTGGATTGTTGTATGTTGTATTATTGTTCACTAATTATATCAAACTACCTAAATGACCCCAAACTATATGTTGTATTTTGATCACCATAACCTCACTACCTAAATTACAATAACCTCGATTGTTGTATGTTGTATTAATTAGAGAACCATAATTAGTGAATCATAATAGGCATATTGATTTGTTGTATGACTTTACACATAAATTATACTAATAATAGGCAGATTAGGTCTCGTTGCTCGATTGTTGTATGTTGGCAAGACTAGTATAGTCTATGATCACTGCATGTACTAGGACAGTTTGGGGTCTATGTAATAGGAAAGTTTTGGTCATTCACCGCAGGAGTGTGAGGCGATTGTGCTGCACACTTTGGCATCTATGATCAGTGCACGTACTAGGACAGTTTGGGGTCTATGTAACAAGGACGTCTTAATCACTTTGGGGTCTATGATCAGTGCATGTACTAGGACAGTTAACACTTGACTATGGTCAATTCATCTAAACTAGTTTCACTATTCCATGGTATATTGTGGAGCATGTACCAGTACAGTATGTGATCAAATGCATGTATTAGGACAGTTTACACTTGTCGTTTTGTCCAAATTAATGTACTAGGATAGTTTACAGATTACAATCTTGGTTGAGTGTGTGTACTAGTACAGTCTTGCTTTGATGTCTGCAATAGGACAGCTTCTATTGCACATTTGACTATGTTAAGTTAACGTTTTTTTTACTTTGCAGGAATAATGCCAGAAACTCTACACACTAAATGCAGACCGAATAGGATTGTAGAAGTGATGAAATGTTCTCCAAGCGAGCATAAATTGAAAGCATTGAGAAAGATGGGGTTTAGTGGGATTACAACTATCCAAATCACATCAATAGGAAATGAGTTCATGCACTGGATAATGGATATATGGACTTCATTTGCTAAATTTGAATGTGTTACTTACTAATGTTGAACTCCATCATTTGCTTAATTTCAATGCATTACTTACTAATGTTACAGATATATGCTAGTACGTGCATCAAATCAGCATCTAAAGTGTCCTAGTACATGCATCTAAAGTGTCCTAGTACATGCATAAAATTAGCAAACCATTACTTAAACAAAGATCAAACAACATCAATATAGCATCAAACAGTTTACCGAAAACATATACTTAATTCAAGAAAAAAGTTAGACAAGGAGTCGAAAAACCATCGAACAATTAACAAACCTTTTTCAATACTGTTGTCATTCTAATCGTCATTGTTTTGAACTTCGACATGCTCGTCATAATCTTGTTCGTACATGAAATCTGGCGATATGTTCAGGTCGATCTCCGGTGATTTATTGAGATAAAAAACCATGATTATCCATGGTTGATTAGTATATGACCGTCGGAGAAGGGTATACGATGAAAATAAGGCCGGTTGGAGAAGGATATATGATGTAAATAAGGCTGGCCAGATCTGGAAAGTAAGGCCGGCTGTGATGAAAATAAAATCGGCGACTGGAATGTTGTATGATGAGAAGGGATGATGAGAAGAATGCAGCTGGAGGTTATTGTCAATTAGGATTCATATTTGACTTGTATTGCAATTAGGATTCTTAGGGAAATATACGAAATGACATAAAAAAAATATTCCCTTAATAATTAATTTCCATAACAGTCAGATTAAATAATTAATTAAACTACAATAATTTTCCGAATAAGTTAATGATTGATTGAATATTTAATACTAAATGATTGGCTATGGTTGATTTAGTTTAGTGGACCAAATTAGCATTTGGTGACTGAAAAAATTGCCAATTTGGTCACTAAAAATGCCAAAGATAGTGGGATTTGAAGAAATTAATTCAATTTATATTTTAAGTAATTCTAATTTTATTACAAGACATAAGACTAAATTTAAAAACAATGTAACGCAATAAAATTTGTTAGTAAAATATAAAATTTATTAAATAATTAAAAAGTAAAAAATCGTGATCAATTTATTTGAAAGATTAAAAACTGGTTCAATTACTTAAAACCTTCTCCGAGGACTAGAGGTTGGGTTTACAAACTCATCCAAAAAATTTAATTTGTTACATAGTGGCTCTATTACTATGAAATGTGTTACAAACTAGTCCTAATGAAACCATTCGTGTACTTTTTCAACCATTTTGCCACGTCGCCATTAACATGTCATCAAAAGTATAATTAAATTTCAACAATCGAATTCAAATCTAAATCTAAACTCATCTAACTCATAAATTTTGTTTTAAAAATAAATCTACTGAGTTAGATTGATTTAATTTTAGATTTGAATCATTGTGAGCTGAATTTTAAATTATATTTTTGATGACATGTTGATTGGGGTCAAAGGCCTTTCACAAAGATACCTAGCATTTGACTAGGGTTGTACTTCTCGGGGGTTTTCAACCTAAATGTACATGCACACAAAGTGTTCGATAAAATGCTTATGAGTTTTTTCAACCTAGAAAGACCTAACAAACATCCCTCTCTCGAGCGTAATGCAAAGCTAAGCACAATTCCACAGTAATCAATGATATGGACACTCTCTCGAATCAATCCAAACCAAATAGAAACCTACTCAAGCATCTAGGCCAAGAATACATTGAAGAGGAAATGAGAATAAGAACATGGAATTAAATCACATCTTGAAATCAATTAATCGAAACAACCAAAGGGTTTAATCAATCATCAATCCCCCTAAGGTTCCACTCACTGAACCCTAGGTGATTTAGTTACAACAAGACATAGTAGAGAATTGAAGAATACAACCTAGAGAGAATGGAGAGAAAGTTATGTTGATTCTTCCTATGATCTTCAATATTTGTCTTGTGTTTCTATTTGGGGATGAAAGATGATAGTTGGAGGATGATTTTAGGAATTTAGGGAGTTTTTCCAAGGTTTGGAGAATACCATTGTTTGTCACAGTCGAGTGTTTTTTTTTTTTGGCATAGACAGCTCCTTGTGGAGTGGCAAAGACAGCCAACACAAATAAGAAAGGAAAATCAAGTCCCAACCCAGGAAGTCATGTCTACCTCCATGATTCCTGGGAGGTTTGACAGGGCCATGCGAGCCACGTAATGGGCGGCCCTGTTACCTGAACGGTGAACCGTCATGAAGCGCCAAGCAGGAGCTCCTTTTTGCAGCTGCAAAATTTCTGTGGAATCGAGTTGTGAATGAAAGAGATGATCCTTGAAAAGTTTCCAAAATTGGGAATTTAATAGGACTGGGTCTAGCGCACGAGCGGCTGGTGCGTCGGTAGTGCTCTAGGGCAAAAACCATTCGGCGAAATGGCGTGCGGGAGGCGCGGTGTTCCGGTGCCACGCACGGCACTAGCGTGCTGGTCGTGCGTTGGGTGGTCATCCAGGATGAGAATGCTCAGCGAAACAACGCGCGGCTGGTGCGCCGAAGGTGCTGGGCTCCTTTCTTCGATGAAAACTCCATAATCAGGACTCTAAATCGATCACCGTCTGAACCCATGGCTTTGTGCTTCTGAGCTCTACCATGGAATGACTTGAAAACTAATAAAAACACCTAGAAAAACGTGAAAATGGACTGCAAGGGTCCCAAGAGGCTATTTATGACTAATTAACACAATTAAGTACAAAGTCACTAAAAAGATGACAAAAGGGGATCTACTACCATTAGGACACCCCTAAGTGTCCTCATATTAGGACACCTCTAATAGCCATAGGATTAGATTTCTAATCTAATGGTAGATATTAGCTGGGGGTTAAAATTGGGAACCGCACTAATTGATGTAATTATTATTCAAATTAATTGGGATTTTACGAAATATGGGAAAAAGGGAAAGAGTGGCGGTTACCACAAATAAAGAGAGAGAAACAAAAACCCAAAATTCCAGCTCTCTTCTTCCCAAAATCCCGGTGCAGTCTCTTTCCAAAATCTTCTTCTCCTGCCGGCGATATTCACTCGCAGTCCCTTACCGCCGATGCAAGAAAGCCGATCGATGACGACGGCTGGGTCGAAACGGGGTATCGAGGAACGTGGTCGGAGCACTGTTCCAGTTGGGGATGCTCCTCCGTCAGCCGGTCCGAGAAGGGAATCAACGTCGGTGCCTACGCCGACAGCCGCTCCGAGGAGGCAATCATCGCCGGTTCCAACCAGAACTAATATAGAAGCCGGCGAGAACATGCAAAACCCCAAAGAGAGGCTAGTTTTTGGTGGATATTTTCAGGGTTTTGGCTTGGTTTTTTATTTTTCGAATGCATGCTGGTTTTCTGTTCCTGTGTTCTGTAATCCGAAGCGTTGGGGGTGATCGGTCTGGGGCATCTTTGTTCCCTATTTAAGGATTTGGATCAAGTGTTCCGATTTTGGTGTTAGGGATCATTTTTCGGTTTTCACTTTGTGGTCCAGTACTGATTTTTGAGTGTTCCTGTTTTGGCACATCGGAACATCAACTTAAACCTTGATTCGGTTTGAAGAGCGTGGTGCAGTACTGATTTTTTGGGTGTTCCTGTTTTGGCCCTTCGGACATCAACTTAAACCTTGATTTCGAGTTAGTGTTTTCAAATCCAGTTGTTATCGTGGTCTATTTTTGAATTCGTTTTGTTCCTGTTGGCGGAAAATGGAACAGAGGACATGATCGAATGGTGCGAAACCCCTGCTGGCTGGCATGTAATTACTTTAATGTTACTATTTGAACAGAATGGAACTTGTCTGTGATCCATGTATTTGATTTTGAATTCAGCTGCAATCTTGTTTCCATCCTGAATTAGACCATGACCCGTGTTGTTCCTATTATCTGGAAATGGAACAGTAGTGTAAATGTTGATTTTGATTTTTACAAGGGCTGTGTTCTTGGGCGTATATGATCCTAATAGATGATTCTGGGACATCAGGCGTTAGCCTGCATTTGATTTTAATTCAGATGCCTAACCCTTATTTTTGGCTTAGCAGCTATTTGTTTTTGATGTTCCAATTATGTGTGAGGGGAACATTGCTGAACTATAGATGGACTGGTTATGTGATTCTTCGTAGTGGAATACTGGGTATCCATTGTGTGTGAGCTGGAACATAATAAAACACTGTCCTAATTTGCATTTTGGTATCCATTTTCAGAGATTAGAAGTTGGGGCACAACAGGAGAGCCCAAGCAGAGATCTAAGGTTTGTTGTATGACGAATAGGCTATTAAATATATGATTGAAGTTTGAAGTATTAACGTGATATTCATTTATAATTTTTACCAGTATTGGAAATCAATTGCTATAAAGCCAGTGAAACGGGCTAGACTCTCGATGCCTCGAACAAGCAATGCTGAAAAAACACAGCCTCAGGTTTGTTGTTTAATGTTTTTGTACCTAGCATGTGAGTAAACATTTTTACAACCTATTTAAAAAAATCTTTGTTCCAAACCATCTCATTCATTTTGAAATGCTCATTATTGAAGGTTACTGAAGAACAGGGGGCAAAATCAATAGGTGAAGATACAGAGTATGATGATTGTAAATTTTTGATCTCACACCGAGTCCCACCTATTGAGAGAGGGAATCATCCACAATCTTCATTCCGGAATTCTCGATCTGAAATTGGAGGTCCAAGTAGTCGGACGCGAGCTAAAGTAACGGGATGTGCCACCACCAAAACATCCAACATGCATGATGAGATATCACATTGAATGAATGACTTTCTAGTAACGGGTTTGTGATAGTTATGTTTTAATATCCATTTTTTATGGTTAGGCAATGAAAGCCAAGGAAAAGGCAGCTGGAAAGAGGAAGATGACGGCTGATGAAGAGCAGAAGGTATGTTTACTTTTGAGGCGTATACGTTGGTTAATATAACAAATGAATATGTTCCCTGGTGTTGATTGTATATGTTACTATTTGTGATAGTTATGTTTTAATATACATTTTTTATTAAAAAGGAAAGAAATTACCTAGGGGTCTAAACTGGTCATTTGTGCGGTACGTGGTGTCAAAAGAAATAGAGTCACCGAAATAATGATAATCGGTCACCATTCGACCGTCTGCCCAGAAAATACTCTCTATCTGGAAATTTTCATCAATCTTCACCTTGTAGAAGAAAGTAGGATCCTTTTCCTTGACACCCCTGAAATAGTCATATAACCATCGACCCTCGCCTTCTTTCAATGGAGTACGACGTACTAAATCACGATGATTTTGCAAATCACGTCGTGTACACCCAACCTTATCCCTTCCACCACTGCAGTTTGCCAATAAATCATA